>CM021102.1:332842565-332883155 GCA_007115665.2 Sequoiadendron giganteum
TCCCCTCTCCCTCTCACCCTCCCCCTCTCCCCCTCTTCTCCCCCTACCCCTCTCCCTCTTCTCCACCTCCACCTCCCTCTCCCCCTCTCACTCCTTTCTCTCCCTCCCTCCCCATCTCCCTTACCTCCCAATCCCCTTCCCTCTCCCTCTCCCCCTCCCCCGCTCCATCTCCTCCCCCTCTTATCCCTCTCCCCTCCCTCCTTGTCTCCCTCGCCCTCGCCCTCGCCCTCGCCCTCCCTCTTCTCCACCTCCCTCTCCCCCTCTCATTCCCTCATTCCCTGTCTCCCTCTCTCCCTCTCCCTCTCCCTCTCCCACCTTCTCTCTCCTCCTCCTCACCCTCTCCCTCTCGTCGTCCCCCCTCACCCTCTCTCTCTCTCTCCTTCCCTCTCCCCTCTCACTCCCTCTCTCCCTCTCTCTCTCCCTCCCTCTCTCCCCGTTTCCCTCTCCCTCCCCCTTCGTCCCCATCTCCCTCCCCCTCCCTCTTCCCTTCTTCCACCCTCTCCCTCCCTCCCTCCCTCAACTAAAAAAGTAAATCATTAAATGAAAAAGTAAAGAAACAAACATTCAATGGCAATATTTGATAACTATGCCTTTCATAACATTGAAATTCAATATTCAAGTATAAACATAATAAATAATAATTTTCAAGAAATTTATTTATAAATAACTTTGTATCTCAAAAATTAGTTTTCTAAATATTCAAGATATATTCCTTCTTCAAACATCACAATTAATTCAATTAAAGAGTCTCTTATATTATAACTTGTTCTTTTTGTAATGAATAAGTTTTGTTTAATTCTTTGAATGAACTAAAAAGATAACGAAAATATTCAAAATAAAAAATAAAGAATAAAAAATATACATGCATATAATCTAATGTTAAAAAACTGAATGTTTCAAAATAAATTTGAAAACATCAACTTTGATATTAAACTTTAAACATTCTTTGATCAATTTTAAAAGATAGTTTTGACTAATAGAAATTTAAAAATCAGTAATTAAACTAGTAGGTTAACCATTCAAACTGATCCCTATTTATCTTTATCTTTAAAAAAAAAAAATTTACTAAATAAAGAGAAATTATGAAAAGTCATAATTGCCGATTCTCCTACAAAAATCTAATCAAACAAAACACATGATTCAGTTAAACTCCAACTCTGATCAAACAAAACACATATGATTCAGAAAGATAAGAAATCAACTTTGTCAACACAGTAAAAGAAACAATCCAAGGAAGGCAGGCCATTGTCAAATTTCATTGACCACTCTAATGTTGTGACCTTAAAATAGTACTTAGAGATTTCAATAAACAACAGATCTATACCTCAAAAACATTTAATTTACATGACACCACCATGTTATTTCTAGCTTTGTTTAATTGAAGTTTCAACATAAGACAGACATCCACAAAGCATGAACAAATTTGTTTAAGCTAAACCAAGAAACAACTCTGAAACAAAGATAAACTGATCCTCAACTTATCAACTGAGGTGGCAGCTGGCAAAAGAAACTCAATGAAATAACCTTGAATAATACAACCTTGGTCTCGATCCTGAAGTGTAGCAAAGCCAAAGAGTTAGAACTTGGTCCAGAATCTGCTAATTTTTATATTCAACAAACTGTATAAATTTATATCCAAAACCACCAGATAGGGGATGAAACCCTTGCTGTCGAAACTCATTACCTCTTCCCAATTGCATTTCTACCAAGCAGGCAAATGACAGATAAAGTCATGTGTTAAAGAGATCCTTTTAAACTCCCCAATCTCAATGTTTTCCTAGGGCAGAGCAGAGTTTTTAACTTGGTAGATGGAGGAATAGCGGCTAACAATCCTATAATGCTTGTATTCAATGGGACGCAAAAAAGGCTACCAAATGGGGGAGTTTGAAGTGGATTACTAACAAGGGAAGAACACCTCTGATAGAGTCTATCATGAATGCAAGTTCAGACATGGTCAACATTCATACAACTTTGATGCTCCATCATGCCAAAGAAAAATATCTTAGAATCCAAGTTTTATTTTAATGCTTTCCAATAATTTATCTTGAAATGAGAAAGAGTCTATATTTTTAATTATACAGACCTTATTTCTCCTTTATTTTTTGTATGTTTAAGATATGGTCATTCATTCTGTAGGAATGGCAATTGAAAGGAAGCGAGGCAAAGCTAGCTGAGAGATGATTTGGAAAGCTAAGCACAAGCTAGGATTTGATGACAATACCATAGGATGGATCAAATGCTGCTTTACCACAGCCTCTTTAGCAACCAAGGTAAAAAACAAACTACAATCCTTCCACTCCATGAGGAGGCTAACAAAAGGAGACCCATTCAATCCATACCCATTCATTCTTATGAGCAATAGCCTTTTGCATCTCTTGTATGACGGAATGAACAAAGACAAAATCTTAGATATACCACCTGTGAATAGAGAATTCGGGTACTCTAACTTCCACTTCACAGATAACCCTGTTTATCTTCTTCAATAATAATAAGAGATGAAAATTTTAAAAAATATTTATATTCACCAACAAGCTTCAGGACAGCACATAAATCAACAAAATCAGGAGTGGTCTTTGCAAATATGCAAGCTAAAAAAAAACAACAAATCCTACAGATTAAAGAACAAAAGCTATCTATTACCTACTTGAGTTTCATACTTCATTTGAAGGTCTCAAAAGAGTTATGGAATCCAGTGCCATCTAAAATTCAGAACAAGCTGAGCAACTGGACAAACAAGTGGCTTACTTTAGCCAGTAGGATCTAGCTAGTGCAAGTTGTTCTACAGGCAATACTGATACACCTTCTATCCTTATTACCTATATCTTACCCTATTGTATTCTAACTTTAGTTGTCTTCTTTAGGAATAGTTCAATATATATAGCCAATGAATCAGCCTTCTCTATGATTACACCAGACCTCCTTAAACATCTTTTTGATGAATTTTATCATATTTTTGCAAATGGATGTTAAATAGAACTGTCCAATATGGCTTTGAATCAATTTTTCAATTGGACCAATATTATGAGCTTAATGGAGTTGCTATAAGTGACTGATAAAGAAATGAAAATAATCAGAAGTTAGAGTTCACTGATCCATAAAATGAAAGTAATTATACAAAAGGATCTGTATATACATAGGGAATACTCTGGATTACAGTTTTCCAATAAGTAGAGATTCAAAGAATATCTTCTCGAAATCACTCTCCTATTAAACAACTATAGACAAAATTATATAGGAAAATCAAAACCCATTATTCTCTTCTTGAGACAGAATCTTGGGATGGGGAATCTGTAAAGTACCTAGTATATCTTGTCCTTGTGGGTTTTATAAGAAATGTTAAAGAAAGATAATTGGTAGAAAGCCAAGAGAAAATATCCAAAGAGAATTTGAGTAAAATGTGCAAATTTTGAAATATTAACTGCTAACGATTGTATCATGCTACAGTGGGGAATATTGTAAAAAAATGAAAAAATCACTATACTGAGTGTACCTCTATGTTTTTCAATGTTTTGCCACGGAGTGAACTAGCCTTTTTACCTCTATGGAAACCAAGCTTTTAGCTCTTTAGTGGCAGTTGCAGCTCATTTTTGGAGATGCATAGTTAAAGCTCGACAAATCCCAGATGAAGAGCCTGTCCACATGCTTCCACTAGAGAACTGTTGAGCCTTATAAAAGAAGCAGTTAACAAGTGCATAGAAGAGAGTCTTATAAAATGGGAGGAATCTAATTGGCAAATTAAGAATCATGTAGTGTGCACGTAATTAGGTTTCCTGTGTATGAGGTTGATTATGGGTGGGTCGGGGCTGCATCTTTCTATCCAGGGATGATTTGTTTTTTCGTACTTTGTAGTCTCAAGGAGGCCAAGGGGGTACCAATGGTATAGTGCCTTGGGCTTAGAAGAGATGGCATTTTTGAGGCACTTGTTGTAATCTCACCCCTCCATCATGGTGAATCAGCACAAGAGGTGAAATCACAGAGAGAGGGAAATGGTTGGTAGGATGAGGGGATAATGGAAAGGGCACACCTCACTAGGTAGGCCACCTCATATGGATGGCATGGGCCACATGAGGCCAAGAGGGATGGTATATCCACTCTGGGGCCTAGGGTAGAGGACCTGAGGCACCCCATCCAAGTCACATTCTCCCATGCTCTCCTATGATTGAGCCCTCCAAAGATACTGAAATGTTTTATGATTGAATTAGTAAATTGGCCATGAATTTACTGATGCTTAATTATGATAATCTGCTAATTAGTATATTTGTGGTAAATGGTTATAACCTGTTAATCAGCGTGATTGTGGAAAATGGTTTCTAATCTGTGTGCAGGGCTCCAATCAGGTGAAAGGTACTCTCTAACCTATTTGTTTATTTGGGAATTAAGGAATTAGGGCAAATTTAGGGCACTCCCAATCAGGGGAAAATACAAACAAATTGTTCGGCAGTCAAACTTGGATTGGAAAAAGGGAGAGTCGAGCTTGATGAACTAGTAAGAATCAACATAAGTCTCATTTATTAATGTCTCACATTAATTCTTCGTGACTTAAGGTAAAGATGACCCTTCATTATGATTGTGAAGGATAGTAGACACATGGATATGAGTTAGCATGCTTTAGTCTACTAGATATGTGAAGGACTGACCATTGAACTGTATTTTGTACTAATTAACAACATGTATTTTCCACAGTCCATGTTATCAAAGTGCATAGATTTCTGGAGCTGGATTTGAATTTGACTGCATATATTTTTTGAGCATCAAACTGAAGAAATCCACAGTCAAGTCCAGAAATCTATGCACTTTGTATTTTGTGTAGTCAACTAGAGAAATACACAAAATCTCAAACTACAAGTGCATAATAGAATAATGCCAATCAACACAAAGAGTTAGCCACAGAAATTACCTGGAGGAGTGCCACAGCAAAGGCTCCGATCATCAATATGCTCAACATCTAGTCCAATAAACCATGATCCCAAAGAGACATCTTCATTGGCATACTTGTGTAGAATTGGCCTGTCAAACAAGGTTTCAAATAATAAACTTGGTTTTATCATGAATGCTTTCAGTGCACAAAGTTACAAACATTATTAATCTAAATCTTATACGCACTGTCCAGTAACTGACAAAAAGATCAAAATTATATAATGTGCTATAGCGCACAGGTTGATAGATATATAGGTTGCCAAATCTTTGGAGATTGCATATAATTGTCCAGTTGCATGTCTGAAATACTTATTTCCCTCCTCACCAAATTTCCAGTATTCAGGTTCACGATATTTTGCACCTCTAAACCAACCAACAACAGACATCAGACATGAGAAACAATGTCAGATCACAGGGTGATCTACTCCCAAAATGATTATCAAAGGGTAAATCAACCTTGAAGCAGCTGCCACTGCAAAGAAAAACACCATTTTCTATAGTTCAAGCATGAAATATGATGCTTACTTCTGTGCAAGAACAGGTCCTGACTTCATACAGCCAATGTAAACACGTGATTTGGAGCGGTGCCGTGCTAGAGTTGTCCCAAGAATACCTGATGCATAGAAAATTTATGTCATCACTCAAGAATACTAGCATCATTACATTCATTTACACCAGTTACAAAAGAGGACTATGGACGAACTTTCAAATTAAACACCATCAGAGAGGTGAAACTGACCCAAATTAACATGTACATCATCATCAACTTTAATATAGAAATCAGCATCCCATTTTGATACTGCTGTTGCAAAATATATCTGTGTCTTGGCAGATAGCTCATGATAACCTTCAACATGGTTCTGCACAAGCAAATACAGAAGTACAACCAATAGAAAAGTCATGAGTATAAAATAAAAGAGCCAACAAATCCAGAATTCTGACATCAGTAAAATTACTACCAAGCAAAGATCAAAGTATCTATCATTTTTCAGAATGGGGACACACCAGCCTCATGAAGTCTCGATGTTGAGCATCCTCTGCATCAATGGCGCAGTCTAAAATACCCCCCGGTGTTGCACTGCACAATAGAAAAGCACAAACATGTCATCTTAGTAATATATTGACGTCCATTCCTGTTACCCACTTATCCTCGAAAAGAAGAAAAATTCATTACTGATCCAACCAGAATAATTGTTTCTTATATGAATAACACTTGGAGAACTACTGGTATGAGACCAGAAAAGTCTCACAAATAGAAGGGATTTGAAAAAACAAATCTTATTATTTTCTTGCCCTTGCATCAATATAAAGATGAGAGTATAGTTTAAAGAAGCTTCCACACACGTTAAAAATGTTTGAGATACTTAAGATGTTAAGGATAAGACACCTGTGCCCAATCACAAATCTGATTACAATGCCTTTCTCTTGTTCAATCTGGCAAAGCTTTTCCCTTACAAAACAAACCAGACAAACCAAAGCATCACTTCAGAATTCAGTTTTTATTAACCGTTTTAAGTCTAGAGCTCAGCTATTGCATCTCGAGGCATCCATGTTTCACGAACTGAGTCTCGTCGCTTGCGACTACTGAATGCAGTATTAATTCCAATTACAATAAAAGCTTTTTTTCGTTCCTCTGATTTCTCACCAACTGGCTTGATAAATACTGGAGAACCAATATTCAATCTATTTGCTTGCGCAGCTCTAGCAGCTGCCAACTCCATTTCTAATGCTGAGATTGTTTTATCAAGGGTCCTGCATAACCCACTACATTAATCCATGGTCGTTGGCAATAAATTCATGCCTATGCAAAGCTATAGAAAGAATGAAAGGCTAAGCAGTTTGGAACTCCTGCTACACAAACAGTACTTACTTGATTGCATCATGAGTTTTTGATACTTGACTAAGTATGTCCTTTTCCCGAACATAAGTTTCCTTCTGAAATAGAAAGTTCTTTCAATTGAAAGAGAATATTTTTGCAATTCAAAAGTTTACTCTAGCCTTAGATAGATTTCATTCATTAATAGATGATTACTTACACTTTTTTGCTCACAATCATTTACAAGTTCAAGATGCTGTAGTTGATGTTCTTTTTCACCATAGGCATCTGTCTCTTTTCTTGAATCGGGAACAATCCACGTCCTATAATTCCAACACCAAAAATTATGAACTAGTTTGTAAATTAGAATTCCTAGTTTGTAAATGTTGATTGCCAACCATGTTTGTAGATCATTAGTCTAAAGAAATCAAGGGAGGAATCTCCTACAAATTTATCGACTGGGCAAAGTAGATGCATTCAGAAAAGGTATGTTAAAATAACTGCATACAGAGGACATTCAATGTAACTACAGGCTGTTTCTTGTGAAGATTTTTTCTAACTATAAATAAATGAATACACTTATTCATCTAAAGTTAAGCTAAAACCATTACCTTCATTTGCATACAACTTCAAATGGAAATTGTGAAGTTTCCTAAATAAATCAGAAATTGATTAACACGTTCTAGAAAGGCACAGAGCACTTCCTGATTTTGTATTGTCATGTATGACCACCAAATAAGTTAAAGAAAACAAAGAACTAGAAGCTATGCAGTAAGCTCTCTGATTGCATGCCTCACTTTTTAAATATTCCACATTGTAAAAGTAGTCTGGCTTTCTTCAATTGATCATATCAAAGAAATCCTCAATTTTGCAGGAAAAATATACAAAACTAGCTTTACAGTCTTGAAAAATATTATTCTATTAATAAGAAAATGGAATTAATCCATTTTCAAATGAACTCTGATGAATAATTGATAATCTAATATTAGTTAGAATTCATGAAAATCTTGACAGACTCTGCTCAAGTGACCCATTGACAACTTCTGTCAATTGACATCTGTCACTGGGATTTAATTTGAAATTATATTACACTAAATGCAAAAACATCAACTTCTAAATGGGCACATGCTTCAGAATGACTTTTTGGTAAACAACTGTTCAAGTTTTTTGCTACTAATGTTTTGTACCACACTCACTGATTTTTCATTAGTATGAGGAACAAATGATGACTGAAGTGCCAAAAATAAAAATTCTGTGTTTTTCTCTTCCTCTATTAACAGCCATGAGGATCCCACATTTAAGAAAACAGACGATAGAAAACACTCAGTCTGGCATTTATGAGATAGGAAAAAGCACAAAACATATTTTCCTGTGAGATAAAGGCATTTCAGAAAACACATCAGTATTTAGAATAAGCATTCCTAAGTACATCTAACTAGGGTAGCATTTAATGTCAGACAAGTTTCAAATCATCTTGTGATTCAAATGCTAAAATAAATTGGATTGGCTCATATTCGGCCATGGATTAGAAAAATATCTAAGAAAAGCCAAACCCAAGCCCAACCCAGGGGCAGTGACAAACAACAAGAACAAAAGGAGAAAGACTGCCATCCGCAAGCTGAACACCAACAATACCTACCAGCCAAAAACCAGCAGACCCAAATCCCAAAAGCCCTTAAGAAAACTGAAAGACACCACATCCACTAATGCTGCCAACAGCCCTGGAGCCCACGTCCTCACTTTTCAGCCTATCACACCAACCATCACTAGCAATCACTACCTACTTAAGCACCACCTCCTTGCAGCCACCAGGATTACAGAGAGCTTCAACTTTGACACCATGAATAATTTCAGACCTTCTCATAGCCCTATTCAGCATACCTCTGGCCAAGGATGACATGTGTAAGCACTAGTCATCTCTATGTCGGGCCCAAGAATGTAAATGCAAGAAAGAATGGATGAATAAACGAGACTTGGACAATCAAAAACTATTCAATGAAAGCTTTATTCATTCAATCAAAATGTACATATTTATCAATATGAAAATGACTATTTGGTTCATCTTCTATATGACTGTTCAATTTCTAGTGTAGGTAGAAAATATAAAATATAAAAATATTATCCTACTACTCTTAGGATTATGTGCATTATTATTACATCCACCCCTTAATCCATAGGGGTAGTGGTCGAACCACTGTTTGTGTTGCACATTAGGTAACTTGTTTATGGTGCCTCTTTTTCTTGATACAAAGTCTCAATGTTTTGCAGAACATATTGCCTGAGTGATTCCCTTCTGCAATTTTTCAAGAACCAAGATATGGACTTGGTATTTAAACTTGATTTTGTTTTCTCAAGCCAAATCAGCTTTCCATGATGCTATATGATGATCTTGCTCAATGTATGATCGGAAAGTCCCAAAATGAAGTATGCAAGCTTAGGTGTTCAAGTGTTGAACTAAATATTACTTGCTAAGATACTACAACAATGTGCAACAATGACAAATCCGCAATGGATAGTTTGAGAAATCTCCAAGTAACATGCTTGAAGAACTTTTGACCTTGATGTTTCTCCAAGTACCATGCTAGAAGAATTGAAATCTGAATTCTAACGTTCCTCCCTATAAGATGAGAGTCAAGAGCTACTACAAAGGCCATCCTAGAAAGAGAGCATGAACCTATATAGAGATGCACAACTCAATGATGCCATCTCGGGTTTTTATCGTGTGTCTCCATTAAGTTTCCCTTTCGGGTTTCCAATTTAATGGAAAGAGTTTGGAAGCCACCTTTTTAGGTTTTCAATTTACAACTCAAGTGCAAAATTATGATCAACAAGAGGCAATATCCATGGCCTTGAATAATTTTTACTAAGATATATATCTAGCTGTCTTAGTGTACTTATTATCAATATCCCAATGGGAAATCATAGGTGCAAAATATCACTGCTCCTATCAACACCAAAGAGAGTGAGAGCATAATTATCCTCTATGGGAATTGAATGCATGCCACCACAACGTCTATGTAAATTTTCCCCTTGGTTGGATGGGGCACTGTGTAATCTATCTGGTGGTTTTGTCACTGACGAAACTCTTCTTCAGTTCTTGGCCGTTTTCTATCTACCTTGCCGATTTCATTTCTTAAACCCTTCGTTAGCTTCATGAATTAAGAAGTACGGCTCATCAACTTAACCTACTGAATCACGGAGAAGCAAAAAGCAGAATATGTCTCAGCCATGTAGAAGATAATACTAAATAGTGATCTAGCTACTAAAATGGAGGTATGAGAAAAAGGATGTCGTAATCCTAAATTAAATTAATGAATGCATTTATTTGATTGAATATAATTATAATTGTGTAGCTTTAGAAAGCAATAATGATTTAAATAGAATCCAAAGACACCAGCTGCTTCTGATAGTATTCAATTAAAATTCATATCTTACCCTATTTTATTCTAACTTTAGTTGTCTTCTTTAGGAATAGTTCAATATATATAGCCAATGAATCAGCCTTCTCTATGATTAGACCAGACCTCCTTAAACATCTTTTTGATGAATTTTATCATATTTTTGAAAATGGATGTTAAATAGAACTGTCTAATATGGCTTTGAACCAGTTTTTCAATTGGACCAATATTATGAGCTTTATGGAGTTGCTATAAGTGACTGAAAAAGCAATGAAAATAATCAGAAGTTAGAGTTCACTGATCCATAAAATGAAAGTAATTATACAAAAGGATCCCTATATACATAGGGAATACTCTGGATTACAGTTTTCCAATAAGTAGAGATTCAGAGGATATCTTCTCAAAATCACTCTCCTATTAAACAACTATAGGCAAAATTATATAGGAAAATCAAAACCCATTATTCTCTTTTTTTTGAGACACAGAATCTTGGGATGGGGAATCTGTAAAGTACCTAGTATATCTTGTCTTTGTGGGTTTATAAGAAATGTTAAGAAAGATAATTGGCAGAAAGCCAAGAGAAAATATCCAAAGAGAATTTGAGTAAAATGAGCAAATTTTGAAATATTAACCACTAACGATTGTATCATGCTACAGTGGGGAATATTGTAAAAAAATGAAAAAATCACTATACTGAGTGTACCTCTATGTTTTTCAATGTTCTGGCACGGAGTGGACTAGCCTTTTTACCTCTATGGAAACCAAGCTTTTAGCTGTTTTGTGGGAGTTGCAGCTCATTTTTGGAGATGCATAGTTAAAGCTCGACAGATCCCAGATGAAGAGCCTGTCCACATGCTTCCGCTAGAGAACTATTGACAAGTGCACAGAAGAGAGTCTTACAAAATGGGAGGAATCTAATTGGCAAAACAAGAATCGTAATTAGGTTTCCTATGAAAGAGGTTGATTATGGGTGGGTAGGGGCTGCATCTTTCTGTCCAGGGATGATTTGTTTTTTCGTACTTTGTTTTTTTAAATTTCAATTTCTAAATATAAATTAATGCCCGTACTTTGTTTTTTAAAATTTCAATTTCTAAATATAAATTAATGCCCGTTGATTTTTCGTACTTTGTTTTTCTAAATTTCGAAGAGCCAAGCCCTTATGAGGAGTCTTTAAGAGTTCTATCTTTCATATCCAATTACTATCCAAGTTTGTGTTATTATGGATAAAACAATAATGGTCTATAATTTTATGATTGTCTTTGATTATGGTAATTGTAAAGAAACTAATGCATTTTTTCACTTAATCTATTTAAGTTTTATTTTGTAAATTTTGTGAAAATCACCAATCACTACTGTACTCACTCATTTATCTAATTTTGTCCTTTGGTTAGGTTTTGGTGTTAAGGATATTGAGCAAGCATAGATTGATTTTCATTATATTTTTTTTTAAATATTAATTTTTGAGTGAACTAAGTCTAATTGAACATTTCACTAGGCACTTGAGATTGAGAATTTGACTCTGATGCATGTTTGTTAAAACTTGGATTCTTCATTCATTTGTTCTTTGAATGAAATAACTCTATTTGAACACTTCACTAGACATTTGAGATAGAAATTTGACTCTCATGCATATTTGTTAAAACTTGGATTCTTCATTTATTTGTGTTTTGAATGAACTAAACCTAATTGAACACTTCACTAGGCACTTGATATTAGAAATTTGACTCTCATGCATATTTGTCAAAATGAAGCTTCTTCATTAATTATTGTTTTGAGTTTGGAGGACTTTGAGACTAATAATTTGACTCTCATACATTTTTTTACTCATGATAGAATTCCTAGAACTCATTTAATGAAATGGGTTCCAACTGCCATGGAGGCTAAACATGCTTCACTATTTTCCGAGTCTCTTAGAGTGTCACTCTTAGTGTGCTTATAAATAAATAGATGGTTGCGAAGCTTTAATTGCAATTTATTTTTTGGGGAGGATGTGCAACATGTGAGGTGCATAGGGAGGAGTTAGGTAAATGTTTGCAAATATGAATTTTCATGTGTTTACATGTTTGTTATATATTCATTTTACTTTTCTCATTTTGATAAATTACTTAGTTTAAATTTTTTATTTGATAGTTTAATTTGTTCAATTTATAATAAAAATTAATAATTTATAGTTTAATCTAAATTTAATTTTTGATTTAGAATATCTTTTGTGTACTTTAATTTATAGTTTAATTCATAAGTATATAATTTATAATCTAATTTAAAATAATTTATAATTTTGTAATCTAATTAATCTAAAAGGCGTTCTATAGTAGCATAGTAGTATACATAAAACTAAAACATAACCAACATAGATTTAACAAAAAATAAAACTATAAAATAAGTCTTATGTAAATAAAATAAAATAAAATAAAACAATTCTTTATAAATTTAAATAAATCCTAAGTAGCTTCCTTAAACTCATTGTAAGGAACTTCATCCACAATATTAAACCAAACACTTATAATTAACATCATAACATTATATATATATATGATCTATCTATGAATTCATAAATATAATAAATTATGTATTTTAAAACATATATAGATAGTATTTATTATTATATTACTACAATAGCTCACTTCCAATATTTTTCATTTGTACCCTCATGCACACCAAATAGGAATCTATATGTTTTGTAGAAGATTGATGAGGCTAGTTTTGCATTTGCCTAAATTATACTTGATGCTTCAATTGTTGTTGATCTAAATCCCTTTCTTTGTGATCACATATTATTTTTTCCTTTTTTGGCACCAACCTAGGAATCTATATGTTTTCTATATTGGGCAATTTATAATTGGAATCTATTGCCAATAATACATTTCATCCCAAAAAAATTTCTATTGCAACCTTTGAGTATAAGGATATGAGAGATTATATATTAGACAAAAATGGATGGATTCTTGGTGAGGTGCATTTATTTATTGGACTCACTTCTATAACCTTCTTTTGGAATTTTGGTTAATGGATGTGTCTTCCATTATTAGAAATGACTTGGGGAACTTGTGTCAATTGATGATGAATGATTGGTGAAGAATTCAATATTGTTGCTCGATTATGTGTGGTTGCAATACTCAAAAACACAAAGACCTTAACTTTATGTGTGCTAAATGGAGAATGGGTGCAATCAATTAAGGTCGAAGAGAAGAAATTATTTTTTCTAAAAATTGATAGCCACTTACATTTCATAAAATATTACCCCAAGGATCAACCCTAAAAATAGAAACAAATCTAGGTTAAAAAGACCAAAAAGTTGGTTCTTGGGCTAGTCCAATTACCCACTATTGTTGAATTAGACCTTTTATAAACTACGAAGGTATGTAATAGTATTTCATTTGTTCCTTTTAATAAGATAATTTGTGGTGTACATCCTCTAGATGAAGAAGAGTAAATAAGTTTAGGAATGGGTTTTGAATTTGATGATGAGTGAGGAATCATAAATGTAAGATGTATTAGCCAATTCAGAGCTAAGATTTTGAAGGCCAATATTGATTCTTGGAGGAAGAGGGGGATAAAAACCAATAGAAAAGAGAGGAATGCACTCTATGTGTAGGACAACCTAGAATTAATCATTATCTAATAAGATATATGGGAGGAAGCCCCTCCCTTAGAGGGAAATGAATATTTCCTGCTAAAATGTTAGGGGATTCTTCCCCTAGCAAGAGTTGCATGACCTAAAACAATATAGAAATAATGTTGGTCAATATCTTTAACACTTGTACTCTCAACAATCTTTCTTAGCTTCTTTTTGTTGATTTAGAACATGTATGGCAATCTTGATGTGCATTGGAGATAAATACTAAAATATTGGGAAAGGAGATCTCCTTAATGTTAAGGGGGTATTTTCTCTATTTATTTCTTTCCCTAAGGGAATTTCATTAGGAAAGAGATCACAAGATGTAAAGATTGGCTTTCAACCTCAATGGTGAATCAATTAGACCTAATTTTAGTCCTTAGGACAATAGGACAAACCTGAAACCAAATTGGAATGATTTGCAATGTTCAAACTAAATGAACAATAAGACCTAATACCTAAAATGTAAATTCTTGAAAATACAGAAACTAAAATCATAGTTTGTAGGTAGGTCTGAGAAGGGTTAGGACATATGCACCTACCACCAAAAGTTCGTTTTGAGGCCTGCTAAAGCAAAGGTTCACCCTAGGGAAAATGGGTCCTGGTTAGGGCTTTTGAAAACACTTTTTATAATCCTCTAGTGCTAGATTTTAGCTTAATTTTTTTATGTAGGTCCCACCGTCGAAAAGAGAAATAAAGTCTACAACTTAGTTTCTATGTCTCTTCAATATCTTTAATGCTTCTTCAATCTATAAACTACACATACACAAAGATATTTTTTTTGGAATGGGGGTTTTACTTAGTCAAACCCCAAGTTTAGTAATTAAACCTTGATAGAAAGATACTGACAATGGAGAAGGAAATGATGAATGAACAATGTTTGCTACAACTCACCAAATCTTCAATGGCTTCCCTTAGAGGATTGAAGACAAACACATCTCTCCAAGGAACTTGATATTTCTTTGCTTGATGGATTTGGATACTTGAAAATGCTTGGATGCTCTAGGATCAACAATGCATAGTAGCCTTCACAAGATGACATGAACACACATAATCTTGAACATGATGTTAGGATCTTGATTGTTGTAGTAGATGATTGATATATTTTCTCTTGAATACTCTTGAAAATAATATTTCCTCATATGAAGTCTTGATTGTGTGTTTTAGAATGTTTTGTAGATTTGATTTGATAAAAAGACTATGTATTTATAGGTGTTTATCTAATTTCTCAAAAAATAGATTAAAAAGCTAACACTTGCAAGTTGAATTTGAATCATTAAAATGTTGCCAAAAACATATTTAAAAGTGATTCTTAGGACTTAAAGGGGACTCATTCACCCTTGGGTGGATGGGTCTTGGCCTATAAGTCTAGGACACATATATTCCAAGGTGATTAAAATATTAATTACATTAATTATATCTTGGTTTCCCTTTCAGAAAGCATGAATAATAAGGCTTTGGAATGCATAATTTGGAAACTTAGAAGCTTAATTAAGTCCAATAAATTAAGGAACCCAAACATAGTGTGAAACTGTAAACGTATATAATTTCCTACACTAGATTTAGCCTCCACTTAAGTGAGAGTATGAACTTACACTCAGAATCACACTAAAGTAGATAAATATGCGTGAAGAGGGGTCCAAATGTACCAATTTTAGAAAGATAGGATGATAAAGATCAAGGAGTATGATCAAGCCCCTAGGATCGAAGATCCCATGGCAAACCAATATAAGGACAAAGGGACACACAATATGTGTAAGATATGCACAAAAAGACAAGATACACAATCATACAATGTCAAATCCAATGTAAAAAGAAAAAGGAAAAAGGATGGACTAGCAAGCTATGTTATGCCACATTGATAAAATATGATCACAAGGGCTAGTACAGTCCAGTATACACTAGGTCATCCCCAAAGGAAAAATCAGAAACACACACCAGGTCTACAAGGTATGTTCTCATAAAAAAGGGGTGGAAAATGGGAAAGATGCACTAGGTCTATAGGTGTGTTCCCATACATCAACCATACCAAAACTTATACTCCTCGATAAATTTTATAAGGTGCCAAAAAATGGTCAACATGCTATGCCAATGCTACACTAAGTGCAACCTTTGTGGACAAAAGTAAAGCCAAAAAATGTCAAAATGACAATGCCAAAATGAAATAATGCCAATGTATGCCCCCACTTTAAAGGAATTTCTAAACACCATGTTGTGAGCAATTACTTTAAAGTATAGAATGATAAAAGGGCCATGAGAGCCTATTTGGAAATCCATATACCAATGATATGTTTCTAAACAAACCTACATCATGAAAAAGGAGGTTTCCCCCACATGTAACTCAAAAATATAATACATAAGGGATCCATGGATTCAAATTCAACACATGTATTTTCTATAGTGATATAATAGAGCTTGAAATCATCATCTTTCCCCAAATACTTCATGGAACAACAAACACAAAGGAGGAATGACACATTGAGAAAAAAACAAAGAATTTTTTTTGGGTCAACATGGAAGAGAGTTGGATATCTCGACACTTTACATCTTCCCTAAAAGGAAAACATAAAACAAAAGAAAATATAATGATCACATCAAATAGAAGAATTGAAATACAAATAAGAGAATATCATGATAGACTATCTTCCTTTGTATCCTTGCACCAACAAAGTAACAAGGGTCATCCAAAGAAAGCTCACAAACATAAAAACACACCAAGCAACATGATACAAGGGATCACATTACATCGATGCAATCACAAATATTATAGAAAAAAAAAGATAGTATGTCACATGTGATCCAACCTATAGAAGTTCATTTGCATCCCAATCTTGTTCATAATATACAGAAGGTGGATAACTAGTCAAAGGAGCAATGACAAGTTCCATACTAGGACAATCACCAGGTCCAACACATGGCGATTCACTTTTTTAAGGAGGATAATCCTGGTTACATCCATCTAAGTTCATAGAAGTGGAAAATAAAAAAATCAATTCATTATGCACTTCTTTGTCAATTTTAGCATTCTCATCATCATTATCCATATTAATTACAGCATGAGGCCTAATGATAATGCCCATTGTATGTTTTTTGTTGTAGTGTGGAACTTTCATGTTGTTGAGAAGGTGGAGAATCATCATGCTTTGTTTTAGTTGATTTGTTATTTTCTTCTAATTGACGAGTAATAGCATGACATGTATGCCTACACTCTTTAACATTTTTATTTCTTCTTGCACGGTTTTAAATTTTTGATGGTGTAGGACCGGGTTTTCCAATCATCGATCTATTTTCTTCCCTTAGGGGAGGAACGTAAGGGACCTTGACGGGTTGTGAAACCACTTTATCTTTAGGCTTATAAAATTGTTTGATTTTAGGAGGCACAAAGGGAATTGTATGGTTATCTCTTGGTCTCTTGTAGGATATAGGTGGTTGAATAGAATAATACTTTGTTTCTTTATTCGAGAGAGCTTTTGTTTCAAGCATAGGTTCACCCACAAAATTTGGAGTGGGAGGAATGACTATGGATCTTTTAGTTTTAGGTGGGATATTGGTAAGGGATAACTTTTCTATACACTTTTCTTTGAACTTTTGATAGGATTTGAAAATGGAATCTCCATGAGGTTTAATAGGTTCTATAGGTTCAGGCCAAAAGAAATCCAATTAAATAATTCTCTTGGGAAGACAAAGGATTAAATCCACTATGATGTACTATAAAAATTTGGTTATCAGGTGGAAATTTCAAGCACTTGTGGATGAAATATGAGACAACATTCATGAAGCATAGCCATGGGTAGCCTAACTTCACAAAAAATTGATCTAACATTGGGATGATAGAGAATGATACATCTAATTTCTTAAATCCAACTTTTAATGGAAGAGTGAACGAACCTATCGTAGGGCGATCAAAACCATCATGTGTTTTGATCCATGCTTTTGGTTTTTCATATCTTGGTAAAGTTCATGCACAAATAAGAATTCCTAAGTGATCAAATTCTCTACACACATAAAATTAATTAATATCCTATTTGTAGGATTGTAATTGATTCTTCTAGCTATGTAAAGAGGACCATTGAGTACATGTTTAATTATATCACTATTTGAGAAAGCAATATCAAGAGACAAGTTGGTTTGGCCTTTACGAGGGTGAACACCAATGAATTCAATCATAGCATCAGAGATATGGTCAAAAATGGGTTGACTAGTGTCAACACTATGAGTGAAAGAGATGGAAAAGAGAAGATCCACAATGAATGTACCAACACGGGATGTCATGAGTCTCAAACTACATCTCATTGAAGTATTGGCAATAGGACACTAGGTTGTGATACTCGTACAAGTTTCACCAAACAAAATGTGTACCCAAAATAGACAAAAGGCACTAAATAAAGATAGTAAACATCCAAAAATAGGAATCACAATATAGGTATTGAAGAGGATATTGCAATTTTTAGATCTGAAATATAATAATTCATTGATTTTAGATGCAAAAACCTAAAAATGATTACTTTTGATTATCAATTTTGATTTTAAACAATGTATTATCTTTAACCAATTGAACTAAATGTAAAAAACTACATAAATATACAATTTTGGAAACTGAAATAGAGATTTGCAAGTATAGGAGAATGAAGCAAACAGAGACAAAGCAGTGTACAAAATTTTGGAAAATCACCTATACTAAGATAAGTTCACCCTAGGGTGAATGAGTCCTAGGACAACGTTTAAAAAATTTAATCTGAGTGTTTAACTTGATAATTAAGCTCATTGTTCCTAATTGCAAACAAATTCTTTAGCGGCAATTTTTCTAGAAATATGATGAAATGCAAATACATTTTAAATGATAATGTATGAACAAAATGATAACTTTTTTGAATGTAATTTTGACTGAATGCTTATCTAAATGACTTAAACACACTTTAATGAAATCTATTACATAGAATGTATGCAATATTTTTAGATTTTTATGAGTTTAAATGATGCAAACATGCAATATGTAACCCTAAATGAAATGTAATACAAGATGATGCAAAACCTAGATCTAGGGTTTCAAAGATCTCCAAATTAGAAAAGTATGATGTAAGAAAGTCAGGTTCACAAAAATGAAATGTTGGGAAAGGAGATCCTTAATGTTAAGGGGGTATTTTTTGAAAACACTTTTTATAGTGTACTTTGATGTTGGATTTTAGCTTCTATTTTGTGTAGGTCCCACTATCGCAAAGTCAAAAATAAAGTCTGCAACCTAGTTTCTGTGGCTTAACAACAATGATGACAACTTATGCAACGATGCAAAATTTCTCTTCAATATTTTCAATCCTTCTTCGACCTATAATATGCACATACATAAAGAGAAAAAATGTTTTTTTGGAATGGGGATTTTCCTTAGTCAAACCCCAAGCTTGGTAATTAAACCTTGATAGAAAGATAATCACAATAAAAAAGGAAATGATGAATGAATTATGCTTGCTACAAATAACTAAACCTTCCATGGCTTCCCTGAGAGGATTGAAGAAAAACACATCTCTCCAAGGAACTTGATCTTTCTTTGCTTGATGGATTCGGACACTTGAAAATGGTTGGATGCTTTAGGATCTATTGTCATATGAAATTGCACCTTGCTAAAAATGAAGTTCAACATTCCAATGACAAATCGTATGCGGAAAGGGAAAAAACTGAAGCCCAAAAGGACTCATCGGCCATTGAAGATTGGGGATTGGGTTTACCACTTACCAAAGACAAGGCAAAGCAATAAGAGGTAAGACTAAAGTACGACATTCAAAATTTTGAAAAAAAGGAATTAGATGGATTTAGAAGAAAGGGGAACCTAGGGGAGAAGGTTAAAACCTTTGAGAAGAAAATGGGGCTTAAAGAATAAGGTAGAAGGGAAGATATAGTTTTGGGAGTTGGGCATCGGGTGGATGCCTTACAGCTTACGACTTACCATGAAATGCTAAATGGTAAAGGGGATGAGCGAACCCCAACACCCAAAAGTAAATTGTCGAGGGTTGGGAAAAGGGTTTACCTTTTGCAAAGAAAGGAATAAAGGAGGAAAATTGAAGACCAATCCCTAATGCACATACCCATACACTGCAACTCAAGAAACTAACTTTCAAAGCACAAAACCTTAAACAAATTCAACTAAAGAAAGACACAAACATTATAATCACACTTACAAGATTGAAAGATCTGAAACCATCCTCTGAAGAAATGTGGAGAAAAAAAATTCTCCCAAACACCTCTGCAATACACAGTTCACACACTGGTAAACAAAACTTCCTCTGCACAATGATCTAGCACACCAAATTTTGAATGTAACACCTCTGAACAACTTTGATCAACATATCTGAACTACACAAGAAAATCTTCAATACATAACAAATGTGGAGTCAAACTAGAACACTACTATGCAACATAAAACACCATTGCAACACATTGTTTCCTCTTTTTATTCAAATTTTCTCAAAAGCACTTGGAAACTAAGTACCACAGATACATCCTCAACATATTCATTTATTCATCACCACCAAGACAACTACATCATATCAAATCAACCATACATCCATAGACATAAGCTTGTCAAATAAACACTAGAGATTGACACTAGTGGCTTACTAATGACAACACAATGCAACTAATCAAAACATCATCAGAGACAACACCAACTCAACACAAACTACACATCCTTACAACAAACTCCTTCTCATATAGTTGACACCAAAGGTTATTGGCATCAATGACAACACCAACTACATATACTTGCAACAATCTCCCCCTTTTTCATTTATGACAACAAATGATGTGAAAAAAAATCAACAACAAACACAACGAATCTGATCATCAGTACTCTTGCTCTATGCCATATTTTCTTCTTTTCTCCCCCTTACACAACTAACTCATTACTTTCTCTCTCCCTTTGATAAAAAACACTTTTCTCTTTCATATTGTTTGCTCCCCCTTTGTAACTTATCTTTTCCACATGACTCTCTCCCCCTTTGACAA
This sequence comes from Sequoiadendron giganteum, assembly GCA_007115665.2. NCBI lineage: Eukaryota > Viridiplantae > Streptophyta > Pinopsida > Cupressales > Cupressaceae > Sequoiadendron > Sequoiadendron giganteum. Next base: position 332,863,309 of record CM021102.1, read on the forward strand.
TAATCATATTGTTCACCACTACTCTATAACTTCCTTTCCTTTACTACTCTACATACTCCTCCTTAGGAACACACACCAAACTACATCAATCAACAACCACTACACAATGCCACTACCTACTCCCCTTGAGAGGTAGCCATCAACATCAATCGAGACCAAAGAATGAATCTTGATATCCATTGGACTGATGCATCTTCTTATACATCTAGTTCAAAGGAGGGGCAATAACCCCCAACTTATCTTAAAGATACTCAAAAGTATCCTTTGGAAGATCCTTAGTAAATATATCAGCAACTTGATCCTTTGTAGGCACATATTCAAGCTTCACTTCATTCTCTACAACATTCTCTCTCCGAAATTGATACCTGATTGAGATATGCTTTGTCCTTGAATGCATTACCAGATTCTTTGAAATATTGATAGCACTTGTATTATCATAAAATATAGAAATTGGTTCATCGTATACCACTCTGATATCCTTTAATGTTTGCCTCGTCCATAATACTTGTGTGCAAAAAGATGTTGCTACAATACACTTTATCTCTAAAGTAGATAAAGACATTGAATCTTGTTTCTTGCTTAGCCATGAAACCAATCTACATCTAAGAAATAATGCACCACCACTTGTACTTTTCTTATCATCTACACAACCAACCCAATTTGCATATGTGTAAGTACTTAAAGTAAAGTCAGTATTCTTCAGATACCACAAGCCATGATTCAAAGTACCCTTCAAGCATCTAAATATCCTTTTTTATTTCCACAACATGTGACTCTTTAGGATCTTCTTGAAATCTAGCCACAAGATATACTCCATGCATGATATACAATATAGTACTAGTTAGATATAGCAGTCCCTCAATCATTGATCTATACTTTCTTTGATCATCCTTAAGAGATTCATCATTATTGCTTAGCTTGCAACTAGTAACCATAGGGGTACATACTGGTTTAGAATCTTCCATTCCAAACTTCAACATTTCCTTGACATACTTTGGTTGTGAAATAAAAGTATCTTTATCTATCTGATTGATTTTTAGCCCAAGGAGGAAATTCATCTCCACAAACATAGACATTTCAAACTCTTTCTACATCTCTTCTAAAAATTTCTTACACATAACTACATTTCCTCCAAAACTTATGTTACCGACATATACAACCACAATAAAGATTTGATCTTTTTCAACTTTGAAGTAAAGATTGCTATTTGTGGTACCTTTATTGAATCCTTGTTGTAACAAGTACTTTTCTAAGCTTGCATACCAACCTCTGGGAGCTTCCTTCAATCCATATAATGTAATCTTCAATCTGTAGACCATATCCAGTTTATTTGATAATTGAAATCCTTTTGGTTTTTCTATTATACCTCTTCTTCTAATTCTCCATTCAAGAAAGCAAACTTCACATCCAAAAATCCTTATGTGTCGCAAATTCCAAAAACATCCTGATAGATATAATTCTTGTCATCAGAGAAAATATTTCCTCAAATTATATTCCTTCTATTTGTGAGTAGCATTTACACACAATTCTTTCCTTGTTTCTTACCACTTCACTCTCATTTAGTTTATTCCTAAATACCCACTTAGTTCCAATCACATTCTTGTTTGTTGGTCTTGGGACAAGTTCCCAAATCTAATTCTTCTCAATCTACATTAGTTCTTCTTCCATAGCCTTGATCCAATACTCATCCTTGCATGCTTTAGTCACTATTTTTGGTTCAACTTTAGAAAGTAAACATAGATTTACATGTTCTTCAGTAGCTTTCCTTCTTTTCAATACACCCTTTCTCTTATCACCAATGATCTATTCATCAGAATGATTCTTCTGCACATACTTAGGAGTTTTAGGAACCTTTTTTGGAGTTTCTTCCTCTTCAAACTAAACTTCTATTTATTTATCTTTTTCTTCTTCTCTACAAGAAGATTCATCTGATTCATATCCATCTATTACCACTAAACTATTTTGTAGGTCTTCATCAACCTTAACACATGTACTCTCAACAATCTTTCTTAGCCTCATTTTGTAGCATCGGTAAGCTTTGCTTCTAGTAGAATATCCAAGGAAGATACCTTCATCAGATCTTGCATCAAACTTTCCCAAGTTTTCTTCTTCTCTTCTAATATAGCATTTCCTTCCAAACACTATGAAATATTTGATAGTAGGAATCCTTCCATACCAAAGCTCATAGGATTCTTTATGTTGTTTTCTCTTGCTTGCACTCTGTTAAGTATGTATAAAGCAGTATGGATTACTTCTATCCAATAGAATTTTGGTAGATTTGTTTCTTTCATCTTTATCCTTTCAACTTCTTGAACAATCTTATTCTTTCTTTCAACTACTCCATTCTGCTGAGGAGTCATAGGGGTAGATAAATGCCTCTTATTCCATGATTCTCACAAAATATATTGAACTCATTGGAGGCGAACTATCCACCTCTGCCAAACCTCAAACATTTTATTTTCATATCCATTTCATTCTCAACCATAACTTTGGATTCTTTAAACTTATCTAGAGCTTTTGATTTTTCTTTAAGAAAATTAACCCATGTCATTCTAGAATAATCATCAATCAATAGAATGAAGTACCTATCACCTTGAAGACTTCTTATTTTGGTAAGACCATAAAGATATTTATGCACTATTGGAATGATGGATGCATAGGTGTCCTTGATGAAGCTGCAATGCAATTTTCAATGGAGGACCTTTGCCAGGAAGAAATATTCAACCACAAAGAAAGTATGATAATGGCATTCAAATAGAGATTCTATTATGATCTATTAGATAATTTACAAAGAGTACATATGCCTAATTATATAGGCAAGTGCTAAACCTAGAATGCAAAGGATGTTGCCAACTGTTCAAATCACACTTCATGTGACAACAAGAAACCCTAACCAACTACCTAGGGAATGATAACAAGATGGAGATAAGTTCTAGAAAATACAACTCATCTACTAGAAGGGAATCTTATCTCAACAACTTTATTAAATGATTAAATGCAACCTAGGACTAATATGATTAATTAAGACCTAAGTTAACTTATTCTAGTGTAATAATTAATTAATTACACTAACACCCCCCTATAAGTGCAACTTAGGGAGGAAATGAAAAATGTAATGATTATGCAAGATGAAGATGGGTCCCAGCTGATGGCCATTTTAAGTACCCATGTACATAGAATGAAAATGCAACTAATCTCCCACAAATGAAAAAAAAGGGGGAAAACCCAGTGGGAAGAAAACCCCTCTCTGAAAAAGGAGATGAAATGCAGAAAGGTGATGATTGGAGGAATCAACATTATCCCCCCCAAGGACAACAATCATCACATGGATACAATATAATCAAAAGCCCCCCCATAGGAGGGAAATAGAGAGACAATATAGCCCCCCAGAAAATGTGATCACCTGCAAAAAAGGCAAGTGTATGTAGATAAAATATGATCCAATGTCAACAAACAACTTGTCTCCCTTTCAGAAGAAACAAAACCATGTAGAGATGCAGGGTAGCTTCCCATTTCAGATAGGAATTGAAGGAAGGAAGGATGTATATGAATGCGGATGATGTCTCTGAAAACTACTCATGTGTCTCCTTTCCTGATGAAGATGAATATGCCACAATCAAGTCAGGTATATGCTGAACAATATCCAAATATTGTGATGGTTTGACAATAGGAGTGCAATGTTTGTCTTCAAACAAGGGAGATATCCCCTCAAATATGTCCTCCAAATCTGAAATGTGAGACTCCACAAACAAGGATGCAATGTTTGATAGATAGGAATCCCAATCAGGAAGACAATGTGATACTGATTGTAATGAATCACTGGACGTGCTCAATGAATCACTACCATGAGAATGTTCCTATTGAATAGGAATGATAGGAGCCTCAATCAATGACTCTGCACATGGAATCACTGAAGGTGAAGGTAGATCAATTGTCTCTGATGGAGAAGCAGGAGCATCGGAAGAACCCTCTTCATCCTCATTCGAAGATTCAAAGTATTCCAAATACTCAAACTCCTGCATAGTATCTGCATCATAGGGTATCTTGTTTGAAAGATGAAGAGGCACAAGACAATCTAAAATAGGATCATCTGGGAATGGCTGAATGTCATGATCTCCATGTATCTCCCAAATTTTAGTCCAAAGAGTGAGAGGGCAATCACAATGATCAACACTTTTCAAGGTGGAAACATCAATATGCATTCCAATGACTCCTAAGACATGATCCCTTTTGCAATTCCAAGAAAATTTCTTACTATCAGTACCAGGAGGGGGAACAAGATTATACAAATGTGACAACAAAAGAAGCCATCGGAGATGTGTGATGATACCATTTCTCCATTGTTTGTAGTTTCCCCATTTCAACATGATCAAAGCAAGATGAAAAGAAAACCCCATAATAAACTATGAATGATCTCCAAGATTACAAAGACAATGACAGTGATATGCAACTGAAGTGATGTCACCCAAAACAAAAATCCTTTTCCCAAGCTTCAGGATATCCAAGTTATTGAACAAATGCACCAAATTGAACAAAACCAATGCAAGAGTACTTGGAGCTGAAACTGATTAGAGTGAATGGATGGATGAAAAGAGCTCTGAATTACCTTCTTGATGCCACTAGGATTATTGAATTTTGATCAATGGTTGCAAAGATATGAGCCTTTATGTCCAAACTAGGGTTTTGAATTCAGTTGACTGTAGAATATTCTGACAGAAAAATTCTGCAAAAAATATTGCACTACTGGAAAGTAGACCAAATTCTCTTTCCGACGATATCTCGTTTGTTGAATTTTGACACCATGGCGCGAAGATATGGCGATTTGAAAAAATCTGCCCTATTAGGGCCTGACAGGCTAAACAGGTGCAAAACTTAAGCACCCCTGGGCTAAAAAAAACAGCCCTCGGTCGCTGATATGACCGCGGGGCTAATGTTGGCAAAAAAATGCGCTAGCCGTCTTGGTGGCGGTGGGGCTAACCAGCTGGGCGGAGCGGAGTAGGAGGGTGGTGCCGCTTGGATCTTGCAGGGCCCTTGGTTCCAAAGGGAACCGATGGCGGGGCCTTCAATGTCCACGGGCCGGTGACAAACAACCGGCATTGATGGAGGTGGTCAGGAACGAGCCGAAAGGAGCTCAAGAGTCGTCGGCAGGTGGTCGGTGGTTGGCAAATGGATGGTCGGAGGAAAGAACCGGTGGAGGGGCCTGCAGATGTGACGGGCAATCAGGGGCTGACAAATGTACCCTCAAATGGCTCTCGGATGAAATATGTCCAAATTGGACAAATGGGAAAGCAATCCTAGGGTTTCAAGGCCTTCTAAAGACAATGGCGAGCTCAGATCTGACTCAATCTGCTCCAGAAATTAGCTTGGTCCCCGGGTGGAACTAGCTATCCTGCAAAGAAAACCCTTATGCCTGCAAAGAATCTCACTAGCCAAACATTCTTGATTTTGGGATGAACCTTCACTTGAATAGCTCTTATACCATGTTGGAATGATGGATGCACAGGTGTCCTTGATGAAGCTGCAATGCAATCTTCAATGGAGGACCTTTTCCAGGAAGAAATATTCAACCACAAAGAAAGTATGATAATGGCATTCAAATAGATATTCTATTATGATCTATCAGATAATTTACAAAGAGTACATATGCCTAATTATATAGGCAAGTGCTAAACCTAGAATGCAAAGGATGTTCCCAAGTGTTCAAATCACACTTCATGTGACAACAAGAAACCCTAACCAACTACCTAGGGAATGATAACAAGATGGAGATAAGTTCTAGAAAAGACAACTCATCTTCTAGAAGGGAATCTTATCTCAACAACTTTATTAAATGATTAAATGCAACCTAAGACTAATATGATTAATTAAGACCTAAGTTAACTTATGCTAGTGTAATAATTAATTAATTACACTAACATGCACCAATTCCAACATTCCGGTAGAAGATTATTCTTTGACTTTGAAACTTCTTCTTTCTTGCTTCTCAACTTGACATTCCTTATAGACAACATTGACAGGCTTTGTAATCTTTGGTAGATCTCTCACAATTTGAACTGAAATTATTCTCACTAGGCTATCAAAATTGATGTGACACATTCTTCTATGCCATATCCAACTCTCATTGATCATGAAGCAATAACCATCAACACCCTTGAGCTGATAGATATTTCCATCTATCCTTACAACAACAACCATAATTTTGGAGCCTTTTCTAATCTCACAACCATCATCCTAAAACATAAGATTGTATTCCTTGCTACACATTTGTCCAACACTCAAGAGGTTATTTCTTGAACCCTTAACATAAAGAAAATCATCACTGTTATGCTTTCCATCAAAACTAATTGAACCTTTTCTACATATCTTAGAAGATGTATCATCACCAAACCTAACAAGTCCATATTTTTCAAGTTTAAAAAACTTACTCTTGTCATTGGTCATATTATTAGAGTGTCCACTATCAATAATCCAATATTTTTCTCTTATATATCATGAAAAGTAGATACCAAAGTTCCTTCAGTATTAGCACTTTCTCTTAGAGCATTTTCCTTTACACATCTCTCAGAGTTACCAAAATTAGTTTCATCTTTTAGAGCCATGAACAAGAATTCACCATCCCCGTCATCCCCATAATCAAATTCATCATCAGATATACTTGCATCTTCTCTTTAACATAATAAATTTTCTTAATCATCTTACCTTTTCACTCCCTATATTTATCATTCAAAGCGTTGTTTGGGCATCTTGAAGCATCATGAACTATCTTTCCACAACTAAAACATTTGAAAGAAAACTTACCTCTTTAATTACTAGTACCCTTTTTCATTCTCCTTACAAAGTTTACTTCCACATCATCAAGATCCTCTTGATCTAATTCAACAGTCTTCTATGATTTTTTATGCTTAAAATCAGTCTCAACTTTTGCATTGCTTGCACCAAATTCTCTCATTTCAAAAGCAGTTAAAGAACCATACAATTGATCTGTAGTATGTTGATTAAAACTTTATAATTCCTTAATAGCAGAAACTTTATGAATATAATATTTAGGAAGAGTTTTGAGTACCTTCTTCACCACTTCTTTTTCTTTCATTTCTCCACCAAGGCCTCTAATGTCATTGACAACTTCATCCACCTTTTGTAAGTAGCTTGTGATGTTTTAATCTTCAGAAATTTGCAGGGTCTCAAATATGATCTTCAAATTCCGCATCTTAGCTTGCTTTACCTTATCATCTCCTTCACAAATGGTTTCTAACTTTACCCAAATTTCTCTAGTAGTTTTTAGTTTCATAAATTTCACCAATTGAGAATTAACAAGACCAGTTAAGAGAGCATACCTTGCTTTAATATTCTTTTCATAGGCCTTGATCTCATCATCAACATTTGGACCATTTTCAGGTATACTATATCTAGTCTCAACAAACTTCCAGATTTGAAATCCAAGAGAAACCAGAAAACCTTCCATCCTTGTCTTCCAGAATGCATAATTTGATCCATCAAACAAAGGAACATATTTCTTGTGTGCCATCCTAAATCCACCTCAAGTGGTTAAGATTTCTTCCAAGGAACCTTGATCTGATACCAATTGTTGAATGCATAAGAAAACTAAGAGGGGGGTGAATTAGTTGTACCTTAAACTTTAAAACCCTCAAAAACATTCAAATCCACATCAATTGAATTAACCCTTAATCTATTAGAATAATTTAATATGAAATCAAATAACATAAATAGAACCAAAACAACACCATACACAAAGAAACACCAGATTTACGTGGAAAACTTAAGAAGGGAAAAACCACGGTGAGGATTAGCTCACAATATAAAGTAATATCAACAACGACTACAATAGGGTTCACTGCCTTGAAGAAAGAAAGGCTCGCTACTAGAATAGAAAAGAAGATAGACACTAGTAGAATTTGGCACATAAATGACTATGTGACTAAAACTTTTAGTCAGAACAACTAAAAATGACTAAATAAATGACTAATTTGATCGTCAGGTAAAATACATAACAAAATAATTAGTCACACAAATAAAATTACTAGTATTAGAAATATAGAATTACTAGTATATATACAAAAACACACCACTTATATGCAAATTATTGCATAAAGGATAACATAGTTAAATCAAGCCTAAAATTGTAAGGTTTAAAATTTTCCCCATTATAATAACCAAAATAATTTTTCATTATGAAAATATTCAATAAAAATATGATCATAAAGGTTGTGATAATATTGGATGTCAAACATGCGGAGTTTGTCAATTCCACTAGCTTTATGATATTAAAAAATGCATACATTTTCAATCTCTATTTTTATCAACAATGTAAATGTGGTAAGACTCATGATAAAAATATTTAAAATTTGAAGATTTGTATAACGTTTATAACATATAAAATTAAATTCATATTTTGAAGGTTTGTAGAGTGTTTGCAACATTATAAAATATAATTTAAATATATTAGTTATTGGTTAACATTTCATAAGTACCTAAAAGTGTTGTTTTATTCAATTCTTCGATGAGTTGTTGCACTAATAATCAAATGTAGGCTTGAGCCATTCTTGTTGCACTTGAGAAAGCTTGTGAGTTAGGTTGGAAGAATATTATTAGTAAAATGAATTCTCTAATCCTTATTTCTCTTTTGAACAAAGAGAAGTTGCATGAGCCTTTTTGGCGGTTGGAATCTCTTGCTAAGTAGATTCTCTATCTCACCTCAAATTTTGATTCCATTTTCTTTGTTCATGTTCATAGAGAATAGAATGTTGATGCAAATTTCCTAGCTAAATGGGCCTTTGATGTTGATTGCGACTAGAATGTCATTGATAAACCTAGGCAACTTCTTTATCTCATTCATAATGATTGGGCTTAACTCTCCTTACTTCTATTTCTTGAAGAATGTGAGTTTTGTTTGGATCACTAATTCTTTTAATTCTTGGGGATGGTAGAATAATGGAAATCCCCTTTGGATTTTTCTTCTTTTGATCTTATTAATGACTACTGCTATTTGGAAATCTTTATGCTGTAATTTATTTTAAATTTCCTTATAATATGATTTTGTTTTTACCTAAAAAATGCTTATAAGTAGTCAAATCATACTTTTTCATATTGATTGAAAATTTGAGATCACTATTAGAAACCTAATTCCTATCCCTTTTCTTCACACCTTAAATTATCAAATTATAAAATTTTATATTGATTAAAGTTTTGAGATCACAATTAAAGACCTTATTTCCATAAATTAAAAAACTCAAACACATTATCTTGAAAACTATAACAAATTACCACTACACAACACTTACCTACACTCCAAATAATATTTTTAAACATCCTCTAATTCTGTATAAAGGGTTGGACAATGATCCTTTGTTCCTGCCCTTTTGAGCAATCTCATTTCCACATATTTTTATGTCGAAGGCATCCCCATGTTGAGCTTTTCCAGCCCCTTATTATGCCGAACAATGCAGATTGACTTATAGATGATGTAAGATGAATCTAATCCATTCATCATTTTTGGCCATTTTCTCGGCCGTTTATGCACCTTTTTGTTGCTTTCCCCATTGTTGTTTCTTTATGCTCCTTCAAACTCTTCATCCCTGGTATTGACCTTTCACTTCTCCAAATTGGCAAGCTGCAGCTTGAAAATAAGGTTTCAAAGATGGTTTCATACTTTTATTGCAATATCTCCCTATTTTTTATCATTAGCGACAACACAACATAATTTGTAGAATTTTTAGGTAAGTTGCTTGCTATGGTTTCAGTGAACTTAAATTTTTGGAATCTTTATGTTGTTGGATCATTTTTTTGTGTTTTATTTCATTTTAACACCATTATGTTGCTTTATGTTAAATGAAGGGATTGGCTCTCTCGAAAGTTGTCTCATGATGGGAAAAACATTTTTCAAGCTGTTGACACATTCCTCACCCCTTGCCTGAAAAACAAAATGTAACCAATATTTTTGTTTAAAAGCTTGCAATTCTTTTTCTTTGAACTCAAGAATTGAGTAGCACTAAAACTCGGGCGATATTTTCAAATGCTTAGTTAAGTGTGCATACAAATCTTAGGTGCATCGCCATGTACTATCCCCTATTTTTTAGGGTTTTGTTTTGTTAGTGTTTGAAATTATAGGTTTGAAATCTAATGGTTTTAAATTTTATAGTTTAAAATCTATGATTTGACTTTTTTTCTTGGTGTGAGCTTATACCCTTTAGAATGAATGATGGACTTGAGTTTCCTATAATGACTACATTTCAATTACCCATAGAGATCATGCCTGCCCTAAAATATGCTTGTCCAATCATTCAAACCCTTTTCCTCGCTGCTCTGCAACACTACCTATTTTGTTTATTTTATTGTTGTCCTTGTCTTGCAAATGTATATCATCAAACAACAAAAAATAAACTACACTGTATTTACTTCATGGTTAATCAAGTAAGTATGAAAAAATTAAGAAGTTTACAAGTAGTAAGCAAACAAATGGAATGGTTTCTATGATGCTAAAGTCCTTATTTTTTGGTCGTTGCTTCCAATATGTTGCTTGTCCTAAATAGGCATGTTAGAATTTCCAACTTGTTTTGTGTTGTATTTGTTTTCTATTACCATTTGTTTATGTGTTGAAATTTTAAAAAAATTGTATTTCTAATTTCCATTTGTTGATGTTTTCTTCTTCTTTTGGATTTGTTTTAACATGTAAGGTAATCTTGAAACAAGATCTTAAATATTTGTGAATACGAGGCACATTCTTTCATAATTTTAAACATAGGATATGTTCTTTAAGATCACATTCGTAAAATTTGTAATATGGAAATATGGAATATAGCTAACAATTAATGAGGTAAGTTTGAAATACATTACAAAATATTTGTAAACATTGGAATAAACATGGGTAATACTCTTTAAGCTTTATAAATGTAGGCCCATTTTTAAGATTTCAAACAATTACCGTATCCTTTAAGACTTCTAAAGAAGGGCTACCTTTGTAGGATTTATATATTTAGGTTGGGCTGAAATGGGCCTTAATTGTTAGATCACATCCTTACCACATGTACGTTGGAGTTGTTGGGGGCTTTTATGCAATGAAATTTTTTTTAAATTGGGTTAGTCTTGCAATCAGGATAAATTCTTGGGTCATTAGAATTGACTGGGCTCCAACAATCTGTATATGCTTGGTGTTGGAGATTTTCTTTAAACTCAGGTGTCCTAATATGGTTCAACATTTGAGTCCTTAGTCTCCCCATCTAACAATCAAAATAAAAAATAAGAAAGGGAATCAAACCTAAAGATATGAGTGTGATAAGATATATGAATAAGTGATTAAGTTGTGGTTCATTTGGGTTTATATAGTGTTATGTATAGATAAGATGAGATTTTAGAAAATGGTGTGCAACATGAACTAGTTGATCAAAATCAATTTAATGCTTATCTTTCTTCATTACATTGTGGCTTATGTAACTTGCTGACCCTAATTTAGATTTCTCCCTTACCCATTTTCATATAGAGACAAACCCAAATTCAAAAGATTATTTTAGGCTTCCTCCATACATCAATACCTGAAAGAACCAAATTCAAAAGACTCCTTCCAAAAAAGTTTGAGATTCTGGCTCAAAACCCACACTCACTATTCTATCATGACAAAAGATAGCAAAGTTTTAGTACTATTCTATTAACTAGTAAAGGTCATTTCATCCTTTGTAAAGAGGGAGGGTTATTGCATGCAAATTATTAAGCTTATGTTACATATAGCCAAATGTATTTTACTTTGGCATTGGAAGCTATATGATGTTTGCATCGGGCGCAATTCAACAAGGGTTGACATATAACAACTATTTTACAAAGACAAATAAGAACTATTTGACAAAAGCATCTTATTTCATTTTTTTATGGTCTCATTCAACAATTCTTAGAAACTATATTGGCATTTTTATGATATTGTGAACTCTGATGAGCTACTTTTGAAACACATGTATTAGTCATTTTCTCTCAAAAAATTATTTCTAGTTTAGAGTGGTTTCTTTTCTTATTAATATTTTTGGCTCTAGGGTCTATTCTTGACTCATTCTTGATTCATTGTTGGGAAGATGCCAATCTACAATGTCTGTGGATTTCTTCAGCTCCAAAGCTCTTTTGCAATCATTCTTTCCTAATTTGACAATTAAAACACAATTCAAAGCAAATTTGTCTACTATGAAGGGCAAGAGATTCTCCTTAAAATGGAAGAGAAATTCACATGTTTGTGGAATTGGATGTTCAAATACCAAGCTTCCCTCTCTTCCTTGTGTTTGTACTCTAGACTAGATGATTGGACTGACTGGAATCAAGGATAATTATGTCATAAGGAATTTTGCTCAAATAAACAATGTGCATCCTTTACTAAATTCCTCTTTTACATGAGCTATTCCAGCTATTAGATCACATGAAAGTACTGTTGACGTGCTTTTTATGACAGCGCCAGCACAGAATAAAGTTGCCCAACGGTCACTCTATTCTCTCTTGATCAAAGTGTCCCACATGCTAAGATTGCTTGAAAGTTCATGTGTTCGACTCCAAGGTTCCTTTTATCGCGAATAGACTCAGTTGGTTGATGTGTTTTGTTGGTTATTTCAAGGGGACTTACGTAGTTGTTCAACTCTGTGAAGCAATTAGGACATGAATGATTTGGCAATATGGTTCTGGTATCTAGACTGACTCAGAAAATGCAGAATTTAAAGGGGATAGGGATAGGGATTCTACAAATCTACTTCTAAAGGGTGGAGGGCGAGGATCGACTTAAACAATCTTCGAACCAAACTTTGCTTTGTCTCCTTTCGAACAACTCCGACAAAGTTGGTGCAATCTTCAAAGGATGAGAAAAGTGTTCAAACTATGACGCAACACGTTCATACCGTCAATACGACGCATACAAACATATGAACCATAATCGAAGTTAAGTGCTGATACTCCAGTTGACCACGCAAGGCGAACTTACCATCAGTAAGCCCGCTAGTGGTATGGATGAGAAGATATGCTCAAATCACAACGCCACACTCCACAATTAACAACTACTTGCATGAAATAGAAATCTACTTTACTCTATCTACCTTGAATTGGAAAGACGAAATGGCCTTGCTAGCTACTCATAACAAAGAAGAAATCACCAAGCAATGAAACTCTTTGTATTATGAAAAGTGTTCACAACAACCTTTTACAAAACTTTCAAAGGAAAGTTTTCTTCCCTCCTCAATCTAAAGCTAACTTCTAAGCTAAATGCCTTCTACTCTCTAGCTCTGATCCAATTCCAATTCTAATCTCTATCTAATTCTAATAATTACAAATGAGGGGGGATGCCCCTTTTATAATAAGTCCAATTCAGTGGACGGTTCAGATCAAATTACAATGAAGGGCTCAGATCGAGCCACCTATGCCCTGATTAGGGTTTCTGCCCTAAAAACCGCCACAGAGAGGAGTGGGCAATGAATGCACAAAATATTCTCCACTCCCCTGCAGGAATCATAATGAGCAATTAATGCCCACTACCACCATCAAGAAGATCCTCATCCATGAGAGCGTTCCCACTGGCCTTCTCCCGGATAGCAAACTCGATCAACCGGGCCAATACTGCTTCAACCTCCTGTGTAGAGATCGGTGGAATATGGTTGAGCTGGAACTCCAAGACTGCTACCGTCTGTCCGTATCTGGTGTAAGATTTTCTCCATGTCACTAAGGCGTCCTGGGTATGCTGAATTATACTAGAGAACGTGGAGACATTCTCAAAGTCATCCAGGACAAGTGACCTCGCAGCTGAGAAGAATGGAGGCAGTCTACTTTTCAAGCCATCAGCAGTTATCTCCTCTGGGACCAACTTTCTAGCAAATATGGCTTCTAATGTATTGAGGACTCCCCCCAAGATGTTGCCCATTGCTTTCCTCACTTTAGCTGAATCTGCCCTTGCTGCGTCGTGAAATCCACGGCCTGTGACCACCGAGGAGTACCAACTGGTGAAATCATACCTATCACCTCTCTGAATTACACCTCCATCCACCAAGGTTTCTAGAGGTATATGCATCAAAGCCCCCAAACGAAGTACAGTCTTCGTTTGATAGATGCGAGTATCACCCCAGGCCTGATCTACTATATCCATCCGTGCCAAAATACTTGAGGCCTGTCGATAAGCATCGGTGAGGTCCTCCATGAATTTCCCTGTCTCAGTATGAACACGGCTAACCCACTTGTCCGCCTCCATTTCCATTTTCTTCAAATCCTCTAAGGCAACAACTGACTCCTTCGGAAGCTCTGATGGACGTTCCACTGCTGGGTTTGCTGGTTCACCTGGATGTGCTAGATTTTGTACGTATCCTATCAAAGTTTTGTGCTCCTTCTTCAATTTCTTATACTTCCCCTCCGTGCGGAGCAACTGATCCTTCAATGCCCGATAGGAGTTATCGAACTCCTCGATAACTTGGGCTCCCGTAGGACGACCCAACTCTACTGTGGTGATCACATAATTTTCAGGCCTCTCCTCAGTTCGATCACAATCTTCCCTCGGAATAGCCACCTGAAGCGTGCGAGAGCCTGATTCGTCGGTCGAGATCTTTGAAAACTTTCGGGCCCTTTTCTTCTCTGGTGGCGCACTGATCCTCCTGAGGAACTCTTCCATCTCAATGGCCGGATCCGTGTCATCCTCGGGTTCTCTCCTCATTCTGTCGGAAAGCCAATCAGGCACTGTCTGCTGTGGATTACAAACGACAAGGGGCTGTTCTTCTGTTGCCTCCATCTCGTGCACTTCCTCCCTTCTTGCACTGGTTTGCTCGGGCTCATCCTCCTCTATAAGCTGGGTATCTCCCGACCCTTGGGTCCCTGTTCTGTGTTGTCTTCTTCTTCCAAAGCCGTGTCCAACATCTGCTGAAAATGGGTGTCGGCCATTGTTTCCTCTTCCTCCTCCTGTTGGCCGCCCCTGGATAGACTGACACTAGCTGATTCCCGGGCGTTGGGCTGATCTACCTCCTCAAGTCCCCGCTCTTCCTCCAATCCTGCCCTCTGATCGGCAAATAATGAAACCACTCTCAAACTCGAAGACTGAGTTTGTGAGTGCACGGGTGATGCTTGTTCTATCCTCAACGGTATCGGTTGGGTTGGCACTTCCACTTGTGCCCTCGATGTCTGAGCAATTTGTTTCCCCCTTTTTACCGATAACGGCCTTGGGTCACCCATCAAGCTATAAGTAAGGGCGATCGACTTGCTCTTGAGTCTGCATACATGTCTGTCGACCCAAGTCCTGGTAAAAGTCATCACCGGGATAGAAAGAGTGTCCAAGTCCATGATCTCTGGCTCGGACCAATCAGGTGGTGGGACAGGAGTATCCCTAACTGACCCATAGTCGGGTTGCATGACGTTGACATCCTCCTCCACCTGGTCGGGAACTGGAATAATCTCACATTCTCTAATCAACTTGAGAGGAAGTCTGGAAAACATCCTTCTTCTTATCTCAGCCTCATCCACTGCATTTGCCCAAAAATCCTCCAGATGAGCTCTGTGCCGGTATTCAACGTTCTGTACCATCCGGATGTTCCCGTAAGGATCGAAATCCTGCCTGCCTGTGTGATATGACAAATGATAAGATTGCAGCTCGTCCTCTGCCTCTCGGGCTGCCTGCAAAGAGGGAGACACCTCAATGGAATTTCCCATGGTGATAGGGAAATCAAGCCCACCCTTCTTTTTCCTTTTCTGAATCTTATCGTAGGCAATCAATTGCCTAGATACCTCAAGCATTACTATGTGATCAGTGGGGTATCGTGGTAACCGATACGGATACGAATTGAACCCCTGCAGCCTAATATATGTGAATTTCGGGAATTGGATGAGCCAATACCCATATTCCTCAATCGATGTCTGTGCTTCTTTAGATATTCTCTGCTGCGTCCTCTGCTGAAGTGTCCTCGCAATGTGCATTGTGAATGCATCATTTGCCCGTTTATAGTTGGCAATGTTAGTTAAATGTAGCTGTGTGCAGGCTTCATGGATTTTGAATTGACCAGGGGCACAGCCGATTGGCTCCTTGTACGAAATCCCTCTGTACTTAGTCATTCTGGCCAACATGTAAATTACATATGAGCTCATGTAGAAAGTCTTCGTCACCTTCAGGCTCCTGAATTGCTCATCGATGTAGTTGCTAATCATCCTAGCCCAATCGACACACTCTTTTCCTTCCAAGATGATCTCGATGAAGTAGAACATCCAAGGCTCGAAAATGTAAGCCTGTGCACTCCCATTCACCCGGCTCAGCATCATTATCAAATCACAGTATTCTTGTTTCACGTCCTCGACAATTATCTGCTTTGGGAGCTTAGTGCAGGGTGGCCTCGGCTTCTGCATCCAAACTCTGTTGATGACTGCAGTGACTCTTTTGAAAGAGGAAGAGTACATCTTATCTGCCCTTTTGTTTGTTCTGTATAACATCTCCTCAGCAGTTGGAATCCCAAATGCCTCTCCGATGGCATCCGGCGTGAAGTTGGCGAGCAGTTTACCATCCGGAGAGACAATCGTCCTACGTTCTGGCTTGTAGTGATTGGCACACTCCATAATTAGCTCTAGACACTGAATTGTTGGCGGAAAACTAGCAGCTGCGTAGATTCCAGTCTTCATTATATTATGTGCCGTGACTGATGGTTGATGGCCCCCTAGCCCGAACATCCTCGATTTGAGTGCATTTAGATTAAATGAACCAAGGTTGGTGTCATTTAATCCTGCCAACTTTGAAACTATTGTTGACTTTGGGAGAAATGGCTTAGCGAGCCTTTTAATCATTGCTTGCCGGGATGAGCCAGCCTTGCCTGCTTCAGTGTTTGCAGCTCTGCCTGCGGCTCTGCTAGTTCCTGCAACATCCTTTGCTCCGGCCATCTGCAAAATAAAATAGAATAGCAATAAGCTAGGCTGCAGATTTTTAAATAAAATGAAGTAACCTCCGAAACGGCTGCGAACATGGAGTTAGCTTTTTTGAAAATAAAAACTCTCCGCATAAATTACTAACTCCAAACCTCGTACTGTATAAAAAACTTCAAGCTTATAAAGAAGCTTTCAACGACTGCACTTTCGACTGGCGAAGAAAAACTGCAGCCAACTACCAACTTTCAGCAATTAAATCCTTTGTCTCGACTTTGTCAACTTCTAGCAGCTCGAATAAGTAAAATCTGCAGCAAGCTTCAACTTTCGTGCAACTTCAATACTCAGCAATTTCGAAATAAATCTCCAACACAATATAAATTTCTGCAACTCAACACTCTGCAGCAACTTCAACAAATAAATCTTCCAGCAACTCCGGAAAACAACTTCAACCTTCAACTTCGAAATTGCAGCAACACACTTTCAGCTTTTCGAAAGAAAGAGTCTCGGCAAATGAAAATTTCTCCAGCACTTCGCACTTTCAGCAACTCAACACTCCGAAATAAAATAAACTTTCAAAGAAATTCTCTCCTCAACAACTTGGAAAATATTTCAATCTCTCAAGAACTTCTTTAGCAACTTCAACTTCGAAACAATGTGAGGAGAAATGAGAGAAGAGATTGTTTAAATAACTCTTCTCGGAGAATCCTGCTAAGTAGTGCTGGGGCTATTTTTAGCACCTTCATCAATTTTCCACTCTCTTCGTTCGGAATCTTCTAATTCAAGCGCAGTAGTGGGCTAGTCGTCAGCCGGTCATTATGGCAGTTGCCATTAATAATGATTCCTTCCTTGTAAAAATTCAAATCCTTCCTCTGGGTCTGCCAGTTAACTCTTGGCGATTTAAACAACTCGCGAGAAAAACAATCACTTGACTTGATTTAAAATTCCATTTTAAAATCTCGCAGTGTTTAAATAAATTCAACTCGAAAAATTTCGTGAGAGTTGTAAATTTATTTTCAACTTTTAAAATGTTTGTCATTTAAATCCTCGATTTCATAAAATTTGCCTTAGACATTTTAAATTTTCTCTTTAAGATATTCAACTCCGGGTGATTTAAAATCACTTGCATGCTCGAAATAATTCATCCTCTGAGATTTAACTTCCGTCAGGAAAATAATCTAGGCAAAACGAATTTCCTCTGAAAATATTAAAATTTCCCTTAGGAAATTAATTTTCAAACTCTGTTAACTCATGGGTGCATTTTAAATGGGTTCATTTGATTTTCACTTAGAAAATATTTTATCAAGTCGCCAACCCTGTTTAAATGTCTGGAAAATTTTAAAATTCATCAAATCATCCTTCCATGCCAAGGGCGTATTTTTCCCTAGTGAAATGTTATCTCACTTAAAAAAAATTTCTAACATTTTCTCTTTTGGCGTACTTGACCCTTGGTATTTTTTTATTCTTGCATCCCTCGCCCACATACTTAGAAATAAATTTAAATCCTCACTCCTTGGGCGTATTTCTTTCTCATTCAAATTTAAATTTCCAGGCCTTAGGAATTTTTAATTTCATCAACCCCTTCAAGGGCGCATTCTTACCTTGGCACTTTCGTTTTCAACACTTAGACACTTTTTCTAAGTCCTCACTTTCAACTTGGGCGCATTTTAGATGTTGAACTTTCGATTTTGCCTTAGGCGTTTTTCAACCCCCTTGACCCCTTGGGCGCATTTAACCTTGTCAACTCCCACTTTTGCCTTAGGCGTTTTTAACCTTCAATCCTCCATGGGCACAAATGAGGGGTGGTGCTTTTGTTTTTGCCTTAGAATATTTTCCACCCTCTCAACACTTTGACTTGGGCGCATTTCCTTGCTGGAGCTGGGCGCATTTTGCAGCTTCAACTTTCATTTTAAAGTGGGCGCATTTTGAAGGTGTGACTTCCATCTTGTTGCCTTAGAATATTTCAAGGTTCTATTTCCTCTTTATCTCCCTGGGCGCATTTTAGATGGCCTGCTTTCATTTTCTTTTTGTCTTAGAAACTTTTGAAGTCACTTGCTTGTCTTGAGGGCGCATTTTAGGTGTCATGCTTCATTCTCATGCCTTAGAAATATTTCGGCCCAACCACTCCTAGCACAAAGGCGCATTTCTATGTGCTTACTTTCAACTTCATCATGGGCGCATATTGGGTGTCAAGGTTTTGTTTTTGCCTTAGAATATTTTTCACCTTTTCTCCTTCTTGAGGGCGCATTTCACAGGGTGAACTTCTATTTTCAATGCCTTAGCCACTTTTCACTAGGCAACATCTTCCTTGGGCGCATTTTGATGGGGTAGCTTCAAGATGAGGGCGCATTTCATGAGGTGAGCTTTTATTTTGTAACTTAGGAATTTTCTAAACTCCCTCACCTCAAGCCAAGGGCGCATTTCATGGGTGGAGCTTCTATTTCTCCAACACTTAAAAACTTTTTCAACTTTCATCCCCTTCATGGGCGCATTTGAGGGGTCTTCCTTTCATTTTTGCACACTTAGTAAAATTTTGAAGTCTCCACCTCTCCTGGGGCGCATTTTGAGGTATGAGCTTTTGTTTTCAAAGACTTAGAAACTTTTGAACTCTCCCAACATGACTTGGGCGCATTTAGCACGTTATGCTTTTATTTCATGCCTTAGAAATTTTCAAGGCTTCCATCAAGGTGGGCGCATTTGCTATGCTCAACTTTGAATTTTGCCTTAGACAATTTTCAAGCTATCAATCTGTGAGGTGGGCGCATTTTGAAGGGGATACTTTCATTTTCCCACACTTAGAATATTTTCCATGCCTCTGCCTGCCTTTGTTTATGCATTCTATTTTTAGCAAGTCCCTTGATTTTCAACCTCTAAGGCTCCGTTTTGCCTGAAAATTTCATCATATGATCTTCTTCACTTTGTGAACCTGTTTTGCCAGTCCTCTGCCCTGACATGCTATTTATAGCCACCTGCTATTTATAGTAAGTTTTGACTTT
>CM021102.1:332883255-332953707 GCA_007115665.2 Sequoiadendron giganteum
GAGGGAGAGGGAGGTAGGGGTAGGGGAGGGGAGGGTGAGAGGGAGAGGAGAGGGAGGGAGAGAGGGAGAGGGGTGAGGGGGAGGATGAGAGGGAGGGAGAGGGAGAGAGGGAGAGAGGGCGGGTGTGAGTGAGAGGGATGGGGAAAGATGGAGAAGAGGGGGAGGGGGAGATGGCAAGGGTGAGGGGGAGGGAGAGAGAGAGGGGGAAGGGAGAGAGGGAGAGGGATGGGGAGACGAAGAGGGAGAGGGGGGAGAGAGGGATAAGAGTGGGAGGAGAGGGAGGAGGAGGGGGAGGGGGGTGGGGGGAGAGGGAGAGGGGGAAGGGGAGAAGTGGGAGGGTGGGAGGGGGTATGGGGTCCATAGACTGATACCCGCCCCTAAGTCAGCTCACAGTACGTACCACTATTTCTTGTCATTCACAATCTTAAAGTTGTCGGCCCTCTACTTGAAATGTTCAAAACTTATGTTTTTAAAAATTATATATTTATTATGACTGAGAAAGATAAAGGGAGGGAGGAGGATAGAGTAGAGAGAGGGGGGAGAGAGAAGAGAGAGGGGGAAGTGGGGAGAGAGAGGAGAGAGAGTAGAGGAGAGATGAGAGAGAGTGGAGATAGATAGAGATAGAGGGAGGGAGAGGGAGAGAGAGAAAAGAGGGGGTATGTTGGAGAGAGCAGAGAGAGTGGAGGGAGAGGGATGGAGAGGGAGAGAGAAAAGAGAGGGTGAAGGGGTAGAGAGGAGAGAGAGAGGAAAGGGAGAGAGGAGATAAAGAGAGAGATGCAAAGGGAGAGGGAGAGTGGGGGAGGGTCTCCAACCTCGATCCTATATTTTAGAACATATCTTTTATTTGATGAGGGATGAGTATGATCATGCCAAAAAATTGAGACCAAGTTCCTAACACCAACTTCAATCTTATCAGAATGAGAATTGCCTTATGTCATAGTATCATCCAAAACCTTTCTCTTTTTCACATATCTTGTGAGTTTTCGTCCTACTTAAGCCAATTTCACTTGAAAGTGAAGATAATTGATGCTTTCTTGTCATTTGTGGACTTAAAATAGATGTCAAAATCACCCTTCTTAAAATTCTCTTATTCTCTGATCAATATTGGTTCCCAATGGAACCCAAACCTTGTTTAACATATTCAATAATATTTAAGTCTTCTAAGCCTCATCTTTTTTTATTGAGAAATCTACACTTATCGATTTTAATGGCTATTTTAGGTCATCACAAAGAAGTAATATTCATAACAATTAGGCTTGACCAAGTGTATCACGAATTTTGAAATAAGTCAATTATTTTCTTTGAAGCTCTTGTAAATGCCCTCTTAGCAGTAGTAGTAGGTTTTTCAGCATAAAACATTGATTTCTTAATATCTAATTCAAGTAAATGATTATATTTTTGTAAGAAAATTTTCTCTTCACCTCTTTAATTAGATTAATAGTATGAATATAAAAAGATGGAAGTGATCCTAACTACTATCCAACATTAAACTGTGTATGGTCCTCCTCTCTAACAACAATTGTCTGTGCAACTTCGATCTCCTCCATAACATCAACCATGTCTACTACAATCCCTCTTCTCCCGTAATAAAATTGGCTTAGGGACCTCCACTCCACTTTCCATTTGTTGAGTCACTATACACATCATGTAAAAAAGAGAAGATTCTAGAATATATAAAATATAGATTATTAAAATATGGATCTAAAGCATCAAGGTGATTATGAAATTTCAAAATGAGAAAGTACATTAATAATTACGAACTTAAAGTTAATAATAGAGAAAAAAGTGCACATCCTAACTAATTTTCCTCTTGTAAGTTACATTTCATTTGACACACACTTATGTTCTTAATGTGGCCCTAATACAAAAGGAATGAACTTGAAAAATTCAATAAAAATGATTTAACACACAATAACACTCAACATGCACAAAGTATCATTTCAAAATGAGCATAGTTGAAATAAAAATATATCATTATTGTCATAAAAATAGAAATAAGGGCACACATAACATCACATAATAGATTAATCAATAGACCAACATAGTGAAATTATGAATCAAAATTAATATCCATATCATTTAAAGATTTTACATGATCTCAATTACATCATATGAACAATATGCTCATTGTAATTTTAATAACATGCACATGGAATAATTCTTAATTTACACTTGATCATTCACAATAGCAAATTGCAATGACCAATAATTGATATTATTAATTAATATATACATTAAACATAAAAATTGGCCCAGTTAACATCATCACATAATAGATTACTCAATATTGATCAACATAGTGAAATTCTAAATCAAAATTAACAACCATATATCATCTAAACACTACATGATCTCAATCGCATCATATTAAATATGCTTATTCATCATAATTTTAATAATGCATGAATAATTCTTAATTCACCTAAGCATTCACAATAGCCAATTGTAATGACCAATAATTGATAATATTAAAGAATATACATTAAACATAAAAATTGGGGTTAACACCATGCATGAATTATAGGCAATAAATCGAGACAAAATTGAATAGAAAAAGCGGGCCTTACACCATTAAGAAACTTCTAATTTAAAGTGTTACGAGATTAACAAAATTAATAAATTAGTTCTAGTGTATTCTTTATTTAAATATTTTTATCAAAATTATAGATTATATTATCTGATTTAGATTATAAAATAGGCATTTGACTATAACCTAACCTAAAATAACTAACTTGAAAGAGTTTCTTGACTAAAGGCACAATCTAGAAATAAAATTAGGAAATGAGAAATAAAATTAAGAAAAACATTTAACTTAGGCACCTAGAAATTGGAAAGTGATGAACAAAATTAAGAAACTATAGTAGACACCTAAAATTGACCTAAAAATATCGCATACTTGATTTCGCATACTAACACCATTTCTATTCCATTTCATCCATTTTATTAAACAATTTCAATTATTTAGTTAAATTCAATTTTCACCTATTAATTGAATGAATCAATTTCATTTACTTTATTCACTATTCTTCATACTAATTTCATTTTCATTTGATTAAATAATGAAAATTATTTAACTAATTGTCATTAGTCACACTTTGATCAAATAATTCATGATTATTTAATTAAAACCTATAACCTCATCCACTTGCACAATTAAATAATTTAAAACAATTCATATCTTAGCAATAAATGGTCATTTGTCGGGAGTCAATCGAACTATGATGTCTTTGTGCTTATGTAGGCAAGGCCATCATCAATGAGCCCCCAAGGTACTAGCTCAATCCCTATTAGGTTTTTCTCTTGATCTAACCCTTGGAAAACACAACCATTTAATTTTTTTGAAAACCTTAAATAGGGGAGAGGAGCCGATACGTAAGCGGGGGCCCGAACGTGCGATGGGACATGCGCTCATTGGGGCCCACACCTATATGCCAGTCCTCCATAACATTAAGAAAATTTCATCCATAGATAGGCTTGATCACATCAAACATAAATTAGATATAAAATGCACACAAGATAGCATTAATTTAAAAACTTAACAAGTACACGCTGGCAGCCAAACATGATGAAGTGTATCCAACTTGTATCTGACATATAACAAGTAGCATTCCGACATGGAATTTAAATAGCCCAAACATTAATACATGCACCCTTTCTCGTAAACTGGTAAACCCAACTTTCACACCAATGCAAGCGTCACTTTCACATTAATCAAAACTACACAACATAAACAAGGTGCCATGTCAACAACTTTGAAACCCATTCGACCCATCTTTGACCGACTGATGAACCCATTACAAGAATGTTTCCCATCGTAGCATAACCAAACCAACACGCAAATGCATTCGCCTGTCCCGTCTACCATGAGATCTATAACATGTATTAGCTTCAATCTATCCCATCTTACCAAGTGGGGTACGCACGTATTGGAGCCAAACACAAATATCCCACCTACATCCATTTAACACTCCTGTAAGGCTACCCACCCCCAATGCTAGGAGATAGTAACAAGGATACATGGTCATCCAACAACCTCTAGATACAGGCTGACTCATACCGACTCAACCAAACATATGAACCATACAAACACAAGGTCACTTTGTTTCCAGTCAACACAGTCTTTTACTTCACAAAACCAACACATAGTTGACCTAGGAGAAATGTCACCACATAGGTGCATGAGTTACTCGTCAGATCTTCACCGATCCCGACCCCCATCAAGATTCACTCTCCTACTATCAACATATGGAACCCAACCACTTCTAATCCAAGGAGACAACATATGTCAAAACCCACTCCAACACTGGAGGCACACACATAACTAACCCATTCTATTCAAGGAGGCACAAATCCCCATTCGTGGAAACTGGGTAAATCACTTACATGACTCCATGCACTACTCAAGGGAAATACAAACGGTTGACATAACAATACGACAACCCCATCATAAGAAACTCTGGAAGACTTACATATTTAAGACACACTTAACCCATTTCCCCAAAACGAAACTAGAAGAAATAGTTACAAAGGGCAATCAACACAATTAAATAAATCTAATGTTTGGATTTCCTAAATCATTCACATTGAGAAGAAAACATTACAATAATTTATCCAATTTCACTAATTAAATAAAAAGCCTTTCATATTCAGAGAGAGGAAAAATCTAATTTTATTTAAACCCAAATCCTCGATTACTTTTAAAAGCAATAATTTTTAACTGCAAAATAACTAAATCAATTTCTCCTACTATGCATTTAAACATGCACCCATTTAAAATAAAATGGAAAATATATTTTAAATGTATATATACATAACATATATATATAATTATATATATACCATATATATATACATTAAATATATATCGAATAAATTACAATAAAACAATTATTTAAATATATATATATATCAAATAATGATATATATATATAATATATACCTAACATATAAAATATTATTTAAATTTAATAAAGGCAACACACTAAATTCGTTGCATTGTTTTTTATAAAAACAAATGAAAAGCTAAATATTGTGTGAGTCGACTGTGTAAACACAGCCGAGCCACACCATAGACACAGTAGGGAGGTGGCAGATGGGGAGGTAGCCAGGGCTTCCCCCACCGATCCCTCCCAATTACTATACATAACAATAAACTCGGAAACAACATGGAATAATTCCAGCATTTTTTTTTTAAATCCTTATTTCGTCATCATGCCGTACAGACGACACCTACAACATTTCAATCTGAATATTAAATATATATATTAATATATATATATATATATATTTAAGATATTTAGCATAACAAAATAATTGGGAAAATTTTCCAAAAGACCCTCTATAGGTGAATTTTGCAACCATAGTCGGGAGTCCAAATTTAACATAAAATTTCATAGAGAACAATTTCACAAACAGAGTTTCCTTTCCAAAAAGAAAATTTATAAAGAATTCATAATTCTTTCTTTTGTATAAGAGGAATTTTACAAAGTTTACAGAAAACAAAATATAACGACATTCTACAGACGGTTGTTCAATCTTATTATAGAGGTTCTCAATTAAATCTTTTCATAGATGCTCTCGAATTTTTCTTTAAATAAATAAATTAAAAAGAGGAAGATTATAGTTTTCTACAAAGAATATTACAAGATCTAACACAAAGGTTTTAAAATAAAATTTCCTAATTCTCATATTGGTTTCCTCTAATTTTTCTCCCAATGATTTTAACTATTGAATCCATAGAGGATTCTCATATTTAACTCTCTGATTTCACTATAAAAGATTCCTATAAAGGCACTAGATTTACTCACAGAAAAACTACCAACACAGAAGCCTAATAAAAGCTTCTACAACAGATCTAGCATATCAATCTTTTCTACAACAATTAATTTTCGTTTAAAACTTAAACAAAGACAAAGATTTTAAGAAGGGAACCTGTTTCCAACAAAGCTTCTGGAGTAAACAAAATTTTCGGTGTCGGGCCTCCTCCAAAGCTTCCAGCAAGGCTTCTATGACTTCTTCCAAGCAATCAAATTTTACGAGCACAAAATTGATTCTAATACAACAACAATCTTTCCCAAAACAAATATGAGAATGCACAATTCCAAACAATTTTCTACAACACAAAGTTTCTTTCCAATTTTTCCACAGCAAGCAAATCCTCTCCCTTTTGCAAAATTTCAATACACCAAAAATATCTTGTGCTTTTTCCATGAAGAAGCTTTCCGCTTCCTCACCCAAAGCCAAGATTCCCTCCGAGAATTAATTTTCCCAACAACCCAAATTAATTAACTCAAACTTGCTAGCAAATAACAAATATCTTTTAACAACCCACAAATATTTTCTCAAAGATATTTAATAATTTCATATTCTAATTTAAATTTCAAAACAAATTTAATTCTTTTAAACTATTTACTTAATAAATAATTTAAATCAATTATTTTAATTACTTAATAAATAAATTTAACCACAAGGATTAAATTGCTTTACAAAATAAAATAAATTTAATTAATTAAATTAAATAGAAAGCTTACATCAATATTATCTAAAATTAATTAAATAAATACTAACATCATTTAATACATAATTTAACATTTATTTCCATAACATAAACCTTGCAGAATTAAATAGCAATAGACAAGGCAAATGAAGACACACCGAACATGGACTGACAACACACTGTGGCTAGGGTGTAGACCTGACATAGGTAATCTAGCTATTATATCCCAATCAACATACCGTTGGGTCGACATGCTTAAACCTGTGAAGCCAGGTGGAGTCGATGTCTTGAACCTGCAAACCTGTATCCAAGGCATCAATAGCATATGTATATGAAATCATCATAAAACACACCGCAAAGAGGAAATCGTGGAATCGTAGGGCGCTCGCAAGCGAGTGATGCAAATCCATCCCCTTCACCAATACAAACTAAACTAACAATTCCATCATTAATAAAAATCATGAGCAATAATCATGTCATAATAAACCATTATTCTTAATCAAGGCATGTCAAGTATAACATCAAGTAATGTACATCTCATCACACACATAGTCCATGTCGCTTTATAAGAAATGATAAAATAATAAAACATCATAATCTAACATAAGAGAAAAACAAAGGGGTGTCACATAAATTATTGAGTAAACTCTCAAGGTGATTTCTTTTTACCTATTTGGATACCCGTGCATATGAACTTTGATAGATTTTCAGCTTGTCAAACTGCAAATGGATTAAAAAATCCACAACTGCTTTATACATGCTTGGTTGATTGTGTAGATAAATATTTAGTATATCTATATAACATATAGATAAGACAATCTAAAAATTGGTAAATTTTGGGGATAATCATTATATAAATAAATGGTTCCTGTGGAGACATATATTTGGTATATGTAGATAAAATTTAGATCAAACAATATTAAAATTGGTTTAATTTGGATGAAATTATTATACACATTTGAGTGCATATGTAGATAAATTCCTAGTTCAGATAATATAAAAATTGAGTAAAGTTTAAGGATAGTTGTTAAATGCATAATTGGGTGCATGTCTAGATAAATTTCTAGTATATTTAGATACATTTTAGCTTAAATACAGTGGAAAAATTGAGGGTAATTGCTATAAATATAATTGGTTGATAAAATTTTGGCTCAAACAATCAAAAAGAGTAAAATTTTAGGGCACTTGTTAAACATGTAATTGGGCACATATGCAGATAAATTTTGGGCGTGTTGCAATAAATTCTTGGCTTGGATGATGGGAAATAAAAATAGGTAAAACAAAATTGAAGCTAGCAACTATTTACATAATTGGGTGTCTGTAGAGATAAATGATTAGTATGTCTAGATAACTTTATAGGTCAAACAAAGTGAAAATAAGTGATTAGGACACTGCAAAGGTAAAAGTTGAGGTTACCTACAAATCCATAATAGGGCACATTTGCATATAAGTTTCTAGTATGACTAGATAATTTTAAAGACATTAGCATTTTTCTAAAGTCATTAGAGAATTTAATCTTGCTGAGAAAAAGTTGTACTCAAATCAAATGATGCGGACAGACAACTAGTGTAGTTGCTGAATTCAGAACTGGCTGGTGTTTGCAGACAATGAGGAGGTAATATCATTGAAAGAGAGAGTGACCCAAGAAGAATGAATCTTAAAGATATATCTATTCATAAATATTAGAATAAATTTGTTTTAAAATTTAGTAGTTAAATTCGTGCCAGACTTATTCTATGGCTACAATACATAGAATATTTGCCTTATGCATGCTTATTATAAAAAATAGAAATTGACATGCCTTAAAGATCGCCAATATTTTGAATAAGGTGGCTTCTGAAGTTGTAATTGGTTTGATGAATGATCTACAACAATCAAAATGAATTCATAGCAAGACACTCAGAGGAATATGAATAAAGAAGATCAACAAAAGATTGTAAGAAAACCAAGAATTTACCTCAACTCTGCTCAAAGTGAAATGCGCTTGTTGTTGCTCAAAAGGAAAATGATCTGCCATCTTCTACTTTCTTAAAATTCTTTATGTGACTAATCTATGTAAAATAATCCAACTGGTGAATAGCTATATCTTTAGGATTCCACTCATAACTTTACAACCACACCCCTATCTTAAAGCATAAACGATCATTTTCATTTGCAACTCAACATTCATCTTCAGGCCTCAACAGGTTCCCTTTATAAAATTTCCATCCTCATAATGTTTGTACAATTCCACACATGCAACATCAACCCTCACAACCAAACTTTGTTTGTAGGAATATTTATTTGTTGTATTGCAGGTTTCTAACTACTTAGGGGTAAATAATTTCCACCCAACCTTAATGGGTCGTCGAGTTAGGAAAAATCTCACCATAGCCCTAAGCCAAGAGAATTTTTAAGACCCTACTAGATTCCACATAGACAACTAAAATAAAACAAACTTGACCACACACACAACATGGACTCCACATAACATGGACTAGTACAACAACCAAAAAACGCATATTCAAGAGATACACAACCATTTAAGGGAAAGTTTTAGATTTATGTCTCATCACAAGAATACAACAAGTTCAACATAATGGTTTCACAAACAATGGAGTTGAGAACTTGATGACTTACCTCCCAATATGGACATAATGTCAAGATGCAGTCTATTTTCTCCCTTCCATTCAACCAACCAACAAGATAGTCTCTCCCTCTCCCCAAAACCCTCCAACCCAGAAGAAGAAATAAAACATAAAAATGAATGAATGATCCCCCCAACATAACTCAAACTCCCTTTTAACCTCCTATTCACATGCCCTCCCTTAGACATTGGGTTGGGGTCTTTTAAAATTACTAAATAACTCCAATTTCCTTATTTTTCACTTCTTTCCTCCCAAGATGCCCACGGGTTACACTATTCACATCCCATTTAAGACACCCAAAATAAACCTCCATAATCTCACCTAGTCAATAAACTTATCATATCAAAATAACCTAAGACACAAAAATAAAATAACACAAACAACACATTAACCCAAAATGTGAACTAAGGATGCTTAGGGTCTTAAAGGTTTTCTTGTTTCCCCACTGGTGCTTTTATATATATATCCATAACTTAGTGAAATTGTTAGTGCATCATGATATCAATTTCTCGAATGAGATATTCAAAATTTTATTATCAATTAAATAATAACTAAACTTACGTACCTCAACATGGTTTGGTGTGCTTCTTTGGAATGATCATAATCCGGACTTGTGTTGCAGTACAATAAATCTTGCCACTCGATTTTCACAATTTGTAATTCTCTCTTTAAGGCTTGTAACCTTAATTACTAAATTAAAACACATCTAACTAGTCTAGCACTCTCATAAAAAAAATCATTCAAGAACACAATTAGCACTTTCTTGTCCATTGTCCTTTTATTTTATTTTATTCTATTTTTTCACAAAGCGAATTTGCATTGATATTAAACAAAATCAAAATTATCTAAATAGTGATGATCCACATTAAACTTCTTTGTTTTGCACTATTCAAACTATATAAAACTTTTCAAATTGAATCCCTTTTTATACTTAAATTAAATTGCTATAGCTAGTAAATTATTATACAGTAACTTGTAGATTCCACATATTAACATCCACATTGGTGCATAGAAAGTATCATCTAACATAGAAACTTGAGAATTTTTTTGAAATGCCTGCCATGATAAAATGTTAATATCTAGACAAGGTCAATTTCTTATTATTTGGATGACAATATAACAACACTCACCAATTCTTAATAATAAACAATTTCAAGGACCACTTTTCTGTTCAATCCTAAATTACAAGGTAAGAAACCACAAAAGTGAAGTAATAGTTATCTTAGTTAGATATTTCTTGATGGCACATATAGAACCTACTAGTGGTACTACCTTACGTATTATATTAACATCATATGAATCTAAAATCCAACAAGGAATATCAACAAAACTTGCAAAAAATGATATCTCTATTCCATCTAAAGTCACATGATATAAACTTATGGTACTCAAAATCCTATTGAGTGACTTTTTCTTGATTGAGTTTATACATAAAGCATTAGCTGAGTGTACTAGCATGGTTAATGTTATATCCACATGGACCACACAATGATATCTATTTGTATTATGTGAACATACACCACAAGTTTCATACTGGATCAATGATACATAAATAATTAGTTATCTTGACTAATTGCTAGAAATGAAACTTACCAAGGAGACATGAGTTAAAATAGATGTACGTAGGGTGGGACCTTACATCCTACACTTCCTCTTTTGTTCTCCTCTTTCTTAGCCTCCTATATTGACGTTTTATGCTATTTCTCCCCAAAACAAAGCATTTAAGTTAAATATTTGAGAAGGGTTATGAATCTTCTTAACTATGGAATCCTCATATCTCTTAGTCCAGACACCTCTGCAAATCAGTTCCCTTTCATTCTCTTTTGATTCCTCATTCCAAAAGAAAGGTTGAATGTGCAGTTGTGGGGATCATGAGGGTTTAAAATTGTTTAAAGGCCTCACCACGCTTTCTCTTTGTTCTTGCTTCCTCCCTTTTGTCTAACTGGTCTCTTTAGATCTTCAAACAAATTGGCTTCAAATAAATTTTATCAATTTGGATCTTCAAGAGATAACTGGTAAATTTCATTGTTGATCTCAATTTGATCACCCAACCAACATATATATTATGTTTATGGGAAAAGGAAATCCCTATTTTGTACATGGTCTCTAAGAAATAAGGTAGATGCAAAGGAATCTATTTAAGACATACATCATGTTTATTGAAAAATATAAGCAAATCCTCAATAAATATCCCTACTACATAGGGCAAACACTTTTTGGAAAAATTAATACAACACTAATAAGCTCGTCGCTATGCTACACCCTAGTGCTACAGAAAAGCAAAGAGGGTTCATCTTTTACCAATGAATAAGGTACTTTGAAAGTATATCTCATGGTTATTCAGGACTTAGGAGACGACAAGTAATTTATTTTTATGGATTTCAGTTATAAGAATGTCAACATGCTAATTATGCTTTGAATGCATAATTGATATATTAGGAATTTAAGATCATCAATAGAGGGATTTAAAACCCTTACACACATATTCATAGGCAATAAATAAAATCTCACTTTGAAAAGACACATGGATATTAGCAAGTACCTGATAAAGACCAATAAATTGAAAGCATTTTTAGAACAGAATAAATGTCAACTTTGAAATCTTATCTTTGGCTTTCCCACTCAATTTTAAAGAAATGAAAAAAAAAATTCCTATATTGGGTGTACCTCTATGTTTGTCAATATTTTTCCATTTCATTTTGTTCAAGCCACAAACTGAACTAGCATTTTTATCACAAACATCTCATTCAACAAGAAATACAATATTCTACATTCAAAATTTGAAGACATATATTGAGGCTTGAATATTTTCAAGTGTGAAAATTCTATTGCAATTACTAATTATTAATCTCCTATCTATAAAGGTTATTTGACTGCTGAAAATTAATTCACAACAAATACTGAAAAATAATACAACTGCAACTTCACAAATAAAACTCACAGGAATAGAAAACATGCAAAATAATAAACACAATATTTTTGGACAAATTGTCCCTGGAAAAACCTCAGAGGGAAAACTAGTACTACAGATGAGGAATTATATTAATCTTCAAAAAATCAAGAGATACAAAAGAAACTGCTTGCCTCTTACTGAAAAAGCTCCGACAATATTCTTCTCCGGAAATTCTTCCTTCAATTTCTCCTGCTGAAATTCCACTACTGCTGCCTCCAACGCTATCACTGCACCCTTGCTACCACTGCAATACTATTTACTATCACTGCAAAAATGCTTCTCAAACTTGTGTTCTCCAAATGCCCAATGACCCCCTTTTAAACTATTCTCATTGGAAAACCAATGGCCATGATTTAATCTCAATCAATAGCCAAGATTAATTAGACTCTAACAAACCCTAACTAACTGGTTTCTAGAAGTCTCTAGAGGAAACAATTATTTAATTAAATAATTAAATATCAGGACCTAACTAACTTCGTTCTAGAAGTCTCAAGAATTAAATAATAATTCTGGGAATTGGAGAAAACAGTTATCTGATCTACAATAAATTAACACCCCCTCTTAGCGAGGAAGGTGTTCTGCATAACACCCAACATATCTTTGAAGAAGATGAATTTTGCCTTCCCCAATGCCTTTGTCATAATGTTTGCTACCTTTTGATCTATAGGTATATATTGTAGCTGAATAATCCCCCGTTGTACACAATCCCTGATGAAATGTTACATGATGTCTATATGCTTAGACCTATCATGAAACACCAGATTCTCAGACAACCTGATGCAACTCTGATTGTCACAGTGTATCACTATAGTCTCAACCCTCTGACCTAACAAGGTTACCAACAACTTCCGAAGCCATATTGCCTCACATGTCACCATGCTAGCTGCTATGTATTCTTCCTCTACAGAACTCAGAGCCACGAACTTCTACTTCCTGTTGTACCAAGAGACAACTCTTGATCCCAAGCTAAAGCAACACCCTAAAGTGCTTTTCCTATCCGTTGTACTGCCTTCCCAATCTGCGTCAGTATAGCCTATCAACTTGATACCATCACCTTGAGTATATTTGATCCCATACTCAATTATACCACACAAATACCATAACACATGCTTTGCTGCTGTCCAATGCACTCTCTTCAGCTCAACCATGAACTGACTAAGAGAATTTACTGCAAAGGATATATCTGGTCTGGTGTTGACCAAATACATGAGAGACCCAATCAACCACCTGTATAAGGTGGGGTCTACATCCTTCTCCCTGCATGAGTCTACCTTCTTCCAATTCATGATCATAGGAGTAGACATGGCTCTATAATCCTCCATCTCGAACCTCCTCAAGATTTCAATGCAGTATTTCCCTTGTCCAAGGAAAATCTCACCATTTGTCTGCCATACCTCCATGCCTAGAAAGTAGTGCATAAGCCCCAAATCCTTCATCTCGAACTCTGCTGCAAGGTCCCTCTTGCACTCCTCTATGAGCCCCAGTGAACCTGTTAAAAACAAGTCATCCACATATAGAACAAGAATGAGAATCTCACCCCCAACCACCAAGTAGTAGAGATTAGCACCTGCCTCACTCTTCACAAAGCCCAACCCCTGCAAGTATTCATCAATGCGCTCATACCACGCCCTGGGAGCCTGCTTGAGTCCGTACAAAGATCTCTTCAATCTGCACACGTGGGTTTCACTGTTGTGTGCTACAAAGCCCTTTGGTTGTTCTATGTATACTTCCTCTTTCAATTCACCATTAAGAAACACTGTCTTGACATCCATTTGATGGATCTTCCATCCCATCTATGCTGCAAGAGAGATCACAGCTCATATAGAAGTATACCTGGCCACTGGAGCGAATGTCTCCTCATAGACTATTCCCTCTTTCTGAGAGAAACCCTTGGCCACAAACCTCGCCTTGTATTTCTCAATGCTACCATCTGCACCGTGCTTGATCTTATAGATCCAGCGACATCCAACCACTACCCTATCTATCGATCTAGGCACAACCTCCCACACATTGTTCTGCACTATTGAGGTATATTCCTCAACCATCGCATCTTGCCACACCTGTTGCTATGCAGCTTCTTGATAACTGGAAGGCTCACTATCTACCAACTGACTAACTAAAGCCATATAGTCATTATACCTGGTTGGTTGTCTTCGCTGCCTACTACTCATCCTAGGAGCTCCCACAAACTCCTAAGTATCATGTTGGTTACTGCTACCAATTGTAGAGGATAAAATATCAAAGTTCATGTGTTCCTGATGCATCTCTTGGATCTACTGCATCTGTTGCTCCATACTTTGCAAACTCTCAGCACCTGAACCTGTGCTTGTACTAGTCACTGTACTTGAGCTTCACTGTCCCTGATCTGATTGCTCAATCCTTGGAGCTTCTGTTGGCTGCTCACTTTGATCATCTATTGGAAAATATTTGGACCTTCTAAATGCCTTGTCCTCCATAAACTTGACATCACGCCTAACTATAATCCTCCTGGCCCCTAGAATAAATATCTGATATGCCTTTGAGGTTTCAATATACCCCATAAATTACCCTCTCTCTGCAATCTAATCTAACTTAGAATGTGTAGCACCTGGAATGTGACAATATGCCAAACTCTCAAATATCCTGCCCAATACCTTATGTGGAACCCTATTCTGTATGTATACTGTTGTACTGCATGCCTCTTCCCATAAGTAACATGGCATATCTTGGTCATACAACATAGTCCTTACCACCTCTGATATAGACTGATTCTTCCTTTCAGCAACCCCATTCTACTGTGGGTTGTAAGGAACAATCCACTCTCTCTTGATTCCTTCTCTGGTACAAAACTCTTGGAACTCTTTCCCTTTGTACTCACCTCCATTGTCTGACTAAAGAACCTTTATCTTTGTGCCTGTTGAATTCTCCACAAGAGCTTTGAACTCTTGGAAACGACTGAAAACCTCATCCTAGGTCTTCAAGAAGTATATCTAGGTCTTCTTGGAGAAATCATCAATAAAAGTAACAAATTATTTGTATCCTCTAAGAGACTTCGTCGATATTGGTCCACATATATTTGAATGTATTAGATCAAGAACACCCTTGGATCTGATGTCACTCCTTGCAAAAGTTGCTTTCACAAACTTCCCCAACACACATCCCTTACACAAATCATCATGCTCTGTGCTCACCTCTGGAACACCTATCACTATCTCATGAAGAAATTTAAGTGCTCCATGATGTATATGGCCCATCCTCCTATGCCATAGCTCTCCTTGATCTCTAGAATTACCACTACTCATCAATGCCTTATGAGTATCAAACTGTAACCTGTAAAGTCAGCCGCTCCTAACTCCAATAGCTATGGATGATTTCCAATCCTTGTGCTTGATTAACACATTTTCCCTTATAAAGAGTACATTGTAGCCTTTATCCTGAAGGATAGATATAGAAATCAGATTCATACCCAAGCCTAGCACATGTAACACATCATGAATGGGAATCAACTTGCCATTCTCCCTCTGAAATAAAACAGTCCCTCTCCCAACTGGATTTAATTTGGACATGTTCCCCATAGATCTGGATTTTGATGTCCTCCTCCTTATAATTGGAGAAGTATTCTCTAACTCCTATCATATGAAATGACACCCCACTGTCTATATACCAAACACCCTGTGAGGTTGAGCTAACCATACAAACTATGAGTGCAAACTCATCTTCCATTCTGCTAGAGAGCTCATCTGCACTTGTTGAAGTTGTCGTCTACTTATTTCCTTTCTTCCTTTGTGGGAAATTTTTGAAATAGTGGCCAAACTTGTGTCAGCCATAGCACTTGACTTTAGAAAAGTCATTTTTCTTCTCGCCTTTAGGATTTGATCCTTTACTAGACCCCTTCTTTGTTTTCCCTTTTTCTGCTAGGGCAACATTTTCTTGTTCTGCCTCACTTTTTTGACTCTTACTGCTGGCACCACTAACAAGGCTTAGTCTAAGCTCCTCCTGAGTGAAGTCACTCCATAGTCGATCCCAACTCGGTAAGGTGTCTCTTCCATTAATAACTTGAACAAAGACATCCCACTGCTTAGTAAACCCATTTAGGGCTATCTGTACTAGCTCGTCATCATCTGGTTTATCTCCAATAGCTGCCAACTCATCCTTGACAAGTCTAAGTATGGTGAGGTAACTTGTAACTACTTCTCCCTTGTTCAACCTCCTTGCCTTGGCATCTTCCTTCTTATATGCTAAGAGCTGTGTTGGATCTGTAGGTATAGCTACAACACTGGTCACATATTCTTTGATACCATTCTCTTCCAACAATAAAGAAATTCTGGCTTTCCACACACCAAAATTTGAGGCTCCATCCAATTTGTCCTGATCTCTTAAACCTGCTGAGGCCATCTCAAACAAAGATAATAATAACAAAAATAATAATACTGAAGAGGTAGAACTGGGTTTTATAAACCCTCTATTTTTATTTTCTTCTTGTGCCTGCACTGAGCTCTTTCTGCCCTTAAATCTGCTCTGATACCATGTGAAAATTCTATTGCAATTACTGATTATTAATCTCCTATCTATAAAGATTATTTGACTGCTGAAAATTAATTCACAACAAATACTGAAAAATAATACAACTGCAACTTCACAAATAAAACTCACAGGAATAGAAAACATGCAAAATAATAAACACAATATTTTTGGACAAATTGTCCCTGGAAAAACCCTGAAGGGAAAACCAGCACTGCAGATGAGGAATTATATTAATCTTCAGAAAATCAAGAGATACAAAAGAAAGTGCTTGCCTCTTACTAACAAAGCTCCGAAAATATTCTTCTCCAGAAATTCTTCCCTCAATTTCTCCTGCTGAAATTCCACTACTGCTGCCTCCAACGCTATCACTGCGCCCTTGCTACCACTGCAAGACTATTTGCTATCACTGCAAAAATGCTTCTCAAACTTGTGTTCTCCAAATGCCCAATGACCCCCTTTTAAACTATTCTCATTGGAAAACCAATGGCCATGATTTAATCTCAATCAATGGCCAAGATTAATTAGACTCTAACAAACCCTAACTAACTGGTTTCTAGAAGTCTTTAGAGGAAACAATTATTTAATCTAATAATTAAATATCTGGACCTAACTAACTTCTTTCTAGAAGTCTCAAGAATTAAATAATAATTCTTGGAATTGGAGAAAATAGTTGTTTGAGCTACAATAAATTTACATCAAGAACAACCATCAAAGCCAACTAGTCATCTGGGAAAGTGAATCAAAAATTTCACTTCTGCTCTTCCATTGCACAAAAATTCCATGTTCAATAAGCCTTCGACGAAATGTGCTGAAAATTATCCTGTTGTTAAACATAATTGACCCCACATACAATCATCTTACCAACTAGTTAGCTGCATCAGATTATCATGTATGACCATAGGAGGAGGCCTGAGATAAAATTCAAAGCAATGTAAAGAGAAAATTGAGAGCACCATCTGAGAGGGCCTAATTAAACTTCCACACTCAATCTCTTCTACCTCTTAGCAGGCTGAGGCTCTTCTGACAAATCAAAGGTCAAGCCCTTCATTCTCAACTCTTGAATGCATCTGCTCAAAGCCCTCAAATTAGTCTTGTCGCTCTACAACATCTTTATAACATTGCCTTGACCAATCAACATGTGCAGAAGAAGAAAACTAAAAACCAAAGAGGTCACAAATGATTAATGACATAGGAGCAGGGAATTATTTTTCTTCCCTATCTCCTACAAGTGTTAGAATTCTCTTGAGTGGAAGAAGTAAAAAGAAGAATCAAAACAATTCCATGAAAAGTGAAAAAGAAACAGTAAAGCTGAATTTTTTTTGATCTAATGATCTCAATCCTCTTATAGCAACAATTTCCTCTTCCCTCTACCACAGTTTGAGCAGAAACAGTCGGCCCCTACTATCTGCAATTTTTTCCAATGATTGTTTGGGAGAATAAGATCTCAACTCTCTTCAAATCTAAAATTGTGAATCAATCAGAAAACTGCTGCAAATGGGTGTTTTCATCAGTACCCATCTTAACAAAATAAGATATCCACTCTCTTAAAACTCAAATCATGAAAGGAATGATAGAATGCTTGTACGCTATTTGGGGATGATGTATTTGAAGAACATTTGTAAAATGGTGTAATGGGTAGTTCATTTCTTGAAGGGATGGTTATGACTTCACAAATATAAATAAATGCCAGTTGCTTTCTTTTATTTTTTTTTATATTTCAAAGAGCCAAAAAACGCTCCACATTAACTTACGAGGAGTCTTTAACAATTGTATCTTCTCATACTTATGGTACAAGCCCTTGAATTTCCAATTACTATCCAAGTTTTTATTATTATGGATAAAAGAATAGGGGTCTATAAGTTTATGGATTTTTCTTTGGTTGTCATAATTGTAATGAATGAATGAATGAAACATTTTAATGACTTCCACGAGACTAAACAATATAAGGGACAGAGAAAATAAAACTTAATTTTTCTTCATGCTCTTTTTCAAGTTAAATCTCTTGCTATTAATTTTGACTAGAAGGCTAGTCATCCAGTTAATTTTATCCTCCTCAAATAGTTGCTACATATTGTCCATGACCAAACTATTTTCGTTATGAATATCTTCATAGGTTGTGCATTCCATGATGAAGTGTCACTAATGTATTTTTTTCACTTGATCTACTTCAACTTTATTTTGCAATCTTTGTCAAAATCACCAACCATTTTTTGCACAAGTAACTACTTCAAGTTCTAAAATGGCATGTTATATTGAATAGGATTGGATTTGAGTAAAAATGTATACATCTACTTGATAATTCGAAGCTAGGAATTTTGGACTTGTGATTTGCTTCCTAACACTTGGTCACTATTGTGTTCACTCATTTCCCCAAATTTTGAGTCTTGAGTGGAATTATCTATTTTTTTCAGTTGTTGGTGTAGGGATATTAGGTAAGTGATCACTATAATTTCTTCAAATATTAAGTTTTGAGTGAACTAAGTCTATTTAAACATTTCACTAGACACTTGACGTTGGAAATTTGACTCTCATGCATGTTTGTTTAAACTTGGCTTCTTCATTCATTTGTTTTTTGAAAGAACTAACTCTATTTGAACACTTCACTAGGCACTTGATAATCTAAGATTGAGATTAGAAGTTTGACTCTCATGCATATTTGTTATAATTGATCTTCTTCATTAATTAATGTTTTGAGCTTGGAGGAGTTTGAGACTAATAATTTGACTCTCATGCAATTTGTTGCTCAAGATAGAATTCCTAGAACTAATTTAATGAAATGGGTTCCAACTACCATAACGACTAAAAGTGTGTTCACCATGTGAGGTGCATAGGGATGAGTCAGGAAAAGGTTTGCACATAGGAATTTTTCATATCTTTACATGTTTTTCATATATTCATTTTTATTTTTCCAATTTTGATATTCAATTTAAGATTTAGTAATTTAACTTAGTTTAATGTTTTGATTTCATAATTTAATTTGTTAAATTTATAATAAAACTAAATAATTTACAATTTAATCTAAATTTAATTTATGATTTATAATATTTTTGTGTACTTTAATTTATAAATATATAAGTTACAATAGTTTATAATCTAATTTACAACAATATCTTATTTTGATATCTAATCAAGCTAGAAGGTGTTCTACAATAGCATTTGAAGTATACATAAAAACTATATCATAACCAAGATAGATTTAAAAAAAAAAAAACTATAAAACAAGTATTAAGTAAATAAAATGAAAGAAAATAATTTTTTATAAATTAAATAACTCCCAAGTAGCTTCCTTAAACTCATCCTAAGAAAATTCATTCAGATTTTTATAAATTATGTATATTAAAAAACATATAAATAGTATTTATCATTATATTACTATAATATCTCACTTCCAATGATTTTCATTTGTACCCTCATGCACAACAAATAGAACTATATATGTTTCTTAGAAGATTGATGAGGCTAGTTCTACATTTGCCCAAATTATACTTGATGTTTCAATGGTTGTTAATGAAAATTATTTTCTTTGTGATCATGCACTAATTTGTTGCTTTATTGGAACCAGCCTATCGAGCCAAAAAAATCTAGATTGGGTGGTTGATAATTGGAATCTATTGCCAATTATTCATTTCATCCCAAAAGGTTTTCTCATTGCAACCTTTGAATATAAAGACATGAGAGATCATATATTAAATACAAATTGATGAATTATTTTTTATTAATAATATGTTAAGCACAATGAGATTGCATCATTCTATAACACATGTTGGCTATATATATAGAGTCATAGAAGCTTATAATTTAACAATCTTAGAACTTGTAGCTACAAAGAGAAAATAGACTATACATATACAACTGGACTATACATAAAACACTGGATAATATATATAGTTGGACTATCAATGTATAGGTTGTAAGCTTAAGAAGTACAAAAAAAATACATATTACAAAAAGAGTATGTTGTAGCCAAAATTATCTTTCCTTCTCCACATTCCTACTCCCACTCTAGTCCTCTAAAGAGTCTCGATTGACCAGCATGTTGATGGCTTCCAGTTCATCATTAGAAAGAAGTTCTTCAACATCATAATCGGAGTTGGTAAAGTGTTGAGTTCCTTTGTCCTCTTTGATGCCTTTTCCTTTTTTGGAATTTTGTTTGAATTCTTCTTTGATGGTCTCCAAATCGTGCATGAATACAATCAGATTGGGTTGCCGCTGCTGCCATGAGTGCCCATACATGATTTCTCTATGGTGGAAGAGTACCATACCATCCTTGAGAAGCTTTAAGAGCTTTCTCTCCACAATCTCCATAGTGGCTACAACCTTCAATGCAACATTGAAGAATGTGAGTCTTTTATTTGACTCAATAGGATACCTCTAAAACCCACTATATTTATCCTCATTTCTTGCCTTCCATATAATCCACAAGATTTCAGTTGTAAGAAGAAATGTGAATAAATGAAGTTCTTTGCTCTATTTAGAATCAAAACCTAATAGAATTTCTTTCCAACTGATTTTCCTATTTGAGCCCCAAGTAACATAATCATTCCAGAAAAAATTCCAAATTTTATTAGGATACAAGCATTCAAAGAATATATGAGAAACAATTTCCGGTACTCTGCAAATTCACAAATATCGACATCTGTATTCTTTAATTTAAAAGGTACCTTTTGCAATATAACAAGCCATCTAAAAAAATTTTTTTTTGCATCAATTTCATTATGCCACAAATAGGAGAATTCCTTTTTCCTATCTTTATTTTCAAGGATAGTCCTCTAGACTTTGTTAAGATACTTAGTGGAGTGGAAGAGGTAAGGATCTCTTTATAAATAGTCTTTGTTTTGACCTCCTACAAGGGGAGAGTACCCTTCCACTAGATGTCAATTAGCTCATATTTCCATGTTTCGACTTGGAGACTTGGAGGCCAACCCTTCGAAGCTTCTTTTAAAACATAATAGGTTTTGAAATTAGAAGAGGGTAATCCATAGACATCTCTCAACTGGTCCCAACCAACCAATGAACCATCCTTGACAATATTGAAGAATGTTTTGATGTTGATTTGGTTCCACTTCTTTGTTGATCAGCCTTGCAACAAGGCTAAAGGATTACCATTATGTTCAAGGTTCCACCAAATGGACCTACCTGGATGAATCTAGTTGTTGTGAGGACTAGTTAGGAGAGGGCTAGTGAAACTATCCATTATAGCTTCCCAAGCCTTCCAAATGCTTCTAAAGACCAATAAACTTGTAGGCACTATTGGGTACTTGGTGATGAGGAGATCACTGAAAGGTAGTGTCTTCAAAGAAGTTTTCAATTTGGGGACAACTTATGATGTTATTCCTTATTAGAAACTTTGAATGTTCATTTCCATCAAGGGCCTTGATGACCCACTTTGCTACTAGAGCCACACCATAAAAACCCTCTAATTTTCTTTTGGACCTCACTGACTTGATAATTATTAAAGAACCAAACTAAAGCAAAACATAGAGTGTAGGAGGATATAATCTTTTGGAAAACCTCCATCCTACCAGTAAGAGACTGTATACACCTAAAAATGGTCTGGAGAATCTAATTAATTAAATACGACTTATTTGATTAATTACCCTAAATTCCTCTACTATTAAATAAATAGAAATATTTATTTATATACTTCATCTTAAATTCTTTAATCCCTATTCTATTATTTTTGTCTTAATTAAATAAATGAATTTCACTTTGTTTTATTTAATTATCATAGTTAAATTCATTTACTTAATAAATAAATAGAAATATTTATTTATATTAGGTTCACTATTAATTCTTTTATTTTTATCATATTATTTCCTCTTAATTAAATAAACAAATTTAAATACTTTGATTTATTTATTTATTATTATTATTATTTTCTTCTATATTTTATTCATTTATTCTATCTTGATTAAATAAGCAAACTTCAAAAGTTTGTATTATTTAATTATCTTATCATATTTCCTCTTAATTAAATAAAGATATCCTAAAGTTTTTATTTAATTATCATGTATCCCTTTTTATTAAATAAGAAAATGTCAAATATTTGTTTTATTTAATTAAATATCTTATTTTGCTAAATTAAAATATTCAAATAAAGGGAAATTTCCTCTATTCACTCACCAATAAAATTAGATATTTCATATCTAATTAATTCAACTGGAATTCACGGGAAAGCTTTGGAGATAAACTTGCAGGAAATCCTCTTCAATCTCCTTCCTCTGATTCTTCCTATCATTTGGCCTGATGTTTTCATGGGGAGGAACCATTCCCATGATCAGCTCAAGCTTCTCCATCTCTCACCATTCAATCCTCCAGATTGAATCCAAGCCCTTGTTGTGCTGCCTCTATGCAAATATGTTGTCGTGAATCTATAAATATAGGCTTTCTCCATAGGAAATGGATCCCATCTGTATGCAATCTTACTCTGCAGGAAAAGAAATCAAGCATCTTAGCATCATTAGAATTCATATCACAACTGTATATTAGTTTTACTGTAGCTTTCATTTATCAGTTTTCATGTTAGAATAGATTACAATATATTACAATAGCATCAATATAATTTTGAAATCACCATATAGAAGTAGATCACTGCATTTAGCATTATTCCATTCTCTAAATTGGCATTTTAACAGTCATAGTGCTTACCAAATCTAAGAGCCCTCTGTGATTTAATAAATCTTTGGAGATAGGAAACAATGAGACGCTTTCAAGTTTTTTGTAATTTAAATTAGTTAATTGTTGTTAAATCTTGATATAATGTTTCATTAAGAAGTGTTTCTAGTTTTTTTTACTTATTTACTTATTCACATATAAAAACACCACTCCCCCACCAACTCAATACAACATTTTTGATCAACTACAGAAAATACTAGCACAAATATCAATATTAGAACTCC
The DNA here is from genome assembly GCA_007115665.2 of Sequoiadendron giganteum. Classification (NCBI taxonomy): domain Eukaryota; kingdom Viridiplantae; phylum Streptophyta; class Pinopsida; order Cupressales; family Cupressaceae; genus Sequoiadendron; species Sequoiadendron giganteum. Next base: position 332,906,734 of record CM021102.1, read on the forward strand.
TTAAACTCTCACCATCCCATAAGGAAGTTTTAGAAGAAGCTCTTGTGGCCACCACGATACCCAACAATCTGGATGTTTGTCGATTTCAAGCTATGGTGGTATTTTTGACCACGCCTCATTCTCTATCATTCTCTGAACAAGATGATGTATCACTTAATCATCCACACAATACTGCACTTCACATTGAAGTCTTAATCCATAAACACCATGTTAAACATGCCTTAATAGATGGTGGAGTTGGTTTAAACATTTCCACTTTGAAATTTGTATGTGCACTAGGTTATTTTGATAATGCTATTGATTCTCGAAGGAAAATGACAATAAAAGCCTATGACGAAGAAGAGAGATCCTCCAAGGGATTGATCGTGTTTCCTATTCAAGTAGGACCAATGGTGAAGAATATGGCTTACCAAGTACTAGAAAAAGAGCTAACATGCAATATACTCTTGGGACGTCCATGTATACATGAAATGAAAGCAGTTCCTTCAACTTATCATTAGTATTTAAAATTCCTAGTCAATGGACAAGAGGTGACTACATCAGCTGACTACAATAATCCACAATATTGTAACATGCTTAAAGCATCTCAAGACACTTTTATGTCCCATAATAATGAAGCAAACATTTTTAGTTCATCTAGCAGTGAAAAAAAACCAACCAGTGTATCTAAATGGGTTGAGAAAAGGGGTAAATCAAAAGAAACAAGTGTTGTTGATTCTACTTTGGAAGACAATAAGAGTCCTATAAATTCTCTATCACAACAATTTCAAGAAAATATTGAGTTAACTGACAAAGGCATCGGACAATATTCCATTGGTCAATCACTATGTCTTTCATAGTTGCTGCCATCCCCAACGTCATATGGACAACCGACATCAATAACACCACAACCATCACAAACTACCACAGTTCTAAATGAAATGTTTTTCAAAGCTGGTACTCTAGAAGATGAATCAGAAGACAAGGCCATCCTCAATTGGCTATACAAAGATGAAGAAGCCTCAACATCAACAAACATCAGCATAAAGATGGATCTGTATGGGAAAGAAAAAGCTATCCTAGAGAAAATGGGGTATGAGGGACAAGGACCTATTGGAAAAAGAAAGGAAGGCATCATATAACCCATCCAACCTCTCACATTTTAGTTAAAGGACAAAACAAGACTAGGTTATACAGGGGAATCAAAAGAAGAAATGACTTAAAAATCTGTTGAGAGAATCCTTCAAATGAGAGATAGTTCAGAAACAAATTCCAATGAGTATGAATGAGATCTTTACTTTGATGCATCATATACAAACATCCAAATTGATGTCATAAAGGAGTATGCACCCACACACAAGGAGGGACAAAGCTCGGGGACTAGACCACTTGTATTTGAATCACAAAATATTGATGACTCAAGTGAGGATGGATAGACATTGAGTGAGCTACATGATTTGGAGGAAAGTAATATCATAGACCTCGACACCCCTAATGACAACCTTGACACCATAACTATTCGAACCCTTACTGTTGTTGACCAAATCCAATCAAATGACTTTTTTCCCTTAATACATCCCGAACTTATCGACTGGGAACCCACTGAACCTATTAATGTACCCATCTTTGTGAATGATGACACTATTGTAAACTTCCTTTGTTATGACAAACCTAACACAAGTTCTAATCATAAATCTCATAACAGCATGGTTAGATAGGAGGGTGTCAAATCTTCCAGTTGCAAAATTGAAAACAAGAATAATGGATCTAATGGTGAAAACCATTCTATGGTAGCATTAGAACTCAAAAAAGTAAAAATAAAGAACACATCGAATGGTGAAAACCTCTCTAAGGCATTGAAAGATGGGAGATTTGACACCCTTCCAGAGCATTATCATGAGAGGTCATCAGTATTGATGGAGCCTGCACAGTCTATTAACATTGGCACAACAGAAAAAGCAAAGATTTTGCATCTGGTAGCATCTACATGACTAAATAAGAAAGACCTAAATTTATCAACTTCTTTGAAGAAAGAAGCGTTAACTTTGCATGGTCATACTCTAATATTCTAGGTTTAGATCCAAATCTTTTAATGCATCATTTATCTCTACCTACTGGAATTAAACCTACAAAACAAAAACTAAGGAAGATGCATCCACATATCGCCTTGATGGTAAAGGCTAAGCTGAAGAATTTTTTAGATGCAAGATTCATCAGGTCTATCAATTATGTTGAATGGATATCAAATATTGTCCTTATATCAAAGCCAAACAATAGCATTAGAATATGTACAAATTTTAGAGATCTGAATAAGGCATGTCCTAAGGATGATTTCCCCTTACCTAACATCGATATCATTATGGATTTAACAATAGGACATGCCATGTTATCAATAATGGATGGTTTCTCTGGCTACAACCAAATCAAGATAGCACTAGATGATCAGGATAAAACCACATTCACATTTCCATGGGGAAATTTTTGCTGGAACATCATGCTCTTCGATTTGAAGAATGCAGGTGCAACATATCAACGTGCGATGACTACAATCTTCCATGATATCATGCATACATTTATGGAGGATTACGTGGATGATATATTAGGAAATTCATATTCCAAAGGACATCTAGATATCCTAGGAAAAATATTTGCAAGGCTAAAGAAGTTCAATGTCTGACTAAATCCTAAGAAATGTGTCTTTGGGGTTACATCAACAAAACTCCTAGGATACATCGTGTTAGAGAAGGGTATCAAAGTAGATCCTGCAAAGGTCAAAGCAATAATGGAAATGTAGCCACCAAAGAATATCAATCAACTAAGGTCTTTACAAGGCAGGCTACAATCAATTAGGATATTTATCTCCCAAGTAGCAGATAAAAGTAATCCATTTAATCACTTGTTGCATAAAAATGTCTTGTTCAAATCGGATCAAGGGTGTGAAATGACCTTCAACCAAATAAAATAATATTTGATGTCACCACCTATTCTCATGCCACCTATAGAAGGTGGACCTTTACTACTATACATTGCAACAAAAAACATTTCTTTAGGAGCACTGTTGGCACATGAAGATTATGAAGGAAGGGAACAAGCCATTTACTACATCAGCAGGACTCTGAATGGCTATGAAATAAATTACACCTTCATTAATAAATATTGTTTGGCGGTGTGGAATTAAATGTTGACTCACACAGTCAGGCTCATAGAAAAGATTGACCTGTTAAAATATCTACTCAACAAAGTTGCTTTAACAGGAAGACTAGCCAAGTGGGTCATGCTTATAAGTGAATTTTACATTCAGCATGTGGAAAGGAGAGCCATCAAAGGTCAAGTGATTGTCTAAAAATTAGTTGAAGCTCCATTAACTGATGATCGTCCTATAACAATGGAGTTTCCTGATGCATACATTCTTATTGTAACAACACAACAATGGAGGCTTTATTTTGATGGGTCATACACACAAAGAGGATCTGGCGTGGGAATATTATTTGTTACACCTCAAGGTCTTATAGACTCATGTTTCCATGTACCAATAATGTAGTTGAGTATGAGGCACTAATCATTAGCGCCAAGGTAGTAATTGAATGGAAGGTAACAGAGCTACAAGTATATGGAGATTTACAATTAGTCATTTATCAAGTCAATGATGAATATCAAATGAAAGATGAGAAGTTGATGCCATATAAGAAACTGATTGATGATCTCAAAAGGTACTTTGTGGATATCAAATTTGAGAAAATTCCAAGGGTAGAAAACAAAGCAGTAGATGCTATGGTGATAATTGTTTCTCTTTTGCAGTTGCTAGAAAAATGTGGTCGTTATGAGTTTATGGTAGAAAAAGCGTCAAATTTGGCTTATGATAATCTTGAATCTCAAACCATATTCCATTTAGATGTTGTTGAATCCCCACTCTAAGTAAAGACCCATGCTTACCTAAAAGACAACATCCTTCCTCGCGATCTTTCCAGAAACCAAAAACACAACTTCATCCGCCACCCAACATACCTTAATCACCGACATACTTTATCGTTGAGTTCTAGATGGTACTCTTCTCTGGTGTCTAGAACATAATGAATTTGAGATAGCCTTACATGAGGTTCATGAAGGTATTTGTGGAACTCGTTCAAGTGGGATAACTCTAGCAAAGAAACTCCTCCGTCTGGGATATTACTGGCCGAACATGGAGAAGGAGTCTTATTAGTTTGTTAAGAAATGTCAGAAGTGTCAGATCCATAGTAATCTAATCCATGCACCAGCTCAAGAATTACACCTATTCACATCAACATGGCCCTTTTGTCAGTGGGGACTAGATCTGGTAGGAAAGATAAACCCATCTTCATCCAATGGGCACAAATTCATAATCACAACAACAAAATACTTTACTAAATGGATAGAAGCAGTCCCGCTAACAACAATCACTAGAAAGGAGATCTCAATCTTTATACTAAACTACATAATCTATCGGCATGACATACCTCAGTCCATTATCACTGATAATGGATGACCATTTAAGAACTAGGACATCGAGGAATTGTGTGAAAATTTTCATATCCAACATCATTTCTCAACACCGTACTATCATTAGGGAAATGGCCAGGCAGAGGCCTCCAACAAGACAATTCTGAAAATACTCAAGAAAATGGTTAACGATGTTGGACGTGATTGGCATGTTCAGCTCAATCCTACATTATGGGCCTACAGAACCAATATTAGAACACCAACAGAAGCTACACCATATGCCTTGGTATATGGATCAGAGGCCATTCTACCCATTGAGGTGGAGATTCCATCACTCTGTGTGTCATTAAAAGGAATTGTTTCAGATGAAGATTATAGAATATTTAGGCTTCAAGAACTAGAACTATTGGATGAACTTCATCAACAAGCTGTCAATCATCTGATGACATATCAATAGAGAATGTCCAAGAGCTACAATCACAGGGTAAATCTTAGAGTCTTTCAGGTTGGTGACTTGGTCCTAAAGGAAAACCCTAGGAATCAACAGGACAAAAAAAGAAAGGGAAGTTTGAACCTAACTGGCTAGGTCCCGTTGTCATCATATCAGTCTATGGATCAGGAGCCTATCAACTATCAACACCTGAAGGGGATTTATTTGATGAACCTATCAACAAGATCCATGTCAAAAAATTCTACACCCGAATCACCTAGTGCATGGTTCAAAGTCCTAAAAGGGATTGCTTGGATGAAAACCTAGAAAACAGGTGTCTCTGTGATAGAAAAATACAAAAAATGAGAAAAGATAAAAATACAAAAAAAATCATAAAATATGAAAAAATGCAATAAAAACATGTAGCGAAAACCTGGAAACAGGCGCTATTTATGATTTAACCAACTTTTCCATCTATTGGACGGATGTCATGGTCATTGCTTTCACTGTCACTTTACATCCATTATCGTATCATTGCAAGTGGTCATGTCTCACCCTAGCTTGGGGGCAACATCTAGACCTCACTGGGGGCAATAAACATCAAGCTTAACAAAATGGAAAAATAGCAGTATGACAAACGCAACAATACCAATGATCAAAACACAACCCAACGAGGAACTTTAATCATTATTGGAAGCACATTGTACATCTGGGTAAGTGCACCAAGATGGTTCCAAAAAAGGGGACTTAAGTGAACAACTTTTTTCTGAAATCAGGAAATACTGACCTTGGATGTGAAATTGAGGATACTTAGACTCAAAATTTTGAGATGGAACAAAAAGAAGGATTCAAGTGCTCCGAGTCTACTTTCTAAACTACTAATTTATTTTGAAAATGGTTGAGACTAAGGGGTTCAAACAAGGGACGTACACAAATTGGTGTTGTTTTTGTCAGAAAAAACATAACATACCAACTCTTGTACGACCCTCGTACGGTGAACATTTTTTTAGTATTTTTAAAATCACAATAGTCGGAAGTTAGCTAATAGTATGTAGTTGATGCACAATTTTTCTGATAATTTTTTAATGAATATTTGATTTTTTACTAATTTGCGAAGTGGACATATCCTGAAAATAGAATTTTGGCCATGCTAGCCCTACAAATTTTTTAAACTAATTGATTTGTTTTTTTTTTAATTTTTTAATTTTGTAGAATGGAGTCTAGTTTCTAAAAATGTAATTTGTTTGAAAAATTTATGAATGGTTAATTTATAACGAAAAAAATACCAAACACTGCTTTTTGGAAAAAAAAAGACATACAGATAAAATAAATTACATTGTTGGATAGCTAAGAGATAACCCAACATTACCCATGTGCTCGTTTTTTTCGATATTGAACCACGTGCAATCCTAGTGGTGAGCATGAAGTCGATTATGAGAAATATGGTGGATTTTTTAAAAACACGTCTCTGGTGTTTGGGAATGCCCTCCAAGCCTTTGGGTTGGTATTCCAAGGAAAATACCAAGCCTAAGGCTCGGGAATTCCCAAAGCAAGATATAACGCAAGCTATAATGCGCTCGCGTTATATTTCATTTTTGACATGGTTTTCGCTTTTGTGGGAAACATGTCTACTAGCACATAACACAAGCGCATTATAACACGCTCGCGTTATGTCCTACTTTATGTTAAATGCCAATATATTAATGTATGCTGATATATTTTTATGTACATGTATGTCATGTATATATGTATGCTTGTATGGATGTAAGATTATATGTACATCTGTATTATGCTTTTATGTATGCATTTATGTATGTCTTTAGACAAAGGGATAATTTAGAGAGAGTCTAGAGAGATGGAGAGGGGGTTGAAGTGAGAGTATAAGAGAGAGGGAGTGGGAGAGAAGGGGTTGGATTGAGGGGGCCTTAGCTAGGTAGGGTGGGAGGGAGAGAGGGAGGGAGAGAGAGAGAGGGGGGTGGGAGAGAGAGACTTGAGGGAGAGGGAGAGAGAATTGAGGGAGAGGGTGAGAGAGAGGGGGAAGAGAGAGAGATACAAAGAGAAAGTGAGAGTTATGTAGGTAGGCTGCAAAAGGGAGAGACTTGAGAGTGTGAGGGGGGTGAGAGGGAGAGACTTGAGAGATAGATAGTGAGAGGGAGTGTGAGAGAGATGGAGTGTGAGAGAGGGAGTGTGAGAGAGAGGGAGTGGGAGAGAGAGGGAGTGTGAGTGAGAGACCTAAGAGAGGGAGAGGGTGTGAGAGGGAGTGACCTGATAGAGGTAGAGAAAGAGGGGGGTGGAGTGAGAGGGACTTATCTAGGTAGGGTTGGAGGGATAGATAGAGAGAGGGGAGAGAGACAAAGAGAGAGTTACCTAGGTAGGTTGCCAGAGGGAGAGACCTTAGAGAGAGAGGGGTGGGAGGAAGAGACATGAGAGAGAGGGAGAGAGAGGTAGTGGGAGAGAGTGGGATCGAGTGGGAGGGACATAAAGAGAGATGGATAGAGGGAGTGAGAGGGGGTGGTAGGGATTGACTAAATGAGAGTTATGCAAAAAGAGGGAGATGATATATAGAGACAATTAGAGAGGGTGGGAGGGAGGGAAGGAGGAAGAGGTGAGATGTATGGATAGAGAGAAAGTGATAGGGGTTGAGGGTATAGGGTTGAGGGATTAGGGTGGAGTACCTATAGGGTTGATGGTTTCTAGGGTATTAGGGTTTAAGTTTTGAGGGTTGAGGGAATAGGTTTGATGGTAGAGGGTATTTGGTTAAGGGTATAGGGTAGAAGGTTTAAGGTTTAAGCGTTTAGGGTTGAAGGGTTTGGGGTTAAGGGTTTAGGGTTAAGGGTTTACTTGGTTGAGGGTAGAGGGTTTAGGGTATAGGTTTGAGGGTATATGGTTGAAGGATTAGGTTTAGGGTCCAATGTAAGGGGTAGAGGGTTTAGGGTTTAGTTGAGGTTGAGATTAAGGGTTGAGGGTTGAGAATTGAGGATTGAATGTTTAATGTATAGGGTAAAGGGTAGAGGTTTAAGGGTTGAGGGTAGAGGGTAGGGTAAAGGGTTTAACAATTTAGGGTTTAAGGGGTTAGGGTTGAGGGCCGACGGTTTAGGGTTGAGTGTTTAAGGTTTTAAGGGTTGAGGGTTTAAGGGTCAAGAGGGTTGAGGGATTAGGGTAGAGAGTTTACTAAGTGGGTTTAAGGGTTGGGGGATTAGGGTTGAGGGTAGAGGGTGGAGGATTGGCAGTAGAGGGTAGAGGGTAGAGGGTTTATGGGTTAGGGTTTAAGGGTTTAGGGTTTAGGGATGAGGGATTAATAGGTTATAGGGTAGAGGATATAGGAGTTGAGAGATTAGGGTTTAAGGGTTGAGGGGAGGGTTGAGGGATTAAAGTTTAAGGGTTGAGGGTTGAGGGTTGAGGGATTAAGAGGGTATAGGGGTTGAGGGATTAGGCTTTAATGGTTGAGGGTTGATGGTTCAAGTATTTATTAGGGTTGAGGGATTAGGGTTTTAGAGGATTTTAAGGGGGTTGAGGGATTAGGGTTTAAGGGTTGAGGGATGAGGGATTAGGGTTTGAGGGTTGAGGGACTAAGAGGGTATAAGGGTTGAGGGATTAGGGTTTAAGGGTTGAGCATTGAGGGTTGAGGGTTGACGGATTAAGAGGGTATAGGGGTTGAGGGATTAGGGTTTAAGGTTTGAGGGTTGACGGATTAACAGGGTATAGGGGTTGAGGGATTGGGGTTTAAGGGTTGAGGGTTGAGGGTTGAGGGATTAAGAGGGTATAGGGGTTGAGGGATTAGGGTTTAAGGGTTGAGGGATTAGGGTTTGAGGGTTGAGAGTTGAGGGTTGAGGGTTTAGGGTTTCTCCCACTCTTCCCCTCTCTCCCTCCCTCTCTATCTCCCACTCTCCCCCTCTCTCCTTCACTCTTTATCTCCCACTCTCCCCATATCTCCCTCCCACTCTATCTCCCACTCTCCCCCTCTCTCCCTCCCACTCTCTCTTTCTCCCACTCTCCCCTTCTCCCTCCCTCTCTATCTCCCACTCTCCCCCTCTCTCCCTCCCACTCTCTCTTTCTCCCACTCTAAAAAATATACTAAGAAAACCAAATTTCACATAACACGCTCGTGTTATAAAGTGAGCACATTTGTTACTCCACTAAAATGGTAAAAAAATCTATATACCCATGATTTGAAGGCCCACAGTCTGCATATTTCCCTGGTTCTACGCATGCTCTAACAAAAAGTATCTTTTTTATGATGTTGTGAAGTGTGCAAGCATATTTTTCACGTTCCATCACCTTTTCCATGATCTTTTTACCACCTTTGCATGAAATAGTAGAGTTTCCATGTTGAAAGACATATAATATCAATTGAAGTTTGAATTCCATTGAAAATTGATATACAATTAAAGTGTGGAAGGGAACAAGCTTTTGAACAAGTCAAATTGTTGTGGAGTTTGAAGAAAGAAGAAGCTAAGGCTACATAATTGGGTTGAACTCCTCCATTTGAAAGTCTGGTTTTTAAGGTATGTGAAGTCCTTACACATTTTCTTTCATTCTATTATGGCTTGCTTTCATTTTTGTTTGTCATTGTAACCTTAGGTTGTCAATGCACATTTTAAATTACCATTATATACACAATTATATACACTTGCCAATTACCATTTTAATCTTGATGCAGAGCATCTACCAGGATCCACAAATCATCAAGGGTACTTCTGACCCTAACTTAAATTGAAGAAGATCAACAAAAAAACTCAATCATCTTTTCATCAAAACATTAGAACTTGGTTTCAACTCTTTTTCAGACTCAAAAAAATAGATTAACCATCAGAAAATTGATTGTAACATAGCATAAAGCTGATTAGAAACTCAGAACCATTCACGAAAATTCTTCCCTTAAGACAACTCCAAGCCTCTCCCATTCCTCCGAAGGGTCCAAACACCTTCCAATACCTCTGCACAAACTGATGCAGTACAAAGGAATAAATCAACACCTTTCTCGACACACTTATTCAACTATAATTCCCTTCACAAAACATTTGATTTGTATACTCAAATTAGCATTAAGAGTTCCCAATTCCTTAAGGACCTTCAAAACACCTTGAAATCTTGAAAATAACTGATTACAATCAACTAGGTTCCTCAAAACATCAACCAATGATTATTTCATTCACAAGTTGTCTTAAATATTCCATAATGGTACCATTGTTTACAAACACAAACTATAATTCTTAATGCACAACCAAACCATTATTTGCTTAATAAATCTTTGTTTGAGTTAGTACAAAAAAATGAAACCTTTCAGAAGTTTTCCCTTACACACAAACTTAGTTCCTTTGTTCACTATCCACATTACTAGTAGCCAAGCATCTGCAAACTGTCACATGTATCTCCCAAACCATGCACACACTTCAAATTGTGATACTCATTTTTGATGCAGAGTTAGAGGACCCAAAACCATTGAAGATGTCAAATTTCCTTCAAGAGGAATCTGAGAAGATTAAAAAGGCGTAATGGACCAATCCCAACACTCCTCCAAGCTGGAAAACAAACAGAAACATTATTTCCCACATTTCACCCTTGGAATCCAGTTACTGTGCAAAACCAGTTTTGGGCCCTTAACTCCAGAACTTTCCAAAACACTAGGAAAATAAAAGAATTATTGTAGCACCAATTTCATAGTTGCAAGACATACCTTAACCCATCACATGACTCCTTTGGGACAACTTTAAGAAAACTAACCTTTTCACTATTTTAGGCCTCTAAGTAGACCAATTTTGCAAAGGAACTACCCTTAGATCTTCACACCAGAATTCCAAACCAAAAAATAGTCTTTAATTAGGTCTCAAAACAAGATAATTTCTAGGTCTTAGGACCTTACCCGCTCAACTAGGCTTCCAATACAAAACCCCCATTTTTTAATGCAAAGAGGGAGGGTTTATAGAAACTCCTATACCCGGGCCTTCCAAGACCATTCCAAAGCATCAAAAATATTCAAAATAACCTAAACAAGGTCAAAATTTCATTACATAGACCACTCCTTCAACACTTATTCAAAATCACTCCTTGGTTCCTCAAATTCTCATGGAAAAGTGCTTGTTTGAGCTAAGAACCCCATCCTATTGTCATTAGTTTCATTCCAAGGCATGTTAAACAATAAAAAACCCTAATCTAACAATGTGCATGCCATCCCATCGAGAAACAATTCATAACAGTAGGTGGGATGGTCATTTCATAATTAAATCCTACTCAAACCCTTGACTGGCTTGAAATGAGCAGTTTCAGAAAATTGTCAATTGCTCCCTTCAAACTTAATGTTAAGCCCTCAGAACTGATGCATTAGAGAGTTAAGACATGTTCCTACAATATTATATTATTTTACTATCAAGGGGAGGCTGTATAGATGCGTACAAGTGCACAAAATTGCAAAAAAACCAATGAATTTCTGCAAAAGAGCATTTTTTTAATAAAAAAAATGGATTTCAAAATGAACAAAAATCCTCCCTTCGAGCCAATGGAGGTTGTTTAAACCTTTTTCAATGACAACCAGCTCCCCCCAATTCCTATAACTAACAAACAACCACCTTTGAAAGCTCATATAACCGGTACATGGAAAATGTCTTTAATGACCCTCTTACAACATGAAGATACCCAAAATTGAATCAAATTTCAAAATGGAAGCATAGATTGTCAAGGTGCTCCTACACCACAAACTTATCAAACCCTCACAATGCAATTACACTCATTAGTTTTCAGAATCACCATCATGGTTATTCACTTTTAGTTAGGGATGTGCTCTTGCCAGCCTAGTGCTTCCATAATTTGTACACATTTGTCTACATGCTAGGTTAACTTTTGTACAGGATGATTGTAAGTATTATTTCAATGAAGCCTTCAATAATAGATATTTTTCAATTCTAATCAATGGATACATTTCTCAGGAACTAATATTCGTCTCATTATCATGGTACAATTAGAATTATCCACCATGTCGAAGAAAAAGACAAAGAGGAAAATAACAGACGAAGAGAAGGAAACCTTGAAAGAAAAGGAGAGAGTTCGGGTGGCGACATATCCTGAAAAGAAGAAATTGGAAACGATTGTTGAAAACAACCCGATTGTAGAGGAACCTCAACCATCAAAAAGAGAATGGGAATTGGCAGCACAACAGGCACGAATGCGAAAGCATCGTCGTAAGACAGATTCAGATTCTGTAGTTGGAGACATACCCTCTACGACAAGTGAATATAAAGGGACACCATTAAGCACAAGTGAATATGGAGGGACACCATCTAGCACAAGTGAATATGGATAGACACCATCTACTACAAGTGAATATGGAGGGACACCATGTACCGCAAGTGAATATTGTTGGACACCATCCAACACATCTCAAGTTGACAGTACATCATCACTCGGAATTGACGAAGAAGGTATGCCATCATCCCCATGTGAACTCAAGGTATGTATTCTTCTCCACCCTCGATCGAAGGTATGCAATCTATCCCACCTCAATTAAATATTGATGAAATTCCTAATGTTGATATGTATGTACCTAGGAGAACACCACCTAGAATTTTGCGTAGAAAGCCAAAGTATTTGATTAATATTGATGATGAGATTTTGTAGCACATGGAAGGTAAGATTTCAAGATGCACTTGTAGAAGATATGCTAATAAGATTTGGGAACGATTCTTTGAAAGGCTAAATGAGACTGCAAGATGTCAACTATTTGTCGAAATGATGCGGGGTGTAAAGTATAGGAACATCATGAAGACTCTTGGGTTGAGAACATCAAATGCATCGAGTGAAGACACTATTGTGAATAATCTAATGGATGCTTATGAGAGTGTGGGTAAGACCTCATGCTCAAAGGATAGTAATGTCACCTGACGTGTCATTACATTGACTTTGGTAAACTATCAAATAAAGAGAGCTCATCTAATTAAAAAGACTAGTGAACAAACGGGAATTAGTAGAAAAACTTTATCAAGAGCCATTCAAAGGCGACAAAGAATTGAGGGCAATGATACAAATGAATTATGGGAATTCTCGGGGAGACTGTCACAAAAAGATAAATAAGTTGTCCAAGCCTTGAGAACACTAACTGAAGAGTATTGGAAGAATAACACAAGGCCATCTCCGAATCAAAGGTATGTGGTAAAAAGGAGAATCGGTAGTCGGAATCATGAGCCACATCCAAAGCATTTTTTGGATATGACTCAAACCCAATTTTTTCGGAAATTTGGAAATGATTATCCTCAAATTAGTATTTCTCAAAGATTTTTTGAAATGCTTAAACCTTTTTATGTCAAGATTAATCACACACGCACTACTTGTTTTTGTAGACTACATATTGAGTTTTCTAACCATTATGATTTTTATCGTTCTATATGTTTAGATTTGCATACTAACAATGTTTTGCAGGATTGTGGCATTGAAGCCCCACCAAAATCTTCAAGAGAGTTCTTATCAAAAAAATTATGTGAAATAGAGAATGGCCAGATATTCTATAAGACAACATGCTTGGATGGTTCATGTGAGTGTTGCGGTGGCTTCCAATGTATGCTAGTATGTCAACATATGGAAAGCACAAATGAGGTGGGACAAAAACTAGTAGAGTTCGGGAAGTAGAAAATAGTGGCATATGCTACAAAAGATGGGTCTCAAGCAAAAAGGTGTGATTTGGTTATTGAGAAGATTCCAGTGTACCAATTTATGACCACATTTCATGACAGCATACTGTCTAAGTATGCAATGCATACCCATAGAGCCCGATGGTTGGACACGCAGTTCAAGCTATGCAAGGAAACCTTTCCAGTTGGAATCATAGTATCCATGGTTGACTTTGCAGAGAACTACACTCTACAACCACAACATGAGGTGCATTCACAGTATTACAACTCCATACAAGTTTCAATATTTGTGCACATAGCATTCATTTATGCATCTAATAGTACAGATGAGCAAAGGAAGGTATTGAGGGAGTACCACTTTTACATTAGTGATGATCACACACATTCTTTAGAGTTCATGCAAGGTTGCTTCCAAATGTTCTACAGTGGTTTGGCTCAGAGGGGAATAGAATACGATCAACATAGAATATGGTTTGATAATTGTGTAACATAGTTCAAGAACTCGTGCATGTTCTACTGGTTGTGCAAGATGCATGTCATTATAGGTGTTCAACATATGTGGAACTTTTGTGAGGCTAGACATGGAAAGGGGGAGCATGATGGTGCAGGAGCATGTGTGAAAAGAGCATTAGCACGAGAAGAGTTGAAGTATAAAGACAGTGCAAAGTTGACAGATGCAAAATCAATCGTCGAGTGGTGTAATGCTTTGATGGGTCTAGGTAATGAAGGTACATCTTCAGTTCGTATATTTTTTTGGTTGATGGATGATACTAACATTGCACCATATGAAGATTGTTGTACACTAACAGGATCGAGTGAGGTACACTCTTTCCTTAGCTCAAATTTAGGTTCATGGAGTATCGATACACGAAAGATGGCATGCTTTTGTTCTTCATGTACAATGCAAGCCTGGAATGATTGTGAGTCAGGGGAGTGGGTTGACAAATGGTTCATAAGTTATCTTAGCCCACTTCACACGTATCGCCCTCCGACGGCATTGGAACTGACACATATGGAATCATCGGTCGACTTTGACCACATATCAGATCTAGTTCAACCAGGTGATATATCTACTTTCTTAGTTGTTGAAATTCCATATAGTTATCTTACTTTGTACTGTATTCAGAATCATGAAAAATTTCAAGAGATTTTTTGCACATATCAATGCAGGGCATGTTTATGCAGTTATTGCAAATGAAGACAATGAAGAGGAAACAAACTATTACTTGTGTCGTTGTGTTGAGACCAAAAAAAATTGGAGGCCCTAGTTATAGATGGAGAAAATATTGAATACCCTACAGGCTCAGTTGTGGTTACTGGAACATGGCTTAGAAGGTACCCACATTCAAGTGTTAAACATTGGCTATTTCAGGACTTTGACATGCATCGTAAGATTCTTCATTACTCGAACCTTGTCGTGGCATCGAATGTTCATTTGACCAAATATGGGGGTAGACCTTTGAACAAGATGTTATGGAAGGTCCGTGAGTCTGACCATGAGGCAATACTTGACACAATAAAGAGTAGAGCAGACCCGGATGGTTCGTTGGATTACTTTGTAAGTATATGCACATTGGTTCTTATTAATTTATACTTGTATGCACATTAATTTGTTTGATGCCAATGCTATCATCTTCTTTTACAGTGATTGGTGTCCCCTTGCAAAAAAAGCAGATATATGAGCCATCCAAGAGAATGTCAGCTAGAAAAGCAATGCAACATCCTTATTCTGATGCCTGCATGCAACATTTGTAAGTGCCTTCGATCTATTTTTATTTCATTTCCATTTTGGATGCTCTTTCTTTTTCTCTTTTACTTTGCGTATTTGTAAGTAAACTACTAAAAATTGATTGATCTTTCGTTGCAGAAAATGTTGATTTAAGAGCCATCAAAGAGAATCTCAACCAAAAAGCAATGCAACATACTTATTTTGATGATTTTGACAAATCTCAATTTTGATTTCAAGCCATTATAAGAGAGCGTGTGAAGCTTAGCGAGGGAATCTCAAGTTACTCATTTGAAGTTAACCTCATAATGAGCACCTATGATGTAGACATTTAAAGAGAATCTTGAATGTATGAGTGACATTGTAAAAGATCTGAGCGAACGAAGTGTCAGAGGCATTGTAATAAGATTTAATTACATAATGAGATATACTCAAATATTTTAAGGTTGGAGTTCATGTTTGGTGTAGTAGCACCTTGTTCTTTAAATGCCTTGAGTAGGAAAATTTGCAAACTTTCAATTTTGAAATGTAAACAATGTGAAAAAGGTCATATAAAGGTCATGTAAACAAATTTTACACATTTTTCTGTAACTTGTGTGACCAAGTGAACTATTCCAACAAGTCTGAATAGGTATTTTTATGCTAGGAATGGTCCTCTTTTGCACCGAAACATGTAAAATCGCTCCGAGCTATGTTCCACCAGATCGATCCCTTAAGGGTCCAAAGTGTAAAATGACTACAAACTTCATCATGCTATTACTCGGATACCGTGACACTTAGAAAATTCTCATCTAGTCCTACAGAAAGGTGTTGGGCCCCTCTAGAAAAACCTCTCTCGGTTTTGGCTATCTTGGAGTTGTTTTCTCGTGGCAGCAAATTTTCACTTGATGGAAAAAGCATCAAATTCAAGCAGTGCAAAGTTGCAAAGTGGTGCAACTTTTGTTCTGCAACTTGTGTGATCAAGTGGACTATTCCAACACATCTGAATATGTATGTTTATGCTAGGCATGGTCCTCTTTTGCACTGAAACATGTGGAATTGCTCTGAGCTATGTTCCACCGGATTGATCCCTGAAGGGTCCAAAGTGCAGAATGGCTGCAAACTTCAGCATGCCATTACTTGGATAGCGTTACACCTAGAAACTTGTCGTCTGATCCTATAGAAAGGAGTTGGGCCCCTCTCAAAAAACCTCTCTCGGTTTTGGCTATCTTGGAGTGGTTTTATCGTGGCGGCGGATTTTCACTTGATGGAAAAAGTGTCAAATTCAAGCTATGCAAAGTTGCAAAGTGGTGCAACTTTTGCTCTGCAACTCGTATGACCAAACTAAATATTCCAACACATTCGAATAGGTATGTTTATGCTATTCATGGTCTTGTTTCACATCGAAACACGTGGAATCGCTCCGAGCTATGTTCCACCGGATCGATCCCTTAAGGGTCCAAAGTGCAAAATTTACGCAAAATTTAGCATGCTATTTCTCAGATACCATGACACTTAGAAACTTCTCATCTAATCCTATAGGATTGCTTTGAGCCCCTCTACAAAAACCTCTCTTGATTTTGGCTATCTTGGAGTGGTTTTCCCGTGGTGGCAGATTTTCACTTGATGGAAAAAGCATCAAATGCAAGTAGTGCAAAGTTGCAAAGTGGTGCAACTTCCGTTCTCCAACTTGTGTGACCAAGTGGACTGCTCCAACACATCTGAATAGGTATTTTTACACTAGGCATGGTCCTCTTTCACATCGAAACATGTGGAATTGCTCTGAGCTATGTTCCACTAGATCGATCCCTTAAGGGTCCAAAGTGCAAAATGGCTGCAAAATTAAGCATGCTATTACTTGGATACTGTGACACCTAAAAAATTCTCATCTGATCCTAGAGAAAGGAATTGGGCCCCTCTAGAAAAACCTCTCTCGTTTTTGTCTATCTTAGAGTGGTTTTCTCGTGGCAGCGGATTTTCACGTGATGGAAAAAGTGTCAAATTAAAGTTGTACAAAGTTGCAAAGTGGTGCAACTTTGGCTCTGCAACTCATGTGACCAATTGGACTATTCCAACACATCCAAATAGGTATTTTTACTCTAGGCATGGTCCTCTTTTGCACCAAAACACGTGGAATCACTCCGAGCTATGTTCCACCGGATCAATCCCTTAAGGGTCCAAAGTGCAAAATGGGTGCAAACTTCAACATACTATTACTTAGATACCGTGATGCTTAGAAACTTCTCGTTTGATCCTATAGGATCACGTTGATCCTATCTACAAAAACCTCTCTCAGTTTTGGCTATCTCGGAGTGGTTTTCCAGTGGTGGCAGATTTTCACTTAATGGAAAAAGCATCAAATGCAAGCAGTGCAAAGTGGTGCAACTTTCATTCTGCAACTTGTGTGACCAAGCGGACTATTCCAACACATCCAAATAGGTATGTTTACGCTAGGAATGGTCCTTTTTTGCACTGAAACACGTGGAATCACTTCGAGCTATGTTCCACTGGATCGATCCCTTAGGTTGGAGGAGTCTAAAGTTGTAAATTTGTAAGTTGCTTAAAGCAACAAATTTGAAATGATATTGAATGGCCCAGTTAGCACTCATTGCATCTAGGTGATGCTCATAGAGGTGAGGAACTAGGCCTTCTCGGGAGGTCACCCATTCCAGTATACTCTAGCTCAAGCGCTTAACCACAAAGTTTGTTCCCCAAGGTTAAGCCCACTTAGCTTGCAACCCCATTTGCAAAACCTTTAGCAAGTGTTGTGCCTTATGAAACATTCATTATAGAGCCCCTTTAGCTCATCAATTGATAAGTAAGAGGTATTTTCTACAATGTGTCAAATTGTGATATTGCTATTAGGATTCCATTGAGCAGTCAATTGTAGTATTAGATATAGCTCTAGCTTCTATAGTATTGCACATGATTGTAGATAGTTTCAAAGATCTAGATGACATCAATAGTTCACATTACTCAAGAACGATGAACATCTTAAAGACATTTGCGGAAATTAGGACAAGTAACCTTCTTGCGGACTTAGGGTTGCAATATTTGATCTACAACATGTTCCACCATTTCTTCAGTAGGATCAAGAACACACATGTAATGAAGTTATGTTTTTAGCCATGAAAGATTATGGTTCGAACTATCCAGAAGAGTGATGTTTTATCTTGACCAACCATATCTATACCATGGTTTGTTTGGAAACAAGGATGGGTTCTCTCTTCATCAGCATATACATTATTCCTCGATGTGTTCACACCAGTGTTACAAGACTAGGACTCGCCTCAGACTTGAAAAGCCATTTTTTGACTTGGACTCGGGCTTGGAGCCCAGACTCGACAAATAGAAAAACCTAAGAAATTCAAATATTTTTAAGGATTTAAAACTTGTTTCATGCACCCTTTAATAAATAAACCTTAAAGACACAATAGCATCATCAAATAGAAATTACTATGATCTCATACACAAACATACATCAATCACATAAGTATAAGCACAAATTTTAGCTGAAGGAAATAACACATTTAGGTTTATAAATATTGTGATATTGCTATCAAGATTCAATCATGTAGTTTTAGAAGTCAAACTCATTGAGCCATGATTCATCAGTAGTGGTTCACAAGAACCCATCTCTCATGATAATGAATGGTTCATAAGGAGGAAGATAAATCTTCATACATTTCTTCTATCACAAATGAGATAAGTGTTTGGTTTCATGAAGGTCATGAGACAACCATAAATGGGGAGTGGATACATGAAGAACTGATGGAGAATGATAATGGCTTCAGACCTGCTATAAAGAAAAAAAAAAATTGTTTCAATGATGTAAGAGGTTTTTGGTTTCACTACCAAAATGAGCCTATGAAGAATGCATGTGAAACTCCTTTTGACCTTGAGTGTTCTTACTCCATCTCAAGGATCATGCATTGAGGATGACATAGATCAATGCTAGGGCTAACCAATTAATAATTATACACGTGAATAAGTCAAACATGTACATGTCAATAAGGGAAGTACAAGTACTAGAAAACACATAAGCCTCAAAAAGTATACACACGAATACATAGTATACACAAATTAAAACAAAGTATATGCACAAATAGAAGGTATATGCATGAAAACATGTAAGCCACAAAGTATACATTCGAATGCACGTAAGTCACAAAGTATACACGTAAGTTGTAAAGTATACACTTGAATACACGTAACTCATATCTATTGAAACATCAATTTAGAATGCAAATATGGACAGGCATCGATAAAAGATATTTGTATTAACCAAATAGCCATGTAGGCATACATCAATATATATCAATATAAGTATGAAATATATGTACAAAATAGCCATATAGGCTTACGAGAATGCCATCTAGGCATACAATGTCAAATATGTCCAATAAAAAATATGTACAAAACTGCCATGTAGGCATACAACAAAGGACTCTGGAATCAAAAGTCATTTCTCTCCATGCCCTGGAAATAAAATCTTTCCCTTTCCTTTTCGCTCAGATGGCGATAGGTTTGTCACTCATTTTTGCTGCGCTCGTGGAGTGCTCCTGCTACGCCTCCTAGGGTTTAGTTCATGGTGAAGTTTTAACTATTACAATAAGAAGTAAAGACATGAATATATACAAATTACATTATAAAAAATGATATATTTGAAAAAATAATCACTTACAACCATCTCACGATCTCTCTCCACGAGGGAAATATTCTCACACCCATGCTCAGGCATGCTCAATCCCTGTATAAACCATACAAATAGAAATTAAACTACGTGAATCAATAATGGTTTGATTTTTCACTAACTAACATCTATAAAAACAAATGTAAATTGAAATTTACTAATTTTCCTCATACCTCTTCTATCAGAGCCATTGAGGATTGTATAGCAGATGTCACACCAATATCCATTGCCCTCGTCACATTCGGAGGTGTATCATCTCGCAACAACTGAAAATAAAACAATAAATTATTCAACGTAATCAACGATGTGCATGTATAAACTACACAAATCTATTAAGTACTTGATTTAGTAGTTAAACTATTTATTCTATTACCTGTGTGAAGGTTTGAGTAAATCCACCGCCACTGGGAAGTGTTCCATCAAAACCTCCAATATTAGTCCTTTCAACATCCAAAATTGCATATTAAATTACCATTCGTAAAACAATGCCATTAACATGCAATAAATTTATAATTGTTTACTAGTTACATACCATAGCAATAGGTGTACTACAGAAATAGGTTGGTGGGGGGCCGGTGTATCTAGTCTCAACACTGTGACCCTACAATTTTATTAAAATCATAAAACATTTTTAGTTAATCTTGCATTTCAAAATCGAAATTTAATAAATTAAATTCAATGAACACATGCACTAAATTTTACCTGACTATCAATGCCATATGCCTCATGCATAATGTCAGTTGCCCTCTCCATCTCCATAGCTGCAGATGGATCCTGCGTACCAGTCTCTTGAGGGCCTGCCTCCTATCTTCCCATCCAGTTATTTGTTTGCTAATTGAATCTACGTTTTCTAACATATCTTTCAATGAATTTGCTAGGTTGATTCTTTTTGTGGTTGAACCATTTGGATCACTCAACCTATTGATCAAATCCTCAATTTGTTTTTTGTTGTTCTCAATTCAACTCATTAAATTTTGTTGAGTGCCAAGAGGGGGTTGAGTGATTGGTAGAGGAGGTTGATGTTGTGGTTGATTTTGATCTTGAGGATTTGGTTGGTCTTCCTATTGAGGATTTTTAGGGTTTGTAGGTTGATTTGCATCTCCTAAAAATTCAAACAAATAAATATCAAATTCAACCTAAAACTAACAAATTCAACCTAAAACTAACAAATTCGAAACAAAAACCATAGAATCCTTACCTCTCACAGCTCCTCATCGTCGTGGCACCATCGTTGTGAAGAAATAGGGATTGTTGGTGAATAGATTCTCCTCCTAGAACGTGAGTGTGATATTGTGGGGTTTTTGGCCGCGGGTGCAACAAAAAAACCCATCGAAATACAATTGAGATATTTGCATTTGTTTTTTTTTCTTTTAACAGTAAATAACGCGAGTGCGTTATAACGCGCTCACGTTATTTCTTTGTAGCTGCTGAGACCTATCCTAGGCTTAATGGAGACATAATGTGAGTGTGTTATGGTTTTCAAACTTTTCTTTTGAGGGTGTCCACGAAATTGCTACCCATTTCCATGCACCCGCCCATTTGTATCCCAACAAAAAATTCGAAAACAAGTCAAAAAAGTCAGTCTCAAAAAGTAAAAAACATGAGTCTGTGTTAGTCAAACTACGTGGTCTCTGCATGTATAATGTAGGCAAGGCTAATCTTTGATCAGCCCCCGAGGCACCTAAGATAGGTCTTTAGGTTAGGTTTGATTTCAAATCTCATAAAATCACAAAAACATCATAAAATTAGGATGGATGATCTAATCTAACTAATGGTTGAAACACTTTAAGTAAATGTTGGATATGTTATACTTTGATTATTTGTTATCATTTCTTTGGAGCAACTCGATGATGTATTGAACTAGAGAAACAAGGAAGGAGAATTATATTTTCATTTGTCTGTTGTTTGTGAATTAATTATTTATTGTGTGAATTTTTGTGAGACGTGCTCTACAAATGTATCATTGATGACATTCAAAATTCACACACTAAAATAATTAATCCTTGTTTGTTTACGCAAGAATTGCTCTTGGTTTAATTATACCTAGATGCTTGTGTTCGCTTGCAATATCAAAAATCATGAAAGTAGTACTCAGGTTGTCATTGGTCTAAAATATACCATTAATGCTTGTACCCACCTTCAACATTTTTAAAGCTCTATGATGATACAAAGTACAAAAGTACTATTAGAATGCCGATATTTTTGCATATAGGTGTGCATGATAAAATTAGATTACATTCATAATAGTTTTTACATTTGCAAAGTGTTTTGTTACAAAAGCTCGTGAAGGGTTCAAATTGATGATTATCTTTTCTCATAATAGATTGAGTATACTTGACGTTAACAAAAATATCATCATGATCATACAGTTGCATCATCATTTTCATTTGCATACATTAGAAAGCATTTTTATTTCTCATTTCATCATTCATACATTTGAATCAAATAATTTTTCATTCATAATATCATATTTTTCGTATCACATAAAAGTTATAAAAGAACATTTCAAAAATAAATCATATCATTTCATTTATCCATCAATCATTTCTCGTATAACATATATCATTCATCATTTCATTTATCATACATTTATAACATCATATCATTGTATTTCATTCACCCATCAATCATTTCTCATATAACATATCATTCATCATTTCATTTATCATGGCATTTTCATTTATAACATCATATCATTGCATTTCATTCATCCTTTTATTATCATACATCATTATCATCCATTTATTACGTCATAAATCTACATTTACATCAACATAAAAATGCACACATCCCATTTAAATAGCATATCAATAAATTATTTAAACCATTATATCTACATCCATGTATATAGACACATCATCATAGAAAATAAAAATCATCATGCATCCATACATCATCATTAAATAAAACATCATAAACCATATCATATCATCCTGATCATAAATACATATATAACATATCATGTAAATCATCACATGGCATATAGAAGAGGGAAAATAAATGTATCCATCATAGAATCATAATAGAACACATCATAGATCAATAAAAGTCTGTTGCATATCATATAAATCTCAAAAAATCATAAATGTCAAGTATACAATGAAGTCTGAAATAAAAGAGATACAACATAAAAACTGGCTGAACCGAAGTATACATCATGTCTCAAATCTATCACAAATTACATCAGATAGCTAAGATTTGCTACTACCAGACGGTGCAGGCATCTCAGGACTAGTACCTACTCCGCCAGATGGACCAGTACCTCCACCACCAAACAGACCGAGACCTCTTGGACCTCTGCATGGTGACTGAGTCACACCCTCACTAACGGTCTGAGAATGGGTCCTACCTAATCATGATGGGGCATAACTAACTCTCTGCTAAGAAGGAATGACATCATGGTATTTACCTCTATAAAAAATTTCCTCTCGGCCCACAAAAAGAACCTCCCTCATATAGTCACCAATAGTAGTACCATAGGCTATCCATTGTAATCTCTCTACAGTAGCCTGTGCCTGCTCTGCAATCTGCCTCGCACTATCCCGCTCCACTATCAATATGGAAATATGCATCTATGCAGCTTGCAACTATCCTTGTACCTGTGCAATAGACTATGCATGAGCCTAGGCTTGGGTCTGCATTTGCGTCTAGGTCTGAGCTAACAACCCATGTGTCTGAGCCAGCTGACCCTGTAACGTCTGTATTTGAACGTGTAAGCTGGCGATCTATGTTTGATCTGTAGAGGATGTAAGCATTGCTTGCCTCTTATGAGGCACACTAGTAGATGGACTTGTACTACCTGCCACATCCCCTCTGCCACCATCCCCTCCATCATCTACATCATCACTGTTATCCTCATCACTATCCTCCTCTCCACTGTTCTCATCACCACTTCCCTCCTCCTCACCAACATCCTCTACCTCGACATCAACATCCTTTTCCTCCTCCACATCCTCCTCTGGCCTTTGTCAGTGACCAGGTGCAAAAACAACCTCCTCCTCCATGGGTAATGGTACTCGCTCATTAGGTTTAGTGATCTACGGGTATGGATGTAATGCAAGAGACTATGCATACTCCGTAGTCACTAGTGTCTGTGCAATATCATGACGCATGTCCCAGGCTAAAGGTTTTAGGGCACGGTGTCCCTCTACTATGGTATCATACAACAAACATGGTCCCAATCTGTTGTATCACTCTATCATCAAGCATAATGCGCAATGCTCTGTGGCATGCATTGAACAATCCCATACTGTCTATAAACTCTTTGAAGTAGAAATCTCTCTAATATGAAGCGGGTCATGCCAATCAGGTACATAGTATCACACAAATAACCCAGCTCTGCATCATCCTCATCCCAATGCTCATAATCCAAATATGGACACCATGTCACAGCCTCTAGGTCATCAAAGACATGCCTCCAATGCTCCAACTTACCCATCCTAGATTGGGTAAGTCGACCTCTATATTTGAAAACATATGGCCTAGTGGCAGTTCTCTCTCGTACTGGCATTGGTCGTGCTCCCATACCCACACCTGAAGAAAAGTGGCTCCTGATGATAAGCTATGCCCTCTCAAATATATAATTTCATGTAAATCATGATACAGATGTGCCAACATGCACATCCCCCAAGCATATCTAGTCCCGTGCATGACCATGCTCTCTAGTACATGGCCCCATCCAACAGATAGTCTCTTTCACCTGCGACCAGGACAAAGGAACCCTCCAATGAATCCTGCAAGAACTGAAGGTAGGGTGGCATATGCGTCCACCATCTCCTTCCATGGGATCCACATCCCAACAATATGAGGATCGTGAAAAACTCTATGAAGAGCATCTGTCCCACCCACCTCTTGTGAATCATATACTATGACCTCCCCAACAAACGGTATCCGTAAAATCTGCTAGACATCCTATGGGGTGACTATCATCTCATCAATGGGTAGATGGAAGGTGTTATGGTCATTGTGCCACCACTTTGCTAATGCTATGAGGAGACCTTGATTAATCCTAATATGGGGCATGTCAAGAAGTTAAGCTAGTCCACATCGAACAATGATTTGTGTCTCTTGTGGCGTAAGTTGTGGTATCAATTCGAACGTCAACTAAAAACACTCTCACATCTAGAGGTTATCCAAATGCTCCTATCATCATGAAATGTTCAAAATCAATACACTTGGTAAAAATATCACATGTCAATTATCCTATCAAATCTAATTAGCTCTTGGTGTGAATTTTGATCAAAACTCATGAGCAAGCATCATCAATCCTCACCTATCATGAGGTCATCATTATCAATATTTAAATGTACCTCGCCTATCATGAGGTTCATCACATTTGTAATCAACCTCGCCTATCATAAGGTTCATCACATTTGTAATTATTCTTCACCTATCACGAGGATAATTCTTGTTTATCAATCATCAAAACCTTGCTAATCATGAGGTTGAACATCATCAAGGTTATTCAGATCATCAAATCATATCAAACCAAATGGATGACATGATCATAATCGACAAAATCAAGGACAAATTTGACAAATTTTATCAAATCTAACTTAGATTCGCTAAAATAGGCATTCAAGGTGCTAAAATATCAGAAGTGCCATTTCATCAGTCAGAAGCACTAGAACAGACTATCAAAGCACCACATCATTCAAAGTGTTATTTCAGGTGGTCAAAGCACTGGAACAGTAGCTCGAAGCACTAAATCCCTCGAAGAGCTACAATTACTTATCAAAGCGTTAATGTTTTTTAAAGCGCTAATCTATCTTGTTGAAGCATTAAATTACCTAATCAAAGCGCTAATGTTTTTAAAGTGCTAGTCTATCCTTTTGAAGCGCTAAATTATCTAATCAAAGCACTAATTCTTTGAAGTGCTTAAACAAACCCTAGGAGTGCTTTACTAGAGTGTTGAAGTGCTACAGCGCGTTGGTTGAAGTGCTAAACTATGAAAAAATTCAAAATGTAGAAAATTGCACGAAAAACAAGAATGCACAAAACACGAGGAGGTTTATGGGTGTGTACTAGAGGTCCGTAAATGGTAGGGCATTGGTGGCATCACACACACTCAAACCGATGGGTGTGGTAGGGAATCGACATTTTTCTCCAATTGTTCTCTCTCACAAGATTTCAAAGCTCACATGTACAAATGCATTTGAAAATGACCTTTTTGAACATTTATAGGTTATTTTAATGGGATTTATTTATTTTTCTCAAGGAAAATTAATTCCAATTCATCTAGGGCCAAAATTTCTACATTTTTAATCTTGAGATAAATTATTTCACCAACAAATCTTCATCAAATCTTCATCAAATCATTAAAAAATTCAAAATTTCCAGAAAATCCAAACAAATCAAAAAATAATTAATTTATCTCCCAAGGGGGCATATATTCATCAATCACCTGAAAATCAATGTCTGGGGCATATTGATTTTTTTCGTCGATAATAGCAGCAACAACAAAATTCTCTTTGAAGCAATGTGTAAACACATCACTTTAAAGAGGAGAAAAATGTATACACCTAAAAATGGTCTGGAGAATCTAATTAATTAAATACGACTTACTTGATTAATTACCCTAAATTCATCTACTATTAAATAAATAGAAATATTTATTTATATAGTTCATCTTAAATTCTTTAATCCCTATTCTATTATTTTTGTCTTAATTAAATAAACGAATTTCACTTTGTTTTATTTAATTATCATAGTTAAATTCATCTACTTAATAAATAAATAGAAATATTTACTTATATTAAGTTCACTATTAATTCTTTTATTTTTATCATATTATTTCCTCTTAATTAAATAAACAAATTGAAATACTTTGATTTATTTAATTATTATCATTATTATTTTCTTCTATATTTTATTCATTTATTCTATCTTGATTAAATAAGCAAAACTTCAAAAGTTTGTATTATTTAAGGAAATAAAGATATCCTAAAGTATTTAATTATCATATCCTTTTTTATTAAATAAGCAAATGTCAAATATTTGTTTTATTTAATTAAATATCTTATTTTGCTAAATTAAAATATTCAAATAAAGGGAAATTTCTTCTATTCACTCACTAATAAAATTAGATATTTCATATCTAATTAATTCAATTGGCATTCATGGGAAAGCTTTGGAGACAAATTTGCAGGCAATCCTCTTCAATCTCCTTCCTCTGATTCTTCCTATCATTTGGCCTGATGTTTTCATGGGGAGGAGCCATTCCTGTGATCAGCTCAAGCTTCTCCATCTCTCACCATTCGATCCTCTAGATTGAATCCAAGCCCTTGTTGTGTTGCCTCTGTGCAAATGTGTTGCCATGAATCTATAAATACAACCTTTCTCCATAGGAAATAGATCCCATATTTGTGTAAACTTACTCTGCAGGAAAAGAAATCAAGCATCATAGCGATATCATCTTAGCATCATAGCAATCATAGCATCAGTAGAATTCATATCATGGCTATTAGCATCAATATCATTTAGAAATCACCATATAGAAGTAGATCATTGCATTTAACATCATTCCATTTTCTAAATTGGCATTTTAACAGTCACATTGCTTACCAAATCTGAGAGCCCTCTATGATTTAATAAATCTTTGGAGATCGAAAACAATGAGACACTTTCAAGTTTTTTGTGCTTTAAATTAGTTAATTGTTGTTAAATATTGATATAATGTTTCATTAAGAAGTGTTTTTAGTTATTTTAGTTATTTACTTATTCACACTTACAGAGACAAATAGTTCCTATTCCACCATCCAACTTCTTGTCTATCTTGGATTTTAGCCATTGCCACATATCCTTTA
Source organism: Sequoiadendron giganteum (assembly GCA_007115665.2). Classification (NCBI taxonomy): domain Eukaryota; kingdom Viridiplantae; phylum Streptophyta; class Pinopsida; order Cupressales; family Cupressaceae; genus Sequoiadendron; species Sequoiadendron giganteum. The sequence goes on from CM021102.1 coordinate 332,934,422, forward strand.
AGTTGGTTGAAACTAAGAAGGGGATCCCCAAGTACCTTATCTTCTTGTGGCCCCCCCACTGGAGGTCAAAATTATGCACCCAATTGGGAGGGGTCTCAAGCCATCCTAGTAAAATAGATTTAGCCTTTGAGATCCTAGCCCTAGAGGCTAGGCATAATAGATCAAGTTTTGCCATTAGCTTGACCAATTTCTCTTCTTCCAATTCCACAAAGATAGAAGTGTCATCATAAAATTGAATATTTAGGAGCTCACCATTATCAAGTAGGATCACCCCCTCACTTTAGGAGAAGCACAATTGTCTCTTAGTAGGTAGTGAAGAGCATCTAATGAAATAACAAACAAGGTAGGGGCAATGGGGAACCCCTGCCTAATTGATCTTTCCAATTGAATAGCTTCAGACTTGGATTCCTTCACCTCTTTCAAAGCAGAGGCATCAGTAAGGAGAGTTGTGATCATTTTAGTAAATTCATGTGCAAACCCGAAGGCTTCCAGAGCCATTTTAAAAAAGGGCCACTCCACTTTGTCATAAGCCATCTCAAAATCCAAGAAGCATTGCCACATTTGGTTGAGACCTCTTGGCCCAATCTAAAGCCTCCTAGCTAGTAATAAAGTTTTCAAGGATATATATCCCTTTAATAAACCCAATTCGAGTGGAGTTTATGAATTTGGGAAGGATATTGGTTAGCCTTAAGGCTAAAAATTTTGCAAGTACCTTGTAGGAAACATTCAAAGGGGTAATAGGCCTCCAGTTCTTAATCAAGGTTTTGTCCCCTTCTTTAGGTAGAAATTTTATAAGGCTATGGTTGATACAGGGACCCAAGGAACCTTTAGTAAGGGCCTCAATGTAGTCCTAGTATAGGTCCTCACAGATCCAATCAATTTAGACTTTGTAGAAATCCATTGGGATCCCATCTATCCCTAGAAATTTATCATTACTCATGGATAGTATTGCTCTTTTAATATCCTCTTTGGTTATAGCAATAGAAAGTATCACCTTCTTGTCCTCTTTAGAGATTTTTTAGGCATTAAACTCTTAAGTTTGTTTCTAGCCTCCAAGAAGCTTTCTCCCTTATCCTTAGATCTGAAGAGATCTTTATAGAATAGTGTAAACTGCTACAAGATGTATTTTTCTTTTAGTGTCACACCATTATGGTAAATCTGGTCTATTTTATCTTTCATGAATTTTTCTTTAATATATTCAAAGAATAATTTTGAGCCTTTCTCCCTGTTGCATAGCCAATATAGCTTGGACCTAACCTTAAGCCCCTATATCTTACTAGCTTGTAGTTTCCTTAGTGAGGATTTAACCTTATTGAGCTCCTCATAAATTTCCACATCAATATGCCTATCTTGGATTTTTTTTTCAACAAGTAATAACTCATCTTGGAGTCGGTTTTCTTCCCTCTTCCTATCCAATTCCCTCTTTTTTCCAATTGTTTGGAAAATAAATCTCCAGGATTTAATATTTTGATTTCATCTTTTAATGGGGCTAGAGTCTTTCAACATCCACCTATTGATACTCGCAAGGTACTCACAACCTCAATGCAATCTTTGTCCCTTAACAAGCTAGTGTTAAGGATGAAAATGTCCCTATTCTTAGGACTGATTTTGACACGACTATTTATGGATATCCTAGCTTTAATTGGATGATGGTATAAGATAGTGTAAGGTCAAACCAAAATTTTGTTTCCTTCATTGAAAGGCTCAAAACAACATAAATCCTTGTTGGTATAAAACTTTTCCAACCTACTATAGATCATATTGCTGCCCTTCTGATAATTACACCAAGTAAACCACACACCATTGCTTTCTTGTTTCATAACTTCCAGGGGATCAAGAATATTAAGCTTGTTCTTCATTTGAAGCCAATAATGTATTTCATTCCCTTTCCAGTCCATATTCATGCCACCCTTTTTATCTTCCTTGTTCTCTATCATGCTAAAATCACCACCTATCACCCAAGGGACTTCTAGGAGTATAATTAAAGACCTCCACAATTCACTCCTAAAAAGATAGTCATTTGGAGGAACAAATACCAAACTTGGCATCACCACTCTCAAAGGTAGACCAAAATACCCTATTGTACGGAGAGACCAATGAATTGGTAAGGTAGGGTGTCCTTTTATTAGCCACCGAGATGGCAATACCACCTTTACCTTTTTCATGCTTGGAAGCCAAGGCCAAGGAGTTTCCCTAGATGAATTTTAAATTGGTCTTGAGAAAGAAACCCACAACCTTGAGCTCTTGCAATAGGACAAAATCCTCATTCTGCTCTAAATTTAGAAACCTTCTAACCACATAATTCATGTCAGGAGATTCTAAAACCCTGTCATTCCAAGATGTGCAATTAACTATCATTACTGCATTTAATAGTAAGGGCCTCTTTGGAATTCTTAAACATTTTAAAGAACTTAATTACAGATTATTCATTTTCAATTCTCTTGGGAGAGGGAACATTGAGTACTATGTTGGTTTTCTTCCTCTTCCTTTTGTTAATACCTACACCATTCTTGCATATAGTAATGGTGTTTCCTTTATTACCTCCTCTTTTCTTAGGATCCTTAGGAGGATGGGGGTAGATTCCCCAACTCGGGTTTTAATATTCTACAAAATTATCTCAGAGTATTTTACAATTTCTTCTCCATCTGAGGAGGGTTTCATCCCATCACAAAGGCTATCCCCATTAGGGTCATTACCAGAGAGGCCCACTAAGATTCCATGGGTCTCCTCACCATCAAGTTTCTCAGTAGGGCTTGCAAGATAACGTATTAGGAAAAGGATAGAGTTCGCAACTTGGGGTGCATCGGTCTTATCTATATACCAGTTCCCAACCATGTTGATAAAGGATTCAAGGGAGTCCTCCATCGGGGAAGATTTAGGTCTATCAAATTTCATTGTGCAGGCATCCTCACCCCTTCTTGAGACACCAAAGGTAGAGGCATCTTCGATGCAATCTAGGTTTAACAATTTAGAGCCAGATCTCGAAGGACTCTTGGTGGAATGATTAGACTCAAAGTTAGAGATCAAGTTTCTGACCATGGAGGGATTTTAATTTTCTTTCTTTTTTTCACATTATTGGGTGTTAGAGATTACTGTTTCTTCATCCATAATAATTCCATTAATGTAGGTTTTAATAACTTCAATTTTCTTTTTCTTTTTTTCCTTATGATTTTCACCTTTTTCATGATGTTCTAAAGAGCTAACTATTGTGTATTTTTTCTCACGATGCCTATTTGAGCATTAGAAAAAGAACCATGGGAAGAACCCTGTGAAGAGGAAGACATGGGAACATTTTCAATTAGAGGAGAGAAAATATTATGGGTAGAGACCATCGGTAGGTAAGGCGATAGAGAGGGGATAGCGACAGGGGAAGAAAAAAAGGAGGAATGGTTGATATTGGGTAGGGAGGGAGAGACAGGGTCCCAACCCAAGGGGGATGAAAAAAAGGAGAAGCCTTTGAGCTGAAGGATGGCATGAGGCCCTCACCAAAAATTGCCTCCTTCTTGTTGAAAATGAAGGAAAGACTGTAGTAAAAATGTAGCTTAAAATTTGTAAATCCCATGTAACTGTAGATTTAACTTTAGTATTCTTTTTCACAATCTCTTGTGTATGATTAATCTTGAATTAGATCAATTTTAATGTTGTAGAAAGTAGATAGAAGATTGTAGAAGAAATATAAGACAAAATAGAAAGGACACAGTATGTACGTGGAGAAACCTTTTTGGAAAAAAACTCCACCAGAATTGGTCTTGCTTGTATTATTTAACCTTTGATTAAGATTACAATAACACTGATCCAATTCTCCTTGATATGCTTCTTTTGTCTTCAATAAATCTACTTCACAACTTGCAATATTTTCTCATAAAATCTCTGCAATAATAGATAATATTCTTGCTTACAAACTCATGAGTTATCAATTATATAATCACAAAGCCTCTTGAGAAAATCCATGCCTAGGGTTGCCACGTTGGGTTCTCATATGCATGCACAAGTCAAACAAGAGTCTCGCTCAGAGTTGGTGCCCAACACTGAATTGTTAACCTCATAGTTGTCAAAAATATCTTATTGAAGTGTATCCTCAAAGTAGGTGCCCAAACTGGGTCCCACTTAATTGATCATTGAAAATATATTTTCCATGCAATAGTTGTAACTCAAAGATGCCAACTTGGGTGCCCAAGGTGGGCCCAAGTTAATCTTTGTTAACTAAAACACATCTATCACCAATTCATGCAAAACAATATGCATGAATGATCTTCCATCTTTTAACTGAATGTATCCACTTGTTATTTGAACATACAACTCAAGTCACTGAAGTTAAATAACATGCAAGTAAAGATAACTGAAACATAACTGAATTGAATTGAACTGAACTAAACTGAACCTTGTAAACATCAATCCCTATTTTATAGAAACTCAACATGCATAAATGAAAACCCCTATTTTGTAGGAACCTAGGATGCATTTATGAACTGTACTCAATTCACCAACCAGTTAACTAAACCAAGGTGGATCCCACCTCCCATGTAGGCACCCATGTTCTCCTATTTTGTAGGAGCTCTCCCAAGGAATCCCTACATGCTCCTATTATTTAGGAATAACTACAAATGTCAAATTAAATGTTTTTTCATTCCAAATTAATCTCTTCCTAATCCTAGTGTTGTGAAACACAGTCCAAAGACTTAGGAGATGCATGAAATATGTTTAGAATGCAATTAAATGGCATCCTATTCTCAACACTTCTCAACTAAAGAATCCATTTTTTTTACGCCAACAAGCTACTTAGAAATAGGGTGAGTGCTACCACCTTGAATCAAAGGACATTTTTTCTCATATGTCCTTCCTTCCTACAAAGATAACACACACCAATTTCACCCAACACTTCGACAGGGTAGATATGGATAGTGCCTTCAATTTTAAGACCAATATTCCCAAGCAATTCCACCCCCGAGTTGAGAGAAGCAAGAAACCTAGTGTTTAGGGTTGGTAATGTAACCTTGGGCCTATCTACCTTGATCACATTCCCAAATGGTTCAACAATTTGTGGGATAAAAGACCACAAATCTGAGGAATATTCTTAATTAATATCTGTTAATGGTGAAGATGACACAAACAACGTTAAAACAGAATATTTCTACTCTATTTCTCCTGAAAAAGAAAGACAACATATAGTAGCCTAACTCCCAAGTTCCTGGTAGTTGGTTCTCAACTGTCTAGTGTCACTCAATCGGTTCATGCAACTGTAATATTCAAGGGGCATGTGCTGGTAACAAAAGATTCAAGCAACGACTCATTTTCCCAAACTGTTTTAGTAAATCAATGGGGTTTCAAATAAAAGAAAAAGATAGGACAAAGGGGTAAACCAATAAGTATGAATCAAATTTATCTAGTATCTGGACATATACCTTCAACAATGAATGTTTCCTAACATATCATAAAACCAAAGCATGACACAATCTAGAGCATAAACTATACCATTGCATGCATCTAAGGTGCTTAATTCAATATCACTTTTCGTTTATCACAACTATCTCCCAAATTTCAAAACATACATCCATTCATCACTAAGGTCATAGATCAACAGACTTTAATAACTTTAACTCAATGATAATCTAATAAGATAATCCTTAAATCTGATTCCTTCAAATGACTTTCATCATTCAAGAAACTCTTATGTTCAGCACAATCACTGCATACGGATATATTATAACTTATCAGCCTTATCGAACAAACAATTTAATTCTAAATACCATATTTCGAGAAAACCTATAATTCTATTAACTGTAAAAGATCAAGTACAATGTATCTCTGTAAAAATCACTACAAAATTATATCTCCTAATCTCAGGTAAGCCAATTCTATTTTCAATTAGCTGACCTTTACAATATGATACCCATCGGGTATTTATAGATTATACAAAAATTTTGAACTTCACTTCTATTTTAGGCTATCCACCTTTTTATGAACCAAAATTCTCTTGGAAACTTAGATCAATTTGATCTTGAGTCTTTACATTTAGACTTTCAGTTTAACTAGAGAATAGAAGATATAAGAGAAAAGAAGTCATGCGCCCCCAAGATTGTCAGTGCTACATGCAAACAACATGCAAGGAAGAGAAAAATCATGCATGCAAGGATTCATGCATGAGAAGCTGGATCTGCTATGAACTCATCGTAGCTGGTGAAGACTTGCTGTAACGTATCTATTTCTGGCTCATCAATCTAGCTATCTTCAAATTTGATCCGATCCAATTCTGCTACAGCAAACTCCCTCATACCTTTTATCTTTATCATCTCTCTTCTAGCAGCTTTTATTTCTTCCTTAACATCCATTAACCGATCTATTATCAAATCTTCTCCATCATCCTCTTTCTGCATGAGTCCTTTGAATCTTTCATCCCATTTCTCTTTTATTTGACTCAAAGGCATGCCCTCTTTTGTAAATGAATTTACATCTACAATAATGGCAATAACTACTTCCAACTCTTCCAACTGCTTAGTCAAATTATTAACAACCTCTTGGATCTCATCCTTATGTTTACACAAGAAGTTAGTTCTAAAACAGAGTATACGAGAAGTTTTCTCCATAAAATCCTTATTGTCCTCCTCAAGTATTGATTGTTCCAAAAGAGTAGCCAAAGGCAATACACTAACTCTTTCTAACTTCTCACTGTATTCTTTATACTCTTCTCCTTGTTTCTCCAATGCCTCAATGTATTGATACATTTCTTTAACTAACCCTTCTGTGTCTTTATAAGCTTCAAAACTTTCCACCAAAACTTCACCTACCTCCCGATTTAACTTGTCTACCCATCGGTCTACCATCTTCGCTTTGCCTTTTACCTGTACCAAATCATCTACCTCCTTTTTACTTAACAAAATAGGAGTCTTAATGGTTGCTACCTGTTGTGATTTTGGAGAGGAGACACTCTTCAAGAATGAATGTAGTTGATCCAATTGAGCTTTAAGCTCATCCTTGATCATTCTTGACTTGGTTGTTGAAGCCACCACATCAATCAAGTTCATCTGTTGATTCCTAGTGGGCCTTCCCAAGTTGATAGTACTCAACTAATAATCTGTTAGCTGCATGTCCCCTACCTCCTTTTCTGTCATTGGCATGGCACATTCAGCAAGAATTTCTCCTTTGTTTGTGAGTCAGGTACAATGTAGAATTTTAGCCTTCTTTTTAGGCCTCTCCTACTCAATTCCTTTCATCATATCCTCCCAATTGAGAGGTTGTGAAGGTATTACTACCCTCTTCTACAAGTCTATTTTTAGCCATGTAGGAGCACTTGGAGCAGTAGTCATCATAGAGGAAGAGGGAGCAATAACTGTAGAAGGTGGCTGCATATTTACCTGGGATTGAGAGTCAACCCTTGCTTTCTCTTGTTGTTCTTGTAGTATATGCATTTGCACAAGCTTTTCAGCCTCTTCTCTATCCTTTTGTTCTTGTATTTTCTTATCTTCTTCTTCTTTCCTCAACCTCTCTTCTTCCAACCGATTCTTCTCCACTTTTTCCTTTTCTAGAGCTTCCCTATCCAATTTTTCTTTTTCTAAGGCCTCTAGCCTTTCTTTTTCTAATCTCTCTACCTCTGAAGCCTTAAGCTCTTTTGCCTTTGCTTCTTCCTCTTGCTACTTCTTAATTAGCTCTTTGGCCTCCTTTTCCTTCCTTATCTTTTCTGCTTCTTCTTCCTTTTGTCGAGCTTCCTCTGCAAGTTTCAACCTAGCAACCAGGATTTCCTTTTCCCTCTGATTCCTTGTCTTCTCCTCCTCAAGGTCATGGATCTTCTGTATTTATTCTAACTTTTCATTCTCTGCTTTAACTTTAAGCTCATATTCTTGTTGCCTTCTTTGCTTCTCTACTTCATCAGCTGTTGCCTTAATTTCAACTTGTTTTGCCTTTAATTGTTGCTGGCGAAGTAGAGCATCAACTTGTACCTTAGCATCCATTTCTTTTTGTTTCTCCACCGCAGCCCTTGCATCAGACTTTCTTTTTTCCTCTTCAAACATCTTCCATTGCTCTTCTTGTGTCAGAATCTACTCAATATTCTCCTCTAAAGGCATGTTTTCTTGCAAATCCTTTTCTGACAGAGTCTCATCTGAATCTGTCTCAACTTCCAGAACTTCTTCCTCCACTTCTTTTCCCTTAGCATTTTCAGCCATGCTATGAAGGGCTCCTTCTTGAATTTCTTTACTCTTCTTCCTTGTAAGTGGGACTTGTGCGGATGACTCACCTAATGTGGGTGTTGAAACAGTAGATCCTACTGGAACATCCCCTTCTTGTGCTTCTTCTCCATCATCTACCGCCTCAAGTTCTATCTCATCAACATCTGGGGGAAAGAATTCTAATGGCTCTTTGGGAGGTGTCTTTCTTTTGATCCTCCTGTATCCCTTACCCTATTTAGGGGCTGGTTCTTGAGGATTCTGGGTTCTTAGCACTAACCACTGCACACTTCTATCCAACACTGTCCTTCCAATCTTCTTAATATCAATTATTTCTTCAGCATCCCAATCAATTGGATCCAGGCTCTTGGTGCCAATGTTCAACGCTTCATAGGATGGATCCAACACCATTCCATCATCCACCAAGGTGTCAGGAATGTTTTCTTTAACACCAAGCTCTGACATGAGTGAGACCGATAATCTTTCATAATTCTTCTTTCTTAAGTCATACTCATCTTGCCGGTCACTCCAGAAGTCTTCTAACAGATTGAAATGTTTAGTAAATACTGAAGCCAATAAGGCATGCATCTTACCTTTTGGATCAAAATACTTACGAGCTGTGTATAATCCTAACTTCAATTGTATCATCTCATTACAAACCACCTTTGCTCCTACCAAGTGTTAATAGCTATATTCTCCCAACTTAATAGGGAACTTATGACATCCAGTTTTATGTTTGATCCCAAACCGAGCATTGACTCCAAGAGCTTGATATACAAACTCCATTAGCACTATCCTATTACTGCAGCACCTTGGAAGCAAATTTGGGTGACCTTCAAAACCAAATAACCTGAAGTATGTAAACTTGGGGTATTGGATGTACCAACATCCCCATTCAGCAATGAATGCCATGGCTTCTTGACTTAACCTGTATCCTGCATCTCCATTTAATTGATTGATGACCACATCTAAAAATGCATCATTGACTCTTCTGAAATGAGTCTCAACAACCTGAAGAGATAATTGGTCATAGTGCTCCCATACTTTCTTTTGTCCATCCAAGGTTCCCATTATGCCCACTCTATTCAAACCTGGGAAAACACCCAACCTTGTTGTGGCATATACAATGTAAGAAGTCATAAAGAAACACTTGGTTTTTCTGATCCTGGTTAACTGATCATGTATGGCATCAAAGACAATCATTGACCAATCAAACTGTTGTTCTCCTTTCAAGATGGTCCGAATAAAAGGAAACATCCACTCCTTGAAGTAAAATGCATCCCTCTTCCCAAACACCCTAGACAACATCACAATCAACCTTGATACCTCTTCATAGAAATCCACCCTCTTTGGCTGGTCTGCAAGCTTGGTTAGATATTTCCTTTTTGTCTTCAACCACTTCTTGTTTAAGTGAGATTTATTCGATCCCTTATACCTACTATATTTCTCCAAGGCCCCTACCTCATTCAATTGCACCAAGTTCTTTGGATCTGGAACATTAAATATACTTTGAAATGCTTGAGGAGTGAGATTAATAATCACATTGTCTTGTGAATCCATGCATAGTTTGGTAGCAAGATTGTAAGCACTGGCTACCGTCATGATTAACTCTGGGCACTGGACAGATATAGGAAATAAAGTGATATGAGCTAACCTAGAGCTGACAATTCTTTCCATAGTCACTATAATATCCTTGTCAAACGCTTCTGAATACCACTCCTCAAAATTATATTGACCTAAATTGGTATCTGTGATATCTGACCAATCTGATTCCACCTTGCTCACCTTCACAACCGGACTCCTGTGATTATACCTTAAGGTATACGACAGTTGTTCTGGATTTAACTTCTTTGGTTTTGATGCTACCTTTGATGTTTCTGTAGGCTGGTTTCTCTGAGTAGCTTCCCCTGATGTTCCTGACATATTTCAACTATCCTGCAAGCAAAAACCTCTAATTAGATCTTTAAATATCAACACCAAAACATGCTCTAAAATCCATACCTTTCATATATGCACCGGAGGTGGAACCAAGCAGAAACACAACCTAAAATAGTCTCTTTTACAATACTACCGGACTCGGAGCCAAAACCGATATAGATATTTCATTAATAATGAACGGGCTCGGAGTCGGAATCGGGAAGGTTATCGGAACCGAGATCGGAATGAAAAACGGATTTGGTTTTCTTCAAATTTTCATTTTTCATATTCTATTTCCATTCCGCTTCCACTTTCGACTTGGCCATCGTTATTTTGAAAGAAGATTTTCTCATTATGCGTGGAGCCGGATACGGGATGGAAATGGAATTGATACCTTTATCAAAATAGAATTCTCAAGTTCAAGATCGATTCCAATCCCGTCTTTGCCTAGGTTGACCATGACATCATCAAAGATTTTATTGATTTAACCTATAACTCCATGACTAAAACCAAGGTCGTATTAGATGAAAAGAGGTTTTAAAACACTTTACTCATATGACCATGGGGAACGATTGAATCCTAGGGTATCATATTTTAATCATTTAAATGTGGCGACTCAGAAACCTACAAAACCCTAATCTAACAAACATGATAAAAACTAGGGCACGGATTTTAAACCTTGCCATTTTACCAGACTGAACACGACAAAACCCTAAGTAAAAATCATGAATCAATTAACCCTAACTCACTGTAAATCTCACTGTAAATCTCTAATCTACCTCACTGTAAATTTCTAATCCAACTAATCACCATTTAAAACCTAAATTTAATCTAACTTACTACAAATCCAGAATAACACGATGCAATCACGACTAAAGCGTGAAAGCGACCGTGCCCTAAAATAGAAAGAAATAAAAATAAAAGCAAAAAGAAACGAGGAACATAACCAGACAAACAAAATAAAACAAGACCTAAACAAACAAGCATGCCAAGAAACATGAAATCATTTGAAAACGACATGTTTCAGAGCACGGGCAAATATATACAAAAACGCAACAGTAAAAAAAATGAAGAACAATAATAAGAAAACCTACCTCGAATACACAATAACCTAGCTAACCTTCTAAACTGATTCGCTTGCAACAATCTTCTCCTCCTTCAATCTTATCACTCAAATGAACTCTGTTGCTACTCTTTTGTGCTCTTCAATCTCTTAATAATGATAATAATGACTCGTTTAATCCTTAAATGAAGGTAAAAAATGAAGATTTCTACCTACACAAGCAACTCTCATTAATGCATTAACACGCAGTTAAGGTGGAGTTGGAACTGAAAGAGAACCAACACTTCACAACAGTGTGACTTCATTCAAAAAGTCAACGATCCAGAAAAACTGCGAAGGTGGAACCAAAATAGAAATTGATTCAAAACTTTTTGAGAAATTTCCAAACATCATTCCATTTCTGGTTCCGGTCCCACCAATTAAACACAAAACAAAACCAAACACAAAAAGCAAAACAAAAGACCGACATAACTAAAACTAAACAAAAGACAAGACCAAAACTAAAAGCCAAAATAGCGGAGGCGGGGGCGGAATCAATTATGATTTTGCAATTTTTGGTAAAGACTAACTTAACACCCACTCTAGCTCTGGGTCTGCTGAACACAAAACAAAAGACATAAACAAAAGACTATCGGGATGGAAACCAAAACAAGTTTCAAAAGAACTTTCAGAACCCGATTCAGTTCCGGTTTTGATTCCGACAGAGAAACCAAAGAAAAACAAAGTATTGGCAAAACTAGACTCCAAACTTTGTTTCAAAAATAACAAAGGGGGGTCCATTTTGACCAAGGAAAAAGATGGGGTGGTTATGCAAGGCATAACAATATCCATCTAGGACTAGATAGGGTGAGGATTTAATCACAGTTGGCACCTAGTGACCAGGATAAGACCCTAAGCATAAATTTTCCAACACTCCAACAGGTTTTTTAAAAATCTTTGTTTGCATTTCATGACTTTTGAAATATATTAATAAAAGGCCCTTTTGAATCATTTGACACAAAGAAATTTGCCCACTTAAATTTTTATTCCACACAAAATTAAACCAATTGTCTAAATATTTTTTGGCGGGGAGATTCTCCATATTGATCATAGCCATGAAAACTACGACCTTAGAGAATCTACCCCTCTCTTTGTGAACAGAATATAGCATATCAAAATTTGGAGCAATCACAGTGGTATCGAGAGGAAGCTTACCTTGTGGTCTTCCATTAGCACCGGTGACCTCTCCTTCACCTACTAAATCAAAGACAAATTTCACACTTTCCAGACACAGGGTGATCAAAAGCAACTCACAAGTAGAATTTGACAAATAAATGACTACGTGACTAAAAATTTTAGTCACAACAACTAAAAATGACTAAATTCTACTAATTTTTTGTAACTTAGCTATAAATAAGTAAATAAATGACTAATTTGGTCATTAACTAAAAAATTATTTAGTCACACAAATAAAAATGACTAAATAGTTAGTCATTTATTTAGTCACAATCTATTTGAATAAATCATTCAATGAATCAAGAATCAATAGCCCGCCAAATACTCTAAAACTTTAATAAACATACTCTAAAACTTTTGTTGAAATCTTATTTTCAGGTGTAGCCCACCAAAACGGAGTTTTCATTTTAATAAACATACTCTAAAACCTTCATCAAAACCTTATTTGCAGGAGTAGCCCACCAAAATGGAGAAGTGTTTCAGTAAAGAATGACAAAGAATGGTAAGGATATATGTGTGATAGGAGGCATAGGATTCGTTGCTTCTTATCTCATTCCTTCTCTACTCAACAAGGGTTACATTTTTCACACTATTGTTTATAACCCAAGAATTTAATTAACATATATTTGCATAATTTCAATTTCCTTTAGATGATTTTGAAGTATCAATGTATCCTATATAGGGTTTAGAATGATTTCTTTTAATTTTAAAAGATAAATAAATTTCTTGTGATTAGATAATGTGGAGATATCCTAAATCTGCCCTAGCTCACTATCCTCTTTGACATTGTATTCATTACTCTAGTTGCTAGGGTTTTGCATGTGACATATTTAATATCTTCATGATAGTGGATTTTAAATAGATCTCAATATTTTCTTTAATCTTTATCATGGTAACTGTTGAGTTCCATAATCCACCTTCAATCTCCTCTAAGAACGTTGTCTTAAGCTAGACTACATAGTATGCATATAAAGCAAGTCCTTCATACCCGCCATGTTGTTTCAAACCACCACTCACTACCTTGCTTAAAATGCTACCTCCATAAGCACAATATCATGTTTTCAAATCATGGTTGCCAATGATTGACCATTAAGGTCACTACTTTCATCAAGATACAATGAGATTTTTATCTTCAAACTCAAGGCATTATGCAAGATAACATTGTGAATTGTTTGTTGTGTAGGGTTTGATTTTCTCACACATTTAATGGTTTGCTAATTACCCTTAAGAGTGGATATTGCACCCTTAGCTGCAAACTCAAATAAATCACTCACTGTCACTTGAAGATTCCTTTCATGAGCATCCTTCTATAAAATCAAACTATGACCTATAGACTGCTTACTTACTTACTACAGGGGACTCATTATTTCATGGTATTGTGGGTCTTAAGATCCTCCAACCATATTGTCACTACTTCAAATTCCACAAGGTATTATTCACTATTCTCCCATATTTGATGACTCTCAAAACACTTCTCAAACATGCAATCCACTACCTCCATTATACAATGGCTAAGAAGAAACATTGAACCTATGATTACTACTATTACTTCATTTGGACAATCATTCCCTGATTGCATTTGCCTTGTCTAACACTATCAATAGCATTTGAAAAACCCTTAAGGTCAGCAAGCGGGTAAGGAAACTCACTGTTAAAATCTCCACTTTACTATGCAAAGTTTGAGCTTCATTATCTTGTCACTGCTTAGCCTCTTTTTGACTGTCACACCTCAAGTGATTGTCATTCTTCTTACCATAGATTGAATTTACAAATGTCATTGAGCTACATATTATGTTCTTGCCATGAAGGAATCTCATAAATCATTGCTATAAATTATAAGCCGTAATCCTGATCATCCCTTTTTCCTTAAAAAAGTCTCTATTACATTCAAATGGATTGTCATAAGGTCTTATTCTCAGTCATAGAGACTAATCATAGTCATGTATCAAGGTCACTGCCACTCTAATATGTTGCATTTAATCATGGTGAAGAATGAGCTGCCTTCATCTCTTCGACTATGGTCTATAAGGCTACCTCATTAATCATTAATACCATACCAGCAAAAATATTTTGGGGAAAAAATCGACAAACCAAAAGTATAAGATTTTTTGAAAAAAAATCATGAAAAATTTGAGAAAAATATAGAAAAAATCGGATTTAAAAAAATGTAAAAAATTATAGAACAAGAGATAAAAAAAAATTCTTGAAATTGAAAGGAATTTTCATAACATAAAGATATATAGAGAAAATAAAATAAAGATTTTAACTGATGAATTGTAAGAACTAGATTTTTTGTAGTTTATATTCATATCGTTGATTACATTGCATTGCACATCTTTCAAACTCAAATCATTACTTCACATTGCATAGTTAATAAATGGATGTTGATAAATGATAAAATTTCAATTAAAATATAGTTTTTACAAAGACAACCTAAGCAGTTATGCAATTACGTCACATTGCATAACTAATAACTAGGAGCAGTTGTCAATTGCATTTTCCTGTCATGGCATTCCATGAGACCACATTTCTTTGAAGCATTTTTTCAAACAGTTCACTGCCTTGTCTATGCTACCACATTTTTCATACATATCTACCAAAGCATTTTATCAAACACTTCATTTCCTTCTCTATGCTAACACATTTTTCATACATATCTACCAAAGCCTAAAACAAGTGCTTTTAAACAAGTTATGGATGCTTGGAAAAAATCTATCAAAGAATAATAGTTAGCAATAGCATAGACAAGAAAATGAACTATTTGAAAAAAATGTCTCAAAAAAATGTGGTCTCATGGTGATGGAATTCCATGACAAGCAAATTGCTATGGACTATGATGGCATTCCATCACCATGAGACCATGTTTCTTTGAGGCATTTTTTCAAACAGTTCACTACCTTGTCTATGCTACCACATTTTTCATACATATCTACCAAAGTATTTTATCAAATAGTTCATTGCCTTGCTGCTATGGCTAAAATCCTAAAATAGGTGCTTTTGAACAAGGTATGGATGCTTGGAAAAAATCTATCAAAGCATAATAATAAGCAATAGCATAGACAAGGAAATGAACTATTCGAAAAAATGCCTCAAAGAAATGTGGTCTCAATGTGCTTGTCATAGCATTCCATCACCATGAAACCACATTTCTTTGAGGCATTTTTTCAAACAGTTCACTACCTTGTCTATGCTCCTGCCATGTTGTTATTGGAATATGCATGGTCGTGACATTATTATTTATTCAACACTTGTCTTGAATGTCCCTTTTAGCTAGTACTGTAGACATCGAAAATTGGTTTAGGCCTGCGAGTACCACTTTCGATGTAATTTTCTAATGTCCATGGTCATGATTAAATAATGTTAGTTATTTAATTATTTCCTAAACACATCTTTCTTCTATTAATTAAATAACCTTTAATTATTTAATTAATTCATTATGACATTTATTCAACTTTCACTAGTTAAATAAATCTTATTTATTTAATTACGTCGCTAATTAATTAATTATCTTTCTGAATTAAATAATTTATTATTTAATTTACCTTTTATTATATTTCGACTATAATTAAATATTATTTTCAAATTATTTAATTATTCAATTAACATTTTCAACAATCAATTACATAAATCATTATTTATTTAATTAAATCTTTTCAATTTTGAATGTTGAATTAAATAAACATTTAATTCATAAAAAGAGTTATTTAGGTCACATTCTTATATCACCCACTTAACTAACTATTCACTCACCATCTAACTCGAGATCTATTTGAATCCATCAGTCATCTCTTGATTCGATACCTGATCGTCTTTGCGAAGAGACTCTCTGTCACAACCAGTCACTTATCTAGTTAAAACTCATATGCATGAACATATTTATTAATTAAATATCTTTATTTAATTAATTAATTCATGTGTGCATTTGAACAGATTGTTGCCAAATTCTAACTTTATCATTTTCATTCAATTCTTATCTTTCTATTTTTCTAAGACTTTCAACTGAAGATTAAATCATTTATTTAATCTTGAACTCTTATTCAGTCTATTTTCGAACAATTTTAACACCAGATTAAATTATTATTCTAATTTAATCTTTATCCTGCTGAATTTCCCAACTCACATTCTAACTAACACAAAACTCACATCACATGACATTCAACAATATTGATCGTTGATCTCTCTTTTGAATATGAGCCAATCGTTCGAAAACCAATTTTGTATAAATTGGCCGACTTTTTCCATTATTCCTCCTCCCGAAATCAATACTTTTGGAAGAACTTGTTAATCTTCAATATTTTTCTATAATCACATACATCAAGGCTATACTTGCACATTTATTGAAAATCTAAGGGCAAGAATACTATCATGACAAAATGAAGAAGGACAATAGAGATTATTCATGGAGCTACATCGATATTTGGTGAGATTGTTTATATTTTAGCTATTTCCTTTGTGCTTTGTTGTTTGATGTAGGTTAGTTTGATTTTGTATTGCTTTAATCTTGCTTTCTAATTTTCCTACGTTATAAGTACTACCCTTATACAAAGATGTCTTTTGTGATAATACTATGACAACCTTTATGACTATCCTCAACACTATCTTCTTTAGGATGAAACTATCCTCTCAATCAATAATGAAATTGTATGTTTTGAAGAAAATTTTCACCTTCCAGTGCACCTTTCTTATCATTGTGATCTCTCCTTTGGTGCTATTGTCACTTGAAGATTACTATCCTCTATATCATGAAACTTCTAATAGTGAATTTTCATTGTGGTTCAGTCATGCATTCTACTCTTTAAAAGTTCCCTATTCTCACGAATTATTCTTACCCTAGGTCATAAGCACTTCCATTAACATTTTTCTTCATGAAGACTCTAACAATGCCTTGGAATTGTCATCTATTTAGTTTTGAATTTATTGTTTTTATAACTGTCCAAGGTGGACTGTAATTAAACCCCTTGAAATTGAATGTGGTAGCTCCTTGAGATATTGTCCATGTACTCCTTAATACACTTGTAGGTTGTCCTCTTTTGAAACTCTGTGAGATGGAAATATTTATTAGTTTACCATAGTACTTTGAAGACAATGAAGTACCCTTGACAAGATTTATGATGGTTTAAAAGCCCTCTTGACTACTCAGTTACTTGTATTTATGTATCTTTTAAAGTCCATTATACTACCCTATCACTATTATTATAAATTTCAGTGCCCCTTCATGGATATGTCATGGACTAACATTATTTATTTGAATACTCATGATTGTGATCTCCTTTTGGGAATCTATAGGAAAGTGTCATGCCTTACTTTGAAGTCCATTTCCTTGAATCTTTGCTCTCTACTCGTTGCTCCTATCCTAGGGCTTGGGGTCTCCTTTTTCTCTTTTCCCACTACATATCTTGAAGTCTTGTATGTTGATGTGCCATAGAATCCTTCCAATGTGGGAATTAGACTCCATTTTATGAGAATGAATGGTCAATAAAGAGTCAAAGTTTGATACTACTCCCATTGACCCAAAAATTGTTTTCCTATGGCTTTTGATTCTCTTGGATGTTCCTTCAAAGAAGGAACTTCATCATCATCTTGAATAAAAGTAACCTATGCCTTCAAATCCTCTAAATTGAAACTTTATGCAATGATTCGACAAATGCATTAACTCTATCCTTTTATTATAATGTCTGTCATCTTTTACATTGGATTTTCACATTATGATTTTTATCAGTTGATCACATATTCATATTAAATCATGTCTATTAATTTTCCTTTGTAAATATTTCTTCATTATTTCCCACTTTCACTCTTTACCTCTTAACACCATGGCTATAATGATTGTTATTGCTCTTAGATAGAGGCTATTGTCAGTATCATCACCATCTCTTATTCTTTTGAAGACTTTGTCTCTATTATTCATGCTTGACAGTCATCTATATCTTCATCTTATCCTTCAAACTTCTACAAACATCTCTTCCCTCCTGCATAGGTTGAAGAGTTGTCATAAGAAACTCCTTTAGTAATGTTTCCTTTGCATTTTCCATGGACTATCATGCTTGTGAGGAATTTTCATGACTTTTATACAATAATTTTAGGTTTATATGTTGGATTGAAACTGTTTAATCTCATGATATCCTACACATTAGTTTTCATTTTATTGTGTATGAACATCTTTGTGTGTCTTGTATCCTCTGTCCTCTAGGTTTTTTTCTAAGCATTCCATACTCTTCTTTCCTATCTTTTCCATTATTTTTTCATTATTCCCTACTTATATGACTATGATATCTTCCTTTAGCATGCATCTACACCATCATCTAGGGCTTCTTGGGTAGGATTCAATGTAGGAGGTGACAAAACAATAGCAACAAAACAACATAGAATCCTTCAAGAATATAACCTCATAAGATGACTAAAACAAGAACATATATCATAAATGAATTCCCTAAAAACCATTGAATCTCATATACCACTTATATATATCATATGTTGTAGTTACAAGTTCCCTGCTAGACATAAATGAAAATGTGGAAGCATAGACAAGGCAAGCAAATTGTTTCAATAAATGCCTCGAAGAAATGTGATATCATGGATACCCGCTCTCGCAAGCACTTCAAGTCATGCCTAACAAAAGTTGCATTAACTAGAACCATATAGAAATAATTTTGGTCAATATCTTCATGCTTTATGAATTTAAGCTATGCAAGGTAGACATATATATATTTCTTAAGCATTATCAAGAGTGGGATGGTGTCTTTATGGAATTATTTGGTGTTTTCAAAGGCGTAAGTGCACAATGTTGTGACCCAAAAAATATGTTACTTTTGTTTTTGACCTGAAATGACCATTTAGCAAGCGCTCACCAAATGGATCAGATGATCAAGCCTAAGAGTTGGTATTTCCCAATGCAACCAATTTGATGCTCACCAAATGTGATTCATGATTTT
>CM021102.1:332953807-332973057 GCA_007115665.2 Sequoiadendron giganteum
TCCTTCTCTCTCTCTCCCTCCCCGTTCTCTCTCATCTCTTCCTCTCCCTCCCCCCCTCTCTCTCTTTCTACCCCTAGCACTCCCCCTCTCTTGCCATCTCTCTCTCCCTCCCAACCTCCCTCAACTAAAAAATAAATCATTAAATGAAAAAGTAAAAAAGTAAGCATTAAATGGAAATATTTTGGTAATTGTGCCTCTGATGAGGATTCATAGGGTATAGGTTAGAGCATAGGATTTTAATTATTATTTTAATATTTGTCATTGAAATTAAATATTCAAGTAAAAACATAATAAATAATAATTTTCAGAAAATTTATTTATTAAAATGTAAATCATTAAATGAAAAAGTAAAGAAACAAACATTAAATGGCGATATTTGATAACTATGCCTTTCATAATATTGGAATTTAATATTCAAGTATAAATACAATAAATAATAATTTTTGGAAAATTTATTTATAAATAATTTTGCATCTCAAAAATTAGTTTTTCTAAATATTCAAGATATATTCCTACTTCAAACATCACAATTAATTCAATTAAAGAATCTTAGATTATAACTTGTTCATTTTTGTAATGAATAAATTTATTTAATTCTGTAAATGAACTAAAAAGAACAAAAATATTCAAAATTAAAAATAATGAACAAAAAAGATACAAAACTGAATATGAACTCTTAAATCAAGCAACTGTCGATTCAAGATGTGAAAATCAACAAATTAGAACTCTTAAATAGAAATATGGGTTGGATTGTGTTTGTGTGTACACCTCTTCCTTGGATTTTGTATATAATATACTTCCAACACTCCAGGAATCCATTACAGAAATATGGGAGCCTCTTGTTGATAATGCCCTAAAGCCACGCTAAATCTACTATTCCTTGTGCTCTTGTGCCCTGCTCAGCTGTAAGAACAATATCACAGATTTAGTCACTAGAAGCTTTGTTTTCCTGGCATAAGATATTTCACGAAATCCCTCATACCTCTATGCTTGGATGGATGTCCATACCCTTTGTCAGGACGTCATTTCCTAATTGTCCTTAAGGAATTAAAAGCTGCCATACTCCCCTTGATAGCTTTTTATTATTATTGTTTTCCTACAAAAATATCAAATTGGTTTAGATGGAGAATTGTAGGTGATTTTCCAAGTATTATTGAACAAGAAATTTTATTTAAATGGATTCATACAAAAATGTCAAATATTTTATATTACTGAACCAGCCTGAAGATGCAAACAATCATTTTCATAATTCAATTTTATTGAACTATTATTTGGGATTAAACCTACTCTGCATGCAGTCACATTAACATGAGAACACTACTGAACTATTATTTGGGATTAAACCTACTCTGCATGCAGTCACATTAACATGAGAACACTACTGAACCCCGACTTATTGCTGAGTCCACCTCAACACAGAACTGTAATGAAACAACCAGATTTCTAGAATTTCCAACTCTAGGCCCAATTTGATAACAGTCAAATAAAACTAGAGTGAACAATGTTAAATCAATTGACTGACATACCTGAAGAGCAAGATGCAGGGGTCGAGCGGGACCCTTTGCAGCATGCGAACCAAGCCATGGCGTATGACGCCACACAATTTTTCCGTTGCTTCTAGCATGAACTTTACTGTCCCCCAAAACCAACTCCATTGACCACATATCTGGCATCATTTGCCACAAAACAAAGCACCCATTTTCTGTAGATACCATTTTGACTTTGCCTGCCATATATGAACTCTTAATCGAGTTCTGAAACTTTGTACAACCAGTTGCCGCTATGTATTGCTGCACAATGTATTGTGCTGACGATGCTTCCTGCCCAAATCAACCAATCAATAGAATTAGGGAATATTCACTCCTGCTCGAAGTCAAAAAAATTAGTAAACAATCAAATTCTCTACAAGTAGATTTAAGAAAGATCTTTTTGCAGTTGAAATTCTTCAACTTGGGCTATTACAATTGATTAAATAGTGCATGAATAATATCCTCTATAAAGGTCAAAAAGGCAACCACTCCTCAAGCTGTGGTCTAGCAGTAAGTTGGAATGCTTACCTCAGTGGGTATGCACCCAGTGATAATGGAATGCTAAAGTCTAATCTATAAAATAAAGTACCCTCTAATGCATCGAAAGGGGATTTCCAACGCAGAAAATCTCAAAGAGGCAAATAATGTCTTTCCAAAAAACAAAAAAAATGCAAAAGTAGAAATATGCTATTTCTATATAGCCAAGGCCTTCCAAGCTCGTTCTCCATTAAATGACATCAAAAATGCCCAGAGAAAAGCATATTCTCTTGACAGCTAGGAAGAGATAATCATAAGACTGTTGGGATTTTACAGTTTCAAAGGTTGGGTTGATTCCTTTTGTAATCAGGTATAAATCAATGGATCATTGGGATCTCCTGGCCTTGGGGATTTGTTCTTACCTGTCTGCAGCCAAGCTTTGAACTAGGACAATCCTAATAAGTGTGGCGTAACATTCTAATCGTTAACATCACTCCATAAATAGTTTTGGCAGGACCGTGAGTTGATTGTGTATAAACCAATATGCATATATCATGGAAAACCTTGCATTAAAATGTATAGAGAACTCCAAAGGAACATAAGGAATAGGAAATGATATCAAACAGACTTGATCTGTAATGTAGAACATTGCAATGTAAACTGTGTAGAGAACAGAGAAAACAAATAACCTAAATAAGCAGCTTGGTAAACAGATGTTTTGTCGGTTTCCTTCTTCATTATTTGAAGCAATTTCCCTCCTTCCAAGCACATTTCAGCTCTATTAGACCGTCCTCATCAATGATGGATGCTTCAATATCTTCTTGAAATGCATCAATTGCTCTAATAATTGTTGAAGAAGCAGGTTCTTCTACAATGCGAAACTTCCTCTTATCCAGTCTTCCATGACCTTTATCCTTGCATTTCTCAACTCTGTTTGAAGGCCCAGTACATTCACTTTCTGTATGATATTTTTTTGCAAGATTCTAATTCAACCACTCTTCGTTGAAGATGCTTCATATAATCTATTGGCGTCTCCTAAGATCGATGTCTTGTCCGTCTATTATAGGACAAAGATAGAAATTATCATTCGAGCTGTTTATTTAGAAATGTATTATCCTGATCTCACATTTGGGGAGAGATCAGTTTCAAAGGCAATTGGGTTGGGCAGGTCTGCCTCAGACATGGGATAAGCCATTCATCCAAATGGAATTGCTAGAGTTGTCTAATTCATTCAGATTGGTATTAACTGATTTTGTTGTTGCTTTGATAATCCAGGTATGTGGATGGTGTGACAGTAGCAAGAGAGAATGATTGCAAGTATGGCTCCAACTGCACATGTGACTATTGCAACTGTAAATGATGATATTCTCTACTGCTTTATAGTTAGTATAAGTTGCATGATGTTATGCAAGATTAGCATGAAATATATAGACTATAATAAGTTGCAGCTGTATTTTATGTTTTATTATACCTGCGTGACTTTGTATTCAAGGAATGGAACATTGAGTGTAAGTTCCTTGGAAAGTTCGTGGTATAGATTTGCTATGATGCAACTTTCTACTTTGAATACAAAGTATGGTTATTGTATACATTTCTGGTTGTGGGTAATTGGGAAAGATCGCTTTCCTTGCCACCTATATTTTAGTTTATCAGTAGCTCTGTTCTTCTTAGTTTATACAATGATTCTAAGATTTAAATAAATTGATAAGGTGATCAGAAATTTCAATTCGTAATCAGGAAAACATAATCACCTACAAGCATAAGTTTGTTTTCCAGAAAGTAGTGTACTGTGGAGTTGTTTTTCCATTTCAGGAAGAAATTCTAACATTGTCTCCAGAACTGTAACTTGCACATTTCCACCACAATATACAGAAACTTTGACACACTCGTTAGCACAGTACATGAAAAGCATTGTTTCACAATTTACTCTCTTGTCTTTTGGATCCTTCAAATTCATTTAAGTAGTTTACTTACAAATCTATATTTTTATAATGAAAATTCAGAATTCTAAGGAAATGTGAAGGCAGATTATATGTTTTCTTAAGGCTAATGTTGTTTATACAAATCATGACTTCTAAATTGCTCGATTTTGCTGATTTTACTCTGAAATCGCTATAACAAATTCTATTATTATTAAATTCTGCCCTGTTTTCTGAATTCTGTTGATGATAGTCCTGCTCTGTTTTGTAAATCCGACATTATTTTACATTCTGCTTTAAAAACCTGCTATTTATAAGATATAAAGAATATAGAGCTTATAAATAAGCAAAAAACCAACTCCTTGATCAAGCACCCAAATCTTCTAAAAATATCACTATTGAATCTGCTATAAAAAGATAATTCTGTTTGTACTCCTTGTATTGCTACTCACTCCAATACACATAGCAATATTATTTTAGCATGGAATAATCACAACCATTTGAAATGGATGCCGTCATCTGCCATAGCAGATTATCCTCTTTCACATGCTGGTCAACTATCTATTCATAGATGTGCATCCTTAGCAACAATTATCTACCTCCTCCTAGATAGGTGTGCCCTCCTCAATGCAATTCAGAATTCACAAAACAGATGCATATTTCCCCTTATCACACACATGCCTCGCAAAGCGAAATGGAATTTTCAATTTGCACCTTGAATTTCCCTTTATCGCACGTGCACCTCTATATAGAAGAAACACAACGATATATAGAAGAAACACGAAGATATCTTATATTGGAGTGTGCACCTATGTATTGTGAAATCATCAAAACAAATTGTATTCACAATTATGTGCATCTCAATATGGTGTTTGACCTCAATTCCTATGCATAGGCATACATCTCAACATATATTTAAGACATTGATTGTTGTTTGAATTAACTCCTATCAAGCACATGCATTAGCTAATATCTGTCCATCGTCTTGTTAGAATAGAAGTCCTTTCAATACAACTCGTAAAGCAGCTTCTGCTTGTGTGCCTTGAAGAAGCCTCAAAAAATTAGGAGGTTGTAGGAAGCTTGAATAACTTGAGTGGGGCTCAACCTATCTATGAAATCATCCTCTAGAATTCAAAATAATACTGGACTAACAATGCGAAAATGTTGGGCAAAATGTGAAAGCAACTCCTATTAGTTTATCCACTAGTCTCTAGTTCCATTAGCTGAAGGAATAGTTACAAGTTCTTCTCCTTGAGTACATGGGCAAAGAGCAACAAGCATGTTGCAATTTTAATGCAACATCCACATCATAGTTTTGAATTTGTGGGAACCTACAATGTTGGGCCATGTTCTTGGTAGCAATAGTTGGATATTCTAGTTTTTCTTATATTAAAAAAGGTCTCTCCTTTGCATTGGCATCTATCTGTATCTTATAGGTCCCTCTTTTTTGCATTGGCTTCTGCCTCTATGTTATAGATCTCTTTTTTGCATTGGCTATATAGATTCATGGCAGTAAAAGGTGGAATGGGGATTGAAAGGTAGAAGTTTCTTACTGAGTCAAGAGGAAATACCCAACTGCTTTGAAACATATTGGAAATGCCCTTGGCATTTATGATCATTGATAATGTGTTGCTTGCAGTGGTCGTTGTCGCCACTTCTTATGCTCCTCTTGTTTCAATCACATGAAATGATGCAGGCAGAATCTCCATCACAACAAAAGGTTAATGGTATGTTGTAGCTATTTGTTATTCAGTTATGTTCGCATTGTTGTTTTCTCAATTGTTTTCACTGGTGAGCTGTAGTTTTGAGTCAATCTTCATCGACCCATTATTCATGTATAATGATTCATAACAACCCATCCCTCATGATCCACTTAGCACCCACTCCCTAAAGGTCACCCATACCAATACCAGCTCAAGCATGCTTGACAGTGTTCCCCGCTACAATGAACTCAATTCGTCTTGCTACCCATTTGCAAAACCTTCAGCAGCCAATGTTGTGCCTTATTTCATTAGAGAGCCCCCTAGCTCAATTATTTCCATATAAGTGGTGTTTTCACAGTATATCAAATTACATGATAATTTATCATAATTCAACTGCATAGTTTTGAGTCAATCTTCATTAACCCATTCGAAACTAAGCAATTGAATTCTAATAAATCATCACATAATTTGATATATTGCAAAAATACCACTCATAGGAAAAAATTTACTTGCTGAAAAGAAATCTCCATAATAGAAATGTTCAAGAAGCAGACCTTGTTTAAGCCTGTCGATCTCATAATGTAGATCCTTTATAAGAGAAGACTTCATCATTTTCTGGTTAACCTGCATACACAAACAAAACATTCTTAAGTCAATTATTGAAGGCAAAAAATTTATAACAATTGTAGGCATGCATCATGACAAAGAAATAACAGCAAACCTCTGGTTTTTTCTTGATACTCTTAGCTCGATGAGCATAATCCAATGTACTAAGAGTTTCTTCCAGACAATGGACTGAAGGTGAAACTGTAGCAATAATGCAAGTCTTTGTTTTCCCACCCAAAGAATCTCTCGACAGTCTTGTCAGCTTGCTGTCTCTATTTGGACAAGGAAAATGCTAAGAATATGAAATAAGAGAAAATGGAATAAGAAACTGCAGGCTTACAGTCCAATACCTGTAAGGTATGTGGCCTAAATGCTCAGCCAGAGCAGTAATCACGCATCCAAGAGTGAGCAGGCTTTTGTTGATCTCCCTTGCCTTATTGTCCTTGCAAAATATTTATCTTGGTAATTTTGTGATGCAAAATATTAGTAGATAGGGTTTGAAGTTGCAGTCAAGGAAAAATGTCCCCTGTTTGATTTTTTTGTAGAGCAATGTGATTCCATCAAATCCAGTTAATAATTGTCTACAAGTGGTCAATGTGTCATGACTCAAACACCGTGGTTATAGATATAAACCACTATTAGTTTGCAGCATACCATGTGAACCTAATTTTTGTCAATAAATAGTCTGCATTTGTTGTTTTATTGGAGTAAACACATTTTATTGCATGTTATGTCTGAGCTTTGAAGGATGCAGTCTCAGATACTGAATTTCAAGTAAGCCTAATTAGATGTTTTACATGTAAATATTGTTTTTGCAGGAAATGCTACCAAAATGTAATCTATCATAATTCATTTCTCTTCAAGGATAAAGTTGTACTTGATGTTGAAGGTGAAATGGGAATTTTGTCATTTCTCTTCAAGGATAAAGTTGTACTTGATGTTGAAGGTGAAATGGGAATTTTGTCCTTTTTTTGTGTAAAAGGAGGAGCAAATTGTTGAAAGTTCTATTTAAAATGGTAAATATAAGGCTTGTAGGGCATTCCTATTTTAGTTGGATGTCTTTGTTACATACATTCGAAAAATTGGTCTAGATGCTTTAGTTTATCATTTTGATTAATATATTTGGTATTGTTTTATAGTGGGAATGTCAATTTGTGACTCATCACATAACTGGACGCTTGAATCTGGTTGACTTGGCAGGTTTAGAAAGGTACTGTGTCTATTGTAGAGAATTGTGAAGGAATTTTTGTGATTGCACTTTTGCAAGTACAAATAAATGTAGGATAATTTGGAAGTTGAATAACTTATAATAATAATTGACTTAACACGCAGAAGAGTTCGGGTGATGAGGATGAACGCCTGAAAGAGGCCACTGAAGTCAATAAGTCACTCTCAACTCTTGGGTATTGTAGCTTCTTCATTGGAAATAGTGTGGCAAAGCCTTTACAAGAAATTACTTGCATGACTGTATTGGGAAGGCCTTTACAAGAAATTACTTGCATAGCTGTCTATTGGCAAGGCTTACTTGCATGACTGTATTGGGAAGGCCTTTACAAGAAATTACTTGCATAGCTGTCTATTGGCAAGGCATTTACATGCACTTCATAGAGAATAGTCCTCTTAGTGGATAGATTGCTCCAAAGTATTGACATTCCAAACTTCAAGATGGAAGATCTTAGATACTGACTCTAAAAATTGAGTTGAGTTGATGTGCATATTCCTTATTTCAAATCTAGAATTTAGTGAATAAAACTTGAGTTATACATGGACCTTGCAAAGTTGTTGCTACTTACAAATTGATAAAGCAGATTTTTCTTGCATATTCCAAAGTTACTCCTACTAATTTTTAATGATCAGCAAAAGGCGTATTAGTTTCTACATTGGGAACTGATTGAGCAACTATTGAAAAACCATCACAGAGAAACATAATAGTTTATCTCCACAAACATTCTCTACTCACAAGTTTAAGTGACTAACCATGTCTTAATTTACGTTGCAGAATCATAATACTCATAATATTGTTTTCCCTACACCCAGAACTGCTTAAGGCAGGGACTGAAAAGGAATCGGATTAACTACGATAAGATTTGCAAGTTCATTTAATTTCATCTTCAAGCTAGAGGACACTACAAAATACAGTGGAAAACAATGAAAAATCATCAATATAAAGTGCTTGTTAATGATATCACTAGCTGGATATATAAAGGTGATAATATATTTCAGTTCAACTAGCAACTCATGGTTACAATCATTATAAACTTGAAAAGAACAATTCCAACATCAACACTAAAAATAAAAATTAATTTGAAGAAAATAAAACAGGGGTTAAGAAAACATTGCTCAAGGAATGCTGAATTCTGAGAAGGAGAAGATATTATTGTACTTCCAAATGTCGAGCTGCACCCAGATGTTAGAGTTGAGGTTCCAACAAAGGTAGTAGATGATTGACCAAAAGGACTACTATCAATTCTGAAGGAAGGAAATCTTGAAACCGCAGTAGTTGGAAAACTGGGAGAACCAGATTACTGATATGATGCTCTGAATCCTGTTATACCAACAATTTCCTCCTCCCTCTGCCACAATTTGAGCAGAAACAGTCGGCCCCTACTATCTGCAATTTCTTACGCTGGTTGCTGGTTGTTGCGGAGAAGAAGAAGAAAATCTGCGCTTCATGGATCTCCACAATATGATTTTCACCACCTATACTCCCTTCATCGTGAAACAATCAAAAAATTTCTGCAAATGGGTGTTTTCATCGATACCCATCTTAACAGAAAAATAAGGGATGATTTATTTGAAGAACATGGTAAAACGGTATAATGGCTAGTTCGTTTCTTGAGGGAACGGTTATGGTTTCTAAATATAAATAAATATGCCCGTTGCTTTCTCGTAGTTCATTTTTTTAAATTTCAAAGAACCAAGCCAAAGCTCCACATTAACTTATGAGGAGTCTTTTAAGAGTTTTATCTTTCATACCTATTGTACATACCCTTGAATTTCCAATTACTATCAAGTTTTTTGTGTTATTATGGATAAAAGAATAAGGGTCTATAACTTAATAATTTTGTCTTTGGTTATGGTAATTGTAAAAAAATTAATGCATTTTTTCACTTGACTTACTTAAGTTTTATTTTTCAAACTTTGTGAAAATCATCAACTATTTTTTACACAAAAGTAATTGCTTCAAATATTAAAATGACATAGTATCCATTGAATAGGATTGGATTTGAGTAATTTTTTAAAAATCTACTTGATAACTCGAATCTAGGAATTTTGGACTTTTGATTTGCTTCCTACCACTTAGTCACTGTTGTACTCACTCATTTCTCCAAAGTTTGAGTCTTGAGTGGGCTTATCTAATTTTATCCTTTCGTTAGTTCTTGGTGTTAGGGATATTGAGCAAGCGTAGATTGATTTTCATTATATTTTTTAAAAAATGTTAATTTTTGAGTGAACTAAGTCTAATTGAACATTTCATTAGGCACTTGAGGTTGGGAATTTGACTCTCATGCATGTTTGTTAAAACTTGGATTCTTCATTCATTTGTTCTTTGAATGAACTAACTCTATTTGAACACTTCACTAGACATTTGAGACTAGATATTTGACTCTCATGCATATTTGTTAAAACACGGCTTCTTCATTTATTTGTGTTTTGAATGAACTAAACCTAATTGAACACTTCACTAGGCACTTGATATTAGAAATTTGACTCTCATGCATATTTCTCAAAATGAATCTTCTTCATTAATTAATGTTTTGAGTTTGGAGGACTTTGAGACTAAAAATTTGACTCTCATACAATTTGTTTGCTCATGATAGAATTCCTAGAACTCATTTATTGAAATGGGTTCCAACTGCCATGGAGGCTAAACGTGCTTCACTATTTTCTAAGTCTCTTAGAGTGTCACTCTTAGTGTACTTATGAGGAGTCTCATAAATAAATAGCTGGTTGTGAAGCTTTAATTGCAATTTAATTTTTGGGGAGGATGTTTACCATGTGAGGTGCATAGGGATGAGTTAGGTAAATGTTTGCAAATATGAATTTTCATGTGTTTACATGTTTTTCATATATTCATCTTACTTTTCTAATTTTGGTAAATTACTTAGTTTAAATTTTTTATTTGATAATTTAATTTGTTGAGTTTATAATAAAAATTAATAATTTACAATTTAATCTAAATTTAATTTATGATTTAAAACATCTTTTGTGTACTTTAATTTATAATTTAATTCCATAAGTATATAATTTATAATCTAATTTAGAAAAAAATATAATTTTGTAATCTAATTGAGCTAAAAGGCATTCTATAGTAGCAATGGAGTATACATAAAACTAAAACATAACCAACATAGACTTAACAAAAAATAAAACTATAAAATTATAAGTCTTATGTAAATAAAATAAAAGAAAATAATTCTTTATAAATTTAAATAAATCCTAAGTAGCTTCCTTAAACTCATTCTAAGGAACTTCATCCACAATATTAAACCAAACACTTATAATTAACATCATAAAATTATATATATATGATCTATTTATGAATTCATAAATATAATAAATTGTGTATTTATAAAAATATATAAATAGTATTTATTATTATATTACTATAATAGCTCACTTCCAATATTTTTCATTTGTACCCTCATGCACACCAAATAGGAATCTATATGCTTAAAATGCTACCTCCATAAGCACAATAGCATGTTTTAAAATCATGGTTGCCAGTGATTGACCATTAAGGTCACTACTTTCATCAAGATACAATGAGATATTTGTCTTCAAACTCAAGGCATTATGCAAGATAACATTGTGAATTGTTTGTTGTGTGGGGTTTGATTTTCTCACATATTTAATGTTTTTCTAACTGCCTTTAAGACTGGATATTGCACCCTCAGCTGCAATCTCAAATAAATCACTCACTGTCACTTGAAGATTCCTTTCATGAGCATCCTTCTATAAAATCATTCACCTCAAGTGAATGACTGACTTGAGGTGTAAATTTAACATGAAATCCACTACATTTTTTGACTGTCACACCTCAAGTGACTGTCATTCTTCTTACCATAGATTACATTTACAAATGTCACTGAGCTACATATTATGTTCTTTCCATGAAGGACTGTCATAAATCATTTCTCATGAAAGGAATCTTCAAGTGATAGTGAGTGATTTATTTGAGATTGCAACTAAGGGTGCAATATCCAATCTTAAAGGAAGTTAGCAAAGCGTTAAATATGCAAGAAAATCAAGCCCTACACAACAAACAATTCACAATGCTATCTTGCATAATGCCTTGAGTTTGAAGACAAAAATATCATTATATCTTGATGAAAGTAGTGACCTTAATGATCAATCACTGGCAACCATGATTTTAAAACATGCTATTGTGCTTATGGCAAGTAAGTTAATGTCCCACAAACATATTTGTGCATCATCTGAACCACTCAATAGATATCCATGCTTAAAAGGGCTCCATGATAAACCATACCCTTCTGTATTATGACCTCTCAATCTAATATCAAGATTACAACCACCATCTTGAGGCAGCTTTGATGGATGTTTGTTGTAATCAAACACAAACTTTTTCACTAACTATTTTGGTAGCAATAATAAAAGGATTTTATGGCATATACCGAGCTTTATTGATCTCACCTTTATGATTGATCTATTGTATAACTTGGACCTACAAGAAAAAGGATTGTTGAAAAACCTAGCATAAAAACAAGTGTTGTTTAATCTAAAGTTTAAAGCAGTTTGAATCCACTTGCCCAAATAACAAAATTATTGTTTATGATCAAAAAGCTAAAATAGAATAGAGATCTTTGATAATACTAATCAAAATTTATCCATGCTCTTAGTTGATAACATATTAAGAGTATGAAACATAACTTGCAACCATGCAAACCAAACTAATAATGTAAGTCTACCTCAAACATTGGAATGATATGTTACATTTATATGGCTTCCACTAAACAGTCTGAAAGACCTAAGTTTTTTCATAAATATAATAAATATGATCTGGTGAACATTAGAAAAGAAATACCGAATGGAAACACACATAGATTAAAGAAAAAATTGCTTGGAGCTTATTAATCCCTTCAATTGCTATCCTCTTTTCTAGAAAAATATAGCTTTATTCAAAAGAAAAACTATAGTAGGACCCTGTGTTGTAGAAATAGTAACTGTGTTGGCATCAGCCCATGCAAAGATATATGATTTTTAATACTTCATTCACTCTTAGTTACATGATGAGGCTCTTCCAAACATGATACTTCTAGGTAACTATCATCTATGAAGCTCCTCAAGAGAAGGATGTTAACTTCTTACTCAAAACTCTTCTTAAACATCGACCTTGGGTGAAGAAAGGAGAAGTAAGACTTTCTTAATGAAAAATGAAACAATAGTTTGACTTATAGAATCATTAGAATAAAATCCTAACACTCCTCGGAAAAGCAGTGATGGGTCTGTTATCACAGAAATTAGCAGCGTTGATTACATGGATAACCCCCCTACGAAGCCAATCCGTTTCCTAGGCCCGTGTGTTTCAGGCACATAAAATGAGACAATCTTGAAGTTGTCCTTAACACGTGGTCTCTGATCTTATCTAGTCCAGGTAGGTGATGATAGGATCTACTTTCGAGTTTAAAGTTTGTGACTCCTTTCAAACCAGGAGTTATTCGTTTTCTTTTATGGGTGCTCGAGCGGTTATTTTCACCGCCGTTGTACCTAGTCCAAGTTTAACTATTTTTGGTGCTCGGGTGGTGATTTTCACTACCGTTGCACCTAGCCATTTTTCACTCTTGGTGCTCGATTGGTGATTTTCACCGCCTGAGCACCTAATTGTTAGTTATGTTGAGTTTTGTACTCCACATTTAATGCGCGGGTTTTAGGTTAATTTTTAGGTTTTTAACTCATATTATGAGTTATTTTCGCATTTTGTTTATGACTCCTCTCCTCCCATCGCTCCAGCGCTATCCCAGGTTGCCTCCCACAAGATTGAATCTTGTTTGCCTCCTCCAGTTTGTGGATTTTTGCTCTTGTCATCTTTGTCAATCATCCACCATTCAAGGTATGTTCTCTTCTTCATTTCTATTTAATCGTTTTCCTTAAATGCTTTTCATTCCTCGATTGTTTTGGACATTTTTGGTTCATCATCCCTTCATTTGGTCTCTTTCCTTTCTTAGTTCCTTACCTTTGCAACACTCTCGCCACACATAATGTGAAGCCTCGTCGTGTGTTATCTTTCCAACCTTGGGTGTTCGGGCGAAGAAATTCGCCAATGTCGCATGAAACGCCAAGTAGTCTCCGGTGTCTTGGCAGTGATTTTCACCGCCATGACACCCACTCATCAAAATACCCAAGTGTTTGGGCAGTGATTCTGACCGCCATGACACTCATCGAACTTCAGCATCCCAGTGCTTGGGTGGTGAAAATCCCCGCCACGACACTAGCAATGCCAACCCTTAAGTGTTCGGGCGATGATTTTCGCCGCCCTAACACTTAGTCTTTTCACATAACATTTTGGTGCTTGAGCGGTGATATTCACCACCCGAACACCAAGTGAACTTCCATAAATCACCGCTCGAGCAAAAAAATCTGCATTTTTTCCTAACACTCTAAAACACTAGTTTTCTTCATTTTCGCTTCCACCTCGCATTTCACACCTCGTTTTCCATACCATATGGCCAAATCACAGTGAATCCATATCACCTGCTCATTTCACATTTCCCCATATGGCGTGTATTTCCTGACACCAATGGATCCACCATCCTTGCAGTTTCTCTCCAGATTTAATCAAGTGATCCTGAAGGTGACATTTTCCAATCCAGTGAACTATCCCAAATCTACAAAGAAGCCACCATGCAACAGGTGCAAGAAAATCCATTCATCCACCAGAAGGCCGATCACAAGAATTCACACCATTGTGGATTGCACCGTTGGTCTGGATGAAAAGTTCATGCAGGGGACCAGGAAGAAATATGAAGACTCCACGCCCAAGCAAGGAACCATGAAGATTCCTGATCTCCCAGTCTTGAACATTTTGATGCTTCCCTTTATGCATCTTGTAAATAATTTTTGACATCTTAAATGTCTTTTTGTAAAGTGTAATTACACCAAAAATATGAGATGTAATTAAATAGAGATAAATTACACTCAGTTAGATTAGGGTTTCCTATTTTTGTTCAACTAATTTCCTAAATTTAATCTTACCTCTTTTCTATAAATAAGAGGGATTTCTATTGTAATGGTTACCTTTTGATCTTTTGCAATGAAGTGTTGCTCCTTTGAAACAAACATTGAAGCTTTGTATTCAATTTTTCGAATCTAGATCTAATCAATAAAGAAGAGGATTGCATACCAAACTTTGTGTTGGAATCGATTGTCTTATGATTTGATTATATCGGTGGTGACTAGTGTATGAGATCTAAAGGGCTTCAAGTGGTTTATGTAAACTTTGTATTACACTTATTATTTGGATTTTTTTATGTTTGAACATTTTGGTTGAAGGATCTACAAGACTTTGTGCTTGTAAACATTCATGCGGTCCGAGGAATTGTTGTATCTAAGAAGACTTTGTGCTTCTAATACAACAAATGATACTTCCACAAAATTCGACATTGAAGGAGCTACAGAACGACTTTGTGCCTTCGTGAGCTTTCCCTTTTCCTTTTTCTTTTGTTATTATAAATCATACTTGGTATTTCTATGCTATGCTTTGACAAGATAGAAATATCGGCATTACTGTTGTTTGTTAATTTTAAGTTATCAGATCTAGAGCTTTCCATCGTAAAGCATTGTAAACATCTTCTCTGAAAAAAGAGAGAAGTATGAATGTAACACACACCCCCCCATTTCATAAGTATAGTGTACATTTTGTAAGTATTTCATTAAGTTTACTATAGCTTCTATTAGCAGTAAGAAGGGTGCCTCCCCTTTCTAGGAGGAGAGATTATATCTCGCATAGCTGTGGCTGAAGTCTAGATAGCGTAATCTATTGAAAAGTTGATTACATTATTTTCACCCAATAGGGTCTTCTTCCTCACATTTGTATTTCTAAAATAATTTTCTACTTCAACCATAATAGTTTTCTGCTATTTTTAGTCATGTAGGTGTAAAAAAAACCACTTGGTGGTGTTTACCTTCAATATTTTTACTTGAATAAAGAGAAAATTTGCGTTGATTACAATTACATAATACATTTTGAGGCATTGGTTGTGTAACTCTTGGACCATTGTCACATTTAGTACTTGTTACAAAGTTTGGGAGTGAAGACATTAAGTATAAGTCTAGTGAATCAAATAACTTGGATTAAGAGAAGATATAACGTGAATTCATATCATTGAAATCTTATATGTGACGCTGCATGGTACTTTACAATAAAGAATAGCATCAGTTGTCTAACTCTTTTCATTGTAGTATACACTTTTCATTGAGGTTTCTTAGCAGTGATTGAATCAATGAAGACAAATTATTGGCATGAAGGTCCATATGTTGGATCTTAGATAGTAACAAGACCTCGAAGAATTCTTTCCCTAAATTTTTTTTATCCCAACTCTAGCATCTTTAAACAAGAAAGCAATCCCAAATTAGTTACCAGTCTCCCTAATAGAATAATTTTACCTAGAGAAAGTTCTCAAATATCTCCAAGACCTATGCTAGGTTCAATCTCACAATAAAAATTGTTGCCACTCATATCCAAGATTTTAAGCTTCTTTAACTCCCAAAGTTTCTTTGGAGTGCTACCAAATAGAAGGTTACTTGTAAGATCCATAATCATGAAACTCTTAAGATTCTCAATCTATACATAGTGCCTCCTTATAGCACACTCTCAATTTTGTGATGATAACTTCCTATGTTGATGGAATTTCTTCTTGGGCCTAGGAGAACTCTATTATAAATGGGAATCTATAAATAATAGGTTGTATTGGTTTACAAAATGGGCATGGGAGGGAAATTACATTTTTGTATCTGTCTCGATTGATGGAGGGAACATAATGTATCTTGTATATTCTTTCAAAATTAAGGAGAATGATTATGTTGTCTTTCCAAGATGTGATCCAAGAGATGAGATGCAAAAGGAAAGGAGGATGGAAGCATAGGCACATAATTTTTGATATCCCTATTACATGTAGTATTAAAATTTATGATAAACATCCACAAAATAGGCAGTGGTAAGTGCACCAATCTATGAAACAATTTTGGCTCTTAAGATGCCACTTTTTTTCTGAAATCAGCAAAAAATGAAGATAGTTATGCTCAAAATTTCAAGATGCGGCAAGAACAAAATTTGAATTGCTCTGAGTCTAGTTTCTAAGCTACTATTTTTTTTTGAAATTAATGAAGATTAAGGGTCTCAAAAAGGGGGGGGCGAAAATAGGTCCTATTTTTATAAAAAAAAATAGCATAGTGCCTCAGGGCTCCCCCCTTTTTGATTGAATTTTTTTTAGAATTTCAAAAATCCCAATAGTGAGAAATTAGCTAACACCATGTAGTTTATCATCATTCTTTGAGATAATTTTTTTAATGAATATAAAATATTTTATGAATTTTCAAAGTGGACACATCTTGAAAAGCTGAAATTTGAGCGTGCTCCCCCCTAAATTTTTTGCAAACTAATCGAAAATTGATTCTTTTTTTTTCATCATGTGTAGAATGGAGTCTAGTTTCAAAGAATATAATTTTTTTCACGTTTCGATGAACGGGTAAATTTTATCCTAAAACTAGTACATGTTGGTTTTTGACCAAAAACAGAGGCATTTACAATAGAAGCCCTGGATCAAAACCTTAAAAAATCAAAATGATTTTTTTTATATATTTAGATAGCTAAGAGAGAGGTTAACGCTATCACGGTTTTTTTTATAAACTTGCATTGAAAGGCGTGCAAATGAGTCGAGGAGCACAGAGGAAAATATGAGAAAATTTGGCAAATCCTATTAAATAATGCATCTAAAGCAGGCCATTTGGCGAGCACCAAATGGCCTGCTTTGCACAAAACTAGAATTTCCCCTCTTTGGTGAACAACTTTGATAATGCTTAGAGTGCACAGTTTATGATCGTAGATGGATAGTCGAGGTTTTACCTTTCATACCTTCTCTAACTCGTTACCGTAATTGGATCTCTTTATCCCTCTGAAGTCTCTATCTCTCAAGTCTCACTCCCTCCCATGCGACCTAGACTACTCTCTCAGTCCAATCTCCTTTTTTAGGTCTCTTTCCCTCCCACATAGGTACCTAAATAAATCTATCTCACTCCAACCCCCTTTCTCACTCTCCCTCTCTCTCTCCCTCTTTGGTCTTTTTATCTCTCTCACTCCATCTCCCTCTCTTAGGTTGTTATCTTTCTCTCTTTGTCTCTCTCTCTCAAGTCTCTCCCTCCTACCCCCTCTCCCTCTCTTAGGTCTGTCACTCACTCACTCCCTCTATCTCTCTCCCATTCCCTCTCTCTCACTCTCTCTTGGGTATCTCCATCCCCCCTATATCTCTCTCCTACTCCCTCTCTCTCACTCTCTCCCACTCTATCTCTCTCCCTCTCTCTCATGTCTCTCCCTCCCACCCCCTCTCCCTCTCTCTCTCTCAAGTATCTCTATCCTACCCCCTTTCCCTCTCTCTCTTTTTCAAGTCTCCCCCTCCTACCCCCTCTCCCTCTCACAGTCACTCCCTCTATCTCTCTTCCACTCCCTCTATCTGTCTCTATCTTCTCAAGTATCTCCCTCCCACCACCTCTCCCTCTCTCTCTCAAGTCCCTCTCTCTCTCAGGTCCCTCTCTCTCTCATGCCCTCTATCTCTCTCCCACTCTCTCTCTCTCTCAAGTCTCTCCCTCCCACCCACTCTCCCTCCCTCTTTGTCTCTCAAGTCTCTCCCTTCTACCCCCTCTCCCTCTTTCAGGCCTCTCTTTGTCTCTCTCACTCACTCCCTCTATATCTCTCCCACATCCTCTGTCTCTCTCACTCACTCCCTCTATCTCTCTCCCTCTCTCTCTCCCTCTCTCTCAAATATCTCCCTCCCACCCCCTCCCACTCTCTCTCTCTCCCTCTATCTCATGTATCTACCCCCACCCCCTCCATCTCTCTCGAATCCCTCTATCCCGAGTACTCCCTCTCCCTCGAGTACTCCCTCTCCCTCTCACCCCCTCTCCATCTCTTAAGTCTCTCTCTCTCACTCCTTGTATCTCTCCCATCCCTCCATCTCTCACTCCCTCTCTCTCCTACTCTCTTAGGTATCTCCTTCCCACCCCCTATCTCCCACTTTTTCTCCCTCTCCTTCTCTCTCGGGTGTCTCCCTCCCAACCTCTCTCCCTCTCCCTCTATCTTAGGTTTCTCCCTCCCACCCCCTCTCCCTCCCTCTCTCTCTCTCACTCCCTCTATCTCTCTCCCACTTTTTCTCTCTCCCTCTCTCTAATGTCTCTCCTTCCCACCCTATCTCCCTCTTTCTCTCTCTCAAGTATCTCTGTCCTACCCCATCTTCCTCTCTCTCTTTGTCAAGCCTCCCCCTCCTATACCCTCTCCCTCTCACAATGACTCTCCCTCTCTCTACTTCCTTCTCTCCTCTCCCTATCCTCTCTCACATGTCCCTCCTACCCCACCCTCTCTCTCTCAAGCAGAGGTTTAGGATTAAGGGTTGTGCTGCTGAGGTTGAGGGTTGAGGGACAGAGGTATGGGGGTTGATGGATTACAAGGGTTACAGGGCTGAGGGTTGAGGGATTAGGGTCAAGGGTTAAGGCTGAGGGGTCGTAGGGATTGGGAGGCATAGGCTGAGGGATTAGGGTTTGACTCAGGGCTGGGAGGGTTGAGGGATTAAGAGGCAGGGTTGAGGATTAGGGCTGAAGGGTTGATGGATTAAGAGGGTGGCAGGTTGAGGATTAGGGTTTAAGGTTGAGGTTGAGAATTGTTGGCCAGGATTACATCAGAGAGGGGTTGAGGGATTAGGGTCAAGGGCTGAGGGATTATAGGGTATGGGGGTTGATAGACAGGGGGTTTAAGGTTAAGGCTGATGGTTGAGGGATTAAGAGGGTAT
>CM021102.1:332974487-333025281 GCA_007115665.2 Sequoiadendron giganteum
ATTAAGAGGGTATAGGGGTCGAGGGATTAGGGTTGAAGGGTTGAGGGTTGAGGGTTGAGGGATTAAGAGGGTATGGGGGTTGAGGGATTAGGGTTTAAGGGTTAAGGGTTAAGGGTTGAATTAGATGAGATTTGCATAAAAAAGTTCAATTTTTATGAGTTTGAAGAACAAAAAAAATAAAAACATGATATTTAATTAACATAAATTTACTTATGAATTTTATTTGCATTGCTTATAGTAGTCCATTTCTAGCATGGCTAGTGGAATTCACTATATTTCATTCTTTTTTCAACTAATTTGGAAAACCTAATAGCTTTCATCAATGTTAATGCAAGAGTCCATTAATTTTTTTGTTCCATAAAAAATTCAGCTTCATCACATGTGCGTAGATAAATTCAAGTGAGTTGACATAGTTGAGAATGCTTATTGTCTTTCTAAGTTACCTCATTGCCAAAGAAATAGTGAATAATTATAAGATATAGCATCACAAACCCTTCTTTGAATCCATATTCTTCATGACTTTGTTGACAATTAAAAATTTGGTTTTGAGAAAAATAAACACAAGAGTCTCTAGTTTTCATTTAGGTGGCAACAATTTATACCCTAGGTTTGTGATGCAGAGCAGGGAGACAAAACCTTCAACAATCATAACTAGATCAGTTTCAAACAATCTTCAATCTCAAAAACCTCAATTCAATGCTGAACAGACCAATTCACATCTAAAACAAAACAAAGATCATCCATAAATAACAAGCTATGCTTTTCAAGAAGACTACCATTCTAAACCTCTGGAAGATTTTAACAAAACCCACCATATGTAAGTCTATTGCTCGAAATATTGTATTCATACAATAGTCACTCCTAACAGAATGAAATAAAATCAATATTACTAGAAACTCTAATCCGTGAATTGTTCATCATAACCTTTATAAACAAGTTCAATAATGCTAGTCAAAAGACACAACTTCAAAATCAACGTTCCAGGCCTCTGGTGCAGGAGCACCTTGTAAGCTCAATTTTGTCAAAAATGTCATCTTTAGTTCAAGCATGGTCAAATGCTAGGGTTTTAGTTAATGTTGAGTATATTGTGTTCAGTAAGGTCAATTAGACCATTTTGTAATGTATTTGGAGCTAAGGGAGTTCAGTTGTGTCATAGCTTGCAATTTGGCTAAATGTGGTCAAAAAAGTTGCTAAAAGATGCAAAAATTGTAAAGTTCAAGGGAGTTGGAATGAAATAAAAATATGTTTAATAACCTTCAATGCCTCAAAGGAGAGGTTGTTGGTTGATTTTTACCCCATTTTTTTATCAAGAAGAACGTTATTAAATTCTTGAAATTTACTGGTTTCTCTCACTTTTCTTGTTGTTGTATGGCCTGTACGAACTCTAAGATGATATGAAACCAGTTGGATGTTGTAGATTAATGAATTATCTTTCATTTTCATCTATTTAGAGGTTCTAACTTTTTGTATAGTGAAGGTTTTATTGTTTTTACTATTGCTACCTACTTTCACAGTGTTCTTGGATTGAGGGGTTTCATTATGTAATTCAACCCATTACACTTTTTCTTCCCATTGTAACTTGTGGAATGGGTCCTCTAAATTTTAAAATACATGCCTAACCTATTTAGAATGTTGTGGGGTCAAGGTTGGGTGTTTGGGATAATGTTCTAGGACTGTAGCAGGGTCTTTTCATGGTGAAAATTAGGGCTTCAAGTGGTGTTCTGACAAAATGTGGGAAGGAATGTCCATGTAATGTATTATTCACCATGTACATGGTCTGGTAAGTGTGTTTGGTGCTTTGTATGGGTCTAGCAGGTCCGGGAGATAAGAGTTTCATTAAAACCCCTAGTATTTTTCTTGAAATTGAGGGTTTGGTGTATTAGGGGTCTAGAGGTCTTGGACCTAGAAACAAATAAGGAAATTGGAGGTTTTGACACATAAAATACTTCTTTTTGAGGATTTTGAGTGAAGATGTAGTGTTTAAAAGGTACTCTCTTTGTAAATTAGGCCAATTGAATAGCCTTTTCCAAGGTGGGTCTATTGGAAGTCAATGTTGGTCCAAAGGAGTTGATGCTAGGGTTTACCTATGTTTTATAACTTGTAAATGGGTATCTTAATCATCCCCGAGTTTTTCAAGTGTTTTGGAAAATCTTGGTGAAAAGGCCCTTGAATCGGGTTACCTATGCTACAAGGGAAAGCTTGGTAGAAGTTGGGATTTTCAATTGAAGATCTGGTTTTGCTTTGGAATCTGATTGATTCTCATTGATTTTTTGTATTGAATGGTTTCCACCCCTCTCTGCATCAAAAATGGTGTTTCTTGGTAAGTTAAGTGATCAAGTTGTGTGTAAGTCTATTAAGAGCCTTCCTCTAAATATTTGAACAAGTTCATTGTGGATCCCTACATGTACTGCATCAGCCTCTAGGTACTTTGCCAAATCTTCAAACACACTCAAAATCCCTACTCTAATATCTTACCCTATAGACATCTAACTCCATCATGTATGAAAAACATTGTGTGGCATAGACATGTTTGATAATTCCAAACAGCTCGCTGCCTTCTTTCATAAAATGCTTTGGTGTGTTTCATATTTAATGCAATGTAATCAACGATATCAATATTTTTGTAAAATGCATTACTTACTTTTGTTCTATGTGTGTTTGTGAACATGTAGTATTGAAGGTCATGCCGAGGAAATGACCAAAGCCTCTAACACCAAAAGAACGTGCAACTAAAAATGCAAAGAGAAGAGAATCAAAAAATGTAGCTCGTGAAGCAAAGGAATTGCAGCCCATACAGCCACAAATTCCCGTGCAATCTAAGAGAGATGTCAAATTTAAAAAACAAAGGGCACGAATGAGGAAAGTTTGTGGAAGGGCATGAATGGATACAGAAGCTGGGGGCACATCATCAACCATAGGTGAAGCTCAATGCACATCTCCAGTTGAAGAAACATTGACAAGAACATGTGGTTTTCCAGGTACATCGGAAATCACATCTCCAATTGAAGACACCATCAAAAACATTGCATTTTGAAAGTACATGAGCAAACACATCTCTATTTGAAGGAGCTCCACAAACGGCATCTCAAGTTGGAGGTACAACATCGTTTACATGTCAATCTTAAGGTATGTCATCAATTGCACCTCCAATTGAAGGTACACGATCTATCCCTGATGTTGTTGGCCTTCCCAATATGGACACAAATTTACATTTGAGAACTCCTCCTAGAGTTTTGCATAGAAAACCTAAATTTTTGATTGATATTGATTCCAATGTTTTGAAATGGATGCCTAATAAGATTCCAAAACGTACATGTCAAAGATATGCAGAAAGGATATGGAGTTTGTTTTTTGCAAAGCTAAGTGAGGGTGGAAGATTCCAACTATTTGTTGAAATGATGAGGCAACTCAAATTTAGGCCCACCATAAAGGCTCTTGGGCTAAGAGTTTTGAATGACTCAAGTGAAAATTCCATTGTAACTTAGAACTTGATGAGTGCATAC
Source organism: Sequoiadendron giganteum (assembly GCA_007115665.2). Classification (NCBI taxonomy): domain Eukaryota; kingdom Viridiplantae; phylum Streptophyta; class Pinopsida; order Cupressales; family Cupressaceae; genus Sequoiadendron; species Sequoiadendron giganteum. Next base: position 332,977,991 of record CM021102.1, read on the forward strand.
GAGAGCGTGGGTTCCACCTCACACACGAAGGATAGTTGTGCCACACGACGTGTGATGACAACAACACTGTTAAGCAGTCAAACAAGGAACAAGGTGAACCTTACAAAGGCAAGTAAGTCTTTGAAAATAAGTAGATCATCTCTAATGAGAGCCAAAGGAAGGCGTGAAAGAGTGGAGGATCCAAATAGCAATGAGTTATGGGCATTTTCAGGTAGAGTTCCACGAAAAGACACAAGAATTGCTCAAGGCTTGAGATCTTTAATTGTGAATTATTGGAAGGATAACACAAGGACCTCTCCTAATCAAAGAGATGTTTTAAGAAGGAGAATTGGTAGTAAAAACCGTGAGCCACATCCAATGCATTATTTGGATACCACTCAAACCCAATTTTTTTTCTGATTTTGTATAGAAGTTTCTTGAAATTAAAATATGTTAAAGGTATTTTGAAATGCTAAAGCCTTTTTAAGTCAAAATAAATCACACACGCACTACTTGTTGTTGTAGGGTTCATATTGAGTTTTCTAACCATTATGATGTTTATCAATGTATATGTGTAGATATGCACACTGACAATGTTTTGCAGGAATGTAACATAATGCCTCCACCTAAATCATCAAGGAAATTTTTGTTTTCCATTTTATGTGAAAGAGAGGATGGTCAAATTTTTTCCAAAAGTTCATGTTTGGATGGCACATGTGATCATTGTGGTGGCATGCAACATTTTCCAATTTGCCAACACATTGCTAGTACACACACAATTGGAGAAAAAATTGTGGAATTTGGAAAATATAAGACAGTGGCATACAGTCTAAAAGATGGGAAAGAAGCAAAGAAGTGTGAATTGGTCAGTGATAAGATTCCAGTGTATCAGTTTATGGGTATTTTTCGTGATCAAGTGGTCTATGATTATGCAAGGAATACACATAGAGCACAATGGTTGCACTCATAGTTCAAGTTATGCAAGGACACATTTCCACTTCATCATATCATTTCAGTTGCCGACTTCACTGAGAACTACACACTACAACCACAGAATGAGGTGCAATCACAGTACTACAACTCTGTGCAGGTTTCTATATTTGTGCATATAGCATTCATTCATGCAAATGATAGTACAGAGGAAAATAGGAAAGTATTGAGGGAGTATCATTTTTACATCAGTGATGATCGCACATATTCTACAGAGTTTGTTCAAAGTTGCTTTCATATGTTCTATGTTGATCTGGCTAGCAGGGGCATATCATTTAGTCAACATATCATATGGTCAGATAATTGTACATGACAATTCAAGAACGCCATAATGTTTTACTGGTTGAGTAGGATGCATAGGATTAGTGGTGTTCATCATATGTGGAACTTCTCAGAGGTCGGGCATGGAAAGGAGGAGAATGATGGAGCAGGTGCACGTATCAAAAGAGCCCTAGCACGAGAAGAGTTAAAGTACACAAACAGTGTAAAGTTGACAGATGCAAGATCAATTGTCTACTGGTGCAATGGTTCAATGGGTCCAGGTAGTGAAGGTAATTCTTTAGTTCATAGATTTTTTCATTTAGTAGATGATACTAACATTGCAAAATATGAGGATTGTTGTACACTAATAGGATCAAGTGAGCTACACTCTTTTAGAAGCTCCAATGCAGGTACATGGACTATCCATACAAGGAATATGGCATGCTTTTGTTATGCATGTACCCTTCAATCATCGAATGATTGCAAGTCAACAGAGTGGGTTGACGAATGGTCTGTAAGAAGTCTAACCCCACTTGACACTTATCAGCTCCTGATGGCTCTACAAATCATGGAGATGCAATCATCCATTGACTTTGATCATGTATCAAACCTACTAGAACCTGGTAATATATCTTACTTACAAGTTTTATTATGTTGCTCAATAAATAAATCTAACAAGATGAACATATCAATGCAGGGCACGTTTATGTGGTGATTGCAGATGAAGCCAATGAAGAGGGTACAGATTATTACCTTTGTCATTGTATCGAGGCCAAAAAGAAATTGGAGTCCCTAATTATAGATGGAGAAAACATAGAATATCCTACAAGTTCAGTGGTTGCTACTAGAACATGGCTTCAAAGGTATCCAGTTAAGAATGTTGCAGTTTGGTTGTTTGAGGACTTCGACACGCATCAGAAAATTCTTCACTATTCGAACCTTGTCGTCGCCACCAACGTTCATTTGATCAAATATAAGGGTAGACCTGTGAGCAAGAACTTGTGGAAAGTGCATGAGTCTAACCACGAGGCAATACTCGACACAATAAAGAGTAGAGCAGACCCAGATAGTTCCCTGGATTGATTTGTAAGTATGCACATTGAATTTGTAAATCCATGTTATTGATCACTCTTTTGGACCAACACCTTGCAAAAAGGATTTTTCACCATTATTGTTTGATGTCATATGCATTTACGATTGTCATTGATCCTTTTCTGATTGTGACTGTAGGTAATACTGAAGTTTGTCAAAGTATATAAGAAAAGAACAACATCGATTGTTGGTGCAAGTGTTCAGTGGTATGAGAAACATCGGTTGCTGGTGCATTTTTTGGTTGTCAATCTTCTCTTTCTTTTCCATCTCCTAGATTTATCGGATTCTTATATGCTACACGTTTTATGTTAAGCCTCTCAGTGATATATTTGAAATTTTTACATAGGGTCATCGAGAGATGATAAAGTAGCGAAGGGGCACATCACCATTGTAGGACCTTCAATTGACCTCCTTATCTAGCATGTATGAAGGTGATAGTAGGTCTCGTCAGCTGTATGACTGACATTATTTAGTTATTTCTCTTTTAATGATTTTTATGTGAGTCTATGTCTAAGATTAAGAGGCTTTTGCAGGTTTTTTGTGGACCAAATTCCTATGATACTACACAACCACAAAGAGGCTACTACCCATGTGTTTCGTAGGGAGCAGGGGATGTACATGTTTTGAACCATTTTGGAATGCAAATAGTTGGGCCAGCTGAGGTGGAATGGAAAAATGAAACTGGACAGCAACTCCTTTTGTCCTTTCTCAAGTACAATATATTTCATGATCTATGTTGGAAATGGGAGGATTATTTCCCTGCATGTATTGCTACAAGTATTGACAAATGGGAAGATTTTCAAGATGTTCTTCCATCACTATTGTAATATTTGTCATTGACTTAGTGTATTTTCTAATATATTAAAATCATGAGAAATTAATACATGCAAATGTGTATATTCCTTAATATATGCCTCAATTAAATGTGTATATTACAGTTAAAATTAGTTGTAATGCTTCATGGTTTATATTTAAAGTTGTCTTCATTGAATTCCTCAAAACTCACCTATTGACATATGTTTCCCTTGCAACAGTTGGAAATCAGTTTTTTAGACTTTTGGCCTCTTTTCCAAAACACTTAGGAAACTAATCATGGATTCAAATACCCTATTGTTGCATACACAACTATAGCTCTTGGAGTCTTGAGACACTGACTAACATAGACTTGATGGTCATAGGACATTGACTGTGGTGAGTGAATTTGATTCTCAAGCACTTTATAATCATACACTCACTGTACTTAACTACTGATCACTACTCATTTCTAATCTGTCCTTTTCATTTGCACATTGCCATGTACAGTGACCCTTCATAGTTCCCTTGTGTTCATACATTCATGATGCTTGTCTTAATGAATAACCTTCCTTTAAATCTATCATCCTTTGATGAAATGATGACTGTCTTCATACCTCACTTCCCTTGACATTGTCAATTGACTATACATTTGTTTGTTTCCTATCCAATTCCAGCTCTCCTAAATTGGATCTTTTCAATACCCTGATAATAAGGAAGTGAACGACCTCAAAGAAAGGATATCCAAAAAGGGCATCATCTTCATTACCACTTATAGAAACTACATCATTTACTGTTGCACCCTCCTTACTAAATGATAACCATGGTTTATTAATCCTTGGCTCTAGTTTTATTCCTTGAAAGTGCAGAAGACTAGCAAGAAACACCAAATTATCTAGCCTAAAATCCGCAAAAGAAAATATTAAATTCATCTAAAGACTGTCTAACCTCATTCACAAAACCTTCTGATGGACTTTCAGATACCCTAACCAACTATTAGCAGTGATCTTCCTTGAAATCTTGAATGGTCCCTCTATCTGAACATCTAGGGTTTCTTCAATCTGTGTTATCTCTTGATGATTTGATATGTTGCTGCTATCTTTTTCCAATTAACTATTATATGCCATCACTTCACTCCTTTTCAATATCAAATCTACTCCTTTGAGTTTATTGGCATAGTCCCTTTTGATCTCTACCTATTAGACATTGTCCTTGCCCTTATATTCTCTTTTTGACACAATTGTCACTATTGTTCAAATTATCAAAGCATACTCCCTTAGCATTATTTTGTTCATTTGGGACAGCTAAATCTGATGAGAACTACTGATAGAAGATCATAATCATTGTTTGTAGTTTTTTATCTTGCTCATGATGTTGTGCTACTATCTGCTTCTTTAGAGACCACCCCAGAATGATTGTAAGGGGCACCCATGTTAACAAGCATGATGTAACATATAAATATAACAATTTGGTACATTCTCCTTGAAATATATGCTTCATCTTGGAACCAGCTACTATTGATTTACAACCCTCTATGCATATTGCCTAAGTGAATACAGTTGCACATGTTGTACCATCTCCAACTACACCAGTTGTTGCATTAGCAACCTATTGACAAGGCTTGCCCTATTATTCTTTACCTCATCCTTGTATAGTCCATTGAAGGTTGATTACTCATGAATACTTTATTTGTATCTATGACTGCCCTCATTTTTGGGAGACACCTCACAAATTGAGGCTTTATGAAGTATTTTCTTCTATGCAATTGATTACTATAATATCCATGGAAAAACCATACTGATGAACTATAACATATGCTTCTGCATATACAGGGTCATTGAAACCACTTTTAGAACTCTTCGTTTTGTCCTCTAGTAACTGTATCTTTTGCCTTCTAACTTGCTCAGGATTCTCCTCTTGAAGGTTTCATGCTTTGTGTTTACCTCATCATTTCTGAGACACTATCATACTTTATTCTATTTTAGTGTCATCACGGTCCTCAACTTTGTGCAACAATTTTTAGTGCAAACCTTTTCTTGGACAATCCATTTTTTGGATCATTATGTCTTTTATCTAGAATAATGGTTGATTGTTAAGCTCCCCAAAAACTAAACCTACCTTTGCTAAGTCATTTGCAGCAACCTTTCATGCAAGTTCTAGCTCTATGTTTACACCATCCTTAGCACTCTTTCTCCAGCCTTTATTGAGAATAAATGCTTGAATGAGCTTATTACATGTTGTTCTATTGTAATAAAGGAAATAAGGGTTTGCTAGATAATATTGATATAAGCATCAAAAACCTCATCACTATTTTTAACTCCTTCAATCTTCCTTCACTTGTCTGGTATTTTTGCAATCTCAAGTTTTGGGACACAAAATTCTTCATAGTAACAAAACCTAAAAGGTAACAAAACCCTAACATCTCAACTCAGTCTTTATTAAATTCAATCATAACAAAACAACCTACTCATGCATGTGAATTTGACTCATTCAAGGCATTAGAGACTAACCTCTTACAAATTTTAAAAGAAAAGTATTTTTTGACCCTAAAGGATTGAAAATAGACTAACAATTGTAATTGTTTGGATCTACCAATTCATCCCCCCTCTCAGTTGATTGTGTGCCCTTCACCCTTGGCCTTTCCATTATTATCATAACTTTGAAGAAAAATATCAAAAACTACTCCAAGTGCCTAACAATGATATTTCCTCACATTCATCATCCTATATTGATCCATCCACTTTAGCCTCATCATTCACCTCACATAAATCCTTTCCAAATATCAAGGTCCAAATACGAGACAAGACAAGGGTTGTAGAGACTATGGTCTTAAAGGGTATTTTTATGTAGGACAACTCCCATCTTCTCCTAAGACATATGGAAAACCATAACACATAGAAAAAAGCCTCTTCTAATATCAAATTTGAACCCATGGTTTTCTCCAAGTGGGGAGAGCTAAACAAAGAGGTTATAGAGGAAGACATCTCCAAAATGTTGTACCAATATGAGAAAGAGAAAGCAACCCTACCAATAGATCAATGTGGTAAGGGTTTCCAAGTCATTAAGAACATGGGGGATTCACATGACATGGTAGCCTTGGTCTACATCAACAAGGAATAAGATAACCCGTTTTTCTAGAGAAATGACAAAAATATCAAGGGCTTGGGTATGGTTCATTATACGTTACTCCTAACATCGAGAGTACCCCTAAAATCATATTGCTTAGGGTTGAAAAGGTAGGGGCAGCGTATGCCTCATAGAAATCGATGCAACCTAGGTCATCTCTAACATACCTTAGGGTATGACATTCAACAAAACAACTACTATGGTTCAACCGACTCGATCCCTTAAGGGTGCAAAGTACAAAAGGGCAACAATATTTGATAGGGTATTACTCGTAAACCGTGGTTATTACAAAATCTTTGTCTGAACCGACGAGATCACATTGGACCCCTCTACAATAACATCTCTCGGTTATTGCTATCTCAGAGGCATTTTCCTATGGTGGTGAATTTTCACTCGGGGAAAGAGTTGTCAAATGCAAGTAGTTGAAAGTTGCAAAGTGGTGCAACTTTCGTTCTGCAGCTTGTGTGACCAAAGGAACTATTCCAACGAGTTCTGGTGGGTACGTTTATGCTGGGCATGGTCCTATTTCGCACCCAAACACGTTGAATAGATCTGAGCTACATTCAACTGGATTGATCCCTTAAGGGTCCAAAGTGCAAAATGGTTGCGAAATTTAGCATGCTATTACTCGGACATCGTGATGCTTAGAAACTTATCATCTAATCGTATGGGATTATGTTGGGCCCATCTACAATAACCTCGCTCGGTTATTGCTATCTCAGAGGCATTTTCCTGTGGTGGTGAATTTTCACTTGGGGAAAAAGTTGTCAAATGCAAGTAGTTGAAAGTTACAAAGTGGTACAACTTTCGTTCTGCAGCTCGTGTGACCAAACGAACTATTCCAACATGTTCGGGTGGGTGAGTTTATGCTAGGCATGGTCCTCTTTCACACCAAAACATGCGGAATCCCTCCGAGCTACGTTCAACCGGATCGATCCCTTAAGGGTCCAAAGTGCAAAATGGCTGTGAAATTCAGCATGCTATTACTCGGACACCGTGATGCTTAAAAACTTCTCGTCTGATCCTATGGGATCACATTGGGCCCATCTACAATAACGTCGCTCGGTTATTGCTATCTCGGAGTCATTTTCCTGTGGTGGCGAAATTTCACTTGGGGAAAAAGTTGTCAAATGCAAGTAGTTGAAAGTTACAAAGTGGTGCAAATTTCGTTTTGTAGCTCGTGTGACCAAATGAACTGTTCCAATGCATCCGGGTGGGTACGTTTACGCTAGGCATGATCCTCTTTCGCACCCAAACACGCGAAATCGCTCCGAGCTACATTCAACCAGATCGATCCCTTAAGGGTCCAAAGTGCAAAAGGGCTGCGAAATTTAACATGCTATTACTCGGACATCGTGACGATTAGAAAATTCTCGTCTAATCCTATGCGATTAGGTTGGGCCCATATACAATAACCTCACTCGGTTATCGCTATCTTGGAGGCATTTTCCTGTGCTGGCGAATTTTCACTCGGGGAAAAAGCTTTCAAATGCAAGTAGTTGAAAGTTGCAAAGTGGTACAACTTTCATTCTGCAGCTCGTGTGACCAAACAAACTGATCCAACGCGTCTGGGTGGGTATGTTTATTGTAGACATGGTCCTTTTTCACATCCAAACACATGGAATCACTCCAAACTACGTTCAACCGGATCGATCCCTTAAGGGTCTAAAGTGCAAAATGGCTGCGAAATTTAGCATGCTATTACTTGGACACCGTGACACTTAGAAACTTCTTGTCTGATCCTATGGGATCATGTTGGGACCATCTACAATAACCTCACTCCGTTTTTGCTATCTTGGAGGCATTTTCCTGTGCTCGCGAATTTTCACTTGGGGGAAAAGTTGTTAAATGCAAGTAGTTGAAAGTTGCAAAGTGGTGCAACTTTCATTTTGCAGCTCATGTGACCAAACGAACTATTACAACGCATCCGAGTGGGTATGTTTATTCTAGGCATGGTCCTCTTTCGCACTCAAACACACGGAATCGCTCCGAGCTACGTTCAACCGGATCGATCCCTTGAGGGTCCAAAGTGCAAAATGGCTGCGAAATTCAATGTGTTATTACTTGGACACCGTGATGCTTAGAAACTTCTTGTTTGATCCTATGGGATCACGTTGGGCCCATCTACAATAACCTCACTCGGTTTTCACTATCTTGGAGGCATTTTCTTGTGCTAGCGAATTTTCACTTGGGGGAAAAGTTGTCAAATGCAAGTAGTTGAAAGTTGCAAAGTGGTGCAAGTTTAGTGTTGCAGCTCGTGTGACCAAACGTACTATTCCAACAAATCCGGGTGGGTACGTTTACGCTAGGCATGGTCCTCTTTCGCACCTAAACACACGTAATCGCTCCGAGCTATGTTCAACCGGATTGATCTCTTAAGGGTCCAAAGTGCAAAATGGATGTGAACTTCAGCATGCTATTACTCGGACATCGTGACACTTAGAAACTTTTCATCTGATCCTATGGGATCATGTTGGGCCCATCTACAATAACCTCACTCGGTTTTCGCTATCACGGAGGCATTTTCCTGTGCTAGCAAATTTTCACTTGGGGGAAAAGTTGTCAAATGCAAGTAGTTGAAAGTTACAAGGTGGTGCAAGTTTAGTTTTGCAGCTCGTGTGACAAAACGTACTATTCCAACAAATTTGGGTGGGTACGTTTACGCTAGGCATGGTCCTCTTTCGCACCTAAACACACGGAATCGCTCCGAGCTACGTTCAACCGGATTGATCTCTTAAGGGTCCAAAGTGCAAAATGGCTGCGAACTTTAGCATGCTATTACTCGGATATCGTGATGCTTAGAAACTTCTCGTCTGATCCTATGGGATCATGTTGGGCTCCTCTCCAATAACCTCGCTTGGTTTTTGCTATCTCAGAGGCATTTTCCTGTGCTGGCGAATTTTCACTCGTGGAAAAAGTTTTCAAATGCAAGTAGTTTAAAGTTGCAAAGTGGTGCAACTTTCGTTCTGTAGCTCATGTGACCAAACGAACTATTCCAATGCATCTGGGTGGGTATGTTTACGCTAGGAATGGTCCTCTTTCACACCCAAACACATGGAATCGCTCCGAGCTACGTTCAACCGGATTGATCCCTTAAGGGTCCAAAGTGCAAAATGGCTGCGAACTTCAGCATGCTATTAGTCGGACACCGTGATGCTTAGAAATTTTTCATCTGATTCTATGGGATCATGTTGGGCCCCTATACAATAAGTTCTCTCGGTTTTCGCTATATTGGAGGCATTTTCCTATGCTGGCGAATTTTCACTCGGGGAAAACGTTGTCAAATGCAAGTAGTTGAAAGTTGCAAAGTGGTGCAACTTTCGTTCCGCAGCTCGTGTGACCAAACGAATTGTTCCAACGTGTCCGGGTGGTACGTTTACGCTAGGCATGGTCCTCTTTCACACCAAAACATGCTGAATCGCTCTAAGCTACGTTCAACCGGATCGATCCCTTAATGGTCCAAAGTGCAAAATGGCTGCGAAATTCAGCATGCTATTACTCGGACACCGTGATGCTTAGAAACTTCTCGTCTAATCCTATGGGATCACATTGGGCCCATCTACAATAAACTCGCTCAATTATTGCTATCTCAGAGGCATTTTCCTTTGGTGGTGAATTTTCACTCGGGGAAAAAGTTCTCAGATGCAAGTAGTTGAAAGTTGCAAAGTGGTGCAACTTTTGTTCTGCAGCTCGTGTGACCAAACGAACTATTCCAACGCGTCCAGTTGGGTACGTTTACGCTAGGCATGGTCCTCTTTCGCACCCAAACACGCAGAATCGCTCTGAGCTATGTTCAACCGGATCGATCCCTTGAGGGTCCAAAGTGCAAAAGGGCTGTGAAATTCAGCATGCTATTACTCGGACACTGTGATGTTTAGAAAGTTCTCGTTTGATCCTATGTGATCATGTTGGGCCCATCTACAATAACCTCGCTCGGTTATTGCTATCTTGGAGGCATTTTCCTGTGCTGGCAAATTTTCACTCGGGGAAAAAGTTATCAAATGCAAGTAGTTGAATATTGCAAAGTGGTGCAACTTTCGTTCTGCAGCTCGTGTGACCAAACGAACTGTTCAACGCATCCAGGTGGGTACGTTTACGTTAGGCATGGTCCTCTTTCGCACCCAAACACGTGGAATCGCTCCGAGCTACGTTCAACAGGATCGATCCCTTAAGGGTCCAAAGTGCAAAATGGCTACGAAATTCAGCATGCTATTAGTTGGACACCGTGATGCTTAGAAACTTCTCGTCTGATCCTATCGGATCATGTTGGGACCATCTACAATAACCTTGCTCCATTTTCGCTATCTCGGAGGCATTTTCCTGTGCTGGCGAATTTTCACTTGGGGGAAAAGTTGTCAAATCCAAGCAGTTGAAAGTTGTAAAGTGGTGCAACTTTCATTTTGCAGCTTGTGTGACCAAACGTACTATTCCAACGTGTTCGGGTGGGTACGTTTACGCCAAGCATGGTCCTCTTTCGCACCCAAACACGCGGAATCGTTCTGAGCTACGTTCAACCGAATTGATCTCTTAAGGGTCCAAAGTTCAAAATGACTGTGAACTTCAGCATGTTATTACTCGGACACTACGCTGCTTAGAAACTTATTGTCTGATCCTATGGGATCACATTGGGCCCCTCCACAATAACCTCTCTCAGTTTTCGCTATCTCGGAGGCATTTTCTTATGCTAGCGAATTTTCACTCAGTGAAAAAGTTGTCAAATGCAAGTAGTTGAAAGTTGCAAAGTGGTGCAACTTTCGTTCTGCAGCTCGTGTGACCAAACAAACTATTCCAATGCGTCTGGGTGGGTATGTTTACACTAGGAATGATCCTCTTTCACACCCAAACACACGGAATCACTCCGAGCTACGTTCAACCAGATGAATCCCTTAAGGGTCCAAAGTGCAAAATGGCTGCGAACTTTAGCATGCTATTACTCGGACATCATGATGCTTAGAAACTTCTCGTCTGATCCTATGGGATCACGTTGGGCCCATCTACAATAACCTCGCTCGATTTTCGCTATCTCAAAGACATTTTCCTGTGCTGGTGAATTTTCACTCAGGGAAAAAGTTGTCAAATGCAAGTAGTTGAAAGTTGCAAAGTGGTGCAACTTTCGTTCTGTAGCTTGTGTGACCAAACAAACTATTCCAATGCATCCGGGTGGGTATGTTTACACTAGGAATGGTCCTCTTTCGCACCCAAACACGCGGAATCACTCTGAGCTACGTTCAACCGGATCGATCCCTTAAGGGTCCAAAGTGCAAAATGGCTGTGAACTTCAGCATGCTATTACTCGGACACCATAATGCTTTGAAACTTATCGTCTGATCCTATGGAATCATGTTGGGCCCCTCTACAATAAGCTCTCTCGATTTTCGCTATATCGGAGGCATTTTCCTATGCTGGCGAATTTTCACTTGGAAAAAAAGTTGTCAAGTGCAAGTAGTTGCAAAGTGGTGCAACTTTCAATCTGTAGCTCGTGTGACCAAACAAAATATTCCAACGTGTCCGGGTGGGTATGTTTACACTAGGAATGGTCACCTTTTGCACCAAAACACGCGGAATCGCTCTGAGTTACGTTCAATCGGATCGATCCGTTAAGGGTCCAAAGTGCAAAATGGCTGCGAACTTTAGCGTTCTATTACTCAGACACCGTGATGCTTAGAAACTTATCGTCTGATCCTATGGGATCATGCTGGGCCCCTATACAATAACCTCTCTTGGTTTTTGCTATCTCGGAGGTATTTTCCTGTGGTGGCGAATTTTCACTTAGGGAAAAAGTTGTCAAATACAAGTAGTTGAAAGTTGCAAAGTGGTGCAACTTTCATTTTGCAACTCATGTGACCGAACGAACTATTTCAACACATCTGGGTGGGTACATTTACACTAGGTATGGTCTTTTTTGGCATGCAAACACTCAGAATCGCTCCGAGCTACGTTCAACCGGATCGATTCCTTAAGGGTTCAAATTGCAAAATGGCTGTGAACCTTAGCATGCTATTACTCGGACACCGTGACACTTAGAAACTTCTTGTCTGATCGGCAAAAACTAAAAAATTGGCAAAATTGCTTTTAAAACTTGCAAAAGAATGCGAATAAAATCGTGTTGATTTTCATGTGAAAAAAAACAATGAGACCACAGCTTGTTGCTTACTATTATAATTTGATAGAATTTTTCCAAGCATCCATAGCTTGTTCGAAAGCACCTGTTTTAGGCTTTTAGCTATAGCAGCAAGGCAGTGAACTGTTTGATAAAATGCTTTGGTAGACATGTATGAAAAATGTCATAGCATAGACAAGGCAGTGAACTGTTTGAAAAAATGCCTCAAAGAAATGCCCTCTCATGGTGATGGAATGCCATGACAATCCATAGCCATAGGCATTCGTCATGGCATTCCATCACCATGAGACCACATTTTTTGAGGCATTTTTTCAAGCAGTTCACTGCCTTGTCTATGCTATTGCTTACTATTATGCTTCAATAGATTTTTTCCAAGCATCCATAGCTTGTTTGAAAGAACTTGTTTTAGGCTTTTAGCCATAGTAGCAAGGCAACGAACTATTTGACAAAATGCTTTAGTAGACATGTATGAAAAATGTGGTAGCATAGACAAGGCAGTGAATTGTTTGAAAAAATGCCTGAAAGAAATGCGGTCTCATGGTGATTATTGTCATTGCATTCCATCACCATGAGACCGCATTTATTTGAGGCATTTTTTCAAACAGTTCACTGCCTTGTCTATGGCTTGTCATGGCCTTCCATCACCATGAAACCACATTTCTTTGAGGCATTTTTTCAAACAATTCACTACCTTGTCTATGCTATTGCTTACTATTATGCTTTGACATATTTTTTCCAAGCATCCATAGCTTGTTTGAAAGCACCTGTTTTAGGCTTTTAGCCATAGCAGCAAGGTAGTGAACTGTTTGACGAAATGCTCTGGTAGATATGTATGAAACATTTCATACCATAGACAAGGCAGTGAATTGTTTGAAAAGATGCCTCAAAGAAATGTGTTCTCATGGTGATGGAATGCCATGACAATCCATCACCATAGGCATTCATCATGACATTCCATCACCATGAGACCACATATCTTTGAGGCATCTTTTCAAAAAATTCACTACCTTGTCTATGGCTTGTAATGGCATTGCATCACCATGAGACCACTTTTCTTTGAGGCATTTTTTAGAAAATTTCAATGTCTTGTCTATGCTATTGCTTACTATTATGCTTTGGTAGATTTTTTCCAAGCATCCATAGCTTGTTCAAAAGCATCTATTTTAGGCTTTTAGCCATAGCAAGAAGGCAATGAACTATTTGATAAAATGCTTTGGTAGACATATATGAAAAATGTCATAGCATAGACAAGGGAATGAACTATTTGAAAAAATGGCTCAAAGAAATGTGGTCTCATGGAATGCCATGACAAGCTAAAGCGATTGGAAGCTGCTCCTAGTTATTAGTTATGCGATGTGAAATAATTGCATAACTGCTTAGGTTGACTTTGTAAAAAGCTATATTGTAATTGAAATTTTGTCATCTATCAGCATCTAGTTATACGTTATGCAATGTGAAGTGATGCTTTGCGTTTGAAAGATGTGCAATGCATGAATATAAACTACAAAAGTCTATTTTCTACATTTCATTAGTTAAACTCTTTATTTTATTTGCTCTCTATATCTCTATGCTATGGAAATGCCTTTCAATTTCAAAAAAGATAGTTTTAATCTCTTGTTATACATTTTTTTACGTTTTTTATCTCTTGTTATAAAAAGGAGCAGATATACAATGTTAAAGAAGAGTGAAAGCACAACTAAATTTATCATTTCAAAGCAATTTTTTTGATGCATTTTTTCAAGCAGTTCACTGCCTTGTCTATGCTATTGCTTACTATTATGCTTTTGATATATTTTTTTGAAGTATCCATAGCTTGTTCAAAATCACTTGTTTTAGGCTTTTAGCCATAGCAGCAAGGCAGTGAACTATTTGAGAAGATGCTTAGCTAGACATGTATGAAAAATGTGGTAGCATAGACAAGGCAGTGAATTGTTTGAAAAAATGCCTGAAATAAATGCGGTCTCATGGTGATTATTGTCATTGCATTCCATCACCATGAGACCGCATTTATTTGAGGCATTTTTTCAAACAGCTCACTGCCTTGTCTATGGCTTGTCATGGCCTTCCATCACCATGAAACCACATTTCTTTGAGGCATTTTTTCAAACAATTCACTGCCTAGTTTATGCTATTGCTTACTATTATGCTTTGACATATTTCTTCCAAGCATCCATAGCTTGTTCGAAAGCACCTATTTTAGGCTTTTAGCCATAGTAGCAAGGCAGTGAACTGTTTGATGAAATGCTCTGGTAGATATGTATGAAAAATGTCATACCATAGACAAGGCAGTGAACTGTTTGAAAAGATGCCTCAAAGAAATGTGTTCTCATGGTGATGGAATGCCATGACAGTCCATCACCATAGGAATTCATCATGGCATTCCATCACCATGAGACCACATTTCTTTGAGGCATCTTTTCAAACAATTCACTACCTTGTCTATGGCTTGTCATGGCATTCCATCACCATGAGACCACTTTTCTTTGAGGCATTTTTTCAAAAAGTTCAATGGCTTGTCTATGCTATTGCTTACTATTATGCTTTGATAGATTTTTTCCAAGCATCCATAGCTTGTTCGAAAGCATCTGTTTTAGGCTTTTAGCCATAGCAAGAAGGCAATGAACTATTTGATAAAATGCTTTGGTAGACATATATGAAAAATGTCGTAGCATAGACAAGGGAATGAACTATTTGAAAAAATGCCTCAAAGAAATGTGGTCTCATGGAATGCCATGAAAAGCTAAAGCAATTGGCAGCTGGTCCTAGTTATTAGTTATGCAATGTGAAGTAATTGCATAACTGCTTAGGTTGAATTTGTAAAAAGCTATATTGTCATTGAAATTTTGTCATCTATCAGCATCTAGTTATACGTTATGCAATGTGAAGTGATGCTTTGAGTTTGAAAGATGTGCAATGAATGAATATAAACTACAAAAATCTATTTTCTACATTTCATTAGTTAAACTCTTTATTTTATTTGCTCTCTATATCTCTATGCTATACAAAACTCTTTTTAACTCTTGTTATAAAAAGGAGCAGATATACAATGTTAAAGAAGAGTGAAAGCACAACTAAATTTATCATTTCAAAGCAATTTTTTTGATGCATTTTTTCAAACAGTTCACTGCCTTGTCTATGCTATTGCTTACTATTATGCTTTTGATATATTTTTTCGAAGCATCCATAGCTTGTTCAAAATCACTTGTTTTAGGATTTTAGCCATAGCAACAAGGCAGTGAACTGTTTGAGAAGATGCTTTGGTAGACATGTATGAAAAATGTGGTAACATAGACAAGGCAGGGAACTATTTGAAAAAATATTTCAAAGAAATCTAGTCTCATAGAATGCATGATAAGAAAATGCAATTGGTAGCTACTCCTAGTTATTAGTTATGCAATGTGAAGAAATTGCATAACTGCTTAGGTTGACTTTGTTCAAACTATATTGTAATTAAATTTTTGGCATCTATCAGCATTTACTTATTAGTTATGCAAAGTGAAGTAATGCTTTGACTTTGAAAGATGTGCAATGCAATGTAATCAACGACATGAATATAAACTACAAAAATCCATTTTTTACAATTCATTAGTTAAAATATTTATTGTATTTTCTCTCTATATCTCTATATGCTATGGAAATACCTTGCAATTTTATTTAAAAGGCTTAATAGGTCAGTTAGGTGGTATTCGCAAAATCAAGTTGTGAATGAATGGTAATTAAGAGCAAAATTAGCAAATTGCCATCTTAGAAGTCTAACAAAGGATGGTTATGGTGGTTGATCGGCTCAAGGGGTAGTTGGAAGGTGGTATCAAGATATATTTCTGTAATACCCCGAGTTGAGGGTGGATTTTGTTCAGTTTGTAATAAGAAAATATACTTTTGAAAACGTTGATCACTGGTTTTCTTTGTTTTCCTGAATTTTCTTTGCTTTGCACAGGCCCATACAAGTCTATCATGACTTGAGGCTTTGGATACTTGATTGAATATGTGTTTACTCTCTTTGCATCTGTTCTGAAGGTTTAAATCCACCGTTGGTGTGTGTGGGATCAGCAAACTTGGTTACTGCTCTGTTTTCTGTGTTGGGGGTTTTGAGGGCAACACCATGACACATTAGCCAATCCACCTACTTTTCTGACCCTGTGGCTCGGTGGATTGGCCTGTACCATGATTATTTTGGTGTATGAATACTTTGGAGGCCGAGAGAATGAATAAAATCAGTGGGGTGTGAAGTTCTAATGCTGTTTAGGGGTGTTTCCACCAGAAAGTAAGGAACTCAAGTAGCGAATCTGATAAATACTGAAAGGAATGGGATTGTGAGTGTCTTTTAAGTTAGGGTAGAGGTATTGTGGGGTGTTTGGACCTTTGGAAGGATTGGGGGAGGTCTGGAGTTATGAGTTTCTTTAAAACCCTTGTTTTTATGAAGGTTTAGGACGGTTTGTGAGTAGAGGAATAGAACAAGTTCTTGGGGCTCTTAAAATGGGAGAATCCTGAGTTTGGTGAGCATCCCTAAGACTGTTTCAAGTTTCCTTGGTTTGGAGGTGATTTTGTGAGGGGGTCCCCTTGGAAATTAGGCCTAATTGTGAAGCCTAGAGTGAGGGAGGTGTATTGAAAGTTCATGTTGGTCCAAAAGAATTACTATTGGTTTTGGCATATGTTGTGTAACCTTGAAAAGGGTATCTTAATCCACCTTTAAATGGTTAGATCTTTTGGAAAGATTGGGATAAATTAGGCTTGGACCGGGTTTTGAGTGCTACAAAGGTGGATTGTTGGGTAAGGTGTTGAATGAAGAGTTTGGTTTGATGGGGCTTTGAGGTTGTGTAGATTGCTCAAAATAGGTTGTATTAATCTTGTTAGGAGCCCCTTGAAGGTAGGTTGTCAGACTGATTGGGTTTGAGCCTTCTTGCCTCTGCATCGGTGAGGCACAAGTAATTGAAGCATTCCAAAGGATACAAACCACCACGAATGGAGCTTATTTATACAATACGCTTTAGATGGGGCTTATTGAGCATTCGACAGTAATTAATTAAGCATTAGATGTAAACAAAATCCATGCCTACAACATTCAAGCATACAAATTACACGATACACATGATAACATTATTCAAGAATGGCAGTAGCAAAATAAGAGTCTCTTTAATCAAAAATTCGAAAGGCTATACAATGATATATATTGATAAAAGTATATAAATATATCCAGAAAAACCATATAGGCTTAGTACAAAGGAGCCATTTGGACATAAAATATCACGTACATATATCAATAGTGTTGTGACCTTTTTCACACATCACCCCATACAGATGGGGACCCCCTAATTTTTGCTCCATTCTGGTCTTTTGGCTTTGGTTAGTGCGTCTCTCTCTCTATCTCTGGTCCTTCCAGGGATGTCTTGTCATTTGACCCAGGTGGAAATATTGTTCAAGTCTGTGAAATTAGGGTTTTCATCCTTCAGGCTTATTTAAGGTCAAACTGAGTTATAAAATTGAAATCCAGGCTTAGTACAGCAATCACAAAGCTTCCGGCAAGGTCCCATTAAATTTTCACTATATTCCGGCAACTTGCTATTTTTAGTAAGTATTCAATTTGGGGCTATTTTGTCGAAATTTTGGAATTCTGTCAGTTCCACTACATTCAGGTAACATCAAGCTGCTTGCATGTAAATTTTGAGCCAGATCGGACAATTTGCTATTTTTAGCAACTCGGGCTTCGGGAGCCATTTTTAGGGGTCAAACATATGATTCTTCATTGCATGTCCGGAGATTACTTCTGGGTTTCTCGAAACCTTCGCAGTGGTGTAACATGCAAACCAAGACAATCACTTTCAGAGTTTAGCCTTTAGAGGCTATTTTTAGGGTTTGCATGCAGTGTTTTTCAACGCATGTCGGGTTTTTCTTTATGGGTTTTTCAAGAGCTTTGCAACAATGTGACATGCAAGCGGGGAAGATCAAGTTTCGAGAACTTACTATTTTTAGCCAGTGCATGCATGCAGACCAGTTTTTTGGGTTTTTCTAGGTTTCTTGAGATCCCACAGGCAATATGACATGCAAAATCATCCGGCGGTGGATGAGTCACTTTTCAGGCAGTTTCTATTTTTAGCAGGTACACTCTGGCAACCGCCTAACACTCCAGTTCAACAAGTAGAACGACATGCAGAAGGAACGAAGTCAAGTGGAGACCATTCTTGATACATGCAGGTCAAATTAGGGTTTCCACTTTTATAGGGGGTGAAATCCAGAAATTGTCAAAACGAAGCACCTCACCAACATCAGCACGCTTCAAGGTACCTACTGGCAAAATTTGAGCGAAATCGGAGAACTTACTATTTTTAGTAAGTTAGGGCATGGCTATAAATAGCAGGTCTGCACCCGAGGTTGGCATCAGAACGACACTCACATTATCAGGATCAGGCGTTGCAATTTTCAGGCCAAATGGAGCTACTGAAGTCAGAAAGTCAAGAACCTACTATAAATAGCAGGTGGCTATAAATAGCAGGCTGACATGTGGGACTGGCGAAACGGGTTCACAAGGCGAAGAAGATCAGATGGTGAAATTTTCGTGCCAAAAGGAGCTACTGAAGTCAGAAAGTCAAGAACTTACTATAAATAGCAGGTGGCTATAAATAGCAGGCTGACATGTGGGACTGGCGAAACGGGTTCACAAGGCAAAGAGGGTCGTATGGTGAAATTTTCAGGCAAAATGGAGCTATATGGGTCAAAAATCAAGGGACTTTCTAAAAATAGCCTGACTTACCCAAAATAGACAGTGAAGATGAAGGCAGGCAGAGGTATGAAAAAGTTTCTAAGTGTTCAAATGAAAGCTCATGTGTCTAAATGCGCCCTCAAGTTGTTGAAGACACTTCAAAAAAAAATTCTAAGTCAAAAAATGAAAGCTCCCCCCATGAAATGCGCCCTCAAGTCAAAGCTTACATGTGAAAAATGCCTAAGTGTTTGAGAATGGAAGCATGGCACATCAAATGTGCCCTCAAGTCAAGGCTCACATGTGAAAATTTGTCTAAGTATGGAAAATAAAAGTAGCCACCTCCATTTGCGCCCTCATCTTGAAGCTCCTCCATCAAAATGCGCCCAAGGAGGATGTTGCCTAGTGAAAAAGCGGCTAAGGCATTAAAACAAAAGCATGACACCCAATATGCGCCCATGGTAAAAAATGAAAGCTTGCCTATGTATTTGCACCCTCAAATGGAAGCTCACCCCTCATTTGTGCCCATGGAGGTAATGAAGTTAAAAACGCCTAAGTGTGAGAAAGCAAAAGCTCACCCTAGCAAATGCGCCCAAGCTAAGTCAAGGAGGGATGAGAAACTTGGAATTGTCTAAGTCACAAAATGAAAATAGCCATGTGTATTTGCGCCCTCAACTTGAAGGCTCATGTGTGATTTGCGCCCACCTCCAAGAAAAATCTAAGGCATGAAACAAAAGTGGACCCTCCAAAATGCGCCCACCTCAAGTGTAAAAGGTAAAACGTCTAAGGCACTGAGAATGAAGGTAGAAAGAGCTATTTGCGCCCAAGGTAATTGGAAGGCTGAAAACGCCTAAGGCATTTAAAATGAAAGCTTGCCACCTAAAATGCACCCTGGAGGGAATTGAAGGTGAGGAAAAGTTTCCAAGTGTTGAAACTTGAAGGCTCATGTGTGATTTGCGCCCACCTCCAAGAAAAATCTAAGGCATGAAGTGTGAGTAGCATATGTCAAATGTGCCCAAGCCTGGATCAAGCAAGCAAAATTTCCTAAGTCCATTTGCGCCATTGAGAAAAGTTTGTTTTCAGGAATTTCTAAGGCAACGAAGTTAAACAGCACATGAGAAATGCGCCCAAGTCAAAAGATGAATAAAGCCTTTGAAAATTTGCTAAGGCAAAATGAGAGCTTGAAGTGGTGAATGCGCCCAAGGTGATTGGAAGGCTGAAAACGCCTAAGGCATTTAAAAATCAAAGTTCCACCTATAGAATGTGCCCAAGTTGAAGTGATAGAGCCTTGAAAATTTCTAAGGCATGGAAATTTAAAATTGAATGAGAAAGAAATATGCCCAAGGAGTGAGAATTTAAATTTATTTCTAAGTATGTGGGCGAGGGGTGTATAAAAAAATAATACCAAGAGGTCAAGTACGCTAGAGTTAGAAAATGCCAAGAATTAATTTTATTTTTTTCTAAGTGAAATAAATATTTCACCAGAGAAAATACGCCCTTGATGTAAATTGAAGATAATTTTCCAAAGGCATTTAAATGAAGTGGGCGAAGTGATGAAATTTTATTTTCAAGGGGGAGAATTAACATTTATGAGTTTTTTTTCATGTCAGGCGGAAAATTAAATGAACCTCTTTAAAACGCACCCATGGGTTGACAGAGTTGAAAAAATTAATTTCCTAAGGGAAATTTTAATATTTTCAGAAGGGATTCGTTTTGCCTAGATTATTTTCCTAACGGAAGTAAAGTCTCAGAGGATGGGTTATTCCGAGCAAGCGAGTGATTTTAAATCACCCAGAGTTGAATATTTTAAAGCGAGAATTTAAAATGTCTAAGGCAAATTTTATGAAATCGAGGATTTAAATGACAGACATTTTAAAAGTTGGAAATAAATTTACAACTCCCACAAATTTTTTTTCGAGTTGAATTCAATTGAACACTACGAGATTTTAAAGTGGGATTTTAAACTGAATCAAGTGATTTTTCTCGCAAGCGGTTTAAATCACCAAGAGTTAACTAGCAGACCAAGAGGAAAAATTCAAATTTTTTTACAAGGAAGGAATCATTATTAATGGCAATTGCCATAATGACTGGCTGACGACTAGCCCACTACTGCGCTTGAATTAGAAGATTCCGAACGAAGAGAGTGGAAAATTAATGAGGGTGCTAAAAATATCCCCAGCCTTACTTGGCAGGATTCTTCGAGAAGAATTATTTAAACAGTCTCTTCTCTCATTCCTCCTCACATTTTTCGAAGTTGAAGTTGCTGAAGAAGTTCTTGAGAGATTGAAATATTTTCGAAGTTGTTGAGGAGAGAAATTCCTTGAGAGTTTATTTTATTTTGGAGTGTTGAGTTGCTGAAAGGGCGAAGTGCTAGAGAAATTTTTATTTGCCGAGACTCTTTCTTTCGAAAAGTTGAGAGTGTGTTGCTGCAATCTCGAAGTTGAAGGTTGAAGTTGTTGTAGATTTTCAGAGTTGCTGGAAGATTTATCTTTTGAAATTGCTGCAGAGCATTGAGTTGCAGAAGTTTATTTTGTGCTGAGGAAATAACCACATTGCTGAAAGTTAGTAGTTGGCTGTGATTTTCTTCGCTAGTCAGAAGTGCAGTTGCTGGAAGCTTCTTTATAAGCTCAGAGCTTTTATACAGTTTGAGGTTTGGAGTTAGATAATTATGTTGAAGAATTTTATTTTCACAGGCTAACTCCACGTTCGCAGTCGCCTCGGAGGCTATTTATTTTATTAAATCTGCAGCCTGGCTTATTGTTATTCTATTTTCTTTTGTAGATGGTTGGAGCAAAGGATGTTGTTGGAACAAGCAGAGCCGTAGGCAGAGCTACAAACACTGAGATGGCCAAGGCTAGCTCATCCCGGCAAGCAATGATTAAAAGGCTCACCAAGTCATTTCTTCCAAAATCGGCAATTGTCTCCAAGCTGGCAGGGTTAAGTGACACCAACCTCGGGTCATTTAATCTAAATGCACTCAAGTCTAGGATGTATGGACTGGGAGGCCATCAACCATCGGTCACGGCACATAACATCATGAAGAGTGGTATCTATGCAGTCGCTTATTTTCCACCAGCAATTCAGTGCCCGGAGCTAATTATGGAGTGTGCAAACCACTACAAGCCGAAGCGTAGAACCATTGTCTTGTTGGATGGAAAATTGCTTTCCAACTTCACACCAGATGCCATCGGGGAGGCATTTGGGATTCGTACTGCCGAAAAGATGCTCTACAGATCAAAGGAGAGGACGGATAAAATGTACTCCACCTCCTTCGAGAGGGTTGCTGCGGTCATCAACAGAGTTTGGATGCAAAAGCCAAAGCCACCTCGCACTAGACTCCCAAAGCAGATAATTGCCGAAGATGTAAAACAGGAATACTGCGACTTGATGATGATGCTAAGCCAAATAAATGGGAGTGCACAAGCCTACTTCTTCGAGCCATGGATGTTCTACTTCATCGAGATCATATTGGAGGGAAAGGAATGTGTTGACTGGGCAAGAATGTTCGGTGATAACATAGATGAGTAGTTCAGGAGCCTGAGGGGGACGAAAACCTTTTACATGAGCTCGTATGTGATATATATGCTGGCAAGAATGACCAAGTATCAAGGAATTACATACAAGGAGCCCATAGGCTGTGCACCTGATCAGTTCAAAATCCATGAGGCCTGCACACAGTTGCATCTAGCTAACCCTGCCAGTTACAAATGGGCTAATGATGCATTCACAATGCACATCACGAGGACCCTTCAGCGGAGAACGCAGCAAAGAATATCCAAAGAGGCACAAGCATTGATCGAGGAATACGGATATTGGCTCATCCAATTTCTGAAATTCACTTACATTAGGCTGCAAGGGGTCACTTCGTATCCATACTGGCTACCGAGGTACCCCACCGATCACATTATAATGCTGGAAATATCTAGGCAGTTGATCGCCTATGATAAGATTCAAAAAAAAAAGAACAAGGGTGGACTTGACTTTCCTATTGCCATGGGAAATTCCACTAAGGTGCGTCCCTCCTTGCAGGCAGCTCGAGAGGTAGAGGATGAGCTGCAATTCTATCATCTATCGTATCACACAGGCAGATAGGATTTTGATCTGTACAAAAACATCCGAATGATACAGAACGTTGAGTATCGACACAAGGCCCACATTGAAGACTTTTGTGCAAATGCTGTTGATGAGGTTGAGATAAGGAAAAGGATGTTTTCTAGGCTTCCCCTCAAGTTGATCAGGGAATGTGAGATCATTCCAGTTCTCGACCAGGTGGAAGAGGATGTCAACGTTATGCAACCCGACTATGGTTCAGTCAGGGATACTTCGGTCCCACCACCTGATTGGTCCGAGCCAGAAATCATGGACTTGGACACGCTCTTTATTCCGGTGTTGACTTTCACAAGGGCTTGGGTCGATAGACATGTATGCAGACTTAAGAGCAGATCGATCGCCCTTACTTATAGCTTGATGGGTGACCCAAGGCCGCTATCGGTGAAAAGGGGAAAACAGGTTGCTCAAACACCGGAAGCACAAGCAGAAGTACCAACCCAGCCGATACCGTTGAGGATGGAACAAGCATCACCTATGCACTCACAAACTCGGTCTTTGAGTTTGAGAGTGATTTCATTGTTTGCTGATCGGAGGGCAGGATTGGGTGAAGAGCGGGAGCTTGAGGAGGTGGATCAACCCAACATCCGAGAATTAGATAGTATAAGCGTCAGTGTATCCAGGGCTGGCCAACAAGAAGAAGAAGATGAAACAGTGGCTGACACTCATTTCCAACAGATGTTGGACATGACATTGGAGGAAGAGGAAAACACAGAACAGGGGACCCAAGGGTCACGAGATACACAGCTCGTGGAAGATGATGAGCCCGAGCAGAGTAGTGCAAGAAGAGAGGAAGTGCATGGGGTGGAGGCAATGGAAGAACAGCCCCTCATCGTTTGCAATCCATAGTAGACAGTGCCGGATTGGCTTTCAGACAGAATGAAAAGAGAACCCGAGGATGATACAGATCCAACCACCGAGATGGAGGAGTTCCTCAGGAGGATTAGTGCGCCTCCAAAAAAGAAAAGGGCCAAGAAATTCTCGAAGATCTCGACTGATGAGTCAGGCTCTCGCACGCTTCAGGTGGCTATTCCGAGGGAGGAGTATGATTGAGCCGAGGAGAGGCCCGAGAACTATGTGATCACCACCATGGAGTTGGGTCGTCCTACAGGAGCCCAAATTGTCGAGGAGTTCGATAACTCCTATCAGGCATTGAAGGATCAGTTGCTCCGCACGGAGGGGAAGTATAAGAAATTGAAGAAGGAGCACAAAACCTTGATAGGATATGTGCAGAGTCTAGCACGTCCAAGTGAACCAGCAAACCCAACAGTAGAACGTCCACCAGAGCTTCCAAGGGAGTCAGTTGTTGGCTTAGAAGATTTAAAGAAGATGGAAATGAAAGCGGACAAGTGGGTTAGCCATGTTCGTACTGAGACAAGGAAATTCATGAAGGACCTCGCCAATGCTTATCGGCAGGCCTCAAGTATTTTGACACGGATAGACATGGTGGATCAGGCCTGGGGCGATACCTGCATCTATCAGACGAAGACTGTACTTCATTTGGGGGCTTTGATGCATATACCTCTGCAAACTTTGGTGGATGGTGGTGTGATTCAGGATGGTGACAGGTATGATTTCACCAGTTGGTACTCCTCGGTGGTCATAGGCCGTGGATTTCACGATGCAGCAAGGTCAGATTCAGCCAGAGTGAGGAAAGCAATGGGTAACATCTTGGAAGGAGTCCTTAATACATTAGAAGCCATATTTGCTAGAAAGTTGGCCCCAGAGGAAATAACGGCTGATGGCTTGAAAGATAAACTGGCTCCATTCTTCTCAGCTGCGAGGTCACTTGTCCTGGATGACTTTGAGAATGTCTCCACTTTCTCTAGTATTATTGAGCATACCCAGGACGCCTTAGCGGCATGGAAGAAGTCTTACATCCGACACGGTCAGACGGTAGCAGTCTTGGAGTTCCAGCTCAACCATATTCCATCGATTTCTGCCTAGGAGGTTGAAGCGGTATTGGCCCGATTGATCGAGTTTGTTATCCAGGAGAAGGCCAATGGGAAGGCTCTCATGGATGAGGATCTTCTTGATGATGGTAGTGGGCATTAATTGCTCATTATGATTCCTGCAGGGGAGTGGAGAATATTCTGTGCATTCATTGCCCACTCCTCTTTGTGGCGGTTTTTAGGGCAGAAACCCTAATCAGGGCGTAGGTGGCTCAATCTGAGCCCTTTATTGTAATCAGATCTGAACCGTCCACTGAATTGGACCTATTATAAAAGGGGCATCCCCCCTCATTTGTAATCTATTAGAATTAGAATCAGAGATAGATCAGAGCTAGAGAGTATTGGAGATAGAAGTTAGAGAGTAGAGCTTAGAAGTTAGCTTAGATTGAGGAGGGAAGAAAACTTTCCTTTGAAAGTTTTGTAAACGGTTGTTGTGAACACTTTTCATAATACAAAGAGTTTCATTGCTTGGTGATTTCTTCTTTGTTATGAGTAGCTAGCAAGGCCATTTCATCTTTCCAATTCAGGGTAGATAGATTAAAATAGACGTTCATTTCATGCAAGTAGTTGTTAGCTGTGGAATGTGGTGTTTAATTTGAGCAAGTCTTCTCTCGTTCATACCACTAGCGGACTTGCCGATGGCTGGTTCACCTTGCGTGGTCAACTGGAGTAATAGCGCTTAAATTCGATTGTGGCTCATATGTCCATATGCATCGTTGTGATGGTGTGAACATGTTGTGTCATGGTTTGAATATTTCTCTCATCCTTTGAAGATTGCACCAACTTTGTGGAGGTTGTCCGAAGGGAGGCAAAGCGGAGTTTGGTTTGAAGATTGTCCGAATTGGTCTTCACATTCCACCCTTTAGAAGTAGATTGTAGACTTTCCATCCTTATTCCCTTTAAATTCAACATTTTCAGGGTCAGTCCAGATACCAGAACAGTATTGTCAAATCTTTCAGGTCCTAATTGCTTCACAAAATCGAACAACTATGTAAGTCCCCTTGGAATAATCCAGCAAAACACATCAACCAACTGAGTCTATTCGCAATAAAAGGAACCTTGGAGTCGAACACATGAACTTTCAAGCAATCTTAGCATGTGGGACACTTTGATCAAGAGGGAATAGAGTGACCGTTGGACAACTTTATTCTGTGTTGATGTCGTCATAAAAAACACGTCAACAAATATTACAAAACATATGTTCCAAAATGCCACATAGGCATACAACAAACAACACTAATACATAGTCATTTCCCTCTAGGGGAAGGAAATAGATCCCGTGCTGCCTTTGAAATTCGGCTGGATGGAGTGAGTGTTGCTTGTCTTGTCTCTCGAGCACACTCGCTACTCCTCCTCTCTTCACTCTAGACCTTCAACTGATACAATTAAAAGTAAAGATGTTAAAACATAGAAATTGAATTATGGAATGGCATATAACAAAATATAATCACTTACCGCATACATATAGTCATCATGCACATTTAAAGCATCACCACGTCCACAATCTGGAGTGACAACCACCTGTAGCAACCATGAAGATAGAAATTAAACTACATAAAATTATCGTGAAAATTTTCTATAATAGACCATAAAAGAGCAAATATAATGTCAAATCAACTAATCTATTCCATACCTCTCTCAATGGATCAGAACTGGCTATTGCTGCAACAACTCCATGGTTCATCATGCCACCAACATCACCAGGGCTATCTCTTGTCAATAGCTACAAATGAAACAATATCTCAAGTATCATGTTGATATAGGAGAACATAATGTGACACGATCAAGGAATACTTGAATGCAATGTTTGTGTTTCTCATCAATTTTTTAGATTTGTATATACACAAAATTACAAAAACTAGCTAACATAGATTTACAAAACCATTAATGAATAAAGGCTACCTAAGTGTACGTTATTTGAGGATATGAATCGCGAGGTGTAGAGGAAGAAGGTGCACCAGGAAACTGTTTGAAATCCGAAGAATGTTATGAGACAAACATTCAAATATAACATTCAACTATTCAAATGCAATAATAATATCTTTAATACTAGTTGCATACCTATGGGCTCATCGTCGAGAATGTATAAGGGTCTGTAGGAATAGAGCGTCCCTCATGAATAGCGCGACCCTGAAATTTCATCATATCGAAATTCTACTAATTTAGTTATTCTTAAATTTCAAACTATATTTTAATAAACAACATTAAAATAACTTGCTAAATTTTTCCTGAGTGTCAATGCCGAATGTATCATTCAGAATATCATCTGTGAAAGCCATTGCCTCTGCAACCGATGTAGGTTTTGTAGCTGCATCACGAGCACCCTGATAATCGTACATGCAAATGGCACCATAAGCGCCACAATGGTGGAATGAAGCTCGAGGCCTACACATCTCCTCCACACCAAGCTCTACTAGAGGACTCGCACACTGTAAAATGGTTTGGGTGAGTGAGCCAATTGACTTCATCGTGTCCACCTCTACACTGTCCTTAACAATGGAATGAACAACAATATGCTCCACCATGGGTCTTCCCAAGGCTCTCGGTGCCAATTGTGGATTATGTCATGCAACAGGTCTATCATGTGTGGAGCTCCCACCTCTACCCTGAAATTCTAAGATGTCAAAATAGTTTGGCATTTTATTGAGGACAAAATCGCAATAGAGTTTTCTCAAAAAGTATTGTGGCACCTCATGGTTATTGCATGGAGGTTGGTCAAATACCATCCACCACCGCTCCCAAATTTTTTGTTTAATTAAATCATGGTGGCACCAATGGATGGGGAACCTCCTGTATGCATGGGACAAAGGTTCATTGGTTTTAGGGTCTTTAAATAGGGCACACAACTTGGCTTTGCTAATTTTTAGTTTTTTGACATCTGCATATGACAAACCATTAGCATAAAATTGTCTCATCTAATGTCTCTTAGTTGACCAAAAATTCATTTGCTCGCTCATTTCTCCTACATGAGTTAAAATTGACTTCAATGATTCAACAATCCCTCTCCTATAAGGGTGGGTTTCGGCATGGTCGCTAAATCTTCCAATTAATTGTTGAATGTCTCTTTTATTGTTTTCAATTTGATTTTGAATATTTTCTTGTGTTCCTTGAGGATGCCTATGAATTGATGGAGGGGTTTCGGGTTGTTCTTGTATAGGAGGCTCTTCATGAGGGGGTGATTGTGAATTATCAATGTTTTGAAGTGGAGATTCATTCCCTGAGAATTAGAACAAAGTTTTATTATAAAAATCTATTTAAATTTGCATTCCAAATCAAATTCGAAATAAAAAATAAAAATACACACCTCTTTGCAATCTTCGACCTCTCGGACGTGTTGGCAGCATCCTCGTGGAAAATGGCAAACTAAGGATGCAAACAATGGAAGAGATTTGGTGAGCACGTGTTGAAGACCTGAAATCCTCTTCCTGAAGCTGTGGGTTGAAGACAAAATGAGGGTTCCAAACCCAAATTTTTCTTTTTATGTCTAAAAAGACATTTGGCGTGCTTTTTAGTCATTGGCGTGTGCCAAAGGTCTTATTTCAGGGTTTTTTGATCTTTTTTTCAATTTGGCACCTAAATTGTGTCATAGAGTGGTGCACTTACCTACAGATCTAACCTTGAAATGTCAATAAGGATAAGTGAGTGAAACACATAAAATATAACTTCATAGAAAGATGAGATATGTGAGCTTTGAAATAATCCTCTACTATTAGCAATCAGACATTATGAAGCATTGGAAGATTGCATCTCATGGACTACAACATCAATGAGACCTCCTCAATGCCAAATACATCATAAAAATATTTTTCTACAACACTGATTCAATTGATAGGCAAAGATATCGGTTGACTCATATTACATGACCAAAAGATAAGACAAAATTAACAAATCTTCAAAATACTATAAAATATGAAATCATTTTTTTATTATTGGTTTACAAACTTATGTGTTGCAAGATAAGGGAAAATTGGATCCCAAACAAAAGGGCCTCTCCAACATTGTTCACCAAATTAAGTGGGACAACATCGAGGGGTATGACAACATATCTCTTTTTTTAATTAAACTAACCTACCCAAAATAATTTTAGTCATTTGAAAGGAAGATAGTGTAACCGACATGTGGTATATTTTCAGTTTACAAACTATAATGGATTCTTTTCTTTTTCAAAAATCTGTAATTTTGTTGTTATTTTTGTTCTTGTCAAAATTTGTGCTTGAACTCGTATCTAGTTATTAAGATTAAAAATAAAAATTCTCATATCCTTATGATGGTGAGATCAAACAGTATTGCCGTCTCTAATTCAAGATTGTAGCAACTCAAGTGGGGATTATATGTTAGATACCAAATATTAAATACTATTACTAATTAGTAATAATAGAAATATAGAAGAAAACAAAATAAATAATCAAATTAAATAATGAATTATAAAGGTGTTTATATTAACACAAAGTATTCACCATGTATAAATAATAGAAATAAGAATCAAGTACATCATCCTCCACATAGACTGAACTATGATTTCAGCTTACCTGCCATAGCTCCATCACAATTATTGGATAAATTATTTATATAGCACTGATTTAGGCTACCAAATCTAACCATACCAATGAGGGCTTGTTAACAGAATGTGTTATGCAAGTCAAGATTGTCACTAATGCAAGCAAAAGGTTGCAGGTTCTGACATCTCCCATAGTGAAAGTGTTAATCCCCTATGGATGTCCTAATTGCTCACAAATTTTGTCCACCTGGAATATCATTTATTTAAACCTAATTTTAATTCAATTAAAGGTGGTTACTAATGCAAACATTAGGTTGCAGGTTCCAACATCTCTCCTAGTGAAATTTTTGGTCTCCTAAGGCTGATCTAATTGTTCACAACTTTTGTCCACATAGAATAGCATTTACTTAAACCTAATTTTAATGTCGATCAATTTTGTTACCAATGCAAGCACAAGGTTGCAGGTTCTGGAATCTACCATAGTGAGAATATTCGTCTCCTAAGGTTGTCCTAATAGTTAAGAGATTTTATCCTGATGCATAGGAACCCCCACCAAGACCCTAAAAAAGTTCCTCAATATTCCCATAAAGACAACTTATCCATTTGAATTCATTCCCTAAGTCAGATTCATCAAAGTCTTCAAAACTCACCTGTTGTAACTGGCCTACCTTGTAGTAGTGGAAACCGGGTTTTCAAACCTTAACTCAAAAAATTTCTACAGGACTTAACTAATTATTGGGAAATTTTGATACCCATTTTCAAGACACACAACATATCCAATAGGTACACTAGACTCCTTCAAAACGTTCCCTCCAAAATGGTTGCTCTCACTGTTTCAGAGCCTCAATTAGCCCTTTTTTTCAAAGAGACCCCTCTACAACCTGACTACCAACCCAAGAAAACTAGAAAAAGTCTTAGGTAAGGTATCCAAACTCATTATTTTCTAGGTTCTAAGTCTCTAAGGTCTCATCTTAACCTCCAATTCCAAAACCCTCTCTAAAGCTTAGAAACATAGGGTTTTAGGACACCCCTATTGAAAATACATACTCCCAACCTATCAAAACTACAGAAACTGTTCATAAATGTCTAAAATGGTCCCCTCAAGCTTAAAAGTTCATAAAATAGCCACTCCTAACTCCCCACCATAAGACTAAAGTCTAGTCCCCTTAAATCATGCACTTTTCCAATGGGATCAGTCCTACAAACACTCCCAAATCATGAAAATCATCTTCCCTGCACAAATGAAAGCACTAAAATGTTTATTGCACCTATCTAATCCTGTCCACTAATTTACAGGTCTTCATAGTGGGCGGAAGGCTTAGATGGTCATTTTACCTCCTCTCAAAACCTTGATTCAGGAAAATAGAGCAGTCTCAGAAGTTTGATAATCCCACAAACAAAACAAGGACTCTAAACCCCCAAATCAGATTAAAATGAATTTATACACATATATTTAAAAGTATCCACAGTCTCAAACCATATTTGACCTGTACGGGCCTATGCCAAGAAGAGAAAATTCAGAAAAATCAATGAAAAACCAGTGATCAGCGTTTGCAAGTATGTTTTCTTCTTCCAGAATGAACAACCCACCTTCTCCTCAAGGGATTACATGATTTTATGATATTTCTAACATAAAACTACCTCCTAGAATAGACCAACTACCATAAATACCCTTTGTTAGACTAAAAATGGCAATTTGACAATTTTGCTTTTAATCACCATCCCTTTACAACTTGATTTTATAAATGCCTCTTAACTGACCTATTAAGCCTTCCAAT
Source organism: Sequoiadendron giganteum (assembly GCA_007115665.2). Lineage (NCBI taxonomy): Eukaryota > Viridiplantae > Streptophyta > Pinopsida > Cupressales > Cupressaceae > Sequoiadendron > Sequoiadendron giganteum. The sequence goes on from CM021102.1 coordinate 333,009,381, forward strand.
ACATTTCAAATGGTCATTGAGACATTCTTCATAATAAAAAGAATGAAAACCAATCCTACATTATATCCTACCCAGCTAGATCACCTGTCAACATGATATACATGGACAACTTATTACAATACAACCTATTTTAACATATTTTTAAACTTCCTCATTGCATAATGTTTAAAAGACATTTAAATAATTTAATGAACCTTCAAGGTTCTCTCCCTTACATTCCAAGGTGATGGTGCCCCTACACCATACACCCCCCCCATAGAAAAACTCTTGTCCCAAGAGTAAAATTTTACTCCATGCTTCCACCTTGCTGCTCTCTGCATATCCACACCTGCAACTTGCCTTTTTATCACACCTGGATCAAAGGTTGACATGCTCCTATCCCTTACACCTGCAAGAAAAAAATGGTTAGTAACACACTGTTCCAACTTCTTCATTGCTTCATCTCCACACTTGCATCCATCCAACTGTGCTTGTATACTCTGTCCTCCTTTCACTGTCATCAGACCTTTGCACCTTTGTTATTGTTGGTCTTTGCCTAGAGTGATCAGACCTTGCACACTGTCATTGCAGAGTATCACTACCTTATCAGACTCACCAGTCCTTATACTTGCAAAATTCTCATGCTTTTCATCATTGCTTATGCTGATAGGAAACACAATGGTCCCCACAGTAATCTCATCCTCCCTTAAAACACTCCACCTTGTCTTCCATGCTTATGCACTATCCTACCATCCTTCTCCTTTACTGTATCAGAACTAGATGTGAACCCATCACTCACTCCTTGCAAGACCAAACTCCTCACTGTCCTCTCACCATTCCCCTAAACCAAATCAGACTTAGGCATGAGTGTTCTGTCTGCCTTTTGCAAAACAGACTTCCCACTGTCCTAACAGCAAACTTATTGTCCTCAGCCCTTAAAGGCTCCTTCTTGCCAAACATTACCACCTTATACTTACCCTTATCCCTTACACTTGTTTTCAAGGGAAGCGTTGTGACCTTTTCCACACATCACCCCATACAGATGGGGACCCCCTAATTTCTGCTCCATTCTGGTCTTTTGGCTTTGGTTAGTGCGTCTCTCTCTCTATCTCTGGTCCTTCCGGGGATGTCCTGTCGTTTGACCTGGGTTGAAGTATTGGTTAAGTCTGTGAAATTAGGGTTTTCATCCTTCAGGCTTATTTAAGGTCAAACTGAGTTATAAAATTGAAATCCAGGCTTAGTACAACAATCACAAAGCTTCCGACAGGGTCCCATTAAATTTTCACTGTATTCCGGCAACTTGCTATTTTTAGTAAGTATTCAATTTGGGACTATTTTGTCGAACTTTTGGAATTCTGTTAGTTCCACCACATTCAGGTAACATCAAGCTGCTTGTACATAAATTGTGAGCCAGATCGGACAATTTGCTATTTTTAGCAGCTCGGGCTTCAGGAGCCATTTTCAGGGGTCAAACATATGATTCCTCGTTGCATGTCCGAAGATTACTTCTGGGTTTCTCAAAACCTTCGCAACGATATAACATGCAAACCGAGACGATCACTTTCAGAGTTCAGCCTTCGGAGGCTCTTTTCAGGGTTTGCATGCAGAGTTCTTCAACGCATGTCCGGATATTCCTTCTGGGTTTTCCAAGAGCTTCGCAATAGTGTGACATGCAAGCGGAGGAGATCAAGTTTCGAGGACTTACTATTTTTAGCCAGTACATGCATGCAGACCAGTTTTCTGGGTTTTTCTGGGTTTCTTGAGACCCCACGGGCAATATAACATGCAAAACCATCCGGCAGTGGATGAGTCACTTTTCGGACAGTTTCTATTTTTAGCAGGTGCATTCTGAAGGAACATGTAGAAGGAACGAAGTCAAACGGAGACCGTTCGGGATACATGCAAGTCAAATTAGGGTTTCCACTTTTATAGGGGGTGAAATCCAAAAATAGTCAAAACGGAGTACCCCACCCATGTCAGCATACTTCAAGGTACCTGTTGACGTGTTTTTTATGATGACATCAACACAAAATAAAGTTGTCCAACGGTCACTCTATTCTCTCTTGATCAAAGTGTCCCACATGCTAAGATTGCTTGAAAGTTCATGTGTTCGACTCCAAGGTTCCTTTTATTGCGAATAGACTCAGTTGGTTGATGTGTTTTGCTGGATTATTCCAAGGAGACTTATATAGTTGTTCGATGTTGTGAAGCAATTAGGACATGAAAGATTTGACAATATTGTTCTGGTATCTGGACTGACCCAGAAAATGCTGAATTAAAAAGGGATAGGGATAGGCATTCTACAAATCTACTTCTAAAGGGTGGAATGTGAAGATCAATTCGGTAAATCTTCAAACCAAACTCCGCTTTGCCTCCCTTCGGACAACTTCCACAAAGTTGGTGCAATATTCAAAGGATGAGAGAACTATTCAAACCATGACACAACATGTTCATACCATCACAATGATGCATATGGACATATGGGCCACAATCGAAGTTAAGTGCTATTACTCCAGTTGACCACGCAAGGCGAACCAGCCGTCAGCAAGTCCGCTAGTGGTATGGATGAGAGAAGACTTGCTCAATTTAAACACCACATTCCACAGCTAACAACTACTTGCATGAAACAGATCTACTTTACTTTACTCTACTCGAATTGGAAAGACGAAAAGATCTCGTCAACTGCCCACAACACAAAATGAAGTCACCAATCAATGAAATCTTTATATCATGAGAGTCTTACACAACAATCTTTTGCAAAAACTTTCAAAGGGAAAGTCTTTCTTTCCTTTCCAACTAAGCTAACCCCTAGCTCTACTTTAACTTCTATCACTTTCTATCTCTGTCTAGCTCTGATCTATCTCTGATTCTAATTCTAATAGTTACAAATGAGGGGGGATGCCCCTTTTATAGCTAGCCCATTTCAACGGACGACTCAGATTGAACTACAATGAAGGGCTCAGATCGAGCCACCTATGCCCTGATTAGGGTTTCTGCCCTAAAAACCGCCACAAAGAGGAGTGGGCAATGAATGCATAGAATATTCTCCACTCCCCTGTAGGAATCATAATGAGCAATTAATGCCCACTACCATCATCAAGAAGATCTTCATCAAGTAGCGCGTTCCCACTGGCCTTCTCCCGGATAGCAAACTCGATCAACTGGGCCAATACCGCTTCAACCTCCTGGGCAGAAATCGGTGGAATGTGGTTGAGCTGGAACTCCAAGACCGCTACCATCTGTCTGTGCCGGATGTAAGACTTCTTCCATGCTGCTAAGGCATCTTGGGTATGCTGAATAATACTAGAGAAAGTGGAGACATTCTCAAAATTATCCAGGACAAGTGACCTCGCAGCTGAGAAGAATGGAGCCAGTTTATCTTTCAAGCCATGAGCAGTTATTTCCTCTGGGGCCAACTTTCTAGCAAATATGGATTCTAATGTATTAAGGACTCCTTCCAAGATGCTACCCATTGCTTTCCTCACTCTGGCTGAATCCGACCTTGCTGCATCATGAAATCCATGGCCCGTGACCACCGAGGAGTACCAACTGGTGAAATCATACCTGTCACCATCCTGAATCACACCCCCATCCACCAAAGTTTGCAGAGGTATATGCATCAAAGCCCCCAAACGAAGTACAGTCTTTGTCTGATAGATGCGGGTATCGCCCCAGGCCTGATCCACCATGTCAATCCGTGAAAAAATACTTGAGGCCTGTCAATAAGCATTGGCGAAGTCCTCCATGAATTTCCCTGTCTCAGTACGAACATGGCTAACCCACTTGTCTTCTTCCGTTTCCATCCTCTTCAAATCCTCTAAGCCAACAACTAACTCCCTCGGAAGCTCTGGTGGACGTTCCACCATTGGGTTTGCCGATTCACCTGGACGTGCTAGACTCTGCACATATCCTATCAAGGTTTTGTGCTCCTTCTTCAATTTCTTATACTTCCCTTCCGTGCGGAGCAACTGATCCTTTAGCGCCTGATAGGAGTTATCGAACTCCTCAACAATTTGGGCTCCCATAGGATGACCCAACTCTACAATGGTGATCACATAGTTCTCGGGCCTCTCCTCAGCTCGATCATACTCCTCCCTCAGAACAGCCACCTGAAGCGTGCGAGAGCCTGACTCATCAGTCGAAATCTTCGAAAACTTCGTGGCCCTTTTCTTTTCTGGTGGCACACTGATCCTCCTAGGGAACTCCTCCATCTCGATGGCCGGATCCGTATCATCCTCGGGTTCTCTTCTCATTCTGTCTAAAAGCCAATCCGGCACCGCCTGCTGCGGATTGCAAACGACGAGGAGCTGTTCTTCTGTTGCCTCCACCTCGTGCACCTCTTCTCTTCTTGCACTGCTCTGCTCGGGCTCATCATCTTCCACGAGCTGTGTATCTCCTGACCCTTGGGTCCCCTGTTCTGTGTTTTCCTCTTCCTCCAATGTCATGTCCAACATCTGTTGGAAACAAGTGTCAGCCACTATTTCATCTTCTTCTTCTTGTTGGCTAGCCCTGGATACACTGACGCTTATACTATCTGATTCTCGAATGTTGGGTTGATCCACCTCCTCAAGCTCCCGCTCTTCACCCAATCCTGCCCTCTGATCAGCAAACAATGAAATCACTCTCAAACTTGAAGATCGAGTTTGTGAGTGCATAGGTGATGCTTGTTCCATCCTCAACGGTATCGGCTGGGTTGGTACTTCTACTTGTGCTTCCGGTGTTTGAGCAACTTGTTTTCCCCTTTTCACCAATAACGACCTTGGGTCACCCATCAAGCTATAAGTAAGGGCGATCGATCTGCTCTTAAGTCTGCATACATGTCTATCGACCCAAGCCCTTGTGAAAGTTAACACCAGAATCGAGAGCGTTTCCAAGTCCATGATTTCTGGCTCGGACCAATCAGGTGGTGGGACAGGAGTATCCCTAACTGAACCATAGTCGGGTTGCATAACGTTGACATCTTCTTCCACCTGGTCGGGAATTGGGATGATCTCACATTCCCTGATCAATTTGAGGGGAAGCCTAGAAAACATCCTTTTCCTTATCTCAACCTCATCAACAACATTTGCCCAAAAGTCTTCAATGTGGGCCTTGTGTCGGTACTTGACGTTCTGTATCATTCGGATGTTTTTGTACAGATCAAAATCCTGTCTGTCTGTGTGATACGATAGATGATAGAATTGCAGCTCATCCTCTGCCTCTCGAGCTGCCTGAAAGGAGGGACACACCTCAGTGGAATTTCCCATAGCAATAGGAAAGTCAAGTCCACCCTTCTTCTTTTTCTGAATCTTATCATAGGCGATCAACTGCCTAGATATTTCCAGCATTATAATGTGATCGGTGGGGTACCTCGGTAGCCGGTATGGATACGAAGTGAACCCCTGCAGCCTGATGTAAGTGAATTTCGGAAATTGGATGAGCCAATATCTGTATTCCTCGATCAATGCTTGTGCCTCTTTGGATATTCTTTGCTGCGTTCTCCGCTGAAAGGTCCTCGTGATGTGCATTGTGAATGCATCATTAGCCCGTTTGTAACTGGCAGGGTTAGCTATATGCAACTGTGTGCAGGCCTCATGGATTTTGAACTAATCAGGTGCACAGCCTATTGGCTCCTTGTATGTAATTCCTCGATACTTGGTCATTCTTGCTAGCATATATATCACATACGAGCTCATGTAAAAGGTTTTCGTCCCCCTCAGGCTCCTGAACTGCTCATCTATGTTATCACTGATCATCCTTGCCCAGTCAACACATTCCTTTCCCTCCAATATGATCTCGATGAAGTAGAACATCCATGGCTCGAAGAAGTAGGCTTGTGCACTCCCATTTATTCGGCTCAGCATCATCATCAAGTCGCAGTATTCTTGTTTTACATCTTCGGCAATTATTTGGTTTGGGAGTCTAGTGCGAGGTGGCTTTGGCTTTTGCATCCAAACTCTGTTGATGACCGCAGCAACCCTCTCGAAGGAGGTGGAGTACATTTTATCCGCCCTCTCCTTTGATCTGTAGAGCATCTTTTCGGCAGTAGGAATTCCAAATGCCTCTCCGATGGCATCTGGCATGAAGTTGGCAAGCAATTTGCCATCCGGCGAGACAATGGTTCTACGCTCCGGCTTGTAGTGGTTTGCACACTCCATAATTAGCTTCGGGCACTGAATTGCTGGTGGAAAACCAGCGGCTGCATAGATACCACTCTTCATGATGTTATGTGCCGTGACTGATGGTTGATGGCCTCCCAGTCTGTACATCCTAGACTTGAGTGCATTTAGATTAAATGACCTGAGGTTGGTGTCACTTAACCCTGCCAGCTTGGAGACAATTGCCGACTTTGGAAGAACTGACTTGGCGAGCCTTTTAATCATTGCCTGCCGGGATGAGCTAGCCTTGGCCGTTTCAGTGTTTGCAGCTCTGCCTGCGGCTCTGCTTGTTCCTGCAACATCCTTTGCTCCAACCATCTGCAAGAATAAGATAGAATAATAATAAGTTAGCTTGCAGATTTATAATAAAATAAAATAGCCTTCGAGGGGACTGCAGATGTGGAGTTAGCTTTTGGAAAAAAAAATTCTTCAGCATAATTATCTAACTCCAAACCTCGTACTGTGTAAAAACTTTCGAGCTTATAAAGGAGCTTTTAACGACTGCACTTCTGACTGGCGATGAAAATCACAACCAACTACTAACTTTCAGCAATGTGGTTATTTCCTCAGCACAAAATAAACTTCTGCAACTGCAACAATTTCAAAAGATAAATCTTCCAGCAACTCCGAAAATCCACAACAACTTCAACCTTCAACGTCAAGATTGCAGCAACACACTCTCAACTTTTCGAAAGAAAGAGTCTTGGCAAATAAAAAATTCTCCAACACTTCGCCCTTTCAGCAACTCAACACTCTGAAATAAAATAAACTCTCAAAGAATTTCTCTCCTCAACAACTTCGAAAATATTTCAATCTCTCAAGAACTTCTTCAGCAACTTCAACAAATGTGAGGAGGAATGAGAGAAGAGACTGTTTAAATAATTCTTCTCGAAGAATCCTGCCAAGTAAGGCTGGGGCTATTTTTAGCACCCTCATCAATTTTCCACTCTCTTAGTTCGGAATCTTCTAATTCAAGCGCAGTAGTGGGCTAGTTGTCAGCCAGTCATTATGGTAGTTGCCATTAATAATGATTCCTTCCTTGTAAAAATTCGAATTTTCCCTCTTGGTCTGCCAGTTAACTCTTGGTGATTTAAACAACTTGCGAGAAAAAAAAAAAAAATCACTTGACTTGATTTGAAAATTTCATTTAAGAATTCTCGCATAGTTTAATTAAATTCAACCCGAAAAAAATCATGGGAGTTGTAAATTTATTTCCAACTTTTTAAAATGTCTGTCATTTAAATCCTCAATTTCATAAAATTTGCCTTAGACATTTTAAATTTCCTCTTTAAAATATTTAACTCCGGATGATCTAAAATCACTTGGCTGTTCGAAATAACTCATCCTCTGAGATTTAACTTCCGTTAGGAAAATAATCTAGGCAAAACGAATCCCTTCTGAAAATATTAAAATTTCCCTTAGGAAATTAATTTTTTCAACTCTGTTAACTCATGGGTGCCTTTTGAACGGGTTCATTTAATTTTTACTTAGAAAAATATTTCATCAAGTTGTCAACCCCGTTTAGATGCCTCTGGAAAATTTTCATATTCACACACTCTTTCAATTTTTCAAATTCTCACGCCCTAGGAGTTTCTCCACTTCATACACTTAGTAGAAAATTTAAATTTTCATCCCCCCTAGGCGTATACTTCTCTGGTGAAATATTTATCTTCATGCCTTAGGAATAAAATTTAAATCCTTCTCATTTCTTGGGCGTATTTCTTCTTGGCAAGCTTTTAATTCATGAAGTGGGCGCATTTCACTAGGGGAACTTCCATCTTATGCCTTAGGCGCAAATGAGGTAGGCTACTTTTCCTCGTGCCTTAGAAATTTTTCTTACATCACCCCTCAACACTTGCTAGGCGCCTTTGTATGTGCTAGCTTTTATTTTCAAACACTTAGGCGTTTTTAACTTCATTACCTCCATGGGCGCAAATGAGGTAGGCTACTTTTCCTCGTGCCTTAGAAATTTTTCTTACATCACCCCTCAACTCTTGCTAGGCGCCTTTGTATGTGCTAGCTTTTATTTTCAAACACTTAGGTGTTTTTAACTTCATTACCTCCATGGGCGCAAATGAGGGGGTGAGCTTTTGTTTCAGTGCCTTAGCCGCTTTTTCACTAGGCAACATCCTCCTTGGGCGCATTTTGACCCTTGTGCTTTTATTTTCGCCTTAGACAATTTTCACACACTTTATGGCGCATTTTAACTCTTCCCACTTACCTTGAGGGCGCATTTTGCCATGGCTACTCCCGTTTTTGCCTTAGAATATTTTTATAAATTCATCTTGGCTGGGTGCATTTTGCCTATGAACCTTTCACTTCCCATACTTAGGCATTTTTTTAGGCTCCAATAACCTTGGGTGCATTTGCATGTTAGAGCTTCAAGTTTCAACACTTGGAAACTTTTCCAAACTCATTGCTTCTCATCTTCAGTGCCTTAGACGTTTTACCTTTTACACTTGAGGTGGGCGCATTTTGGAGGGTCTACTTTTGTTCCATGCCTTAGTTTATTTTCCACTTTTTTCTCCTTCTTGAGGGCGCATTTGAGAGGTGAGACTTCTGTTTTTGCCTTAGAATATTTTCTAAGTCATTTCACAAGGTTGGGCGCATTTGGCATGTTGAACTTTCAAGTTGAGGGCGCAAATACACATGGCTACCTCCACTTTTATACTTAGAAAAATTTCGGCCCAACTATTCCTAGCACAAGGGCGCATTTGACATAGTCTACTTATACTTGAGGGCGCATTCTCACCTCATGCTCACATTTTTACTTTCCATGCCTTAGATTTTTCTAGGCATCCTCCAACATGGGTGCATTTTGATGGAGGAGCTTCAAGATGAGGGCGCATATGAGGTAGGCTACTTTTATTTTCGTGCCTTAGAAAAATTTTCACATGTGAGCCTTGACTTGAGGGCGCATTTCATGGGGGGAGCTTTCATTTTTGACTTAGAAATTTTTTTGAAGTGTCTTCAACAACTTGAGGGCGCATTTAGACACATGAGCTTTCATTTGAACACTTAGAAACTTTTTCATACCTTTGCCTGCCTTCATCTTCACTGTCTATTTTGGGTAAGTCAGGCTATTTTTAGAAAGTCCCTCGATTTTCGACCCATATAGCTCCGTTTTGCCTGAAAATTTCGCCATACGACCCTCTTTGCCTTGTGAACACGTTTTGCCACTCCTCTGCCCTGACCTACTATTTATAGTAAGTTCTTGACTTTCTGACTTCAGTAGCTCCGTTTGGCGCAAAAATTGCAACGCCTGATCCTGATAACGTGAGGGTCGTTCTGATGCCAACCTCGGGTGCAGACCTGCTATTTATAGCCATGCCCTAACTTACTAAAAATAGTAAGTTCTCCGATTTCGCTCAAATTTTGCCAGCAGGTACCTTGAAGTGTGCTGATGTTGGTGAGGTGCTTCATTTTGACCATTTTCGGATTTCACCCCTATAAAAGTGGAAACCCTAATTTGACCTGTATGTATCCCGAACGGTCCCCGTTTGACTTCGTTCCTTCCGCATGTCGTTCTGCTTGCTGAACTAGAGTGTTGGGTGGCTGCCAGAGTGTACCTGCTAAAAATAGAAACTGCCTAAAAAGTGACTCATCCACCGCCGGATGATTTTGCATGTCATATTGCCTGTGGGATCTCAAGAAACCCAGGAAAACCCAGAAAACTGGTCTGCATGCATGCACTGGCTAAAAATAGAAAGTCCTCGAATTTTGATCTTCTCCGCTTGCATGTCACACTGTTGCAAAGCTCTCGAAAAACCCATAAAGAAAAACCCGACATGCACTGAAAAACACTGCATGCAAACCCTAAAAATAGCCTCTGAAGGCTAAACTCTGAAAGTGATCGTCTTGGTTTGCATGTTACACCACTGTGAAGGTTTCGAGAAACCCAGAAGTAATCTCCGGACATGCAATGAAGAATCATATGTTTGACCCCTGAAAATGGCTCCCGAAGCCCGAGTTGCTAAAAATAGCAAATTGTCCAATCTGGCTCAAAATTTATGTGCAAGTAGCTTGATGTTACCTGAATGTGGTGGAACTAACAGAATTCCAAAATATCGATAAAATAGCCCCAAACTGAATACTTACTAAAAATAGCAAGTTGCCAGAATACAGTGAAAATTTAGGGGGACCCTGCTTGAAGCCTTCTGACTGCTGTACCAAGCCTAGATTTCAATTTTATAACTTAGTTTGACCTTTAATAAGCTTGAAGGATGAAAACCCTAATTATAGAGACTTGAACAATACTTCAACCCAGGTCAAATGACAGGACATCCCCGAAAGGACCAGAGATAGAGAGAGAGACGCACTAACCAAAGCCCAAAAACCAAAATGGAGCAAAAATTAGGGGGTCCCCATCTGTATGGGGTGATGTGTGGAAAAGGTCACAACAGTACCTACTGGCAAAATTTGAGCGAAATCAGAGAACTTACTATTTTTAGTAAGTTAGGGCATGGCTATAAATAGCAAGTCTGCACCCGAGGTTGGCATCAGAACGACACTCACGTTATCAGGATTAGGCGTTGCAATTTTCAGGCCAAACGGAGCTACTGAAGTCAGAAAGTCAAGAACTTACTATAAATAGTAGGTGGCTATAAATAGCAGGCTGACATGTGGGATTGGCGAAACGGGTTCACAAGGCAAAGAGGGTCGTATGGCGAAATTTTCAGGCAAAACAGAGCTATATGGGTTGAAAATCAAGGGACTTTCTAAAAATAGCCTGACTTACCCAAAATAGACGGTGAAGATGAAGGCAGGCAGAGGTATGAAAAAGTTTCTAAGTGTTCAAATGAAAGCTCATGTGTCTAAATGCGCCCCCAAGTTGTTGGAGACACTTCAAAAAAATTTCTAAGTCACAAAACAAAAGTAGCCATGGCAAAATGCGCCCTCATCTTGAAGCTCCTCCATCGAAATGTGCCCAAGGAGGATGTGGCCTAGTGAAAAAGCGGCTAAGGCATTGAAACAAAAGCATGACACCCAATATGCACCCATGGTAAAAAATGAAAGCTTGCCTATGTATTTGCACCCAAGGAGGATGTTGCCTAGTGAAAAATTGTCTAAGGCAAAAAAAATAAAAGCACCACCCCTCATTTGCGCCCATGGAGGTAATGAAGTTAAAAACGCCTAAGTGTGAGAAAGAAAAAGCTCACCCTAGCAAATGCGCCCAAGCTAAGTCAAGGAGGGATAAGAAACTTGGAATTGTCTAAGTATAAAAATGAAAGTGGACATGGCAATTTGCGCCCTCTACTTGAAGCCCACCATGCTAAATGCGCCCATAAGCTAAGGGGATTGAAAAATGCCTAAGTTCAAAATGAAAGTTCACCCTATGAAATGCGCCCTCAAGAAGGAGAAAAAAGTGAAAAATAAACTAAGGCATGGAACAAAAGTAGACCCTCCAAAATGCGCCCACCTCAAGTGTAAAAGGTAAAACGTCTAAGGCATTGAAGATGAGAAGCAAGAAGTTTGGAAAAGTTTCCGAGTGTTGAAACTTGAAGCTCTAACATGAAAATGCGCCCAAGGTTATTGGAGCCTAAAAAACGCCTAAGTATGGGAAGTGAAAGCTTCATAGGCAAAATGCGCCCAACCAAGATGAATTTATAAAAATATTCTAAGGCAAAAACGGGAGTAGCCATGGCAAAATGAGCCCTCAAGGTAAGTGGGAAGAGTTAAAATGCGCCCTCAAGTGTGTGAAAATTGTCTAAGGTGAAAATAAAAGCACAAGGGTCAAAATGCGCCCACCTTCAAGAGGGAGACTATGAAAATATTCTAAGGCAACAATAAAAGCACCACCCCTCATTTGCGCCCATGGAGGTAATGAAGTTAAAAACGCCTAAGTGTTTGAAAATAAAAGCTAGCACATACAAATGCGCCCAGCAAGTGTTGAGGGGTGATGTAAGAAAAATTTCTAAGGCACGAGGAAAAGTAGCCTACCTCATTTGCGCCTAAGGCATAAGATGGAAGTTCCACTAGTGAAATGCGCCCACTTCATGAATTAAAAGCTTGCCAAGAAGAAATACGCCCAAGAAATGAGAAGGATTTAAATTTTATTCCTAAGGCATGAAGATAAATATTTCACCAGAGAAGTATACGCCTAGGGGGGATGAAAATTTAAATTTTCTACTAAGTGTATGAAGTGGAGAAACTCCTAGGGCGTGAGAATTTGAAAAATTGAAAGAGTGTGTGAATATGAAAATTTTCCAGAGGCATCTAAACGGGGTTGACAACTTGATGAAATATTTTTCTAAGTAAAAATTAAATGAACCCGTTCAAAAGGCACCCATGAGTTAACAGAGTTGAAAAAATTAATTTCCTAAGGGAAATTTTAATATTTTCAGAAGGGATTCGTTTTGCCTAGATTATTTTCCTAACGGAAGTTAAATCTCAGAGGATGAGTTATTTCGAACAGCCAAGTGATTTTAGATCATCCGGAGTTAAATATTTTAAAGAGGAAATTTAAAATGTCTAAGGGAAATTTTATGAAATTGAGGAAGAAGTTCTTGAGAGATTGAAATATTTTCGAAGTTGTTGAGGAGAGAAATTCTTTGAGAGTTTGTTTTATTTCAGAGTGTTGAGTTGCTGAAAGAGCGAAGTGCTGGAGAAATTTTTATCTGCCAAGACTCTTTCTTTCGAAAGTTGAAGGTTGAAGTTGTTGCAGATTTTCGGAGTTGCTGGAAGATTTATCTTTTGAAATTGCTGCAGAGCATTGAGTTGCAGAAATTTATTATGTGCTGAAGATCTTATTCTCGGAGTGCTGAGGAAGTTTTTTTTTGGGAGCTGCAAAAGAGTTGCTGCAGATTTTATTTATTTGAGCTGCTGAAAGTTAGTTGCTGTTGAAGTTGAGAAGAAGTCGAAAGTTGCTGGGGTTAACGGAAGTTGAGGCAAAAGATTTAATTTATGTTGTGCTGAGAAAGTAACCACATTGCTGAAAGTTAGTAGTTGGCTGTGATTTTCTTCGCCAGTCAGAAGTGCAGTCGTTAAAAGCTCCTTTATAAGCTCGAAAGTTTTTACAGAGTACGAGGTTTGGAGTTAGATAATTATGCTGAAGAATTTTATTTCCAGAAGCTAACTCCATGTCCGCAGTCGCCTCGAAGGCTATTTATTTTATTATAAATCTGCAAGCTAACTTATTGTTATTCTATTCTATTTTGCAGATGGCTGGAGCAGAGGATGTTGCTGGAACAAGCAGAGCCGCAGGAAGAGCTGCAAACACCGAAACGGCCAAGGCTAGCTCATCCTAGTAGGCAATGATTAAAAGGCTCGCCAAGTCAGTTCTTCCAAAGTCGGCAATTGTCTCCAAGCTGGCGGGGTTAAGTGACACCAACCTCGCGTCATTTAATCTAAATGCACTCAAGTCTAGAATGTACGGATTGGGAGGCCATCAACTATCAGTCACGACACATAACATCATGAAGAGTGGTATCTATGTAGCCACTGGTTTTCCACCAGCAATTCAGTGCCCGGAGCTAATTATGGAGTGTGCAAACCACTACAAGCCGGAGCGTAGAACCATTGTCTCGCCGGATGGCAAATTGCTTGCCAACTTCACGCCAGATGCCATTGGAGAGGCATTTGGGATTCCTACTGCCGAAAAGATGCTGTATAGATCAAAGGAGAGGGCGGATAAAATGTACTCCACCTCCTTCGAGAGGGTTGCTGTGGTCATCAATAGAGTTTGGATGCAAAAGCCAAAGCCACCTCGCACTAGACTCCCAAAGCAGATAATTGCCGAAGATGTAAAACAGGAATACTACGACTTGATGATGATGCTGAGCCGAATAAATGGGAGTGCACAAGCCTACTTCTTCGAGCCATGGATGTTCTACTTCATCGAGATCATATTGGAGGGAAAGGAATGTGTTGACTGGGCAAGGATGATCAGTGATAACATAGATGAGCAGTTCAGGAGCCTGAGGGGGACGAAAACCTTTTACATGAGCTCGTATGTGATATATATGCTGGCAAGAATGACCAAGTATCGAGGAATTACATACAAGAAGCCAATAGGCTGTGCACCTGATCAGTTCAAAATCCATGAGGCCTACACACAGTTGCATCTAGCTAACCCTGCCAGTTACAAACGGGCTAATGATGCATTCACAATGCACATCACGAGGACCCTTTAGCGGAGAACGCAGCAAAGAGTATCCAAAGAGGCACAAGCATTGATCGAGGAATACAGATATTGGCTCATCCAATTTTTGAAATTCACTTACATTAGGCTGCAGGGGTTCACTTCGTATCCATACGTTCTACCGAGGTACCCCACCGATCACATTATAATGCTGGAAATATCTAGGCAGTTGATCGCCTATGATAAGATTCAGAAAAAGAAGAAGGGTGGACTTGACTTTCCTATTGCCATGGGAAATTCCACTGAGGTGTGTCCCTCCTTGCAGGCAGCTCGAGAGGCAGAGGATGAGCTGCAATTCTATCATCTATCGTATCACACAGGCATACAGGATTTTGATCTGTACAGAAACATCCGAATGATACAGAACGTCGAGTACCGACACAAGGCCCACATTGAAGACTTTTGGGCAAATGCTGTTGATGAGGTTGAAATAAGGAAAAGGATGTGTTCCAGGCTTCCCCTCAAATTGATCAGGGAATGTGAGATCATTCCAGTTCCCGACCAGGTGGAAGAGGATGTCAACGTTATGCAACCTGACTATGGTTCAGTTAGGGATACTCCTGTCCCACCACCTGATTGGTCCGAGCCAGAAATCATGGACTTGGACACGCTCTCTATTCCGGTGTTGACTTTCACAAGGGCTTGGGTCGATAGACATGTATGCAGACTTAAGAGCAGATCGATCGCCCTTACTTACAGCTTGATGGGTGACCCAAGGCCGCTATTGGTGAAAAGGGGAAAACAGGTTGCTCAAACATCGGAAGCACAAGTAGAAGTACCAACCCAGCCAATACCGTTGAGGATGGAACAAGCATCACCTATGCACTCACAAACTCGGTCTTTGAGTTTGAGAGTGATTTCATTGTTTGCTGATCAGAGGGCAGGATTGGGTGAAGAGCGCGAGCTTGAGGAGGTGGATCAACCCAACATCCAAGAATTAGATAGTATAAGCGTTAGTGTATCCAGGGCTAGCCAACAAGAAGAAGAAGATGAAACAGTGGCTGACACTTGTTTCCAACAAATGTTGGACATGACATTGGAGGAAGAGGAAAACACAGAACAGGGGACCCAAGGGTCAGGAGATACACAACTCATGGAAGATTATGAGCCCAAGCAGAGTAGTGCAAGAAGAGAGGAAGTGCATGAGGTGGAGGCAACGGAAGAGCAGCCCCTCGTCATTTGCAATCCGCAGCAGACGGTGCCGGACTGGCTTTCAGGCAGAATGAGAAGAGAACCCGAGGATGATACGGATCCAGCCATCGAGATGGAGGAGTTCCTTAGGAGGATCAGTGCGCCACCAGAAAAGAAAAGGGCCAGGAAGTTTTCAAAGATCTCGACTGATGAGTCAGGCTCTCGCACACTTCAGGTGGCTGTTCTGAGAGAGGATTGTGATTGAACCGAGGAGAGGCCTGAAAATTATGTGATCACCACCGTAGAGTTGGGTCGTCCTACGGGAGCCCAAATTGTCGAGGAGTTCGATAACTCCTATCAGGCGCTGAAGGATCAGTTGCTCCGCACAGAAGGGAAGTATAAGAAATTGAAGAAGGAGCACAAAACCTTGATAGGATATGTGTAGAGTCTAGCACGTCCAGGTGAATCGGCAAACCCAACGGTAGAACGTCCACCAGAGCTTCCAAGGGAGTTA
>CM021102.1:333025381-333046154 GCA_007115665.2 Sequoiadendron giganteum
GTTGTTGGCTTAAAGGATTTGAAGAGGATGGAAACGAAAGCAGACAAGTGGGTTAGTCATGTTCGTACTGAGACAAGGAAATTCATGGAGGACCTCGCCAATGCTTATCGGCAGGCCTCAAGTATTTTGGCACGGATTGACATGGTGGATCAGGCCTGGGGCGATACCTGCATCTATCAGACAAAGATTGTACTTCGTTTGGGGGCTTTGATGCATATACCTCTGCAAACTTTGGTGGATGGAGGTGTGATTCAGGATGGTGACAGGTATGATTTCACCAGCTGGTACTCCTCGGTGGTCGCAGGCCGTGGATTTCATGATGCAGCAAGGTCAGATTCAGCCAGTGTGAAGAAAGCAACGGGTAACATCTTGGAAGGAGTCCTTAATACATTAGAAGCCATATTTGCTAGAAAGTTGGCCCCAGAGGAAATAACTGCTGATGGCTTGAAAGATAAACTGGCTCCATTCTTCTCAGCTGCGAGGTCGCTTGTCCTGGATGACTTTGAGAATGTCTCCACTTTCTCTAGTATTATTCAGCATACCCAGGACGCCTTAGCGGCATGGAAGAAGTCTTACATCTGGCACGGATAGACGGTGGCGGTCTTGGAGTTCCAGCTCAACCACATTCCACCAATTTTTGCCCAGGAGGTTGAAGCGATATTGGCCCGGTTGATCGAGTTTGCTATCCGGGAGAAGGCCAGTGGGAACGCGCTGCTTGATGAAGATCTTCTTGATGATGGTAGTGGGAATTTATTGCTCATTATGATTCCTGCAGGGGAGTGGAGAATATTCTGTGCATTCATTGCCCACTCCTCTCTGTGGCGGTTTTTAGGGCAGAAACCCTAATCAGGGCATAGGTGGCTCGATCTAAGCCCTTCATTGTAATTCAATCTGAGCCGTCCGTTGAAATGGGCTAGCTATAATAGGGGCATCCCCCCTCATTTGTAATCTATTAGAATTAGATTTAGAGATAGAAAGTGATAGAAGTTAAAGTAGAGCTAGGGGTTAGCTTAGTTGGAAAGGAAAGAAAGACTTTCCCTTTGAAAGTTTTTGCAAAAGATTGTTGTGTAAGACTCTCATGATATAAAGATTTCATTGATTGGTGACTTCATTTTGTGTTGTGGGCAGTTGACGAGATCTTTTCATCTTTCCAATTCGAATAGAGTAAAGTAAAGTAGATTTGTTTCATGCAAGTAGTTGTTAGCTGTGGAATGTGGTGTTTAATTTGAGCAAGTCTTCTCTTGTCCATACCACTAGCGGACTTGCTGACGGCTGGTTCGCCTTGCGTGGTCAACTAGAGTAATAGAGCTTAACTTCGATTGTGGCTCATATGTCCATATGCATCGTTGTGATGGTATGAACATGTTGTGTCATGGTTTGAATATTTCTCTCATCCTTTGAAGATTGCACCAACTTTGTGGAAGTTGTCCGAAGGGAGGCAAAGCAGAGTTTGGTTTGAAGATTGTCCGAATTGATCTTCACATTCCACCCTTTAGAAGTAGATTGTAGACTTCCTATCCTTATTCCCTTTAAATTCAGCATTTTCCGGGTCAGTCCAGATACCAGAACAACATTGTCAAATCTTTCATGTCCTAATTGCTTCACAAAATCGAACAACTACGTAAGTCCCCTTGGAATAATCCAGCAAAACACATCAACCAACTGAGTCTATTCACATTAAAGGAACCTTGGAGTCGAACGCATGAACTTTCACGCAACCTTAGCATGCAGAACACTTTGATCAAGAGAGAATAGAGTGACTGTTGGACATTTTATTCTGTGTTGGTGTGGTCACAAAAAACACGTCAACAGGAAGCAACTTAAAATTTTTGTCATCCTTCTTGATGGTATTTGTGTTCTCCTATCCATCATATATAGACCTCCTATCAAATTGCCAAGGCCTCCCTAAGAGCACATGACAATAATCCATTGGAAAAATATCACATAGGACCTTATCCTTATACTCTCCAATCTGAAAATCAACATATGCTTGCTCGTTTACCACCAAAGTTTGATTATCATTGACCCAAGAAACTCTATAAGGTGTTTCATGAGGTAATTTTTCCAAACTCAACTTGTCCACCATTTCCCTAGACACTAGATTATCTTGAGAACCAGAATCAATGACAGCTTGATAGACTTTACCTTTGCTTTTGCATGTAGTTCTGAATAGACTTTTTCTTTGACTTAAATCTTCCGCCTTGGATGCTTGCAACACAGTTCTTACCATGAGTGCCTCTCCTTCTTCCGATGTGAGATTCACTATAGGTGAAGTCACACTCTCTTCATCTTCATGCACTAGTCGATTCCTCCTTTCTCCACCATAAGAGCTTGAGCTTTGCTTTTCAGGGCATTTAAAGGCTGGATGTCCAGGTTGGTTACAAGTGTAGCATCTCCTTGAGAACTGATAGGAACCTCTTCCTCCACTAAATCTGCCTCTTGAACCTCTCCATCCACCTCTTGAAACATTTTGGTCCTTCTTGTCATCTCCTTGGCCCTCATTGTTTGACTTTGAATTAGGATTGAATCCTCTTCCTCTAGAGGTGTTGCCTCTTACTCTTGCTGCCTTATCTTGTCTCCTCTTTATCTTTTCTTCTGCCCTCATTGCCATTTGAAAGCATTGTTCAACTGATGTTGGTGCCATCAAGCTGATTTCATCCTGAATGTTGAACCTTAAACCATTCAAGTACCTAGCAGTCATTTCTTCTTCATCTTCTTCATGTTTAGCCCTTATACTTAGCCTATAAAACTCTTTAGTGTATGCCTGTGCATCTAACTCCTTTTGTCTAAGGTTTTGTAATTTCTTAAGCAATTGAATATTGTAATCAAAAGGAAGAAATTTACCTTTGATCTATGCTTTCATCTTCTCCCAAGAAATGATCTTGCTCTTTCCTTTTCTCTCCCTATCCTCTTGCACAAAATTCCACCACACCAAAGCATGTCCTTTCAGTTTTGTTTTTGCTCTCTTAACCTTATGTCCTTCATCAACATCTTCACTATCAAAGTAGTTCTCCAAAGCCCCTATCCAATCCAAGACCTCTTCACTATAAAGTTTTCCTCCATACATAGGAACATCCATTTTTCCATGTCCATTCGTCTTCACATATTTCAGAAGCTTCATTGTTCTCACATCATCTGGATCCATCTGCTCTTCTTCACTAGAGGTCTCTTCCTCTTCAGATTCACTTTGATCCAAAATGGTTCTGCCCTTAGCCTTTATTGCAGCCATCTCCCGCTTCAATGTCTCTATATCCTTGTCATCATTATCAAGTTTTCTTGCAACAACATTGTTTTTAGGAGGCATTTTGTTCCCTCCAACTACGTTCTTCTTCCTACACACAAACTTCAATCTTGATCTGCACAAAAGACCTACTCCCTTGCTCTAATACCACTATGATGTAGAGGAATCCCCACCAAGACCCTGACCAAGTTCCTCAATATTCCCATAAAGACAATTTATCCATTTGAATTCATTCCCTAAGTCAGATTCATCAAAGTCTTGAAAACTCACCTATTGTAACTAGCCTACCTTGTTGTAGTGGAAACCAGGTTTTCAGACCTTAACTTGAAGAATTTCCACCGGACTTAACTAACTCTTGGGAGATTCAGATACCCATTTTCAGGACACACAACATATCCAACATATAAACTAGAATCCTTCAGAACGTTCCCTCCAAAATGGTTTCTCTCACTGTTTTGCAGCCTCAATTAGTCCTTTTTTTCAAAGGGACCCCTCTACAACCTGACTACCAACCCAAGAAAACTTCAAAAAGTCTTAGGGAAGTTATCCAAACTCGTAATTTTCCAGGTTCTAAGTCTCTAAGGTCTCATCTTAACCTCCAATTCCAAAACCTTCTCTAAAGCCTAGAAACATAGGGTTTTAGGACACCCCTATTGAAAATACATACTCCCAACCT
Organism: Sequoiadendron giganteum; assembly: GCA_007115665.2. Classification (NCBI taxonomy): domain Eukaryota; kingdom Viridiplantae; phylum Streptophyta; class Pinopsida; order Cupressales; family Cupressaceae; genus Sequoiadendron; species Sequoiadendron giganteum. The sequence continues at coordinate 333,029,299 of CM021102.1, forward strand.
CTCCAAACTACACCAACTTCTCATACATGTCTAAAATGGTCTCCTCAAACTTGAAAGTTCATAAAATGGCCACTCCTAACTCCCCACCATAAGACTAAAGTCTAGACCCCTCAAATCATGCACTTTTCCAATGGGATCAGTCTTACAAACACTCCCAAATCATGACAATAATCTTCCCTACACAAATGAAAGCACAAACATGTTTATTGGGCCTATCTAATGCTGTCCACCAAGTTACAGGTCTTAATAGTGGGTGGAAGGCTTAGATGGTCATTTTACCTCCTCTCAAAACCTTGATTCAGGAAAATAGAGCAGTCTCAGAAGTTTGATAATCCCACACACAAAACAATGACTCTTAACCCCCAAAGCAGATGAAAATGAATGTATACACATATATTTAAAAGTATCCACAGTCTCAAACCATGATAGACCTGTACGGGCCTATGCCAAGAAGAGAAAATTCAGAAAAATCAATGAAAAACCAGTGATCAGCGTTTGCAAGTATGTTTTCTTCTTCCAGAATGAACAACCCACCTTCTCCTCGAGGAATTACATGATTTTATGATATTCTAACATAAAAATACCTCCTAGAACCGACCAAATACCATAACCACCCTTTGTTAGACTTAAAATGGCAATTTGACAATTTTTCTCTTAATCACCATCCCTTTACAACTTGACTTTATAAATGCCTCTTAACTGACCTATTAAGCCTTCCAATACATTTCAAATGGTCATTGAGACCTTATTCATAATAAAACCATGAAAACCAATCCTACATTATATCCTACCCACCTAGATCACCTGTCAACATGATATACATGGACAACTTATTACAATGCAACATATTTTAACATATTTTGCAACTTCCTCGTTGCATAATGTTTAAAAGAGCTTTAAATCATTTAATGAACCTTCAAGGTTCTCTCCCTTACATTCCAAAGTTATGGTGCCCCTGCACCATACACCCCCTATATAAAAACTCTTGTCCCAAGAGTAAACTTTTACTCCATGCTTCCACCTTGCTGCTCTCTGCATATCCACACCTGCAACTTGCCTTTTTCTCACTCCTGGATCAAAGGTTGACATGCTCCTATCCCTTACACCTGCAACCAAATAATGGTTAGTAACACACTATTCGCACTTCTTCATTGCTTCATCTCCACACTTGCATCCATCCAACTGTGTTTGTATACTCTGTCCTCCTTTCATTGTTATCAGACATTTCCACCTTTGTTCCTGTTGGTCTTTGCCTAGTGTGATCAGACCTTGCACACTGTCATTGCCAAGTATCATTGCCTTATCAGACTCACCAGTCCTTATACTTGCAAAATTGTCATGCTTTTCATCATTGCTTATGCTGATAGGACACACAATGGTCCCCACAGTAATCTCGTCCTCCCTTAGAAACACTCCACTGTGTCTTCCATGCTTATGCACTATGCTACCATCCTTCTCCTTTACTGTATCAGAACTAGATGTGAACCCATCACTCACTCCTTGAAAGACCAAACTCCTCACCATCCTCTCACCATTCCCCTGAACCAAATCAGACTTAGGCATGAGTCTTCTCTCTGCTTTTTCGAAAAACAGAATTCCCACTGTCCTAACACCATTTGTAGGTGTCTTCCTTACTGTCACAACACTGCCAACCTGCTCTAAACCTGCCATCACATCAAAATTATTATCCTCATGCCTTAAAGGCTCCTTCTTGCCAAACATTACCACCTTAGACTTACCCTTATGCCTTACACTTTTTTCAAGTGAAGCAACTTAAAACTTTTGTCATCCTTCTTGATGGTATATGTGTTCTCCCAGCCATCATATATAGACCTGCTATCAAATTTCCAAGGCCTCCCTAAGAGCACATGACAACAATACATTGGAAAAATATCACATAGGACCCTATCCTTATACTCTCCAATCTGAAAACCAACATATGCTCACTCTTTTACCACCAAAGTTTGATTATCATTAACCCAAGAAACTCTATAAGGTGCTTCATGAGGTAATTTTTCAAAACTCAACTTGTCCACCATTTCTCTAGACACTAGATTACCTTCAGAACCAGAATAAATGACAACTTGACACACTTTACCTTTCTTTTTCCATGTAGTTTTGAATAGGATCCTTCTTTGACTTAAATCTTCCTCCTTGGATGCTTGCAACACAGTTCGTCTTATCACGAGTGCCTCTCCTTCCGATGTGAGGTTCACTACAGGTGAAGTCACACTCTCTTCATCTTCATGCACTAGTTGATTCCTCCTTTCTCCACCATAAGAGCTTGAGCCTAGCTTTTCAGGGCTTTTAAAGGCTGGATGTCCAGGCTGGTTACAAGTGTAGCATCTCCCTGAGAGTTGATAGGAACCTATTCCTCCACTAAATCTGCCTCTTGCACCTCTCCATTCACCTCTTGAATCAGTTTGGTCCTTCTTGTCATCCCCTTGGCCCTCATTGTTTGACTTTGAATTAGGATTGAATCCTCTTCCTCTATAGGTGTTGCCTCTTCCTCTTGCTGCCTTCTCTTGTCTCCTCTTTAGCTTTTCTTCTACCCTCATTGCCATTTGAAAGCATTGTTCAATTGATGTTGGTGCCATCAAGCTGATTTCATCCTGAATGTTGAATCTTAATCCATTCAAGTACCTAGCAGTCATTTCTTCTTCATCTTCTTCATGTTTAGCCCTTATACTTAGCCTATAAAACTCTTCAGTGTATGCCTGTACATCTAACTCCTTTTGTCTAAGGTTTTGCAATTTCTTAAGCAATTGAATATTGTAATCAAAAGGAAGAAATTTACCTTTGATCTTTGCTTTCATCTTCTCGCAAGAAATGATCTTGCTCTTTCCTTTTCTCTCCCTATCCTCTTGCACAAAATTCCACCACACCAAAGCATGTCCTTTAAGTTTTGTTTTTGCTCTCTTCACCTTATGTCCTTCATCAACATCTTCACTATCAAAGTAGTTCTCCAAAGCCCCTATCCAATCCAAGACCTCTTCACTATCAAGTTTGCCTCCATACATAGGCACATCCATTTTTCCATGTCCATCCTTCTTCACAGCTTTCAAAAGCTTCATTGTTCTCACATCAGCTAGATCCATCTGCTCTTCTTCACTAGAGGTCTCTTCCTCTTTAGATTCACTTTCATCCAAAAGGGTTATGCTCTTAGCCATTATTGCAGCCATCTTCCACTTCAATGTCTCTATATCCTTGTCATCATTATCAAGTTTCTTTGCAACCTCATTGTTTTTAGGAGGAATTTCATTCCCTCCAACTACCTTCTTCTTCTTGCACCCAAACTTCAATCTTGATCTCCACAAAAGGCCTACTCCCTTGCTCTGATACCACTATGATGCAGATGAATCCCCACCAAGACCCTGAAAAAGTTCCTCAATATGCCCTTAAAGACAACTTATCCATTTGAATTCATTCCCTAAGTTAGATTCAGCAAAGTATTCAAAACTCACCTGTCGTAATTGGCCTACCTTGTAGTAGTGTAAACCAGGTTTTCAGACCTTAACTCAAAAGAATTCCTAAAGACTTAATTAACTCTTGGGAGATTCAGATACCCATTTTCAAGAGACGCACTATATCCAATAGATAAACTAGACTCCTTCAGAACGTTCACTCCAAAATGGTTGCTCTCATTGTTTTCCAGCCTCAATTAGCCCTTTTTTTCAAAGGGACCCCTCTACAACCTGACTACCAACCCAAGACAACTTGAAAAATTATTAGGAAAGGTATCCAAACTCATGATTTTCTAGGTTCTAAGTCTCTAAGGTCTCATCTTAACCTCCAATTCCAAAACCCTCTCAAAAGCCTAGAAACATAGGGTTTTAGGACACCCCTATTGAAAATACATAATCCCAACCTCTCAAAACTACACCAACTGCTCAGAAATGTCTAAAATGGTCACCTCAACCATAAAAGTTCATAAAATGGCCACTTCTAACTCCCCACCATAAGACTAAAGACTAGACCCCTCAAATCATGCACTTTTCCAATGGGATCAGTCCTACAAACACTCCCAAATGATGACAATTATCTTCCCTGCACAAATGAAAGCACTAACATGTTTATTGGGCCTACCTAGGCCTGTCCACTGAGTTACAGGTCTTCATAGTGGGTGGAAGGCTTAGATGGTCATTTTACCTCCTCTCAAAACCTTGATTCAGGAAAATAGAGCAGTCTCAGAAGTTTGATAATCCCACACAAACAACAATAACTCTAAACCCCCAAAGTAGATGAAAATGAATGTATACACATATATTTAAAATTTTCCAGAGTCTCAAACCATGATAGACCTGTACAAGCTTGTGCCAAGAAGAGAAAATTGAGAAAAATCAATGAAAAACCAGTGATCAGCGTTTGCAAATATATTTTCTTCTTCCAGAATGAACAACCCACCTTATCCTTGAGGGATTACATGATTTTATGATAGTTCTAACATCAAACTACCTCCTAGAACCAATCAACTACCATAGCCACCCTTTGTTAGACTTAAAAATGGCAATTTGACAATTTTGCTCTTAATTACCATCCCTTTACAACTTGACTTTATAAATGCCTCTTAACTGACCTATTAAGCCTTCCAATACATTTCAAAGGGTCATTGAGACCTTATTCATAAGAAAACCATGGAAACCAATCCTACATTATATCCTACCCACCTAGATCACCTGTCGACATGATATACATGGACAACTTATTACAATGCAACCTATTTTTACATATTTTGACACTTCCTAATTGCATAATGTTTAAAAGACCTTTAAATCATTTAATGAACCTTCAAGGGTCTCTCCCTTACATTCCAAGGTGATGGCGCCCCTGCACCATACACCCCCTCATAGAAAAACTCTTGTCCCAAGAGTAAAATATTACTCCATGCTTCCACCTTGCTGCTCTCTGCATATCCACAGCTGCAACTTGCCTTTTCCTCACTCCTGGATCAAAGGTTGACATGCTCCTATCCCTTACACCTACAAACAAACAATGGTTAGTAACACAATGTTCCAACTTCTTCATTGCTTCATCTCCACACTTGCATCCATCCAACTGTGCTTGTATACTCTGTCCTCCTTTCACTGTCATTAGACCTTTGCACCTTTTTTCCTATTGGTCTTTGCCTAGTGTGATCAGACCTTGCACACTATCATTGCCAAGTATCACTTCCTTATCAAACTCACCAGTCCTTATACTTGCAAAATTCTCATGCTTTTCATCGTTGCTTATGCTGATAGGACACACAATGGTCCCCACAGTAATCTAATCCTCCCTTAAAAACACTCCACCTTGTCTTCCATGCTTATGCACTATCCTACCATCCTTCTCCTTGACTGTATCAGAACTAGTTGTGAACCCATCACTCACTCCTTGCAAGACCAAACTCCTCACTATCCTCTCACCATTCCCCTGAACCAAATCAAACTTAGGCATGAGTTTTCTCTCCGCCTTTTGCAAAAACAAACTTCCCACTGTGCTAACACCATTTTTAGGTGCCTTCCTCACTGTCACAACACTATCAACCTACTCTAAACCTTCCATCACATCAAACTTATTGTCCTCAGGCCTTAAAGGCTCCTTCTTGCCACACATTACCACCTTTGACTTACCCTTATCCCACACACTTGTTTTCAAGGGAAGCAACTTAAAAAATTTGTCATCCTTCTTGATGGTATATGTGTTCTCCCAGCCATCATATATAGACCTCCTATCAAATCGCCAAGGCCTCCCTGAGAGCACATGACAACAATCCATTGGAAAAATATCACATAGGACCCTATCCTTATACTCTCCAATCTGAAAATCAACATATGCTTGCTCTTTTACTACCAAAGTTTGATTATCATTGACCCAAGAAACTCTATAAGGTGCTTCATGAGGAAATTTTTCCAAACTCAACTTGTCCACCATTTCCCTAGACACTAGATTATCTTGAGAACCAGAATCAATGACAACTTTTCACACTTTACCTTTGATTTTGCATGTAGTTCTGAATAGGCTCCTTCTTTGACTTAAATCTTCCTCCTTGGATGCTTGCAACATAGTTCTTCTTATCATGACTACCTCTCCTTCTTCCGATGTGAGGTTCACTACAGGTGAAGTCACACTCTCTTCATCTTCATGCACTAGTTGATTCCTCCTTTCTCCACCATAAGAGCTTGAGCCTTGCTTTTCAAGGCATTTAAAGGCTAGATGTCCAGGCTGGTTACAAGTGTAGCATCTCCCTGAGAACTAATAGGAACCTCTTCCTCCACTAAATCTGCCTCTTGAACCTCTCCATCCACCTCTTGAAATAGTTTGGTCCTTCTTGTCATCTCCTTGGCCCTCATTGTTTGACTTTGAATTATGATTGAATCCTCTTGCTGCCTTCTCTTGTCTCCTCTTTAGCTTTTCTTCTACCCTCATTGCCATTTGAAAGCATTGTTCAACTGATGTTGGTGCCATCAAGATGATTTCATCCTGAATGTTGAATCTTAAACCATTCAAGTACCTAGCAGCCATTTCTTCTTCATCTTCTTCATGTTTAGCCCTTATACTTAGCCTATAAAACTCTTCAGTGTATGCTTGTACATCTAACTCCTTTTGTCTAAGGTTTTGCAATTTCTTAAGCAATTGAATATTGTAATCAAAAGGAAGAAATTTACCTTTGATCTTTGCTTTCATCTTCTCCCAAGAAATGATCTTGCTCTTTCCTTTTCTCTCCCTATCCTCTTGCACAAAATTCCACCACACCAAAGCATGTCCTTTCAATTTATTTTTTGCTCTCTTCACGTTATGTCCTTCATCAACATCTTCACTATCAAAGTAGTTCTACAAAGCCCCTATCCAATCCAAGAGCTCTTCACTATCAAGTTTGCCTCCATACATAGGCACATCCATTTTTCCATGTCGATCCTTCTTCACATCTTTCAGAAGCTTCATTGTTCAAACATCATCTGGATCCATCTGCTCTTCTTCAGTAGAGGTGTCTTCCTCTTCAGATTCACTTTCATCCAAAAGGGTTCTTCCCTTAGCCTTTATTGCAGCCATCTCCCACTTCAATGTCTCTATATCCTTGTCATGATTATCAAGTTTCCTTGCAACAACATTTTTTTAGGAGGCATTTTGGTCCCTCCAACTACCTTCTTCTTCCTGCACACAAACTTCAATTTTGATCTCCACAAAAGACCTACTCCCTTGCTTTGATACCACTATGATGTAGAGGAACCCCCACCAAGACCTTGAAAAAGTTCCTCAATATGCCCATAAAGACAACTTACCCATTTGAATTCAATCCCTAAGTCAGATTCATCAAAGTCTTCAAAACTCACCTGTTGTAACTGGCCTACCTTGTAGTAGTGGAAACCTGGTTTTCAGACCTTAACTCAAAAACTTTCCATAGGACTTAACTAAATCTTGGGAGATTCACATATCAATTTTCAAGACACACAACATATCCATCAGGTACACTAGACTCCTTCAGAACGTTCCCTCCAAAATGGTTGCTCTCACTGTTTTGCAGCCTCAATTAGCCCTTTTTTTAAAAGGGACTCCTCTACAACCTGACTACCAGCCCAAGACAACTTGGAACAGTCTTAGGGAAGGTATCCAAACTCATTATTTTCTAGGTTCTAAGTCTCTAAGGTCTCATCTTAACCTCCAATTCCAAAACCCTCTCTAAAGCCTAGAAACATAGGGTTTTAGGACACCCCTATTGAAAATACATACTCCCAACCTCTCAAAACTACACCAACTGCTCAGAAATGTCGAAAATGGTCACCCAAAGCATAAAAATTTATAAAATGGAAACTTCTAACTCCCCACCATAAGACTAAAGACTAGACCCCTCAAATCATGCACTTTTCCAATGGGATCAGTCCTACAAACACTCCCAAATCATGAAAATTATCTTCCCTGCACAAATGAAAGCACTAACATGTTTATTGGGCCTACCTAAGCCTATCCACTGAGTTACAGGTCTTCATAGTGGGTGGAAGGCTTAGATGGTCATTTTACCTCCTCTCAAAACCTTGATTCAGGAAAATAGAGCAGTCTCAGAAGTTTGATAATCCCACACAAACAACAATAACTCTAAACCCCCAAAGTAGATGAAAATGAATGTATACACATATATTTAAAATTTTCCTGAGTCTCAAACCATGATAGACCTGTACAAGCCTGTGCCAAGAAGAGAAAATTGAGAAAAATCAATGAAAAACCAATGATCAGCATTTGCAAGTATGTTTTCTTCTTCCAGAATTAACAACCCACCTTATCCTTGAGGGATTACATGATTTTATGATAGTTCTAACATCAGAATACCTCCTAGAACCGACCAACTACCATAACCACCCTTTGTTAGACTAAAAATGGCAATTTGCCAATTTTGCTCTTAATCACCATCCCTTTACAACTTGACTTTATAAATGCCTCTTAACTGACCTATTAATCCTTCCAATACATTTCAAATGGTCATTGAGACCTTATTCATAATAAAACCATGAAAACCAATCCTACATTATATCCTACCCACCTAGATCACCTGTCAACATGATATACATGGACAACTTATTGCAATGCAACCTATTTTAACATATTTTGCAATTTCTGCGTTGCATAATGTTTAAAAGACCTTTAAATCATTTAATGAACCTTCAAGGTTCTCTCCCTTACATTCCAAGGTGATGGTGCGCCTGCACCATATCAACATGGAATGCCATTTATTTAAACCTGATATTAATACCTGTATGAAATGACCAAATAAGAAAAAGAATCTCAACTGCCTTTTATTTCTTTTAGCGCTATTTAATGTATCATCCCAAAACCATTCAATATATTTGTGATCAATATTTCTTACAAACTATCCAAGTCCAATAATAAATGGGACAAAAATCAATAACGTATTTCTACTAGAATTTACTCATACATGAATATAAATGCTTACCTGAGAGGAAGACGAGGTTGTCCCAATTTCTTTTTAATCTAAAAATCTAAGAGCAACTAAAATTGTCAAGCAAAAAGATACTAGTAATTAGCTTAAAGAAAAATCAGTTCCATTTTCTTGCACGTTAACATTGCAATCATGGGTTTCAAATTCCTTAAAAAATTAAGTTCTTCAATAATATCACCTTAGGGTCTTGCATAGCTTGTGTAGTTCTCTCCCATATTGGGGAACAATCTCTGTATGTCATTAGAAAAAAATTTTGATCCCTAGAACTTGTAATTTCAATGCATAATATATAAAAATGAGTCATAGCCAAATCTCTTTGAATAACCTGGCTTGTGCTTTTTTCCCTTGTTCCGAGGTACCTTTCTTTTATTTGCAAGACCAGTTTTCTTTCTCCTTGTACTCTAGTATTATTCTACTGCAACATCTTCAAATAATAACTAACTAGTCTAATTCAATCATTCCATTTCCTATTAAGTTTTAATACTCTTCCCCACCACGTTCCATCATTGCAAAGGTACTTTCATGTGATCTAATAGCTGGAATAGCTTATGTAAAAGAGGAATTTAGTAAAGGATGCACATTGTTTATTTGAGAAAAATTCCTTATGACATAATTATCCTTGATTCCAGTCGGTCCAATCATCTAGTCTAGAGTACAAACACAAGGAAGAGAGGGAAGCTTGGTATTTGAACATCCAATTCCACAAACATGTGAATTTCTCTTCCATTTTAAGGAGAATCTCTTGCCTTTCACAGTAGACAAGTTTGCTTTGAATTGTGTTTTAATTGTAAAATTAGGAAAGAATGATTGCAAAAGAGCTTTGGAGCTGAAGAAATCCACAAACATTGTAGATTGACATCTTCCCAACAATGAATCAAGAATGAGTCAAGAATAGACCCTAGAGCCAAAAATATTAATAAGAAAAGAAACCACTCTAAACTGGAAATAATTTTTTGAGAGAAAAAGACTAGTACATGTGATTCAAAAGTAGCTCATCAGAGTTCACAATATCATTAAAATGCCAATATAGTTTCTAAGAATTGTTGAATGAGACCATAAAAAAATGAAATAAGATGCTTTTTTCAAATAGTTCTTATTTGTCTTTGTAAAATAGTTGTTATATGTCAACCCTTGTTGAATCGCACCCGATGCAAACATCATATAGCTTCCAATGCCAAAGTAAAATACATTTGGCTATATGTAGCATAAGCTTAATAATTTGCATGCAATAACCCTCCCTCTTTACAAAGGATGAAATGACCTTTACTAGTTAATAGAATAGTACTAAAACTTTGCTATCTTTTGTCATGATAGAATAGTGAGTGTGGGTTTTGAGCCAGAATCTCAAACTTTTTTGGAAGCAGTCTTCTGAATTTGGGTCTTTGAGGTATTGAAGTATGGAGGAAGCCTAAAATAATCTTTCGAATTTGGGTTTGTCTCTATATGAAAATGGGTAAGGGAGAAATCTAAATTAGGGTCAGCAAGCTACATAAGCCACAATGTAATGAAGAAAGATAAACATTAAATTGATTTTGATCAACTAGTTCATGTTGCACACCATTTTCTAAAATCTCATCTTATCTATACATAACACTATATAAACCCAAAGGAGCCACAACTTAATCACTTATTCATGTAGCTTATCACACTCATATCTTTAGGTTTGATTCCATTTCTTATTTTTTATTTTGATTGTGAGATGGTGAGACTAAGGACTCAAATGTTGAACCATATTAGGACACCTGAGTTTAAAGAAAATCTCCAACACCAAGCATATACAGGTTGTTGGAGCCCAGTCAATTCTAATGACCCAAGAATTTATCCTGATTGCAAGACTAACCCAAGTTAAAAAAAAAATCATTGCATAAAGCCCCCAACAACTCCAACGTACATGTGGTAAGGATGTGATCTAACAATTAAGGCCCATTTCAGCCCAACATAAATATATAAATCCTACAAAGGTAGCCCTTCTTTAGAAGTCTTAAAGGATATGGCAAGTGTTTGAAATCTTAAAAATGGGCCTACATTTATAGAGCTTAAAGAGTATTACCCATGTTTATTTCAATGTTTACAAATATTTTGTAATGTATTTCAAACTTACCTCATTAATTGTTAACTATATTCCATATTTCCATATTACAAATTTTACGAATGTGATCTTAAAGAACATATCCTATGTTTAAAATTATGAAAGAATGTACCTCGTAGTCACAAATATTTAAGATCTTGTTTCAAGATTGCCTTACATGTTAAAAGCAATCCAAAACAAGAAGAAAACATCAACAAATGGAAATTAGAAATACAATTTTTTAAAAATTTCAACACAAACAAATGGTAATAGAAAACAAATAAAACACAAAACAAGTTGGAAATTCTAACATGCCTATTTAGGACAAGCAACATATTGGAAGCAACGACCAAAAAACAAGGACTTTAGCATCACATAAACCATTCCATTTGTTTGCTTACTACTTGTAAACTTCTTAATTTTTTCATACTTACTTGATTAACCATGAAGTAAATGCAGTTTAGTTTATTTTTTGTTGTTTAATGATATACATTTGCAAGACAAGGACAACAATAAAACAAACAAAATAGGTAGTGTTGCAGAGCAGTGAGGAAAAGGGTTTGAATTATTGGACAAGCATATTTTAGGGCAGGCATGATCTCTATGGGTAATTGAAATGTAGTCATTACAGGAAACTCAAGTCCATCATTCATTCTAAAGGGTATAAGCCCACACCAAGAAAAAAAGTCAAATCATAGATTTTAAACAATAAAATTTAAAACCATTATATTTCAAACCCTAACAAAACCAAACCCTAAAAAATAGGGGATAGTACATGGCGATGCACCCAAGATTTGTATGCACACTTAATTAAGCATCTGAAAATATCGCCTGAGTTTTAGTGCTACTCAATTCTTGAGTTCAAAGAAAAAGAATTGCGAGCTTTTAAACAGAAATATTGGTTACAGTTTGTTTTTCAAGCAAGGGGTGAGGAATGTGTCAACAACTTGAAAAATGTTTTTCCCATCATGAGACAACTTTCGAGAGAGCCAATCCCTTCATTTAACATAAAGCAACATAATGGTGTTAAAATGAAATAAAACACAAAAAAATGATCCAACAACATAAAGATTCCAAAAATTTAAATTCACTGAAACCATAGCAAGCGACTTACCTAAAAATTCTACAAATTATGTTGTGTTGTTGCTGATGATAAAAAATAGGGAGATCTTGCAATAAAAGTATGAAACCATCTTTGAAACCTTATTTTCAGGTTGCAGCTTGCCAATTTGGAGAAGTGAAAAGTCAATACCAGGGATGAAGAGTTTGAAGGAGCGCAAAGCAACAACAATGGGGAAAGAAACAAAAAGGTGCATAAACGGTTGAGAAAATAGCCAAAAATGATGAATGGATGAGATTCATCTTACATCATCTATAAGTCAATCTGCATTGTTCGGCATAATAAGGGGTTGGAAAAGCTCAACATGGGGATGCCTTCGACATAAAATTATGTGGAAATGAGATTGCTCAAAAGGGCAGGAACAAAGGATCATGGTCCAACCCTTTATACTTAATTAGAGGATGTTTAAAAATATTATTTGGAGTGTAGGTAAGTGTTGTGTAGTGGTAATTTGTTATAGTTTTCAAGATAATGTGTTTGAGTTTTTTAATTTATGGAAATAAGGTCTTTAATTGTGATCTCAAAACTTTAATCAATATAAAATTTTATAATTTGATAATTTAAGGTGTGAAGAAAAGGGATAGGAATTAGGTTTCTAATAGTGATCTCAAATTTTCAATCAATACAAAAATGTATGATTTGACAACTTATAAGCTTTTTTTAGGTAAAAACAAAATCATATTATAAGGGAATTTAAAATAAATTACAACATAAAGATTTCCAAATAGCAATAGTCATTAATAAGATCAAAAGAAGAAAAATCCAAAGAGGATTTCCATTATTCTACCATCCCCAAGAATTAAAAGAATTAGTGATCCAAACAAAACTCACATTCTTCAAGAACTAGAAGTAAGGAGAGTTAATCCCAATCATTATGAATGAGATAAAGAAGTTGCCTAGGTTTATCAATGACATTCTAGTCACAATCAACATCAAAGGCCCATTTAGCTAGGAAATTTGCATCAACATTCTATTCTCTATGAACATGAACAAAGAAAATGGAATGAAAATTTGAGGTGAGATAGAGAATCTACTTAGCAAGAGATTCCAACCGCCAAAAAGGCTCATGCAACTTCTCTTTGTTCAAAAGAGAAATAAGGATTAGAGAATTCATTTTACTAATAATCTTCTTCCAACCTAACTCACAAGCTATCTCAAGTGCAACAAGAATGGCTCAAGCCTACATTTGATTATTAGTGCAACAACTCATCGAAGAATTGAATAAAACAACACTTTTAGGTACTTATGAAATGTTAACCAATAACTAATATATTTAAATTATATTTTATAATGTTGCAAACACTCTACAAACCTTCAAAATATGAATTTAATTTTATATGTTATAAACGTTATACAAATCTTCAAATTTTAAATATTTTTATCATGAGTCTTACCACATTTACATTGTTGATAAAAATAGAGATTGAAAATGTATGCATTTTTTAATATCATAAAGCTAGTGGAATCGACAAACCCCACATGTTTGACATCCAATATTATCACAACCTTTATGATCATATTTTTATTGAATATTTTCATAATGAAAAATAATTTTGGTTATTATAATGGGGAAAATTTTAAACCTTACAAATTTCCCCTTAATTTTAGGCTTGATTTAACTATGTTATCCTTTATGCAATTGTTGTCAGATAAAGTTTGCACCCTTGCTAAAGCTATGAACTTAAGCAACCTACTGACACATTGGAACACTTCGAGGTTGTGGGTGACCTAGGAATGAAGTGAACCTCCAGGTTATGGGCTGGTTCCCTTTGAATCTTCTTGTAAAACCAATTTTCGTGATAGGTGAAAAGGGGTAAAAGGATTAATGCAAAAACTAAAATAAAATAAATTGGAACAATGGTGATACACCTAAGGTAAGGATTTCTGACAAAAAGCTGTAGGAACTCACAAAAAACCTCAACAAAAGATAATCAATCTCACAACACAGAGATTTATGTCTACAGAAATGATTTTATGAAAGGCTCTGATTATTTTAATGCTTAAAGATAAGGAAAACAAAGATGTTTTCACAGACATTAAAGCAAGAAAAAGGGATCACTAACATAAACCTGCACTATGACATAACATTCCTTGCATCCAATATTGAAGGAATTTGATAAAACAAAGGATAACATAGAATTTTATCATGCAATTCACAAACAATACTGAAAACAAGAAAAGAAGGTGAAGGAAAAATGACTTCCGTTGAGGAAAAATGAGAATCTGTATTACATCTGCCAAAACTCATGAGTTACAAAAATGTGAAGTATATGCCTCAACAGTCTCCAAACCAAGAACTCCTTCAACAATGAAAGAAGAGAAGGACTTATAGAATTGATCTCCAAACTCGGAATTGAAAATTTGGCTCCAAATATGATGTGTTGTCAATCTCCTCCTCCAAATAGGGCATGCAATGCCAACCAACTCCCAGAAGAGTTGTCCAAGTTTCACCAACTTGGTGAACCGTATGCAAACAATAACCCCTACAAATCAGGTCCAAAACTAAAGGTAACAAACTGCCATGTGCCTTAAATCACCCCTTGACTCAAGTCAAGTCAATAAGAACTCATAACTAAAGAAAAACTCTTGATCTTGGGCTCCAAATTCCCTAAAAATGCTCCAACATGTTGGCATTGATTTCTCAATTATCTCCAAAATTTAAGCAAAGCTCTCTTTATGCTTAAATTGACTCCCTTTGACAAACATTATATCAAAGACCCTTATTTTGGCATTTCAAAAATATCTTTTATTTAAAAATGATTTATAGTCATCATTTAAAAATAAAGATCACAAATTTTGAAAATAAAATGCAAAAATAAAAAATAGACTAAGTCAGAAATAAGGGAAATAAAGACCATAAGCCTATTATCCTATTGAAAAGCTATTAACATGAAATAAAAAGGTAGCAAGAACCCACGACTTATGAAGATTAGAAAAACGCCAAAGGCAAAAAGTGTTCCCACCGCACCCTCTAGGGTATTAACCCTAAAACGAATGTGAACCATTCATTTCATTTCTACTCTTGGTGAAGTAAAGAGAAACCGCCATGCTCAAACCCTAGCCGCCATTTGGAGCTTGAGATCTTTGTTCTTATATTTCCTGCCTGCAGATCCTAGAAGTTTTTTTAATGGGAATGCTGAAGGTAAGCCAGTATGATTACATTTTTGAAAGATTATCTCCATTTTTAAATCTTTTTAAAAGCTTCTGCATGCCTTCAGGCCGCGAATTTTGAACATTCTTTCTGATATACCTCTTTTGTATTGTGCTATGACTTCGTGACTTTGTCTGACCACCATGGAAAATGCTATTCGAGCCTTTTATTGGAAACCTCAGCAACTTATGCCGCTTTATTGAAGAATTTCTGGAGACTTGAAAGAGGCAAGTTTGATCTTTTGTCAAATCTTGAAGTTTTCCTTGTTCTGGAAGCTTTATAGACTTTTACAAGGCGCGCCCATAGATAAATTTTGATAATCTTTCATTGCTGTGACCTTGTATCTTTGCTACGATTTTGGTACCTCTTCATCTAGCCGCCATTACTATTCTTGGTCGAGCTTGGTTTGGGAAAAATGTGAGAAAAAAAAATGCTATACTAGTCTTGCCAAAGCTCCTTTTCACACAGTAGAACTGGTAAATTTTTTTGTTCTTCAATCTGTGTTTATATTTTTCCTTTTCTGTGTTATCTTCTGCCTGGCCGCCACAGATACATGCTGGTTCGAGATTTTTGGGCTGCAAATCTGGGCCGCAAAAACTCTCTATATGTTGGCAACATAATAAAGTCTTTGCACCAAGGTTTTTTCTTTTAGAGCTTTTGAGAAGAGGTAAGTCTGGCTTTTCCTCAAAACTGAAACGTTTTTACATTATCAAAGCTTTTACAAGCCGCGCCATGGCTGGATCATGCATTTCTGATATATCTCTTTGCTCCATTTGATTTTTTTGTGTTTGAGCTTACTACTGTAGCTATTATGGAATAATCTGGGAGAGCTTTTTGACTTCTCCATGGGATCTTTGAAGGTTTCCTAGAGACATTTGACAAAAAGAGTGCATTTAGACAAAAATCTGCTTTTTTGTAAAATCCATTTTGATTTCTTTGTGCTGTCTCTGTGTAAGGCACGATGGAAGAACATACTCCAGATTAATACAATCTTGACACTCCTAAAAAAAACAATCCAAGCTTCGTTGAAATTTGTAATGATTATTCTTATTCACTCAAAACTTATCATTGTATGACTTTCAGCATCTTGACTGTAACATAACCATGACTGTCCCTATTTGCTATTCTCCTTTTTTTTTACATTCCTACATATTATATTGCTATAGCTGTGTTCTGCTTCCAGGTACTTCATGTCTGATCATTTGCACTCTGTAATTTTGAGAAACCTACCCCTACTTACTGGAAAGAAAAACCTTTGTTTAGTAGTTTCAAGACGAATATATACTTATCATCCTGTTGTATGAATAAATAATACCTTATTGAAACTCTTTTATAGCTGCCTTCTTTCACTCAGACATTCAAGATGAATTGTTTTTGCTGTAGCTTTTAGCAACAGTACAAAATCAGTTTGATGCTCTATACTGTAAACAATGCTCATTGTATTTCCTGGAAACCTCTGCAAAACACAAAATAGAACCAATGATATTTTCACTGCTGATACCACTGTTATGAGCTGAGCTCCACCCTTGTGGGAGCCACATTTTACTCCACTCATATTGAAACTGATGAATAAACAGCAACAAAA
>CM021102.1:333055615-333083551 GCA_007115665.2 Sequoiadendron giganteum
GAGAGAGAGTAGAGGGAGAAATGAGAGAGAGAGGGAGGGAGAGGGAGAGAGTAGATAGAGGGGGAGAGAGAAAAGAAGGGGTATGTTGGAGAGAGTAGAGAGAGTGGAGGGAGAGGGAGGGAGAGGGAGAGAGAAAAGAGAGGGTGAAGGGGTAGAGAGAGTGGAGGGAGAGGGAGGGAGAGGGAGGGAGAAAAGAGAGGGTGAAGGGGTAGAGAGGAGAGAGAGAGGAAAGGGAGAGAGGAGATAAAGAGAGAGATGCAGAGGGAGAGGGAGAGTGGGGGAGGGAGAGAGGGAGAGGAAGAGTGAGGGAGGGATTTGCATCATAAAACATCATATACATCTCATATTGTGTTAAATGTATAACCAATTTTTTTATGCAGTCAAAAATTGTCTCCAAGCTCGATCCTATATTTTAGAACATATCTTTTATTTGATGAGGGATGAGTACGATCATGCAAAAAACTTGAGACCAAGTTCCTAACACCAACTTCAATCTTATTAGAATGAGAATTGCCTTATGTCATAGTATCATCCAAAACCTTTCTCTTTTTCACATATCTTGTGAGTTTTCATCCTACTTAAGCCAATTTCACTTGAAAGTGAAGAGAATTGATGCTTTCTTGTCATTTGTGGACTTAAAATAGATGTCAAAATCACCCTTCTTAAAATTCTCTTATTCTCTTATCTCAGCAATAAATGGTCATTTGTTGGGAGTTAATCGAACTATGATGTCTTTGTGCTTACGTAGGCAAGGCCATCATCGATGAGCCCCCAAGGTACTAGCTCAGTCCCTATTAGGTTTTTCTCTTGATCTAACCCTTGGAAAACACAAAACCATTTAAATTTTTTGAAAACCTTAAATAGGGGAGAGGAGCTGATACGTAAGCGGGGGCCCGAACATGCGATGGGACATGCGCTTATTGGGGCCCACACCTATACACCGGTCCTCCATAACATAAAGAAAATTTCATCCATAGATAGGCTTGATCACACCAAACATAAATTAGATATAAAATGCACACAAGTTAGCATTAATTTAAAAACTTAACAAGTACACGCTGGTAGCCAAACATGATGAAGTGTATCCAACTTGTATCTAACATATAACAAGTAGCATTCCGACATGGAATTTAAATAGCCCAAACATTAATACATGCACCCTTCCTCGTAAACTGGTAAACCCAACTTTCACACCAATGCAAGCGTCACTTTCACATTAATCAAAACTACACAACATAAACAAGGTGCCAAGTCAACAACTTTGAAACCCATTCGACCCATCTTTGACCGACTGGTGAACCCATTACAAGAATGTTTCCCATCGTAGCATAACCAAACCAACATGCAAATGCATTTGCCTATCCCATCTACCATGAGATCTAAAACACGTATTAGCTTCAATCTGTCCCATCTTGCCAAGTAGGGTGTGCATGTATTGGAGCCAAACACAAATATCCCACCTGCATCCATTTAACACTCCTATAAGGCTGCCCACCCCCAATGCTAGGAGATAGTAACAAGGATACATGGTCATCTAATGACCTCTAGATACAGGCTGACTCATACTGACTCAACCAAACATATGAACCATACAAACACAAGGTCACTTTGTTTCCAGTCAACATAGTCTTTTACTTCACAAAACCAACACATAGTTGACCTAGGAGAAATGTCACCACATAGGCGCATGAGTTACCTGTTAGATCTTCACTGATCCCGACCCCCATCAAGATTCACTCTCCTACTATCAACATATGGAACCCAACCACTTCTAATCCAAGGAGACAACATATGTCAAAACCCACTTCAACACTAGAGGCACACACATAACTAACCCATTCTATTCAAGGAGGCATAAATCCTCATTTGTGGAAACTGGGTAAATCACTAACATGACTCCATGCACTACTCAAGGGCAATACAAACGGTTGACATCACAGTATGACAACCCCATCATAAGAAACTCTGGAAGACTTACATATTTAAGACACACTTAACCCATTTCCCCAAAACGAAACTAGAAGAAATAGTTACAAAGGGCAATCAACACAATTAAATAAATCTAATGTTTGGATTTCCTAAATCATTCACATTGAGAAGAAAACATTATAATAATTTATCCAATTTCACTAATTAAATAAAAAGCCTTTCATATTCAGAGAGAGGAAAAATCTAATTTTATTTAAACCCAAATCCTCGATTACTTTTAAAAGCAATAATTTTTAACTGCAAAATAACTAAATCAATTTCTCCTACTATGCATTTAAACATGCACCCATGTAAAATAAAATGGAAAATATATTTTAAATGTATATATACATAACATATATATATATAATTATGTATATAATTATATATATACCTTCAATATATATATACATTAAATATATACTGAATAAATTACAATAAAACAATTATTTAAATATATATATATATATATATATATATCAAATAATGTATATATATATATAATATATACCTAACATATAAAATATTATTTAAATTTAATAAAGGCAACACACTAAATTCGTTGCATTGTTTTTTATAAAAACAAATGAAAAGCTAAATATTGTGTGAGTCAACTGTGTAAACACAACCAAGCCACACCATAGACACGGTAGGGAGGTAGCCAGGGCTTCCCCCACCGATCCCTCCCAATTACTATACATAACAATAAACTCGGAAACAACATGGAATAATTCCAGCATTTTTTTTTAAATCCTTATTTCGTCATCACGCCTTACAGACGACACCTACAGCATTTCAATCTGAATATTATTAATATTATATATATATATATAAGATATTTAGCATAACAGAATAATTGGGAAAATTTTCCAAAAAGACCCTCTATAGGTGAATTTTGCAACCATAGTCGGGAGTCCAAATGTAACATAAAATTTCATACAGAACAATTTCACAAACAAAGTTTCCTTTCCAAAAAGAAAATTTATAAAGAATTCATAATTCTTTCTTTTGTATAAGAGGAATTTTACAAAGTTTAAAGAAAAAAAAATCTAATGACATTCTACAGACGGTTGTTCAATCTTATTATAGAGGTTCTCAATTAAATCTTTTCATAGATGCTCTCGAATTTTTCTTTAAATAGATAAATTAAAAAGAGGAAGATTGTAGTTTTCTACAAAGAATATTACAAGATCTAACACAAAGGTTTTAAAATAAAATTTCCTAATTCTCATATTGGTTTCCTCTAATTTTTCTCCCAATGATTTTAACTATTGAATCCATAGAGGATTCTCATATTTTACTCTCTGATTTCACTGTAAAAGATTCCTATAAAGGCACTAGATTTACTCACGGAAAAATTACCAACACAGAAGCCTAATAAAAGCTTCTACAACAGATCTAGCATATCAATCTTTTCTACAAAAAATAATTTTCATTTAAAACTTAAACAAAGACAAAGATTTTAAGAAGGGAACCTGTTTCCAACAAAGCTTCTGGAGTAAACAAAGTTTTTGGTGTCGAGCCTCCTCCAAAGCTTCCAGCAAGGCTTCCACAACTTCTTCCAAGCAATCAAATTTTTCGAGCACAAAATTGATTCTAATACAACAACAATCTTTCCCAAAACAAATATGAGTGCACAATTCCCAACAATTTTCTACAACACAAAGTTTCTTTCCAATTTTTCCATAGCAAGCAAATCCTCTCCCTTTTGCAAAATTTCAATACACCAAAAATATCTTGTGCTTTTTCCGTGAAGAAGCTTTCCGCTTCCTCACCCAAAGCCAAGATTCCCTCCGAGGAATTAATTTTCCCAACAACCCAAATTAATTAACTCAAATTTGCAGAATTAAATAGTAGTAGACAAGGCAAATGAAGACACACTGAACATGGACTGATAACACACTGTGGCTAGGGTGTAGACCTGACATAGGTAATCTAGCTATTATATCCCAATCAACATACCGTTGGGTTTACATGCTCAAACCTGTGAAGCCAGGTGGAGTCGATGTCTTGAACCTGCAAACCTATATCCAAGGCATCAATAGCATATGTATATAAAATCATCATAAAACACACCACAAAGAGGAAATCGTGGAATCGTAGGGCACTCGCAAGCGAGTGATGAAAATACGTCCCCTTCACCAATACAATATCACTAAACTAACAATTCCATCATTAATAAAAATCATGAGCAATAATCATGTCATAATAGACCATTATTCTTAATCAAAGCATATCAAGTATAACATCAAGTAATGTACATCTCATCACACACATAGTCCATGTCACTCTATAAGAAATGATAAAATAATAAAACATCATAATCTAACATAAGAGAAAAACAGAGGGGTGTCACATAAATTATTGAGTAAAATCTCAAGGTGATTTCTTTTTACATATTTGGATGCCCGTGCATATGAAATTTGATAGAATTTCAGCTTGTCAAACTGCAAATGGATTTAAAAAGCCACAACTGCTTTATACATGCTTGGTTGATTGTGTAGATAAATATTTAGTATATCTATATAATATATAGATAAGACAATCTAAAAATTGGTAAATTTTGGGGATAATCATTATATAAATAAATGGTTCCTGTGGAGACATATATTTGGTATATGTAGATAAAATTTAGATCAAACAATATTAAAATTGGTTTAATTTGGATGAAATTATTATACACATTTGAGTGCCTATGTAGATAAATTCCTGGTTGAGATAATATAAAATTGAGTAAAGTTTAAGGATAGTTGTTAAATGCATAATTGGGTGCATGTCTAGATAAATTTCTAGTATATTTAGATACATTTTAGCTTAAATACAGTGGAAAAATTGAGGGTAATTGCTATAAATATAATTGGTTGATAAACTTTTGGCTCAAACAATCAAAAAGAGTAAAATTTTAGGGCACTTGTTAAATATGTAATTGGGCACATATGCAGATAAATTTTGGACGTGTTGCAATAAATTCTTGGCTTGGATGATGGGAAGAAAAAATAGGTAAAACAAAATTGAAGCAAACAACTATTTACATAATTGGGTGTCTGTAGAGTTAAATGTTTAGTATGTCTAGATAAATTTATAGGTCAAACAAAGTAAAAATAAGTGATTAGGACACTGCAAAGGTAAAAGTTGAGGTTACCTACAAATCCATAATAGGGCACATTTGTAGATAAGTTTCTAGTATGACTAGAGAATTTTAAAGACATTAGCATTTTTCAGAAGTCATTAGAGAATTTAATCTTGTTGAGAAAAAGTTGTACTCAAATCAAATGATGCGGAGAGACAACCAGTGTAGTTTCTGAATTCAGAACTAACTGGTGTTTGCAGACAATGAGGAGGTGATGTCATTGAAAGAGAGAGTGACACTAGAAGAATGAATCTTAAAGATATAGCTATTCATAAATATTAGAATAAATTTGTTTTAAACTTTAGTAGTTAAATTCATTCCAGACTTATTCTATGGCTACAATACATAGAATCTTTGCCTTATGCATGCTTATTATAAATAAATAGAAACTGACATGCCTTAAAGATCACCAATATTTTGAATAAGGTGGATTCTAAAGTTGTAATTGGTTTGATGAGTGCTTTGTAATAATATGTTTGATGAATGATCTGCAACAATCAAAATGAATTCATAGCAAGACACTTAGAGGAATATGAATAAAGAAGATCAACAAAAGACTATAAGAAAATTGAGAATTTACCTCCGCTCTGCTCAAAGTGAAATGCGCTTGTTGTTGCTCAAAAGGAAAATGCTCTACCATCTTATACTTTCTTAAAAGTCTTTACGTGATTAATCTATGTAAAATAATCCAACTAGTGAATAGCTATATCTTTAGGATTCCACTCATAACTTTACAACCACACCCCTATCTTAAAGCATAAATGATCATTTTCATTCATAACTCAACATTCATCTTCAGGCCTCAATAGGTTCCCTTTATAACATTTCCATCCTCATAATGTTTGTACAATTCCACACATGCAACATCAACCCTCGCAACCAAACTTTGTTTGTAGGAATATTTATTTGTTGTATTGCAGGTTTCTAACTACTTGGGGGTAAATACTTTCCACCTAACCTTAATGGGTCATCGAGTTATGAAAAATCTCACCATAGCCCTAAGCCAAGAGAATTTTTAAGACCCTACTAGTTTCCACATAGACAACTAACATAAAACAAACTTGACCACACACACAAAATGGACTCCACATAACATGGACTAGTACAACAACCAGAAATCGCATATTCAAGAGATACACAACCATTTAAGGGAGAGTTTTAGATTTATGTCTCATCACAAGAATACAACAAGTTCAACATAATGGTTTCACAAACAATGGAGTTGAGAACTTGATGAATTACCTCCCAATATGGACATAATGTCAAGATGCAGTCTCTTTTCTCCCTTCCATTCAACCAACCAGCAAGATAGTCTCTCCCTCTCCCCAAAACCCTCCAACCCAGAAGAAGAAATAAAACATAAAAATGAATGAATGATCCCCCAAACATAACTCAAACTCCCTTTTAACCTCCTATTCAAATGCCCTCCCTTAGACATTGGGTTGGGGTCTTTTAAAATTACTAAATAACTCCAATTTCCTTATTTTTCACTTCTTAAAATTTGCCTCCCAAGATGCCCACGGGTTACACTATTCACATCCCATTTAAGACACCCAAAATAAACCTCCATAAGCTCACCTAGTCAATAAACTTCTCATATCAAAATAACCTAAGACACAAAAATAAAATAACACAAACAACACATTGACCCAAAATGTGAACTAAGGATGCTTAGGGTCTTAAAGGTTCTCTTGTTTCCCCACTGGTGCTTTTATATATATATGCATAACTTAGTGAAATTTTTAGTGCATCATGATATCAATTTCTCGAATCAGATATTCAAAATTTTATTATCAATTAAATAATAACTAAAATTGCGTACCTCAACATGGTTTGGTGTGCTTCTTTGGAATGATCATAATCCGGACTTGTGTTGCTGTACAACAAATCTCGCCACTCGATGTTAGCCATTTGTAATTCTCTCTTTAAGGCGTGTAACCTTAATTACTAAATTAAAACATATCTAACTAGTCTAGCACTCTCATAAAAAAGAAAAATCAAGAACACAATTAGCACTTTCTTGTCCATTGTCCTTTTATTTTATTCTATTTTGTCACAAAGCCAATTTACATTGATATTAAACGAAATCAAAAATATCTAAATAGTGATGATCCACATTAAACTTCTTTGTTTTGCACTATTCAAACTATATACAACTTTTCAAATTGAATCCCTTTTTATACTTAAATTCAATTGCTATAGCTAGTAAATTATTATATAGTAACTTGTAGATTCCACATATTAACATCCACATTGGTGCATAGAAAGTATCATCTAACATAGAAACTTGAGAATTTTTTTGAAATGCCTGCCATGATAAAATGTTAATATTTAGACAAGGTCAATTTCTTATTATTTGGATGACAATATAACAACACTCACCAATTCGTAATAATAAATAATTTCAAGGACCACTTTTCTTTTCAATCCTAAATTACAAGGTAAGAAACCACGAAAGTGAAGTAATAGTTATCTTAGTTTGATATTTCTTGATGGCACATATAGAACCTATTAGTGGTACTACCTTATGTATTATATTAACATCATATGCATCTAAAATCCAACAAGGAATATTAACAAAACTTGCAAAACTTGATATCTCTATTCCATCTAAAGTCACATGATATAAACTTATGGTACTCAAAATCCTATTGAGTGACTTTTTCTTGATTGAGTTTATACATAAAACATTAGCTGAGTGTATTGGCATGGTTAATGTTATATCCACATGGCCCACACAATGATATCTATTTGTATTATGTGAAAATACACCAGAAGGTTCATACTAGATCAATGCTACATAAATAATTAGTTATCTTGACTAACTGCTAGAAATGAAACTTACCAAGGAGACATGAGTTAAAATAGATGTACGTAGGGTGGGACCTTACATCCTACAATTCCTCTTTTATTCTCCTCTTTCTTATCCTCCTATATTGACTTTTTATGCTATTTCTCCCGAAAAAAAAGCATTTAAGTTAAATATTTGAGAAGGGTTATGAATCTTCTTAACTATGGAATTCTCATATCTCTTAGTCCAGACGCCTCTGCAAATCAGTTCCCTTTCATTCTCGTTTGATTCCTCATTCCAAAAGAAAGCTTGAATGTGCAGTCGTGGGGATCATGAGGGTTTACATTTTTTTAAAGGCCTCACCACGCTTTCTCTCTATTCTTGCTTCCTCCCTTTTGTCTAACTGGTCTCTTTGGATCTTCAAACAAATTGGCTTCAAACAAATTTTATCACTTTGGATCTTCAAGAGATAACTGGTAAATTTCATTGTTGATCTCAATTTGATCACCCAACCAACATATATATTATGTTTATGGGAAAAGGAAATCCCTATTTTGTACATGGGCTCTAAGAAATAAGGTAGATGCAAAGGAATCTATTTAAGACATACATCATGTTTATTGAAAAATATCAGCAAAGCCCCGATAAATATCCCTACTACATAGGGAAAACACTTTTTGGAAAAAATAATACAACACTAATAAGCTCGATGCTATACTACACCCCAGTGCTAAAGAAAAGAAAAGAGGGTTCATCTTTTACCAATGAATAAGGTACTTTGAAAGTATATCTCATGGTTATTCAGGACTCACGAGAGGACAAGTAATTTATTTTTTATGGATTTCAGTTATAACAACGTCAACATGTTAATTATGATTTGAATGCATAACTAATATATTAGGAATTTAAGATCATCAATAGAGGGATTTAAAACCCTTACACACATATTCATAGGCAATAAATAAAATCTCACTTTGAAAACACACATGGATATTAGCAAGTACCTGATAAAGACCAATAAATTGAAAGCATTTTTAGAACATAATAAATGTCAACTTTGAAATCTTATCTTTGGCATTCCCAATCAATTTTAAAGAAATGAAAAAAAAAATCCTATATTGGGTGTACCTCTATGTTTGTCAATATTTTTCCATTTTATTTTGTTCAAGCCACAAACTGAACTAGCATTTTTATCACAAACATCTCATTCAACAAGAAATACAATATTCTACATTCAAAATTTGAAGACATATATTGAGGCTTGAATATTTTCAAGTGTGAAAATTCTATTGCAATTACTAATTATTAATCTCCTATCTTTAAAGATTATTTGACTGCCAAAAATTAATTCACAACAAATACTGAAAATAATACAACTGCAACTTCACAAATAAAACTCACAAGAATAGAAAACATGCAAAATAATAAGCACAATTTTTTTGGATAAATTGTCCCTAGAAAAACCCAGGAGGGAAAACCAATACTGTAGATGAGGAATTATATTAATCTTCAACAAATCAAGAGATACAAAAGAAATTGCTTGCCTCTTACTGACAAAGCTCTGGCAATATTCTTCTCTGGAAATTCTTCCCTCAATTTCTCCTGCTGAAATTCCACTACTGCTACCTCCAACGCTATCACTGCGCCCTTGCTATCACTGCAATACTATTTGCTATCACTGCAAAAATGCTTCTCAAGCTTGTCTTCTCCAAATGCCCAATGACCCCCTTTTAAACTATTCTCATTGGAAAACCAATTGCCATGATTTAATCTCAATCAATGGCCAAGATTAATTAGACTCTAACAAACCCTAGCTAACTGGTTTCTAGAAGTCTCTAGAGGAAATAATTATTTAATTAAATAATTAAATATTTGGACCTAACTAACTTCTTTCTAGAAGTCTCAAGAATTAAATAATAATTCTTGGAATTGGAGAAAACAACTGTCTAAGCTACAATAAATTAACACTCCCTCTTAGCGAGGAAGGTGTTATGCATAACACCCAACATATCTCTGAAGAAGATGAATTTCGCCTTCCCCAAAGCCTTTGTCATAATGTCTACTACCTGTTGATCTGTAGGTATATACTGTAGCTGAATAATCCCCCGTTGTACACAATCCATGATGAAATGATACCTGATGTCTATATGTTTAGACCTATCATGAAACACCAGATTCTTAGACAGCCTGATGCAACTCTGATTGTCATAGTGTATCACTGTAGTCTCAACCCTCTGACCTAACAAGGCTACCAGCAACTTCCGAAGCCATATTGCCTCACATGTCGCCATGCTAGCTGCTATGTATTCTTCCTTTGCAGAACTCAAAGCCACGGACTTCTGCTTCCTGTTGTACCAAGAGACAACTCCTGATCCCAAGCTAAAGCAACACCTTGAAGTGTTTTTCCTATCTGTTGTACTGCCTGCCCAATCTGCGTCAGTATAGCCTATTAACTTGATACCATCACCTCAAGCATATTTGATCCCATACTCAATTGTACATGCAAATACCACAACACATGCTTTTCTGCTGTCCAATTCACTCTCTTTAGCTCAACCATGAACTGACTAAGATAATTTACTACAAAGGATATATCTGGTCTGGTGTTGACCAAATACATGAGAGACCCAGTCAACTGCTTGTATAAGGTGGGGTCTACATCCTTCTCCCTGGATGAGTCTACCTTCTTCCAATTCATGATCATAGGAGTAGACATGGCTCTGCAATCCTCCATCTTGAACCTCCTCAAGATTTCAATGCAGTATTTCCCTTGTCCAAGGAAAATCTCACCATCTGTTTGCCATACCTCCATGCCTAGAAAGTAGTGCATAAGCCCCAAACTCTTCATCTCGAACTCTACTACAAGGTCACTCTTGCACTCCTCTATGAGCCCTAGTGAACCTGTTAAAAACAAGTCATCCACATATAGAAAAACAATGAGAATCTCACCCCCAACCACCAAGTAGTAGAGATTAGCATCTGCCTCACTCTTCACAAAGCCCAATCCCTACAAGTATTCATCAATGTGCTCATACCACGCACTGGGAGCTTGCTTGAGTCCGTATAAAGCTCTCTTCAATCTGCACACATGGGTTTCACTGTTGTGTGCTACAAAGCCCTCTAGTTGTTCTATGTATACTTCCTCTTTCAATTCACCATTAAGAAACATTGTCTTGACATCCATTTGATGGATCTTCCATCCCATCTGTGCTGCAAGAGAGATCACAGCTCGTATAGAAGTATACCTGGCCACTGGAGCGAATGTCTCCTCATAGTCTATTCCCTCCTTTTGAGAGAAACCCTTGGCCACAAACCTTGCCTTGTATTTCTTGATGCTACCATCTGCACTATGTTTGATCTTATAGATCCAGCGACATCCAACCACTGCCCTATTAGTCGGTCTAGGCACAATCTCCCACACATCGTTCTACACTATTGAGGTATATTCCTCAACCATCACATCTTGCCACACTTGTTGCTGTGTGGCTTCCTAATAACTAGAAGGCTCACTATCTTCCAACTGACTAACTAAAGCCATATAGTCATTATACCTGGTTGGTTGTCTCTACTGCCTACTACTCGTCCTAGGAGCTCCCACAAACTCATGAGTATCCTATTGGTTACTATGATCCTAATAAAATGCTACTCCTAATGTGAGATGCTAGATAAAAAAACTAATGATGCAATAACAAAATAAGTAACAAGATAAAAGGGCACCTCAATAAGATTAGCCTAAGAAAATGGTGAAACAAAGGAGTAAGATAGAAACAAATGATGATTTAAGTGTGTTATACCTTTCCTTTGCTGCTCCTTCTTTGGTTGGCCCTTTGATTCTTCAAGAATTGTGTGCTCCTTGGATGGAAATGAAGTTGAATGGATGCAAGATGAATTGATGCAATATGGATTGATGATATAAGTGCTAAAATGGATGAGAGCTTGAATGGCAATTTTGAAAGAGTTTTGTTGCAAAAGACTTGATCTCCAAATTGAAGGAAATGAGGGGGTATTTATAGGCTAATTAGAATTCTCTAGAGAATTCAACGGTTGGGATTGATCCAACAAAGATCAAGATGAAGGGCTATGGTGAGTTGAGGACTCACAAGCCCTCACATCTTGACATGTGGAAGGTGATATGTCTTAGGGTGGAGTGATGTGGAAATGAGGTGGAAGGGAAGTACATGAGGTGGATCTTGGGGGATGAGAAGATTCCTTGGAGCAATAAAAGTGAATTAAAAATTCACAATGATTGGAAGAATCTAGTGGATAAGAGAGGGTCTCCAAAAAGCTAGAGATTTGTCACATGTGGGTGATGTGACAAGTCTAAGTTTCTAGAAGCTCTTGGCACATGTGAAGTGACAAGTCAAAGCTTCTAGAATCTTGCATGGGGGATGGGGAAGACCTTGAAAAGATAAAATTCAATTAAAAATTCACATGGGGAAGAAAGGAGTCTTGGGAAAATAAATATGAATTAAAAATTCACATGGGAAAGAGAGTCTAGGCTAAAAAGGGTAAGAAGGAAGGTTGACCAGAAAAGGTAAGCCAAATGTGGCTAATGATTCTGATTAAGGTTGTGCAAACACAGGATTAGGATAATTAATGAGAGATTAGAGGCAAGTGGGAGATTATGGAGGATGTGACACTTAATCTTGATTAAGTGGTGCACATCCTAATCATAGATTAATTAATTTAATCTGGATTAAAATAGGGTTATGGAGAATGTGACAAGGAGAGAGAAAAAGAGGAATTAAAAATTGGTTTTAATCCAAATGGGTTAAAAGATTAAATTAAATAATTTTTCATATTTATTTAATTTAGAGAAGAAAGGGATAAGGTAAAGTATTTAATTTATTTAATTAAATACTTTAGGAACCTTAGATAGAAAATGAAATAGTGATTAAATAAATTATTTAATCATTAATAATGAAATAAATGAATAGAGTAGATGATTTTGGTCATATGAAAGTGTTCAAATTTGGATGTCTACATTTTTCCCCTCTTTGAAGTACCGTTAGAATAACCGTGCTTCGAAGAAAAGAAAGTGCAGATGACTATAGAGGAATTAACCAGAGGATGATGCCCCAGCTTGGGGAGAAGGACTTGAGCTGTCCAAATTAGTAGGGGAATGGATGGAGATTATGGCTGAGAAAATAGATAAATTGGAAGGGTATGCCCCCTTGAGAGGGCGACGAGGGAAAAGAGAGGGGTCTCGAGTGACCTCTTGATAGGAAGAAACGGATGGGGGAAAGGATGAGAGATGAGAGGGGATATGAAAATGATAATGTAAAGTG
Source organism: Sequoiadendron giganteum (assembly GCA_007115665.2). NCBI lineage: Eukaryota > Viridiplantae > Streptophyta > Pinopsida > Cupressales > Cupressaceae > Sequoiadendron > Sequoiadendron giganteum. Next base: position 333,068,793 of record CM021102.1, read on the forward strand.
ATGAAACAAAAAAAATGATGATAAGTGATGGGAGATAAGGGCGAGCACAAAATAAATATGATGTTGCCCCAATCCAGGTACAATCCAGGTTGGGCAGATGGTTGATGGAGTGTTGTTGACGAAGAAATGGTACATTCCAAAACAACACAAGGATAGGGAAGGATACATCCTGATGAGGATGATGATGAGTGTTGTTGATGAGGGAATGATACTTCCCAAAACAACACAAGGATAGGGAAGGATACGTCCCGATGAGAGTGTTGTTGATGAGGGAAGGATACATCTTAATGAGGATGAGGATGAGTGTTGTTGACGAGGGAATGATACATCCCAAAACAACACAAGGATAGGGGAGGATACATCCAGATGAGGATGAGGATGAGTGTTGTTGACGAGAGAATGATACATACCAAAACAACACAATGATAGGAAGGATACATCCCGATGAGAGTGTTGTTGATGTGGGAAGGATACATCCCAAAACAACACAAGGATAGGGAAGGATACATCCCACAAATGATAAGGATGATGATGAGGATGAGGATGATGATGATGATGATGTTGATGATGATGAGGATGATGGAATGGAAAATGAAATGCAATCCTAAAGCAATTTCCCATCCTTAGAGCACTGATTTTTGCTATAGCATAAGACACCGGGCGTCAGGGTATGTAAACCAAGACGAATTAGTGTCTAATGCATAAAACAAGCACAACAAACAAGAAGGTTATCCCAACACCCCAAAGTCACGATGAATTTGGTCAGGCCAGGTATTGGAATAATCACAAGCACAAAAGGATGCCCCAGCGTAACACAAGACCTCAGGGATCTTGGTGGGTACTACGTGGGACAACCAAAAAGATAGAAACAAATAAATGAGCAAGATATGCCCCTATTTGGACTAGTCAAAGCACATCGTGATATGATGGATCAAGGCGACCATGAAAAGTGATGATAGGGAGCTCAAATGATAAACAAAAGCCAAAAGCATCAAAAGATCACAATCAATTTCAAATGTCCTTTGCCATAGGATCAAGATGATGGATGGGGTTGATGAGGTCTGTTAGGAAGGATACATCTTGTTGAGACCGATGATGGATAGTAAATTAAAAGATTGACATGACGTAGGATACCAGGAACCGATTGGATCTTGTGATATAGATGACCATTGTTTGTAAGCACCAGCTAGGGTAGGGACATACTTGATGACATGACAAGATAACAAGATGGCAAGACAATAGGACTAACACACCCTAAAGACCTAGGGGCTCGAGGGTTGATCAAAGATCAACCTTGCCTACGTGAAAGCACAGAGCCCTCGTAGTTCAGGATAAAAGATCATGGATAAAAGCGGAAAGAGGACAAGGAAGACCTCGATGGATGAAAGACCAGACGGACAAATTCCCAAGGGGCCGACCAAATGATTGACCTTGCCTATATGAAAGCACAGGGGCAAAGTAGTTCGACACAAGGCCAAAGACAGATGATGGAAGAGGACAAGACAGACAAAAGACAGAGCCCTGAAGGCGGATCAAATGACCGACCTTGCCTACGTGAAAGCCCAGGGGCAATGTAGTTCGACAAGAAATCAATGACAAACAATGGATAAGGGATGATGAAAAGACCAAGATAAATGGAAAAAAGGATGGAGTCGATATGATGAGACAAGATAGACTTGCAGGATTGGATAGGACGATGGTTGATATGTGTAGGATGTGAAGCTCAAGGATGGGATTGGTTATTTTTAGATCATTAGAATATGAAGTCAAAAGGTGAGACGATGGATAGATGAGCGATGAAGATGTGAGAAAGATGTGGTAAATATATAGGAGGGATGAATTACGATATGAATGGCATTGGGTTGCATGCGGGTAGCCGATAGCTAGATACCAATGACAAGGGATAATAGAGGGAAATGGATGGATGGAAAAGAAGATGCTAGGATAGGTGGATAGATGAGATGAATATTGAGAGGATATTGTAGAGATGTGAGAAATATATAAGAATGATGATAGTGAGATAGCATGGCATTGGATTTCATGGGGGTAGCCGATAGCTAGATACCAATAACAAGGGATGATGAGATAGAAGGAAATGGATGGATGGATAAAGATGGGGAGATAGAAAGATGTGAGGATAGGAAGATAAGGATTGGGAGATGGTAGGGATTATTGGATGGATAAATGGATGGGATGATGAGGGGATGAGAGTATATGGAGATAAGGATTGGGAGATGGCAGGGATTATTGTATGGATAAATGGATGGGGGGAAAAGGATGGGTAGGATGGGGAGATGGAGAGGATTCCCTTAGGAATGGATGTACGATGTCTCAAGGACTAAGACACAAAGACGGAGATGCCCCCACTCTAGATGTGTCATGTGTGATGAGGAAAGAGGGAAGGAAGATAGAAGGATGGGGAAATAAAGGAGCGAACGGATATGGATTGTAGTAGGATGGAAGTATAGGAAGATAAGGATTTGGTAGATAGAAGGGATGACTAGATGGATAAATGGATGGGGAGGTAAGGATGGGCAGGATGGAGAGATGGAAAGGTTTACTTGGAGGGATGGATGGATGATGTCGCCAAGGACTTCATTGCAAATAACGAGATTCCCCCACTCTAGATGTGTCATGCATGACGAGGCAAGAGGGATAGCAAGATGTGTGGAAGGAATATGATAGTGTATGGATGAGGGGAAGATATGCCAAGAGATGTCCAACGCATGTATATAGGTTTTCCCCTATCTTTATCAAGATCACAAGGAAGATGGAGGGATTGGATAGGATGTGAAAGATGGTGAGTAAGATGTGGAAGATAGGTAGATGTAGGAGATGGAGGAAAGGAATGTGTAAGGGGATGCTGCCCCCAATCATGGAAGGAGACTAGATGGAGGATTTACACATGATGCATGTTTTCCAGGTTTTCATCATGGTACTAATCCAAGGTGCTTGTTTGCAAAGTTTTCACCATTAGATGAATGATTTTCTCCTTACTTTTTTTTTTCTTTTTTTGATGATTTTTTCTCTTTTTTTGATTTTTTTGCTGTTTTTTTTGGACTAGGATGTGGGCAAAGATGGATAAAGATATGGATATGGATATGTGGATTTTAGAGGATAGTTGATAAGGATAGGGATGAAGGACTCATGCATCAAGTTCCATATGAGGTAATAAGAGCCCATGTTTGAAGTGACTATTCGGATGTTGGTACAATCTTATTAGACTGGATGGTTTATGCAAGAGGATGGATTAAAGGAATTTGATGGGGGAGATAGAGGGGATAAGTGGATGGGATGTTAGAAAGTGTATGGATGGAACGATGGAGTGGATGTGTGATGGGGGAAGGTGTTCAGGACCAACATTGGCACATGTGGTGGATGTGAAAAGATAGGTGGAGGAATGGATGGAGAGGGTGGCGATAATGGAGGAGTTGGGATAGTGATTTTTGGGATGTAAGGACCCAAAATAGATTTAGGAGATGGAGGAGGTGAATTATTTTGTGGGGGAATAGCAACTTTGGATGTCGTTATGGATTTTTCAATTGAAGGTATGGCACCTTTTTTCTTTGGGATCCACATGGTTTTTATTTTTTCTTTGGTGGGCCTTTGTGGCCGTTTGGATTGATTTGGATTTTGGACTTGATTTTTATTTTCTTCAACATGTCTTTTGAAGGGGGCATGAGGAGCTTTAGATTCATGTGGACATTTGGATTTATACATTTTTTCTTTGGCATCCAAATTTCTTTTAGTAGCAAGGGGATAGATGCGAGGAGATGGATGATGTGTGGATGGAGTGATAGAGGTAGGCATTTGATGAGGAAGTGTGGATGGAGGATGTGAGATAGAATGCATGGAGGGGTGCCTTTTTTGATCCTGATGAGGAGGTATGAAGGTAGGATTTTTATGCTGTACACGAGGGATAGGGGGTGGATGAATGAAAGGATAAATAGGGTAAGATGGAGGCAGCGATTTTGGGAGATAAGGACCCAAAATATACTGTGTATAGGGAGGATGTGTGGGGTTTGATGGAGGGCTATAAGAACCCATAGTAGATGAAGGATGAGCAATGATGGATGGAGGGGCATAAGGACCCAAAATGGATTTAGAGGATGAGGGAGGAAGATGGACGGTTGTTTTGATGTGACATGATGGAGGAGGGGGGATGGCGGCATATGACTTGGTAGAACGATGGGAAGTACCTCTTGTGCCTTTAGAAGAGGATCGTTTAGGATGTACAAAGGTTGTACCAACATCTTTAGAGTGCGAGTTTTGGGAGACATAGCCAAGACCATGTGTGCCTGGATGTTCTTTGAGTTGAATGAGCTCTAAAGTACCTTGCTCATGAAGGCCTAAACCTTTTCCTTGATAATTCATGTTCTTGAGCATATGATCTATGTTAGGATGCTTATTCTTTTGGAAACACGATGCGAATGTGTTAGCAGGTGGAGGAGGAAAGGTGGTACATAGACTTTGTTTTGTTTCAGCAAGAAGACCACCATGGACGCATGTAATATTACCAAGGTGATACAAAAATGGCATTGGGATGGTAAGACTAGATGGCGATGAAGGATCATGTGATGGAGATGAGGGGATAGAAGCATCAGGAGGAATTGGGGAGTACAATGGGATCTAGATTTATGGCAGTGGATGATAAGGGCTCATGAGATGGAGTGATTGAATCTTGAAGGCAAAGGGGATCATGGGATGGAGTAGAGGAGATAGTGTGATCTTGAGATGAGGTGCATGGGAGGATAGGATCATGACTTGGTTGAGGATATGGATCGTGAGATGAAATGGATGGAAGACTATGTTCTTGAGATGGAGTAGATGGGATGGAGTGATCTTGATTTGGAGGAGGGGATATGCTTGTATGCTTTGGATCAAGCACTTGGCATGACACATCTTGTGTGGGATGTATGATGATGAAAGAGTGTTGGAGGGACTCCTCAATTGGGGGAGATAGGAGGATGGAGGATCCATGAAGTTCATGGGATTGGAGTTTGTGAATAGTAGGACTAGGAGGAGGGGATTGGATGTCTTCAATGGATTGGGTGGATCTAGTAGTAGAAGATGGGGATTGAATGGATTCAATGAGTTTGAGTGGCTCAATCATTTGGATGGTGTTAGGAATGGTGATGGGAGGTATAGGTGTAGGATAGAGGAGGGCCTCATCACTAGTGACAGTACATGATAGAGTGGGAGGGCATGGTGGATCTTCTTGCATGAGTCCTTGGCCGACATTTGGAAGAGATGTAGGATTAGGTAGAGTGATGGGAATGGATGGAGGATTAGGATTAGGGATTTGTGGATTAGGATTAGACGTGGGGATGTGATTGGATGGAGTACTAGGAGGAGATGGAGGATTAGGATTAGATGTGTGGATGGGATTGGATGGAGGACTAAGAGGAGATGGAGGATTAGGATTAGGGATTTGTGGATTAGGATTGGATGTGGGGATGGGATTGGATGGAGGACTAGGAGGATATGGAGGATTATGATTAGGGATTTGTGGATTAGGATTGGATGTGGGGATGGGATTGGAAGGAGGACTAGGAGGAGATGGAGGATTATGATTAGAGGAGTGGATGGATGTAGGACTAGGAGGAGATGGAGGATTAGGATTAAAGGAGTGGATGGGATTGGATGTAGGACTAGGAGGAGATGGAGGATTAATATTAGATGTGGGTATGGGATTGGATGTAGGATTAGGAGGAGATGGAGGATTAGGATTAAAGGAGTGGATGGGATTGGATGTAGGACTAGGAGGAGATGGAAGATTAAGATTAGATGTGGGTATGGGATTGGATGTAGGATTAGGAGGAGATGGAGGATTAGGATTAAAGGAGTGGATGGGATTGGATGTAGGACTAGGAGGAGATGGAGGATTAGGATTAAAGGAGTGGATGGGATTGGATGCAGGACTAGGAGGAGATGGAGAATTAGAATTAATGGAGTGGATGGGATTGGATGTAGGACTAGACAGAGATGGAGGATTAATATTAGATGTGGGTATGGGATTGGATGTAGGATTAGGAGGAGATGGAGGATTAGGATTAAAGGAGTGGATGGGATTGGATGTAGGACTAGGAGGAGATGGAGGATTAGGATTAAGAATTGGAGGATTATATGAGTGGATGTGTGGATGAGGATTAGATGTAGGAATAGGAGGAGATGGAGGATTAGGATTAAGAATTGGAGGATTATATGAGTGGATGTGTGGATGAGGATTAGATGTAGGACTAGGAGGAGATGGAGGATTAGGATTAAGAATTGGAGGATTATATGAATGGATGTGTGGATGAGGATTAGATGTAGGACTAGGAGGAGATGGAGGATCGGGATTAGATGTGGGTATGGTATTGGATGTAGGATGAGGATTAAGAATTGGAGGATTATATGTAGAACTAGGAGGAGATGGAGGATTATTATTAGGTGAGTGGATGGGACTAGATGGGGAACTAGGGGTGGTTGGAGATGGAGGATTATGATTAGGTGAGTGGATAGGAGTAGATGGGGAACTAGGAGTGGCTGGAGGAGATGGAGGATTACGATTAGATGAAGGATTAAGATATAATATGGTGAAAGGGGGAGTGATGTAGGAAGATGTGGATAGTGAATGATAGTAGAAATATGTAGATGAAGGATTAGAATGGGGAGATGTGGAATTAATGCAAGGATATTGGGATGGGGGATTGTGATAGGAAGGTGTGGATGTTGGATTAGAACAAGAAGGTTGAGGTGGTGAAACACCATAGGAAGAAATGTATGGTGGGTTGGTGTAGGAGGATATGGATGGTAGATAAGGATGAGGGGATTGAGATGGTGGATTATGATAGGAGGAATATTGGGATGGGGGATTGTGATAGGAATGTGTGAGTGTTGGATTAGGATGAGAAGATTGGGATGTGGGATTAAGGTAGAGGTATTGGGATTGCTGATGATGATGAGGATAAGAGGAAGTGGATGTTGGACAGGATAGAGGTTGAAAGGGAGGACATGATGAATATGTCGATGGTGAGGATGTTGGATATCCCTTGTCAAGGGTAGCATAAGAACCATTATTAGATGTGGATGAAGGCATGGTGGGATAGTTTGAAGAAGTAGTGGGATTTTGGAAGGTGATTGGAGAGAGCTTACTAGCAATTATAGCATCAAGAGGATCTATATAACAATCTTCATGATCAACAAGATTTTCGTTATCGTCATCAACAGAGTTAGGATTCCCCTTGACTACAATTATTGGTCGTGTGAGAGGGGGATAAATATTCATAATGGATATAGATTAGAAGGAAAGAATAGATGATGGATAGAGAACTAGGATGGATTGAAAGCTCATATGGGGATTGGATGAAAGCTCAGATTGGGATTGAATAAAAGATTAGATTAGGATGATGGGATTAATGCTCAGATTAGAACTGGATTGGGGCTTAGATTGGGATTGGATTGAAGGATGTGATAGGATTGATTTGGAACCAATATCATGGGTTTCGACTAGAGGACGTAAGGTGTTGACAATCAGATTTTTGCCAAATTTAGCAGTTTTCAAAAATTGTCAAATTTTGCCATTTTAGGAAACTTCATAGGAATACGTTTGAGAGTCCAAGTTTTTTCCAAGAAATACCCAATACTAAGATTGGATGACTTGCCAACTAAGATCCCAAATCTGAGACAGTGATTCAGAGTTATTAACGAAAATGTTTTTTCAGAAACTGAAAAAAATAATAGTAAATTGTGATTTTGAGGGTCAAGATGAAACTTTGGGGGTTTGAAAATGTGCAAAAAAGGGGTCCAACCTATCTTTGATAGGTTGGGAATCCACATGCCAGCTCATAATGCAACCACCCGTAAAATTTCAGCCAAAACCCACATCCGAGTCAAAAGTTATGGCCTCTGGAAGTTTTTACATAAAATTCAAAACCTTCAAAATTGATAATTGGAATATATCAATTTGATGATTTGTATGAGGATTGGTTTGATTGGATCAATTGAGTGTTTAGGATGATCAAATTGTCAAATGGAGGTTTGGGGTGGTTAAACGGAGGTTTGGAATGGTCAAATGGATGAAACTGTCCGTTCAACGGGGCATATACGCACTTCTGCAGTAAAACCACTGAAATAGTGGGGCAAGTTTGCCCCTCTACAATGGAAAAGGCTGAAACAGTGGGGCAAGTTCACCCCTTTGCAGTAAAACAGCTGAAACAGTGGGGCAAGTTCGCCCCTCTATAGTAAAATGGCTGAAACAGTGGGGGCAAGTTCGCCCCTCTGCAGTGGAAAATGTAACTTGGTTTGGATGAGGGATTTTGGCAAGGACTTAAAATGATTCAATGACGGTTTTGACTTATCAAAAGTTACTAGTTTTTCACAGAAAGACACTTTGAACAAGCACAATCCTATGATTAGTGTTAAGGGGTATGGCCAGCAAAGGTCCTACTCTAGGATGAACAAAGCTTCTAAGGAGTCCTCGATATACACTTGGTACGTGAGGCACAAACCATGAACACCAGTCCATCACAAGCATGAGTCGAGAACCCTAGCGAGATACTGAAAGGCTCGAACCAACTCTTCACGTCTATCTAGGTATCACCCTAGCTTCAACACTTCACCAATTACGATGCAACTGGATTGGGGTACAACTTTGGCTCTCCCCCCTTTATATACCCCATCGGTACACGTGGTTGGGATCATCCCTTAGGATGATGAAATCCCCAAGCAGGTCCCTCTAAGAAGAAAACACTAACCGTTTCCAACTACCCCCTTCGGATCCACACAAAAGTGCAAAGGGAGAAGAAAATGAATTAATGTCCCTTTAGGGTAATACAAATAAAACAAACACAGCAAGCAACCAATATTACTTTCCCCTATTTATGCTAAATAAATAGATAAAATAGTAAGAAAAGATTTTCAAAGAATAAAACAAAGGCCCTGCAAGCAAATGTTAGTTGTTTATCTTTTTCCTTTTGTGATTTGCAGCAAAAATACGTAAAATACCAGCAAGAAATCTTCTCAAACGTGCTGTTAAGGGCAAGTCCACCCCTCTGCAGCATCCGGGAGGGCAAGTTTTCCCTTTTGCAGCATCTGGGAGGGCAAATTTTCCCCTTTGCAGCATTCGGGAGGGCAAGTTCACCCCTCTACAATGTCTGGGAGGGCAAGTTTGCCCTTCTGCAGCATCTGGGAGGGCAAGTTCACCCCTTTGCAATGTCTGAGAGGGCAAGTTCGGCCCTCTGCAGCGTTTGGGAGGGCAAGCTCGCCCTTCTGCAGCGTCTGGGAGGGCAAGTTCGCTCTTTTGCAGCATCTAGGAGGGCAAGTTTGCCCCTCTGTAGAGTCTAGGAGGGCAAGTTCGCCCTTCTACAGCGTCTGGGAGGGCAAGTTTGCCCTTCTACAGCATCTGAGATCCTAATAAAATGCTAGAAATGTGACCCTAATAAAATGATACTCCTAATATGAGATGCTAGATAAAAAAACTAATGATGCAATAACAAAAGAAGTAACAAGATAAAAGGGCACCTCAATAAGATTAGCCTAAGAAAATGGTGAAACAAAGGAGTAAGATAGAAACAAATGATGATTTAAGTGTGTTATACCTTTCTTTTGCTGCTCCTTCCTTGGTTGGCCCTTTGATTCTTCAAGAATTGTGTGCTCCTTGGATAGCAATGAAGTTGAATGGATGCAAGATGAATTGATGCAATATGGATTGATGATATAAGTGCTAAAATGGATGAGAGCTTGAATGACAATTTTGCAAGAGTTTTGTTACAAAAGACTTGATCTCCAAATTGAAGGAAATGAGGGAGTATCTATAGGCTAATTGGAATTCTCTAGAGAATTCAATGGTTGGGATTGATCCAACAAAGATCAATATGAAGGGCTATGGTGAGTTGAGGACTCACAAGCCCTCACATCTTGACATGTGGAAGGTGATATGTCTTAGGGTGGAGTGATGTGGAAATGAGGTGGAAGGGAAGTACATGAGGTGGATCTTGGGGGATGAGAAGATTCTTTGGAGGAATAAAAGTGAATTAAAAATTCACAATGATTGGAAGAATCTAGTGGATAAAAGAGGGTCTCCAAAAAGCTAGAGATTTGTCACATGTGGGTGATGTGACAAGTCCAAGGTTCTAGAAGCCTTGGGCACATGTAAAATGACATGTCACATTTGCATGGGGATAGGGTAAACCTTGGAAGAATAAAATGTGAATTAAAAATTCACATGGGGAAGAGAGGAACTTTGGTTAAATAAATGTGAATTAAAAATTCACATGGGGAAGGGAGTCCAGGCTAAAAAGGGTAAGTGGGAAGGTTGACCAAAAAAGGTAAGCCAAATGTGGCTAATGATTCTGATTAAGGTTGTGCAAACACATGATTAGGATAATTAATGAGAGATTAGAGGCAAGTGGGAGATTATGGAGGATGTGACACTTAATCAAGATTAAGTGGTGCACATCCTAATCATATATTAATTAATTTAATCTAGATTAGAAGAGGGTTATGGAGAATGTGACAAGGAGAGAGAAAAAAAGAGAATTAAAAATTGATTTTAATTCAAATGGGTTAAATGACTAAATTAAATAATTTGTCATGTTTATTTAATTTAGAGAAGACAAGGGGGTAAGGTAAAGTATTTAATTTATTTAATTAGATACTTTAGGAACCTTAGACAGAAAATGAAATAATGATTAAATAAATTATTTAATCACTATTAATGAAATAGATGAATAGAATAGACGATTTTGATCATATGGAAGTGATCAAATTTGGATGTCTATAGTACCCATTTACAATGTAATCTCTCACAAACAAAGAAAAGGAGGAAACCTAGTGGGACAAAACTCGGGTCTCTAAAAGAGAAAAGAAACAAACAAGGTGAAGGATGGAGGACTCAATGATACCTACAAGGTCTACATACATCATGCATATACAATGAATAACCCCCCATAAGAGGGAAAAAAAGAGACAAGATATCCCTCCACATTGTGTAATCTCTTGAAAATATGGTAAGTGTTTGAAGACAAAACATAATACAATGCCTACAAACAATGTTTCTCCCCTTGGGAACTAGAAGATACACCAAGTACAAATGCAAGAATGCTTCCCATTCTAGATAGGAATTGGTAGGAAGTGGAATCCATATGTATTGTGTCTCTCAAAGTTTCTCATGTGTTGTCAAGTTCTTGGTAGATGAAGATGGTGCCATAATCTAAATAGGTACATACCCAATCACAACAAACTATGAAAAACCAAGAACAAATGGAAAATGATTTTGAACTAACTCCAAATACAAAGATGAAGTGATAATAGTTGATCCATGACTATTATCAAATAAGAGAGATAAACCATAAAATTGGTCTTCCAAATATTAAATGTGAGACTCCACAAATAATGATGTACAATGTCTGATAAATATGAATCCCAATCAGGAAGACAATGATATACCTATTGCAGTGATTCATTGAAATTTCTCAATGAATCATCAACAAAGGATGAATGTGTGATCTCAATATGAGAAGTAGGAGTTGTAGGAGAAGTCTTGGGATCATCAAGATGCTCAAGTTATACATCGTATTCAAGCTCCTCTAAGGTCTCATCATCAAAGGGTGAATTGTCAACATCATCAAGTGGAATGAGGCAATCTAATGTAGGATCATTTGAGAATGGAGGATTATGTGGGTCTCCAAAAATCTCCCAAATCTTGGTACAAACTATGCATGGACACAATATTCCTAAAACCTAACAATAGGTCCCTCTAAAGATTCTTGTACTAAAATTAGAATTAATCAATCCTATGATATGATCATTTTTATTACCTTAAACTAACTTTTTATATGTTTTTTCTAGCTCGGGAATGAGTCCATAAAGATGAAAAATATTTAGCCACCTACAATGTGTTATTATGCCTTTTTTCCACGACTCATAATTATCCTTAGTCAGAATTATTATAGAAGGATGAATTGCATAACCCATGATTACAATAAAGAAAAACTTCTCAAATGATTAAAATCTGAGATCAATACATACAATAAAGCTAAAATGAAGTACAATGATCAAAACAACACCCTCCCAACTATTAAACATCCAACTAACATCTAGAATACCCATTGGGAAAAAAAATCGAAATCACAATATATTTGGGATAAAAATAGGAAAAGTGTATGGATGGCTAGATAGAGCTCCTCAATACCTTTCCAATGCCATAAGAATCATAAAAAATGGAGATCAAGGAAAAAAGTTACAAGCTTGGGAGCCAAAAAACAAGATCCAAATTCAATTAAAAATAATGCCACCAAAGAAAAATATGAAAAATCGGTTGTACCAATATAAAATTCACAATGCTATATTTCTGGCAATATTTTGTTTCAATTTTTTTTCCATCTGGATCTTGAAAGTTATGACAATTTGAAAAAGCCCCTATTTTAGGGCATTCACAAACTAAATAGGATCAAAATATTGGTCCCTTGGGGGTTGGCGGTTGGTCTCCAATATCACTATGGCATAGGAAAAGGTTTAAAAAAAATGCCATCATCGAAATGGGTAGCGGGTGGGTTGAGCCTATGCGACGACTCTCACATGCCACTCAGGTCATGCCCGGGGACTTCAACTCCCCACTATGCACAAAACTAATGGCCTATACTAAGCACAACTAGGCACTAAATAAAATAGCACCAGCGCTTTGAAATTAATAAAACAAATTTTAAAATTAATAAAACTTGTGATTATAAATGATTTTTTACTACCAATTAATGACTTGATAGTCGATAGAAATGTACAATATATGACTAGACCACAGAGTATAAGGTCTGTAAAGATAGTACACCAGCTATGATTTGACCCCCAAAAATGCTAGAATATTCCTTGTACCTTGTCGATCAATAAAGCATGCATATATATATATAAATTTTCTGCAAATAAAATATGACGACCTACATGCTCAAGAGGCCATCCAGCCTACCTAGGCAAAAATATTTTCCCCCAAAAATAAATTTATTGAGAATTGATGAATTTATAGTCAAAATTCATTAGATTGGCCTCCTGAACGTAATGGTGATGTCGATTTGGGCCTAAAGTGCTATGAAAATAGTGACCTCTTGGATCAAATAATCTTCACACTTTTTCAAACCTTATAGACATGGAAAAGCACAATGAAAATAGATGAAATGAAAGGAAAACCTAACTTTCTTTGATGCCCTAGATTCAACCGTGAGGTCCTTGGAATCCCAACATGCACCCAAAAAAATATTCAAGCCAACATAAATCCCTCAGATCTAGGAAGGAATTTTTAACATTGGAGCTTTGATACCATGTAAGAATTAATGATGAATCCTTAACACCCCTAGGAACAATTACTAGACCAAAACATCATCCACAAGAGAGAAAATGGAAAGAATAGATTTCTATGATAATGGACGCAATATTACAAGATTGAATATGCAAGTGTACATGAGAGGCTTTGCTTATAAAGGCAAGGTGAGAGATAAGATTAGAAAAGATCATGAAAAGTATCTTAATCCTATAACATGAGACAACTAACTCATAACAACCTATGATAAGATAAGATTTAGAAATGATAACAGATAATACTTATATCTAAGGAATTTTATAATCCTAAGTAAACTTAATGTGTGAATATGTCCCCTAAGTTCTTAGTAAGGAAATTAACTAGGTACAAGACATTTATTCACACCAACATCCAAAAGGCCCAAAAACCCCCATTTTCATATATAATACTTCATATTTTTATGGCAGAAAAGAAAATCCTCTTTTTTGCATTCACCTATCTTAAATTTGACAATCAAACGATTATAAAAAGGATTATGTTAAATTTTATGGCCAAATGATCTTCATCATAAAATATGTTAAATTTGACATCCAAATAACCATCAAAAGATATTGTCTTAAATTTCATGGCCAAACAACCATTAGCAGGTGCCTCTCCAATCTTCCCCCTTGTTGAATGCACAAGACAACTGAGAGGGGGGGGGGGTGGTGTGAATCATTTGTACATTAAAACATCAAAAACCTCATTAACATTCAAATCTGCATTAGTCTTTAAACCCTTAACAACCCTTAAACCCTTATAATACATTAAAAAATATAAACATGAGAAACAGTAATAAAAACACATTCATACACATGAGAACACCAGATTTAAATGTGAAAAACACGAGGAGGGAAAAACCATGGTGAGGATTAGCTCACAATATAAAGTAATTGCAACAGTGAATACAATAGGCTCATTACTGGAGGGCTCACTGCTAATGGCTCATTTCCATAATAGAAAGAAAAAGATAGAAGATTGTTACAATGAGAAATTCATCTCAGAGTAATAGAAAATATCCACCACTGCTTCACTAGAACATTCACACTCTCTCTATAGAATGTAGACACCTTCTACTCATTGCTTCCAATAGTCTTAGACATTAAAGCTCACACTCCATTTCACACTTAACACTTCACATCTCAAAACTTTGCATTTATCTCACTTAACACACCAATCCTTCATCAATTTATCACACATATATATCATCCTCAACCTTGAAAATAATCTACAAGGTTGACTATGCACCTCAAATGTACAAATTCATATTAGGTTGGCATCAAAACATTCACGCGGTGGAGAAGAATGAAGGTGGACCACAACACACCTTAACTTAGACCTAAATCTACATATACATTCCATGCCATGCTTCCAAAAACACTGAAGCATATCCATAATTATTGTAAACACAAAAGGTCAGTCGAACTTGTGTTAAAACCATTAAAAATTT
>CM021102.1:333083651-333104245 GCA_007115665.2 Sequoiadendron giganteum
ATGTAGGAAGATGTGGATAGTGAATGATAGTAGAAATATGTAGATGAAGGATTAGAATGGGGAGATGTGGAATTAATGCAAGGATATTGGGATGGGGGATTGTGATAGGAAGGTGTGGATGTTGGATTAGAACAAGAAGGTTGAGGTGGTGAAACACCATAGGAAGAAATGTATGGTGGGTTGGTGTAGGAGGATATGGATGGTAGATAAGGATGAGGGGATTGAGATGGTGGATTATGATAGGAGGAATATTGGGATGGGGGATTGTGATAGGAATGTGTGAGTGTTGGATTAGGATGAGAAGATTGGGATGTGGGATTAAGGTAGAGGTATTGGGATTGCTGATGATGATGAGGATAAGAGGAAGTGGATGTTGGACAGGATAGAGGTTGAAAGGGAGGACATGATGAATATGTCGATGGTGAGGATGTTGGATATCCCTTGTCAAGGGTAGCATAAGAACCATTATTAGATGTGGATGAAGGCATGGTGGGATAGTTTGAAGAAGTAGTGGGATTTTGGAAGGTGATTGGAGAGAGCTTACTAGCAATTATAGCATCAAGAGGATCTATATAACAATCTTCATGATCAACAAGATTTTCGTTATCGTCATCAACAGAGTTAGGATTCCCCTTGACTACAATTATTGGTCGTGTGAGAGGGGGATAAATATTCATAATGGATATAGATTAGAAGGAAAGAATAGATGATGGATAGAGAACTAGGATGGATTGAAAGCTCATATGGGGATTGGATGAAAGCTCAGATTGGGATTGAATAAAAGATTAGATTAGGATGATGGGATTAATGCTCAGATTAGAACTGGATTGGGGCTTAGATTGGGATTGGATTGAAGGATGTGATAGGATTGATTTGGAACCAATATCATGGGTTTCGACTAGAGGACGTAAGGTGTTGACAATCAGATTTTTGCCAAATTTAGCAGTTTTCAAAAATTGTCAAATTTTGCCATTTTAGGAAACTTCATAGGAATACGTTTGAGAGTCCAAGTTTTTTCCAAGAAATACCCAATACTAAGATTGGATGACTTGCCAACTAAGATCCCAAATCTGAGACAGTGATTCAGAGTTATTAACGAAAATGTTTTTTCAGAAACTGAAAAAAATAATAGTAAATTGTGATTTTGAGGGTCAAGATGAAACTTTGGGGGTTTGAAAATGTGCAAAAAAGGGGTCCAACCTATCTTTGATAGGTTGGGAATCCACATGCCAGCTCATAATGCAACCACCCGTAAAATTTCAGCCAAAACCCACATCCGAGTCAAAAGTTATGGCCTCTGGAAGTTTTTACATAAAATTCAAAACCTTCAAAATTGATAATTGGAATATATCAATTTGATGATTTGTATGAGGATTGGTTTGATTGGATCAATTGAGTGTTTAGGATGATCAAATTGTCAAATGGAGGTTTGGGGTGGTTAAACGGAGGTTTGGAATGGTCAAATGGATGAAACTGTCCGTTCAACGGGGCATATACGCACTTCTGCAGTAAAACCACTGAAATAGTGGGGCAAGTTTGCCCCTCTACAATGGAAAAGGCTGAAACAGTGGGGCAAGTTCACCCCTTTGCAGTAAAACAGCTGAAACAGTGGGGCAAGTTCGCCCCTCTATAGTAAAATGGCTGAAACAGTGGGGGCAAGTTCGCCCCTCTGCAGTGGAAAATGTAACTTGGTTTGGATGAGGGATTTTGGCAAGGACTTAAAATGATTCAATGACGGTTTTGACTTATCAAAAGTTACTAGTTTTTCACAGAAAGACACTTTGAACAAGCACAATCCTATGATTAGTGTTAAGGGGTATGGCCAGCAAAGGTCCTACTCTAGGATGAACAAAGCTTCTAAGGAGTCCTCGATATACACTTGGTACGTGAGGCACAAACCATGAACACCAGTCCATCACAAGCATGAGTCGAGAACCCTAGCGAGATACTGAAAGGCTCGAACCAACTCTTCACGTCTATCTAGGTATCACCCTAGCTTCAACACTTCACCAATTACGATGCAACTGGATTGGGGTACAACTTTGGCTCTCCCCCCTTTATATACCCCATCGGTACACGTGGTTGGGATCATCCCTTAGGATGATGAAATCCCCAAGCAGGTCCCTCTAAGAAGAAAACACTAACCGTTTCCAACTACCCCCTTCGGATCCACACAAAAGTGCAAAGGGAGAAGAAAATGAATTAATGTCCCTTTAGGGTAATACAAATAAAACAAACACAGCAAGCAACCAATATTACTTTCCCCTATTTATGCTAAATAAATAGATAAAATAGTAAGAAAAGATTTTCAAAGAATAAAACAAAGGCCCTGCAAGCAAATGTTAGTTGTTTATCTTTTTCCTTTTGTGATTTGCAGCAAAAATACGTAAAATACCAGCAAGAAATCTTCTCAAACGTGCTGTTAAGGGCAAGTCCACCCCTCTGCAGCATCCGGGAGGGCAAGTTTTCCCTTTTGCAGCATCTGGGAGGGCAAATTTTCCCCTTTGCAGCATTCGGGAGGGCAAGTTCACCCCTCTACAATGTCTGGGAGGGCAAGTTTGCCCTTCTGCAGCATCTGGGAGGGCAAGTTCACCCCTTTGCAATGTCTGAGAGGGCAAGTTCGGCCCTCTGCAGCGTTTGGGAGGGCAAGCTCGCCCTTCTGCAGCGTCTGGGAGGGCAAGTTCGCTCTTTTGCAGCATCTAGGAGGGCAAGTTTGCCCCTCTGTAGAGTCTAGGAGGGCAAGTTCGCCCTTCTACAGCGTCTGGGAGGGCAAGTTTGCCCTTCTACAGCATCTGAGATCCTAATAAAATGCTAGAAATGTGACCCTAATAAAATGATACTCCTAATATGAGATGCTAGATAAAAAAACTAATGATGCAATAACAAAAGAAGTAACAAGATAAAAGGGCACCTCAATAAGATTAGCCTAAGAAAATGGTGAAACAAAGGAGTAAGATAGAAACAAATGATGATTTAAGTGTGTTATACCTTTCTTTTGCTGCTCCTTCCTTGGTTGGCCCTTTGATTCTTCAAGAATTGTGTGCTCCTTGGATAGCAATGAAGTTGAATGGATGCAAGATGAATTGATGCAATATGGATTGATGATATAAGTGCTAAAATGGATGAGAGCTTGAATGACAATTTTGCAAGAGTTTTGTTACAAAAGACTTGATCTCCAAATTGAAGGAAATGAGGGAGTATCTATAGGCTAATTGGAATTCTCTAGAGAATTCAATGGTTGGGATTGATCCAACAAAGATCAATATGAAGGGCTATGGTGAGTTGAGGACTCACAAGCCCTCACATCTTGACATGTGGAAGGTGATATGTCTTAGGGTGGAGTGATGTGGAAATGAGGTGGAAGGGAAGTACATGAGGTGGATCTTGGGGGATGAGAAGATTCCTTGGAGCAATAAAAGTGAATTAAAAATTCACAATGATTGGAAGAATCTAGTGGATAAGAGAGGGTCTCCAAAAAGCTAGAGATTTGTCACATGTGGGTGATGTGACAAGTCCAAGGTTCTAGAAGCCCTTGGCACATGTGAAGTGACAAGTCAAAGCTTCTAGAATCTTGCATGGGGGATGGAGAAGACCTTGGAAAGATAAAAGTCAATTAAAAATTCACATGGGGAAGAGAGGAGTCTTGGAAAAATAAATGTGAATTAAAAATTCACATGGGGAAGAGAGTTTAGGTTAAAAAGGGTAAGAGGGAAGGTTGACCAGAAAAGGTAAGACAAATGCGGCTAATGATTCTGATTAAGGTTGCGCAAACACAGGATTAGGATAATTAATAAGAGATTAGAGGCAAGTGGGAGATTATGGAGGATGTGACACTTAATCTTGATTAAGTGGTGCACATCCTAATCATAGATTAATTAATTTAATCTAGATTAAAATAGGGTTATGGAGAATGTGACAAGGAGAGAGAAAAAGAGGAATTAAAAATTGGTTTTAATCCAAATGGGTTAAAAGACTAAATTAAATAATTTTTTATATTTATTTAATTTAGAGAAGAAAGGGATAAGGTAAAGTATTTAATTTATTTAATTACACACTTTAAGAACCTTAGGCAGAAAATGAAATAATGATTAAATAAATTATTTAATCACTAATAATGAAATAAATGAATAGAGTAGACGATTTTGATCATATGAAAGTGATCAAATTTGGATGTCTACAGTTACTGCTACCAACTATAGAGCATGAAATATCAACCTCCATGTGTTCCTGATGCATCTCTTGGATCTGTTGCATATGTTGCTCCATACTCTGCAAACTCTCAACACCTAAGCCTGTGCTTGTACTAGTCACTGTACTCGAGCTTCGCTGTCCCTGATCTGATTGCTCAATCCTTGGAGCTTTTGTTGGATGCTCACTCTAATCATTTGTTGGCAAGTCTCTAGACCTTCTAAATGCCTTGTCCTCCATGAACTTGACATCACGCCTAACTATAATCCTCCTGGCCCCTGGAATAATTATCCGATATGCCTTTGAGGTTTCACTATACCCCACAAAGTACCCTCTCTCTGCAGTCTGATCTAACTTAGAACATGTAGCACCTGGAATGTGATAATATGCAAAACTCCCAAATATCCTGAAGTGGCTAACATCTGGCTTCTTCCCTGAGAATGCCTCCTCTGGTGTCATTTTGCCCAATACCTTATGTGGAACCTTGTTCTATATATATATTGTTGTACTGCATGCCTCTGCCCATAAGTAACATGTCATATCCTGGTCATACAACATAGCCCTTACCACCTCTGATATAGACCGATTCTTCCTTTCAGCAACCCCATTCTGCTATGGGTTGTAAGGAATAGTCCACTCTCTCTTGATTCCTTCTCTGGTACAGAACTCCTGGAACTCTTTCCCTTTGTACTCGCCTCCATTGTCTGACCAAAGAACCTTTATCTTCCTTCCTGTCAAATTCTCCACAAGAGCTTTGAACTCTTGGAAGCGATTGAAAACCTCATCCTTGGTCTTCAAGAAGTATATCTAGGTCTTCTTGGAGAAATCATCAATAAAAGTAACAAAGTACTCGTATCCTTTGAGAGACTTCGTCGAAATTGGTCCACATATATTTGAATGTATTAGATCAAGAACACCCTTGGATCCGGTGTCACTCCTTGGAAAAGTTGCTTTCACAAACTTCCCCAACACACATCCCTTACACACATCATCATGCTCTGTGCTCACCTCTAGAACACCTATCACTGTCTCACGAAGCAATTTAAGTGCTCCATGATTTATATGGCCCATCCTCCTATGCCATAGCTCTCCTTGATCTCTAGAATTACCACTGCTCATTAGTGCCTTATGAGTATCAAATTGCAACCTATAAAGTTGGCCGCTTCTAACTCCAATAGCTATGGGTGATTTCCAATCCTTGTGCTTGATTAACACATTTTCCCCTCTAAAGAGAACATTGTAGCCTTTATCCTGAAGGACAGATACATAAATCATATTCATACCCAAGCCTAGCACATGCAACACATCATGAATGGGAATTGGCTTGCCATTCTCCCTCTGAAATAGAACAGTCCCTTTCCCAACTGGATTTAGTTTCGACATGTTCCCCATAGAAATTTGTATTTTGATGTCCTCCTCCTTATAACTGGAGAAGTATTCTCTAACTCCTGTCATATGAAATGATGCCCCACTGTCTATATACCAAACACCCTGTGAGGTTGAGCTAACCATACAAACTATGAGTGCAAACTCATCTTCCATTCTGCTAGAGAGCTCATCTGTACTTGCTGAAGTTGTCATCTGCTTCTTGCCTTTCTTCCTTTGTGGGAAATTGCTAACATAGTAGCCAAACTCGTGACAACCATAACACTTGACTTTAGACAAGTCCTTCTTCTTCTCACCTTTAGGATTTGATCCTTTACTAGACCCCTTCTTTGTTTTCCCTTTTCCTGTTAGGGCAACATTTTCCTATTTTGCCTCACTTTTCTGACTCTTACTACTGGCACCACTAACAAGGCTTAGTCTAAGCTCCTCCTGAGTGAAGTTACTCCATAGTCGATCCCAACTCAGTAAGGTGTCTCATCCATTAATAACTTGAATAAATACATCCCACTGCTTAGTAAACCCATTTAGGGCTATTTGTACTAGCTCATCATCATCTGGTTTATCTCCAACAGCTGCCAACTCATCCTTGACAAGTCTAAGTCTGGTTAGGTAACTTGTAATGTCTTCTCCCTTGTTCATCCTGGTATTCCTCAAATTTTCTCTGAGAATCAACTTCTTGTTAGTGGTAGCATTCTGGTACAGATTCAAAATGGCGTCCCACATCATCTTCGTTGTATCCAACTCCGTGATATGCAGAACAATATGATCCTTAACACCGTTAAGAATCAACCTCCTTGCCTTGGAATCTTCCTTATTAAATGCTAAGAGCTATGTTGGATCTGTAGGTACAGCTACACCACTGGTCACATATTCCTTGATACCATTCTCTTCCAGCAATAAAGAAATTCTGGCTTTCCACACACCAAAATTTGAGGCTCCGTCCAATTTGTCCTGATCTCTTAAACCTCTTGAGGCCATCTCAAACAAATATAATAATAACAAAAATAATAATACTAAAGAGGTAGAACTGGGTTTTATAAACCCTCTATTTTTCTTTTCTTCCTATGCCTGCACTGAGCTCTTTCTGCCCTTAAATCTGCTTTGATACCATGTGAAAATTCTATTTCAATTAATAATTATTAATCTCCTATCTATAAAGATTATTTGACTGCTGAAAATTAATTCACAATAAATACTGAAAAAATAATACAACTGCAACTTCACAAATAAAACTCACAGGAATAGAAAATATGCAAAATAATAAACACAATATTTTTAGACAAATTGTCCCTAGAAAAACCCCAGAGGGAAAACCAATACTGCAGATGAGGAATTATATTAATCTTCAGCAAATCAAGAGATACAAAAGAAACTTCTTGCCTTTTACTAACAAATCTCTGGCAATATTATTCTTTGGAAATTCTTCCCTCAATTGCTCCTGCTGAAATTCAACTACTGCTGCCTCCAACGCTATCACTGCAAGACTATTTTCTATCACTGCAAAAATGCTTCTCAAAATTGTGTTCTCCAAATGCCCAATGACCCCCTTTTAAACTATTCTCATTGGAAAACCAATGGCCAAGATTAATTAGGCTCTAACAAACCCTAACTAACTGGTTTCTAGAAGTCACTAGAGGAAACAATTATTTAATTAAATAATTAGATATCTGGACCTAACTAACTTCTTTCTAGAAGTCTCAAGAATTAAATAATAATTCTTGGAATTGGAGAAAACAGTTGTCCGAGCTACAATAAATTAACATCAAGAACAACCATCAAAGCCAACTAGTCATCCGGGAAAGTGAATCAAAAATTTCACTTCTGCTCTTCCATTGCACAAAAATTCCATGTTCAATAAGCCTTCAATGAAATGTGCTGAAAATTATCCTATTGTTAAACATAATTGACCCCACATACAATCATCTTACCAACTAGTTAGCTGCATGAGATTATCATGTATGACCATAGGAGGAGGCCTGAGATAAAATTCAAAGCAATGTAAAGAGAAAATTGAGAGCACCATCTGAGAGGGCCTAATTAAACTTCCACACTCAATCTCTTCCACCTCTTAGCAGGTTGAGGATCTTCTGACAAATCAAAGGTCAAGCCCTTCATTCTCAACTCTTGAATGCATCTGCTCAAAGCCCTCAAATTAGTCTTGTCGCTCTACAACATCTTTATAACATTGCCTTGACCAATCAACTTGTACAGAACAAGATAACTAAAAACCAAAGAGGTCACAAATGATTAATGACATAGGAGCAGGGAATTATTTTTCTTCCCTATCTCATACAAGTGCTAGCATTCTCTTGAGTGGAAGCAGTAAAAAGAAGAATCAAAACAATTCCATGAAAAGTGAAAAAGAAACAGTAAAGCTGGATGTTTTTTTATCTAATGATCTCAATCCTCTTATAGCAACAATTTCCTCTTCCCTCTGCCACAGTTTGAGCAGAAATAACCGGCCCTTGCTATCTGCAATTTTTTCTAGTGATTGTTTGGGAGAATAAGATCTCAACTCTCTTCAAATCTAAAATTGTGAATCAATCAGAAAACTGCTGCAAATGGGTGTTTTCATCAGTACCCATCTTAATAGAATAAGATATCCACTCTCTTAAAACTCAAATCATGAAAGGAATGATAGAATGCTTGTATGATATTTGGGGATGATGTATTTGAAGAACATTTGTAAAATGGTGTAACGGGTAGTTCATTTCATGAAGGGATGGTTATGACTTCACAAATATAAATAAATGCTAGTTGCTTTCTTTTAATTTTTTTTATATTTCAAAGAGCCAAAAAATGCTCCACATTAACTTACGAGGAGTCTTTAATAGTTGTATCTTCTCATACTTATGGTACAAGCCCTTGAATTTCCAATTACTATCCAGGTTTTTGTTATTATGGATAAAAGAATAGGGGTCTATAAGTTTATGGATTTTTCTTTGGTTGTCATAATTGTAATGAATGAATGAATGAAACATTTTAATGACTTCCAGGAGACTAAACAATCTAAGGGACCGAGAAAAAAAAACTTAATTTTTCTTCATGCTCTTTTTCAAGTCGGATCTCTTGCTATTAATTTTTACTAGAAGGCTAGTCATCTGGTTAATCTTATCCTCCTCAAATAGTTGCTACATATTGTCCACGACCAAACTATTTTCGTTACGAATAACTTCATAGGTTGTGCATTCCATGATGAAGTGTCACTATTGTATTTTTTTCACTTGATCTACTTCAACTTTATTTTGTAATCTTTGTCAAAATCACCAACCATTTTTTGCACAAGTAACTACTTCAGGTTCTAAAATGGCATTTTATATTGAATAGGATTATATTTGAGTAAAAATGTATACATCTACTTGATAATTCGAAGCTAGGAATTTTGGACTTGTGATTTGATTCCTAACACTTGGTCACTATTGTGTTCACTCATTTCCCCAAATTTTGAGTCTTGTGTGGAATTATCTATTTTTTTCAGTTCTTGGTGTAGGGATATTAGGTAAGTGTTGATTTATTTTCACTATAATTTCTTCAAATATTAAGTTTTGAGTGAACTAAGTCTATTTGAACATTTCACTAGGCACTTGACGTTGGAAATTTGACTCTCATGCATGTTTGTTTAAACTTGGCTTCTTCATTCATTTTTGTTTTGAAAGAACTAACTCTATTTGAACACTTCACTAGGCACTTGATAATCTAAGATTGAGATTAGAAGTTTGACTCTCATGCATATTTGTTATAATTGATCTTCTTCATTAATTAATGTTTTGAGCTTGGAGGAGTTTGAGACTAATAATTTGACTCTCATGCGATTTGTTGCTCAAGATAGAATTCCTAGAACTAATTTAATGAAATGGGTTCCAACTGACATAAAGACTAAAAGTGTGTTCACCATGTGAGGTGCATAGGGATGAGTCAGGAAAAGGTTTGCACATAGGAATTTTTCATATGTTTACATGTTTTTCATATATTCATTTTTATTTTTCCAATTTTGATATTCAATTTAAAATTTAGTAATTTAACTTAGTTTAATGTTTTGATTTCATAATTTAATTTGTTAAATTTATAATAAAACTAAATAATTTACAATTTAATCTAGATTTAATTTATGATTTATAATATTTTTGTGTACTTTAATTTATAATTTAATTTATAAATATATAAGTTACAATAGTTTATAATCTAATTCACAACAATATCTTATTTTGATATCTAATCAAGCTAAGAGGTGTTCTACAATAGCATTTGAAGTATACATAAAAACTATAACATAACCAAGATAGATTTAAAAAAAAAAACTATAAAACAAGTATTAAGTAAATAAAATGAAGGAAAATAATTATTTATAAATTAAATAACTCCCAAGTAGCTTCCTTAAAGTCATCCTAAGAAAAATCATTCAGATTATTAATCCAAACCCTTATAATCAACATCATACAATTACTTACATACATACATATATTTGGTGAATATATATATTATATGATATTTATGAATTTATAAATATAATAAATTATGTATATTAGAAAATATATAAATAGTATTTATCATTATATTACTATAATATCTCATTTCCAATGATTTTCATTTGTACCCTCATGCACAACAAATAGAACTATATATGTTTCTTAGAAGATTGATGAGGCTAGTTCTACATTTGCCCAAATTATACTTGATGTTTCAATGGTTGTTAATAGAAATTATTTTCTTTGTGATCATGCACTAATTTGTTGCTTTATTGGAACCAGCCTATCGAGCCAAAAAATTCTAGATTGGGTGGTTGATAATTGGAATTTATTGCCAATTATTCATTTCATCCCAAAAGGTTTTCTCATTGCAACCTTTGAATATAAAGACATGAGAGATCATATATTAAATACAAATTGATGAATTATTTTTTATTAATAATATGTTAAGCACAATGAGATTGCATCATTCTATAACACATGTTGGCTATATATATAGAGTCATAGAAGCTTATAAGCTAACAATCTTAGAACTTGTAGCTACAAAGAGAAAATAGACTATACATATACAACTGGACTATACATAAAAACCTGGATAATATATATAGTTGGACTATCAATGTATAGGTTGTAAGCTTAAGAAGTACAAAACAAATACATATTACAAAAAGAGTATGGTGTAGCCAAAATTATCTTTCCTTCCCCACATTCCTACTCCCACTCTAGTCCTCCAAAGAGTCTCGATTGACCAGTGTGTTGATGGCTTCCAGTTCATCATTAGAAAAAAGTTCTTCAACATCATAATCAGAGTTGGTAAAGTGTTGAGTTCCTTTGTCCTCTTTAATGCCTTTTCCTTTTTTGGACTTTTATTTGAATTCTTCTTTTAAGGTCTCCAAATCCTGCATGAATACAATCAGATTGGGTTGCCCCTACTGCCACGAGTGCCCATACATGATTTCTCTTTGGTGGATGAGTACCATACCATCCTTGAGAAGCTTTAATAACTTTCTCTCCACAATCTCCATAGTGGCTACAACCTTCAATGCAACATTGAAGAATGTGAGTCTTTTATTTGACTCAATAGGATACCTCTAAAACCCACTATATTTATCCTCATTTCTTGCCTTCCATATAATCCACAAGATTTCAGTTGTAAGAAGAAACATAGATAAATGAAGTTCTTTGCTCTATTTAGAATCAAAACCTAATAGAATTTCTTTCCAACTGATTTTCCTATTTGAGCCCCAAGTAACATAATCATTCCAGAAAAAATTCCAAATTTTATTAGCATACAAGCATTCAAAGAATATATGAGAAATAGTTTCAGGTACTCTGTGAATTCACAAATATCAACATCTGTATTCTTTAATTTAAAAGGAACCTTTTGCAATATAACAAGCCACCTAATTTTATTTTTTTGCATCAATTTCATTATGCCACAAATAGGAGAATGCCTTTTTCTTGTCTTTATTTGCAAGGTTAGTCCTCTAGACTTTGTTAAGATACTTAGTGGAGTGGAAGAGGTAAGGATATCTTTATAAATAGTCTTTGTTTTGACCTCCTACAAGGGGAGAGTACCCTTCCACTAGATGTCAATTAGCTCATCTTTCCATGTTTCCACTTGGAGACTTGGAGGCCAACCCTTCCAAGATTCTTTTAAAACATAATAGGTTTTGAAATTAGAAGAGGGTAATCCATAGACCTCTCTCAACTGGTCCCAACCAACCAATGAACCATCCTTGACAATATTGAAGAATGTTTTGATGTTGATTTGGTTCCACTTCTTTGTTGATCAGCCTTGCAACAAGGCTAGAGGATTACCATTATGTTCAAGGTTCCACCAAATGGACCTACCTAGATGAATCCAGTTGTTGTGAGGACTAGTTAGGAGAGGACTAGTGAAACTATCCATTATAGCTTCCCAAGCCTTCCAAATGCTTCTAAAGACCAATAAACTTGTAGGCACTATTGGGTACTTGGTGATGAGGAGATCACTGAAAGGCAGTGTCTTCAAAGAAGTTTTCAATTTGGGGATAACTTGTGATGTTATTCCTAATTAGAAACTTCCAATGTTCATTTCCATCAAGGTCCTTGATGGACCACTTTGCTACTAGAGCCACACCATAAAAACCCTCTAGTTTTCTTTTGGACCTCACTGACTTGATAATTATTAAAGAAACAAACTAAAGAAAAACATAGAGTGTAGGAGGATATACTTTTGGAAAACCTCCATCCTACCAGTAAGAGATTGTATACACCTAAAAATGATCTGGAGAATCTAATTAATTAAATATGACTTATTTGATCTACTTAATAAATAAATAAATAAATAAAAATATTTATTTATATTAGGTTCACTATTAATTCTTTTATTTTTATCATATTATTTCCTCTTAATTAAATAAATAAATTTAAATACTTTGATTTATTTAATTATTATTATTATTATTTTCTTCTATACTTTATTCATTTATTCTATCTTGATTAAATAAGAAAACTTCAAAAGTTTGTATTATTTAATTATCTTATCATATTTCCTCTTAATTAAACAAAGATATCCTAAAGTTTTTATTTAATTATCATATCCCTTTTTATTAAATAAGAAAATGTCAAATATTTATTTTATTTAATTAAATATCTTATTTTGCTAAATTAAAATATTCAAATAAAGGGAAATTTACTTTATTCACTCACCAATAAAATTAGTTATTCCATATCTAATTAATTCAACTGGAATTCACGGGAAAGCTTTGGAGACAAACTTGCGGGAAATCCTCTTCAATCTCCTTTGATTCTTCCTATCATTTGGTCTGATGTTTTCATGGGGAGGAACCATTCCCATGATCAGCTCAAGCTTCTCCATCTCTCACCATTCAATCCTCCAGATTGAATCCAAGCCCTTGTTGTGCTGCCTCTATGCAAATATGTTGTCGTGAATCTATAAAAACAAGCTTTCTCCATAGGAAATGGATCCCATCTTTATGCAATCTTAATCTGTAGGAAAAGAAATCAAGCATCTTAGCATTCAATCATCATAACATCTTAGCATCATAGCATCATTAGAATTCATATCACAACTGCATAATAGTTTTACTGTAGCTTTCATTTATCAATTTTCATGTTAGAATAGATTACAATAGATTACAATAGCATCAATATCATTTAGAAATCACCATATAGAAGTATATCATTGCATTTAGCATTATTCCATTCTCTAAATTGGCATTTTAACAGTCATAGTGCTTACCAAATCTACGAACCCTCTATGATTTAATAAATCTTTGGAGATAGGAAACAATGAGACGCTTTCAATTTTTTTGTAATTTAAATTAGTTAATTGTTGTTAAATCTTGATATAATATTTCATTAAGAAGTGTTTCTAGTTTTTTTTACTTATTTACTTATTCACATCTAAAAACACCACTCCCCCACCAACTTAATACAACATTGTTGATCAAATACAGAAAATACTAGCACAAATATCAATATTAGAACTCCTTAAACTCTCACCATCCCATAAGGAAGTTTTAGAAGAAGCTCTTGTGGCCACCATGGTACCCAACAATCTGGATGTTTGTCAATTTCAAGCTATGGTGGTATTTTTGACCTCGCCTCATTGTCTATCATTCTCTGAACAAGATGATGTATCACTTAATCATCCACACAATACTACACTTCACATTGAAGTCTTAATCCACAAACACCATGTTAAACGTGCCTTAGTAGATGGTGGAGTTGGTTTAAACATTTGCACTTTGAAATTGGTCTGTGCACTAGGTTATTTTGATAATGCTATTGATTCCCAAAGGAAAATGACAATAGAATCCTATGATGAAGAAGAGAGATCCTCCAAGGGATTGATCGTGTTTCCTATTCAAGTAGGGCCAATGGTGAAGAATATGGCTTACCAAGTACTAGAAAAAGAGCTAACATGCAATATACTCTTGGGACGTCCGTGTATACATGAAATGAAAGTAGTTCCTTCAACTTATCATTAGTATTTCAAATTCCCAGTCAATGGACAAGAGGTGACTATATCAGCTGACTACAATAATCCACAACATTGTAACACGCTTAAAGCATCTCAAGACACTTTTATGCCCCATAATAATGAAGAAAATATTTTTGGTTCATCTAGCAGTGAAAAACAACCAACCAATGTATCTAAATGGGTTGAGAAAAGGGGTAAATCAAAAGAAAAAAGTGTTGTTGATTCTACTTTGGTAGACAATAAGGGTCCTCTAAATTCTCTATCACAACAATTTCAAGAAAATATTGAGTTAACCGACAAATGCATGGGACAATATTCCATTGGGCAATCACTATGTCTTTCACATTGCTGCCATCCCCAAGGTCATATGGACAACTGACATCAATAACACCACAACCATCACAAACTACCACAGTTCTATATAAAAGATTTTTCAAAGTTGGTACTCTAGAAGATGAATCAGAAGACAAGGCCATCCTCAATTGCCTATACAAAGATGAAGAAGCCTCAACATCAACAAACATCAGCATAAAGACAAATCAGTATGGGAAAGAAAAAGCTATCCTAGAGAAAATGGGGTATGAGGGACAAGGACCTATTGGAAAAAGAAAGGAAGGAATCATAGAACCCATCCAACCTCTCAAACTTCAGTTGAAGGACAAAACAAGACGAGGTTATACAGGGGAATCAAAAGAAGAAATGACTCAAAAATCTGTTGAGAGAATCCTTCAAATGAGAGATAGTTCAAAAACAAATTCCAATGAGTGTGAATGAGATCTTTACTTTGATGTATCATACACAAACATCCAAATTGATGTCATAAAGGAGTATGTACCCACACACAAGCAGGGACAAAGCTCGGGGACTAGACCACTTGTATTTGAATCACAAAATATTGATGACTCAAGTGAGGATGGATAGACATCGAGTGAGCTACATGATTTGGAGGAAAGTAATATCATAGACCTCGACATCCCTAATGACAACCTTGACACCATAACTGTTTGAACCCTTACTGTTGTTGACCAAATCCAATTTGATGACTTTTTTCCCTTAACACATCCTGAACTTATCGACTGGGAACCCACTGAACCTATTAATGTACCCATCTTTGTGAATGATGACACTATTGTAAACTTCCTTTGTTATGACGAACCTAACACAAGTTCTAATCATTAATCTCATAACAGCATGGTTAGACAGGAGGGTGTCAAATCTTCTAGTTGCAAAATTGAAAAGAAGAATAATGGACCTAATGGTGAAAACCATTCTATGGTAGCATTAGATCTCGAAAAAGTAAAAATAAAGAACACATCGAACGGTGAAAACCACTCTAAGGCATTGAAAGATGGGAGATTTGACATTGTTCCGAAGCATTATCATGAGAGGTCATCAGTACTGATGGAGCCTACACAGTCTATTAACATTGGCACAACAGAAAAAGCAAAGATTTTGCATCTCGTAGCATCTACATGACTAAATAAGAAAGACCTAAATTTATCAAGTTCTTTGAAGAAAGAAGCGTTAACTTTGCATGGTCATACTCTAATATTCTAGGTTTAGATCCAAATCTTTTAATGCATCATTTATCTCTACCTATTGGAATTAAACCTGCAAAACAAAAACTAAGGAAGATGCATCCACATATCGCCTTGATGGTAAAGGCTAAGCTGAAGAATTTGTTAGATGCATGATTCATCTGGTCTATCGATTATGTTGAATGGATATCAAATATTGTCCTTATATCAAAGCCAAAAAATAGCATTAGAATATGTACAGATTTCAAAGATCTGAATAAGGCATGTCCCAAGGATGATTTCCCCTTACCTAACATTGATATCATTGTGGATTTAACAATAGGACATGCCATGTTATCAGTAATGGATGGTTTCTCTGGCTACAACCAAATCAAGATAGCACCAGATGATCAAGAGAAAACCGCATTCACATTTCCATGGGGAACTTTTTGCTAGAACATCATGCTCTTCGGTTTGAAGAATGCAGGTGCAACATATCAACGTGCAATGACTACAATCTTCCATGATATGATGCATACATTTATGGAGGATTACGTGGATGATATATTAGCAAATTCATATTCCAAAGGACATCTAGATATCCTAGGAAAAATATTTGCAAGGCTAGAGAAGTTCAATGTCTGACTAAATCCTAAGAAATGTGTCTTTGGGGTTACAGCAGCAAAACTCCTAAGATACATAGTGTTAGAGAAGGGTATCAAAGTAGATCTCGCAAAGGTCAGAGAAATAATGGAAATGTAGCCGCCAAAGAATATCAATCAACTAAGGTCTTTACAAGGCAGGCTACAATCAATTAGGAGATTTATCTCCCAGGTAGTAGATAAAAGTCATCCATTTAATCACTTGTTGCATAAAAGTGTCTTGTTGAAATGGGATCAAGGGTGTGAAATGACCTTTAACCAAATAAAATAATATTTGATGTCACCACCTATTCTCATGCCACCTATAGAAGGTGGACCTTTACTACTATACATTGCAACAAAAAACATTTCTTTAGGAGCACTGTTGGCACATAAAGATTATGAAGGAAGGGAACAAGCAATTTACTACATTAGTAGGACTGTGAATGGCTATGAAATAAATTACACCTTCATTGATAAATATTGTTTGGCAGTGGTATTTGCTACCCAATAGTTGCGGAATTACATGTTGACTCACACAGTCAGGCTCATAGAAAAGATTGACCCGTTAAAATATCTACTCAACAAAGTTGCTTTAATAGGAAGACTAACCAAGTGGGTCATGCTTTTAAGTGAATTTTATATCCAGCATGTGGAAAGGAGAGCCATCAAAGGTCAAGTGACTGTCTAAAAATTAGGTGAAGCTCCATTAACTGATGATCATCCTATGACAATGGAGTTTCCTGATGCATACATTCTTATTGTAACAACACAACAATGGAGGCTTTATTTTGATGGGTCGTACGCACAAAGAGGATCTAGCATGGGAATATTGTTTGTTACACCTCAAGGACACACCATCCCAAGGTCTTATAGACTCATGTTTCCATGTACCAATAATGTAGCTAAGTATGAGGCACTAATCATTAGCGTCAAGGTAGTAATTGAATGGAAGGTAACAGAGCTACAAGTATATGGAGATTCACAATTAGTCATTTATCAAGTCAATGATGAATATCAAATGAAAGATGAGAAGTTGATGCCATATAAGAAATTGATTGATGATCTCAAAAATTACTTTGTGGATATCAAATTTGAGAAAATTCCAAGGGCAAAAAACAAAGCGGTAGATGTTATGGCGATAATTGCTTCTCTTTTGCAGTTGCTAGAAAAACGTGGTCATTATGAGTTTATGGTAGAACAAGTGTCAAATCTGGCTTAAAATAACCCTAAATCTCAAACCATATTCCATTTAGATGTTGTTGAATCCCCGCTCTATGGAAAGACCCATGCTTACCTAAAAGACAACATCCTTCCTCCCGATCTTTCCAGAAACCAAAAACGCAACTTCATCTGCCACCCGACATACCTTAATCACTGACATACTTTATCGTCGAGGTCTAGATGGTACTCTTCTCTGGTGTCTAGAACATAATGAATCTAAGATAGCCTTACGTGAGGTTCATGAAGGTATTTGTGGAACTCGTTCAGGTGGGATAACTCTAGCAAAGAAACTCCTTCGTCTGGGATATTACTGGCCGAACATGGAGAAGGAGTCTTATTAGTTTGTTAAGAAATGTCATAAGTGTCAAATCCATAGTAATCTAATCCATGCACCAGCTCAAGAATTACACCCATTCACATCAACATGGCCCTTTTGTTAGTGGGGACTGGATCTAGTAGGAAAGATAAACCCTTCTTCATCCAATGGGAACAAATTCATAATCACAACAACAAAATACTTTACTAAATAGATAGAAGCGGTTCCGCTAACAACAATCACTAGAAAGGAGATCTCATCTTTTATACTAAACTACATAATCTATCGGTATGACATACCTTAGTCCATTATCACTAATAATGGATGACCATTTAAGAACTAGGACATTGAGGAATTGTGTGAAAAAATTCATATCCAACATCATTTCTCAACACCATACTATCATTAGGGAAATGGCCAGGCAGAGACCTCCAACAAGACAATTCTGAAAATACTCAAGAAAATGGTTAATGATGTTGGACATAATTGGCATGTTCAGCTCAATCCTGCATTATGGGCCTGCAGAACCAACATGAGAACACCGACAGGAGCTACACCATATTCCTTTGTATATGGATCAGAGGCCATTCTACCCATTGAGGTGGAGATTCCATCACTCTGTGTGTCATTAAAAGGAATTGTTTTAGATGAAGATTATAGAATATTTAGGCCTCAAGAGCTAGAACTGTTGGATGAACGTCATCAACAAGCTGTCAATCATCTAACGACATATCAACAGAGAATGTCCAAGAGCTACAATCACAGGGTAAATCCTAGATTCTTTCAGGTTGGTGACTTGGTCCTAAAGGAAAACCCTAGGAATCAATAGGACAAAGAAAAGAACGGGAAGTTTGAACCTAACTGGCTAGGTCCCTTTGTCATCATATCAGTCTATGGATTAGGAGCCTATCAACTATCAACACCTGAAGGGGATTTATTTGATGAACCTATCAACAACATCCATCTCAGAAAATTCTACACCCGAATCACCTAGTGCATGGTTCAAAGTCTTAAAAAGGATTGCTTGGATGAAAACCTAGAAAACAGGTGTCTCGGTGATAGAAAAATACAAAAAAAATCATAAAATATGAAAACATGCAATAAAAACATGTAGCGAAAACCTAGAAATAGGTGCTATTTATGATTTAAAGAGCTTTTCCATCTATTGGACGGATGTCATGGTCATTACTTTCACTGTCACTTTACATCCATTATCGTATCATTGCAAGTGGTCATGTCTCACCTTAGCTTGGGGGCAATAAACATCAAGCTTAACAAAATGGAAAAATAGCAGTATGACAAACGCAATAAAACCAATGATCGAAACACAACCCAACAAGGAACTTTAATTATTATTGGAAGCACATTGTCCATTTGGGTAAGTGCACCAAGATGGTTCCCAAAAAGGGGACTTAAGTGGACAACTTTTTTCTAAAATCAAGAAATATTGACCTTGGACATGAAATTGAGGATATTTAGACTCAAAATTTTGAGATGGAACAAAAAGAAGGATTCAAGTGCTCCAAGTCTACTTTCTAAATTACTAATTTCTTTTGAAAATGGTTGAGATTAAGGGGTTCAAACGAGGGACTTAGACAAATTGGTGTTGTTTTTCTCAAAAAAACATAACATAGCAACTCTTGTACGACCCTCATACGGTGAAATTTTTTTTAGTATTTTTAAAATCGCAATGGTCATAAGTTAGCTAATAGTATGTAGTTGATGCACGATTTTTCTGATAATTTTTGAATGAATATTAGATTTTTTCACTAATTTGCGAAGTGGACATATCCTGAAAATAGAATTTTGGCCGTGCTACACCTACAAATTTTGGAAACTAATTGGTTTGTTTTTTTTTTAATTTTTTAATTTTGTAGAATGGAGTCTAGTTTCTAAAAATGTAATTTATTTGAAAAATTGATGAATAGTTAATTTATAACGAAAAAAATACCAAACACTGCTTTTTGGCAAAAAAAAGACATACAGATAAAATAAATTACATCGTTGGATAGCTAAGAGATAACCCAACATTACCCATGTGCTCGATTTTTTTGATATTGAACCACATGCAATCCTGACGGCGAGCATGAACTTGATTATGAGAAATATGGTGGACTTTTTAAAAACACGTCTCTAGTCATTGGGAATGCCCTCCAAGCCTTTGGGTTGGTATTCCAAGGCAAATACCAAGCCTAAGGCTCGGGAATTCCCAAAGAAAGATATAACGCAAGCGCGTTATAACGTGCTCGCATTATATCTCACTTTTGACATGGTTTTTGCTTTTGTGGGGAACATGTCTACTAGCACATAACGCAAGCATGTTATAATGTGCTCACGTTATGTCTTACTTTCTGTTAAATGCCAATATATTAATTTATGCTGATATATTTTTATGTACATGTATGTCATGTATGTATGTATGCTTGTATGGATGTAAGATTATATGTACATCTGTATTATGCTTGTATGTATGCATTTATGTATGTCTTTAGACGAAGGGAGAATTTAGAGAGAGTCTAGAGAGATGGAGAGGGGGTTGAAGTGAGAGTTTAAGAGAGAGGGAGTGGGAGAGAAGGGGTTGGATTGAGGGGGCTTAGCTAGGTAGGGTGGGAGGGATAGAGGGAGGGAGAGAGAGAGAGGGGGGGTGGAGAGAGAGAATTGAGAGAGGGAGAGAGAGAGAGAGGAGACAAAGAGAAAGAGAGGGTTATGTAGGTAGGGTGCGAAAGGGAGAGACTTGAGAGTGTGAGAGGGAGAGACTTGAGAGATAGGTAGTGAGGGAGTGTGAGAGAGAGGGAGTGAGAGAAGGTGGTAGGGATTGATTGAACGAGAGGTACGCAAAAAGAGGGAGATGGTACATTGAGACAA
>CM021102.1:333106319-333140875 GCA_007115665.2 Sequoiadendron giganteum
CTCCCCCTCTCTCTCCCCTCTCCCCCACTCTCCCTCCCTACCTCACTTACTCCCTCTTTGTCTCCCCACTCTCATTCTCCCTCTCTCTACCCCACAATCTCTCTCCCACTCCCTCCCACTCTCCCTCTCCCTCACTCTCCCCCACTCTCCCACCCTCCCTGGCCTCCCACTCTCTCCCCTCTCTCCTGCACCTTTCTCCTACTCTTCCCCTCTTCCTCCTCTATTTCCCACTCTCCCTCTCTCTCCATTCCTACCTCTTCTCCCACTCTCCCCACTCCCTCCCACTCTATCTTTCTCCCACCTCACCCATCTCTCCTCTATCTCCCCACTCCTTACCCACTCTCTCTCCCTTCTCCCACCTCTCCCACTCTCTTTCTCTCCAACTCTCTCCCTTCCCTCTCTATCTCCCATCCTCCCACTCTCTCTCTCTCACTCTCCCACCTCTCTCCCTCCCACTCTCTCTTTCTCCCACTCTCCCCTTCTCCCTCCCTCTCTATCTCCCACTCTCCCCCTCTCTCCCTCCCACTCTCTCTTTCTCCCACTCTCAAAAATATACTAAGAAAACCAAATTTCACATAATGTGCTCGCATTATAACGCGAGCGTGTTTTTTACTCCACTAAAACAGTTAAAAACTCTATATACCCGTGATTTCAAGGCCCACAGTCTGCATATTTCCCTTGTTTTGTGCGTGCTCTGACAAAAAGTATCTTTTTGATGATGTTGTGAAGTGTGCGAGCATAATTTTCACATTCCGTCACCTTTTCCATGATCTTTTTACCACCTTTGCATGAAATAGTAGAGTTTCCACGTTGAAAGACATATAATATCAATTGAAGTTTGAATTCCATTGAAAACTGATATACAATTAAAGTGTGGAAGGGAACAAGCTTTTGAACAATTCAAATTGTTGTGGAGATTGAAGAAAGAAGAAGCTAAGGCTACATAATTGGGTTGAACTCCTCCATTTGAAAGTCTGGTTTTTAAGGTATGTGAAGTCTTTATACATTTTCTTTCATTCTATTATGGTTTTCTTTCATTTTTGTTTGTCATTATAACCTTAGGTTGTCAATGCATGTTTTAAATTACCATTATATACACAGTTATATACACTTGCCAATTACCATTTTAATCTTGATGCAAAGCATCTACTAGGGTCCACAAATCATCAAGGGTACTTCTGACCCTAGCTTAAATTGAAAAATATCAACAAAAAAACTCAATCATCTTTTCATCAAAACATTAGAACTTGGTTTCAACTCTTTTTCAGACTTAAAAAAATATATTAACCATCATAAAATTGATTGTAACATAGCATAAAGCTGATTAGAAACTCAAAACCATTCATGAAAATTCATCCTTTAAGACAACTCCAAGCCTCTCCCATTCTTGCAAAGGGTCCAAACACCTTCCAATACCTCTATATAAACTAATGCAGTACAAAGCAAGAAATCAACACCTTTCTTGACATACTTATTCAACTATATTTCCCTTCACAAAACATTTGATTCGTATACTTAAATTAGCATTAAGAGTTCCCAATTCCTTAAGGACCTTCAAAACACCTTGAAAATCTTGAAAATAATTGATTAAAATCAACTAGGTTCCTCAAAACATCAACCAATGATTATGTCATTCACAAGTTGTCTTAAATATTCCATAATGGCACCATTGTTTACAAACACAAACTATAATTCTCAAGGCACAACCAAACCATTATTTGCTTAATAAATCTTTGTTTGAGTTAGTACAACAAAAATGAGACCTTTTAGAAGTCTTCCCTTACACACAAACTTAGTTCCTTTGTTCACTGTCCACATTACTAGTAGCCAAGCATCTGCAAACTGTCACATGTATCTCCCAAACCATGCACACACTTCAAACTGTGATACTCATTTTTTATGCAGAGTTAGATCACCCAAAACCATTGAAGATGTGAACTTGCCTTCAAGAGGAATCTAAGAAGATTAAAAAGCTGTAATGGACCAATCCCAACACTCCTCCAAGCTGGACAACAAACATAAACATTATTTCCCACATTTCACCCTTGGAATCTAGTTATTGTGCAAAACCAGTTTTGGGCCCTTAACTCCAAAACTTTCCAAAACACCAGGAAAATAAAAGAATGATTGTAGCACCAATTTCAAAGTTGCAAGACATACCTTAACCCATCACATGACTCCTTTGGGACAACTTTAAGAAAACTGACCTTTTCACTATTTTAGGCCTCCAAGTATGCCAATTTTACAAAGGAACTACCCTTAGATCTTCACACCAAACTTCCAAACACAAAAAAAGTCTTTAATTAGGTCTCAAAACAAGATAATTTCTAGGTCTTAGGACCTTACC
Organism: Sequoiadendron giganteum; assembly: GCA_007115665.2. Lineage (NCBI taxonomy): Eukaryota > Viridiplantae > Streptophyta > Pinopsida > Cupressales > Cupressaceae > Sequoiadendron > Sequoiadendron giganteum. Next base: position 333,108,667 of record CM021102.1, read on the forward strand.
CGCTCAATTAGGCTTCCAATACAAAAACCCCCATTTTTTAATGCAAAAAGGGAGGGTTTATAGAAACTCCTATACCCGGGCCTTCCCAGACCATTCCAAACCATCAAACATCTTCAAAATAACCTGCACAAGTTCAAAATTTCATTACATAGACCAATCCTTCAACACTTTTTCAAAATCACTCCTTGGTTCCTCAAATTCTCATGGAAAAGTTCTTGTTTGAGGTAAGAACCCCATCCTATTGTCATTAGTTTCATTCCAAGGCATGTTCAAAAATAAAAGACCCTAATATAACAATGTACATGCCATCCCATCATGAAATAAGTCATAACAGTAGGTGGGATGGTCATTTCATAATTAAATCCTACTCAAACCCTTGATTGGCTTGAAATGAGCAGTTTCAGAAAATTGTCAATTGTTCCCTTCAAACGTAATGTTAAGCCCTCAGAACTGATGTATTAGAGAGCTAATGCATGTTCCTACAATATTATATTATTTTTCTATCAAGGGGAGGCTATATAGATGCATACAAGTGCACGAAAGTGCAAAAAAACCAGTGAATTTCTGCAAAAGAGCATTTTTTTTATCAAAAAAATGGATTTCAAAATGAACAAAAATCCTCCCTTCGAGCCAATGGAGGTTGTTTAAAACTTTTTCAATGACAACAAACTCCCCCCAATTCCTATAACTAACAAACAACCACCTTTGAAAGCTCATATAACTGGTACATGGAAAATGTCTTTAATGACCCTCTTACAACATGAAGATACCCAAAATTGAATCAAATTTCAAAATGGAAGCATAGATTGTCAAGGTGCTCCTACACCACAAAATTATCAAACACTCACAATGCCATTATACTCATTAGTTTTCAGAATCACCATCATGGTTATTCACTTTTAGTTAGGAATGTGCTCTGGCCAGCCTAGTGCTTCCATAATTTGTACACATTTGTCTACATGCTAGGTTAACTTTTGTACAGGATGATTGTAAGTGTTATTTAAATGAAGCCTTCAATAACAAATATTTTTCAATTAACTTCAATGGATAAATTTCTGAGGAACTAATATTTGTCTCATTACCATGGTACAAATAAAATTATCTGCCATGCCGAAGAAAAAGACAAAGAGGAAACTAACAAACGAAGAGAAGGAAACCTTGAAAGAAAAGGAGAGAGCTCGAGTGGAAACATATCGTGAAAAGAAGAAATTGGAAACGATTGATGAAAACAAATCGATTGTAGAGGAACCTCAACCGTCAAAAAGAGAACTGGAATTGGCAGCACAACAGGTATGAATGCGAAAGCATCATTGTAAGACAGATTCAGATACCGTAGTTGGAGACACACCCTCTATGACAAGTGAATATGAAGGGACACCATTAAACACACACGAATATGGAGGGACACCATCTAGCACAAGTGAATATGAATGGACACCATCTACTACAAGTGAATATGGAGGAACACCATGTACCATAAGTGAATATTGTTGGACACCAGCCAACACATCTCAAGTTGACAGTACATCATCACTCCGGATTGTCGAAGAAGGTATGCCATCATCCCCATGTGAACCTCAAGGTATGTCTTCTTCTCCACCCTTGATCGAAGGTACACAATCTAGCCCACCTCAATTAAATATTGATGAAATTCCTAATGTTGAGATGTATGTACCTAGGAGAACACCACCTAGAATTTTGCGTAGAAAGCCAAAGTATTTGATTAATATTGATGATGAGATTTTGCAGCACATGGAAGGTAATATTTCAAGACGCACTTGTAGAAGATATGCTGATAAGATTTGGGAACGATTATTTGAAAGGCTAAATGAGACTGCAAGATGTCCACTATTTATTGAAATCATGCGGGGTGTAAAGTATAGGAACATCATGAAGACTCTTGGGTTGAGAACATCGAATGCATCGAGTGAAGACACTATTGTGAAGAATCTAATGGATGCTTATGAGAGTGTGGGTAAGACCTCATTGTCAAAGGATAGTAATGTCACCCGACGTGTCATTACATCGACTTTGGTAAGTTTTCAAACAAAGAGAGCTCATCTAATTAAAAAGACTAGTGAACAAACGGGAATTAGTAGAAAAAGTTTATCAAGAGCCATTCAAAGGTGACAAAGAATTCAAGGCAATGATACAAATGAATTATAGGCATTCTCGAGGAGACTGTCACGAAAAGATAAAGAAGTTGTCCAAGCCTTGAGAACACTAATTGAAGAGTATTGGAAGAATAACACAAGGCCATCTCCAAATCAAAGGGATGTGGTAAGAAGGAGAATCGGTAGTTGGAATTGTGAGCCACATCCAAAGCATTTTTTGGATATGACTCAAACCCAATTTTTTCGGAAATTTAAAAATGATTATCCTCAAATTAGTATTTCTCAAAGATTTTTTGAAATGCTTAAACCTTTTATGTCAAGATAAATCACACATGCACTACTTATTGTTGTAGAATACATATTGATTTTTCTAACCATTATGATGTTTATCGTTCTATATGTTTAGATTTACATACTAATGATGTTTTGTAGGATTGTGGCATAGAAGCCCCACCAAAATCTTCAAGAGAGTTCTTATCAAAAAATTTATGTGAAATAGAGGATGGCCAAATATTCTATAGGACAACATGCTTGGATGGTTCATGTGAGCGTTGTGGTGGCTTCCAGCATATGTCAGTATGTCAACATATGGAAAGCACAAATGAGGTGGGACAAAAACTAGTAGAGTTCGGGAAGTATAAAATAGTGGCATATGCTACAAAAGATGGGTCTCAAGCAAAAAGGTGTGATTTGGTTATTGAGAAGATTCCATTGTACCAATTTATGACCACATTTCATGATAGTATACTGTCTGAGTATGCAATGCATACCCATAGAGCCCAATGGTTGGACACGTACTTCAAGCTATGCAAGGATACCTTTCCAATTGGAAGCATAGTATCCGTGGTTGACTTTGCAGAGAACTACACTCTACAGCCACAACATGAGGTGCATTCACAGTATTACAACTCCACACAAGTTTCGATATTTGTGCACATAGCATTCATTCATGCATCTGATAGTACAGATGAGCAAAGGAAGGTATTGAGGGAGTACCACTTTTACATTAGTGATGATCACACACATTCTCCATAGTTTGTGCAAGGTTGCTTCCAGATGTTCTACATATGTGGAACTTTTTTGTGGCTGGACATGGAAAGGGGGAGCATGATGGTGCAGGAGCATGCGTGAAAAGAGCATTAGCACGAGAAGAGTTGAAGTATAAAGACAGTGCAAAGTTGACAGATGCAAAATCAATCGTCGAGTGGTGTAATGCTTTGATGGGTCCAGGTAATGAAGGTACATCTTCAGTTCATATATTTTTTTGGTTGATGGATGATACTAACATTGCACCATATGAAGACTATTGTACACTAACAGGATCGAGTGAGGTACACTCTTTCCTTAGCTCAAATTCAGGTTCATGGAGTATCGATACATGAAAGATGGCATGCTTTTGTTCTTCATGTACAATGCAAGCCAGGAATGATTGTGAGTCAAGGGAGTGGGTTGACAAATGGTTCACAAGTTATCTTAGCCCACTTCACACGTATCGCCCTCCGACGGCATTGGAACCGACATAGATGGAATCATTGGTCAACTTTGACCATGTATCAGATCTAGTTCAACCAGGTGATATATCTACTTTCTTAGTTGTTGAAATTCCATATTGTTATCTTAGTTTATACTATATTCGTAATGTTGACAAATTTCAAGAGAGTTTTTGCACATATCAATGTAGGGCATGTTTATGCAGTTATTGTAGATGAAGACAATGAAGAGGGAATAGACTATTACTTGTGTCATTGTGTTGAGACCAAAAAAAATTGGAGGCCCCAATTATAGATGGAGAAAACATTGAATACCCTACAGGCTCAGTTGTGGTTACTGGAACATGGCTTAGAAGGTACCCACATTCAAGTGTTAAACATTGGCTATTTCAGGACTTTGACATGCATCATAAGATTCTTCATTACTTGAACCTTATGTGGCATCGAATGTTCATTTGACCAAATATGGGGTAGACCTTTGAACAAGACGTTATGGAAGGTCCGTGAGTCTAACCATGAGGCAATACTTGACACAATAAAGAGTAGAGCAGCAGACCTAGATGGTTCGTTGGATTAATTTGTAAGTATATGCGCATTGGTTCTTATTAATTTATACTTGTATGCACATTAATTTGTTTGATGCCAATGCTATCATCTTCTTTTACAGTGATTGGTGTCCCCTTGCAAAAAAAGCAGATATATGAGCCATCCAAGAGAATGTCAGCCATAAAAGCAATGAAACATCCTTATTTTGGTGCCTACATGCAACATCTGTAAGTGCCTTCCATCTATTTTTATTTCATTTCCATTTTGGATGCTCTTTATTTTTCTCTTTTACTTTGCGTATTTGTAAGTAAACTACTAAAAATTGATTGATCTTTCATTGCAGAAAATGCTGATTTAAGAGCCATCAAAGAGAATCTCAGCCAAAAAATCAATGCAACATACTTATTTTGATGATTTTGACAAATCTCAATTTTTATTTCAAGCCATTATAAGAGAGAGTGTGAAGCATAGCGAGGGAATCTGAAGTTACTCATTTGAAGTTAACCTCATAATGAGCACCTATGATGTAGACATTTAAAGAGAATCTTGAATGTACGAGTGACATTGTAAAAGATTTGAGAGAACGAAGTGGCAAAGGCATTGTAATAAGATTTAATTACATAATGATATATACTTAAATATTGTAAGGTTGGAGTTCATGTTTGGTGTAGTAGCACCTTGTTCTGTAAATGCCTTGAGTAGGAAAATTTGCAAACTTTGAATTTTGAAACGTAAACAATGTGAAAAAGGTCATATAAAGGTCATGTAAATAATTTGTACACATTTTTCTGCAACTTGTGTGACCAAGCAGATTGTTCCAACATGTCCGAATAGGTATTTTTATACTATGCATGGTCCTCTTTCGCACCGAAACACGTAGAATCGCTCTGAGCTATGTTCCACTGGATCGATCCCTTAAGGGTCCAAAGTGCAAAATGACTGCAAACTTCATCATGCTATTACTTGGATACCGTGACACTTAGAAACTTCTCGTCTGATCCTACAGAAAGGCGTTGGGTCCCTCTAGAAAAATCTCTCTCGGTTTTGGCTATCTTGGAGTGGTTTTCTCATGGTGGCTGATTTTCACTTGATGGAAAAAGCATCAAATTCAAGCAGTGCAAAGTTGCAAAGTGGTGCAACTTTCGTTCTGCAACTTGTGTGACCAAGCGGATTGTTCCAACACATACGAATATATATTTTTATGCTAGGCATGGTCCTCTTTCACACTGAAACACGTGGAATCGCTCTGAGCTATGTTCCACCGGATCGATCCTTGAAGGGTCCAAAGTGCAGAATGGCTGCAAACTTCAGCATGCTATTACTTGGATACCGTTAAACTTAGAAAATTCTCATTTGATCCTACAAGAAGGCGTTGGGACCCTCTAGAAAAACCTCTCTCGGTTTTGGCTATCTTGGAGTGGTTTTCTCGTGGCGGCGGATTTTCAGTTGATGGAAAAAGTGTCAAATTCAAGCTGTGCAAAGTTGCAAAGTGGTGCAACTTTCGCTCTGCAACTCGTATGACCAAAATAAATGTTCCAACATGTCCGAATAGGTATTTTTATGCTAGGAATAGTCTTGTTTCACACTGAAACATGTGGAATCGCTCTGAGCTATGTTCCATCGGATCGATCCCTAAAGGGTCCAAAGTGCAAAATGGCCGCAAACTTCAGTATGCTATTTCTCGGATACCATGACACTTAGAAACTTCTCGTCTGATTTTATAGGATTGTGTTGATCCCCTCTATAAAAAAATCTCTCGGTTTTGGCTATCTCAGAGTGGTTTTCCCGTGGTGGCGGATTTTCACTTGATGGAAAATCATCAAATGCAAATAGTGCAAAGTTGCAAAGTGGTGCAACTTCCATTCTACAACTTGTGTGACCAAGCGAACTGTTCCAACATGTTTAAATAGGTATTTTTACGCTAAGAATGGTCCTCTTTTGCACCGAAACACGTGGAATCACTCCGAGCTATGTTCCACCAGATCGATCCCTTAAGGGTCCAAAGTGCAAAATGGCTGCAAACTTCAACATGCTATTACTTGGATACCATGACACTTAGAAACTTCTCATCTAATCCTACAAAAAGGTGTTGGGTCCCTCTAGAAAAACCTCTCTCGGTTTTGGCTATCTTGGAGTGGTTTTCTCGTGGCGGTGGATTTTCACTTGATGGAAAAAGTGTCAAATTCAAGTTGTGCAAAGTTGCAAAGTGGTGCAATTTTCGCTCTACAACTCATATGACCAAGCAGACTATTCCAACACATCCAAATAGGTATGTTTACGCTAGGCATGGTCCTCTTTCACACCGAAACACATGGAATCGCTCCGAGCTATGTTCCACCGGATTAATCCCTTAAGGGTCCAAAGTGCAAAATGGCTGTAAACTTCAGCATGCTATTACTCAGATACCGTGATGATTAGAAACTTTTTGTATGATCCTATAGGATCACGTTGAGCCTGTCTACAAAAACCTCTCTCGGTTTTGGCTATCTCGGAGAGGTTTTCCAGTGGTGGCGGATTTTCACTTGATGGAAAAAGCATCAAATGCAAGCAGTGCAAAGTGGTGCAACTTTCGTTCTGCATCTTGTGTGACCAAGCGAACTGTTCCAACACATCCAAATAGGTATATTTACGCTATGCATGGTCCTCTTTTGTACTGAAACATGTGGAATTACTTCGAGCTATGTTCCACCTGATCTATCCCTTAGGTTGGAGGAGTCTAAAGTTGCAAATTTGTAAGTTGCTTAAAGCAAAAAATTTGAAATGATATTGAATGGTCTAGATAGCATTCATTGCATCTAGGTGATGCTCATAGAGGTGAGGCACTAGGCTTTCCCAGGAGGTCATCCATTCTAGTATACTCCAGCTCAAGTGCTTAACCACGAAGTTTTTCCCCAAGGTTAAGCCCACTTAGCTTGCAACCCCATTTGCAAAACCTCCAACAAGTGTTGTGCCTTATGAAACATTCATTATAGAGCCCCTTTAGCTCATCAATTGATAAGTAGGAGGTAATTTCTAAAATGTGTCAAATTGTGATATTGCTATCAAGATTCCATTGAGCAATCATTTGTAGTATTACATATAGCTCTAGCTTCTACAGTATTGCACATGATTGCAGACAGTTTCAAGGATCTAGATTACATCAATAGTTCACATTACTCAAGAAGGATGAACATCTTAAAGACATTTGCGGAAATTAGGACAAGTAACCTTCTTGTGGACTTAGGGTTGCAATATTTGATCTACAACATGTTCCACCATTTCTTCAGTAGGATCAAGAACACACATGTAATGAAGGTGTGTTTGTAGCCATGAAAGATTATGGTTCGAACTATCCAGAAGAGTGATTTTTTATCTCGACCAACCATATCTATATCCATACACAAACATACATCAATCACATAAGTATAAGCACAAATTTTAGCTAAAGGAAATAACACATTTAGATATATAAATATTGTGAAAATTACTATCAGGATTTAATCATGTAGTTTTACAAGTCAAACTCATTGAACCATGATTCATCAGTAGTGGTTCACAAGAACCCATCTCTCATGATAATGAATGGTTCATAAGGAGGAAGATAAATCTTCATACATTTCTTCTATCACAAATGAGATAAGTGCTTGGTTTAATGAAGGTCATGAGACAACCATTAATGGGGAGTGGATACATGAAGAACTGATGGAGAATGATAATGGCTTCAAACCTGCTATAAAGGAAAAAAAATCCATTTCAATGATGCAAGAGGTTTTTGGTTTCACTACCAAAATGAGCCTATGAAGAATGCATGTGAAACTCCTTTTGACCTTGAGGGTGTTCTTACTCCATCTCAAGGATCATGCATTCAGGATGACATAGATCAATGCTAGGGCTAACCAATTAATAATTATACACGTGAATAAGTCAAACATGTACATGTCAATAAGGGAAGTACAAGTACTCAAAAACATGTAAGCCTCAAAAATTATACACACGAATACATAGTAGACACAAATTAAAACAAAGTATATGCATGAAAACATGTAAGCCACAAAGTATACATTCAAATGCATGTAAGTCACAAAGTATACACGTAAGTTGTAAAGTATACACTTGAATACACGTAACTCATATCTATTGAGCCATCAATTTAGAATGCAAATATGGACACGCATCGATAAAAGATATTTGTATTAACCAAATAGCCATGTAGGAATACATCAATATATGTCGATATAAGTATGAAATATATATATATATAATAGCCATATAGGATTACGAGAATGCCATCTAGGCATACAATGTCAAATATGTCCAATAAAAAATATGTACAAAACTGCCATGTAGGCATACAACAAAGGACTCTAGAATCAAAAGTCATTGCTCTCCATGCCCTGGAAATAAAACCTTTCCCTTTCCTTTTCACTCGGATGGAGATAGGTCTGTCACTCATTTTTGCTGCACTCATGGAGTGCTCCTGCTACTCCTCCTAGGGTTTAGTTCATGGTGAAGTTTTAACTGTTACAATAAGAAGTAAAGACATGAATATATAGAAATTAAATTATAAAAAATGATATATTTGACAAAATAATCACTTACAGCCATCTCACAATCTCTCTCCATGAGGGAAATATTCTCACACCAATGTTTAGGCGTGCTCAAGCCCTGTATAAACCATACAAATAGAAATTAAACTATGTGAATCAATAATGGTTTGATTTTTCACTAACTAACATCTATAACAACAAATGTAAATTAAAATTTACTAATTTTCCTCATACCTCTTCTGTCATAGCCATTGAGGATTGTATAGCAAATGTCACGCCAATATCCATTGCCCTTGTCATATTCGGAGGTGTATCGTCTCACAACAACTGAAAATAAAACAACAAATTATTCAACGTAATCAACGATGTGCATGTATAAACTACACAAATCTATTAAGTACTTGATTCATTAGTTAAACTCTTTATTCTATTACCTACATGAAGGTTTGAGTAAATCCACCGCCACTGGGAAGTGTTCCATCAAAACCTCCAATATTAGTCTGTTCAACATCCAAAATTGCATATTAAATTACCATTCGTAAAACAATTCCATTAACATGCAATAAATTTATAATTGTTTACTAGTTACATACCCTAGCAATAGGTGTACTGCAGAAATAGGTTGGTGGGGGATCGGTGTATCCAGTCTCAACACTGTGACCCTGCAATTTTATTAAAATCATAAAACATTTTTAGTTAATCATGCATTTCAAAATCAAAATTTAATAAATTAAATTCAATTAACACATGCACTAACTTTTACCTGACTATCAATGCCATATGCCTCATGCAAAATGTCAGTTGCCCTCTCCATCTCCATAGTTGTAGATGGATCCTACATACCAGTCTCCTGAGGGTCGGTGGGGTCATGTGAACAAGTAGCCCCACAAGATTGACACACATGTGTTCAAAGGCCACCACTCGAAGACTCCCCTGGATGGCGTTGTAGAATAGGGTTAGTATGATGGATGATACTCTAGGTCAAAGTGTTGATTGCCTATAATGTCTCTACGTCAGCACTTTCCTTCATGACATAAGGCATAACAACGTGCTCACGAGGTGGCCTAGCGAGAGCTCGTCTACCTTACCATGTAGGATCTGGCTGTGCACCAGGTCTATCCTGAGCTGACCCCCCACCTCTCCTCTGGAAATCCCTCATATCAAAATAATTTGGGATTTTGTTCAATATGAACTCACTGTATAGTTTCCTAAGGAAATATTGTGGGACCTCACAATTGTTGCATGGTGGGTAATCGAAGACCATAAACCACCTATCATAAAACCGGTCCCTAATCTGTTGGTGGTGGCACCAATGGATATGAAACTTTTTCATTGAGGGTAATATTTTGATTTGTGCGTGGGTCAGTGAATAATGAGCACAAATCACCTTTTGTAATTTTTAAATCCTTCACATCCTTGTATGATAGTTTATTTGCATAATAGTCCCTAGCCGCCTGCCTCCTATCTTCCCATCCAGTTATTTGTTTGCTAATTGAATCTACGTTTTTTAACATATCTTTCAATGAATTTGCTAGGGTGATTCTTTTTGTGGTTGAACCATTTGCATAACTCAACCTATTGATCAAATCCTCAATTTGTTTTTTGTTGTTCTCAATTTCACTCATTAAATTTTGTTGAGTGCTAGGAGGGGGTTGAGTGATTGGTGGAGGAGGTTGATGTTGTGGTTGATTTTGATCTTGAGGATTTGGTTGGTCTTCCTATTGAGGATTTTGAGGGTTTGCAGGTTGATTTGCATCTCCTAAAAATTCAAACAAATAAATATCAAATTCAACCTAAAACTAACAAATTCAAAACAAAAACCATAGAATCCTTACCTCTCACAACTCCTCATTGTCGTGGCACCATCGTTGTGAAGAAATAGGGATTGTTGGTGAAGAGATTCTCCTCCTAGAACGTGAGCGCAATATTGTGGGGTTTTTGGCTCTCGGGTGCAACAAAAAACACGTTGAAATGCAAATGAGAGATTTGCATTTGTTTTTTTTCTTTTAACAGTAAATAACGCGAGCGCGTTATAACACGCTCACGTTATTTCTTTGTAGGTGTCGAGACCTAGCCTAGGCTTAATGGAGACATAACACGAGCGCGTTATGGTTTTCAAACCTTTTTTTTTAAGGTGTCCACAGAATTGCTACCCATTTCCATGCACCCGCCCATTTGTATCCCAACAATAAATCCAAAAACAAGTCAAAAAAGTCAGTCTCAAAAAGTAAAAAACATGAGTTTGTGTTAGTCAAACTACGTGGTCTCTGCATGTATAATGTAGGCAAGGCTAATCTTTGACCAGCCCTTGAGGCACCTAAGATAGGTCTTTAGGTTAGGTTTGATTTCAAATCTCATAAAATCACAACAACATTATAAAATCAGGATGGATGATCTAATCTAACTAATGGTTGAAACACTTTAAGTAAATGTTGGATATGTTGTACTTTGATTATTTGTTATCATTTCTTTGGAGCAACTCGATGATGTATTGAACTAGAGAAACAAGGAAGGAGAATTATATTTTCATTTGTCTGTTGTTTGTGAATTAATTATTTATTGTGTGAATTTTCGTGAGATGTGCTCTACAAATGTATCATTGATAACATTAAAAATTCACACACTAAAATAATTAATCCTTGTCTGTTTATGCAAGAATTTCTCTTGTCAACTTGGTTTAATTATACCTAGATGCTTGTGTTCGCTTGCAATATAAAAAATCATGAAAGTAGTACTCAGGTTGTCATTGGTCTAAAATATACCATTAATGCTTGTACCCACCTTCAACATTTTTAAAGCTCTATGATGATACAAAGTACAAAAGTACTATTAGAATGCCGATATTTTTTCATATAGGTGTGCATGATAAAATTAGATTACATTCATAATAGTTTTTACATCTGCAAAGAGTTTTGTTACAAAAGGTCGTGAAGGATTCAAATTGATGATTATCTTTTCTCATAATAGATTGTGTATACTTGACGTTAACAAAAACATCATCATGATCATACAGTTGCATCATCATTTTCACTCAAGCATACACTAGAAAGCATTTTTATTTCTCATTTCATCATTCATACATTTGAATCAAATAATTTTGCATTCATCTTATCATATTTTTTGTATCACATAAAATTTATAAAAGAACATTTCAAAAATAAATCATATCATTTCATTTATCCATCAATCATTTCTCATATAACATATATCATTCATCATTTCATTTATCATACATTTATAACATCATATCATTGTATTTCATTCACCCATCAATCATTTCTCATATAACATATCATTCATCATTTCATTTATCATGACATTTTCATTTATAACATCATATCATTGCATTTCATTCATCCTTTTATTATCATACATCATTATCATTCATTTATTACGTCAAAAATCTACATTTACATCAACATAAAAATGAACACATCCCATTTAAATAGCATATCAATAAATTATTTAAACCATTACATCTACATCCATGTATATAGACACATCATCATATAAAATAAAAATCATCATGCATCCATGTATCATACATCCATACATCATCATTAAATAGAACATCATAAACCATATCATATAATCTTGATCATAAATACATATATAACATATCATGTAAATCATCACATGGCATATAGAATAGGGAAAATAAATGCATCCATCATAGAATCATAATAGAACACATCATAGATCGATAAAAGTCTGTTGCATATCATATAAATCTCAAAAAATCATAAATGTCAAGTATACAATGAATTCTGAAATAAAAGAGATACAACATAAAAACTGGTTGAACCGGAGTATACATCATGTCTCAAATCTATCACAAATTACATTAGACAACTAGGATCTACTACTACCAGATAGTGTAGGCATCTTAGGACTAGTACCTACTCCACCAGATACCTCCACCACCAAACAGACTGAGACCTCCTGGATCTTTGCATGGCGGCTGAGTCACACCCTCACTAACGGTCCAAGAATGGGTCATGCCTAATCGTGATGGGGCATAACTAACTCTCCACTTAGAAGGAATGACATCATGGCATTTACCTCTATAAAATTCTACCTCTCAGCCCACACGAAGAACCTCCCTCATATAGTCACCAATAGTAGTACCATCGGCTATCCGTTGTAATCTCTCTGCAGTAGCCTGTGCCTGCTCTACAATCTACCTAGCACTATCCCACTCCACTGTCAATATGGAAATATGCATCTGTGCAACTTCCAACTATCCTTGTACCTGTGCAATAGCCTATGCATGAGCCTAGGCTTGGGTCTGCATCTACATCTGGGTCTAAGCTAACAACCCATGTGTCTGAGCTAGCTGACCCTGTAACGTCTATATTTGAACCTCTAAGCTAGCGATTTATGTTTGATCTGTAGAGGATGTAAGCACTACTTGCCTCTTACGAGGCACACTAGTAGATGGACCTGTACTACCTGCCACATCCCCTCTGCCACCATCCCCTCTCTCATCTCCATCATCACTGTTGTCCTCATCACTATCCTCCTCTCCACTATTCTCATCACCACTTCCCTCCTCCTCACCAACATCCTCTGCCTCGACATCAACATCCTTCTCCTCCTCCACATCCTCCTCTCACCTCTGTCATTGACCAGGTGCAACAACAACCTCCTCCTCCATGGGTAATGGTACTCACTCATTAGGTTTAGTGGTATGCGGGCATGGATGTAATGCAAGATACTATGCATACTCTACAGTCACTAGTGTCTGTGCAATATCATGATGCATATCCCAAGCTGAAGGTTTTAGGGCACGGTGTCCCTCTACTATGGTATCATACAAAAAAAATGGTCCCCAATCTATTGTATCACTCTATTGTCAGGCATAATGTGCAACACTCTGTGGCATGCACTGAACAATCCCATACTGTCTATAAAATCTCTGACATAGAAATCTCTCTAATATGAAGTGGGTCATGCCAATCAGGTAGATAGAATCACACAAATAACCCAGCTCTACATCATCCTCATCCCAATGTTCACAATCCAAATATGGACACCATGTCACAGCCTCTAGGTCATCCAAGACATGCCTCCAATGCTCCAATTTACCCGTCCTAGATTGGGTAATTCGACCTCTATATTTGAAAATATATGGCCTAGTGGTAGTTCTCTCTCGTACTGGCATTAGTCGTGTGACAACAATATGCTCCCATGCCCACACCTGAAGCAAAGTGGCTCTTGATGATAAGCTATGCCCTCTCAAATATACAATTTCATGTAAATCATGATACAAATGTGCCAACATGCACATCCCCCAAGCATATATAGTCCCATGCATGACCATGCTCTCTAGTACGTGGCCCCATCCAATAGATAGTCCCTTTGACCTGCGATCAAGACAAAGGAACCCTCCAATGAATCCTGCAAGAACTAAAGGTAGGGTGGCATATGCGTCCACTATCTCCTTCCATGGGATCCACATCCCACCAATATTAGGATCTTGAAAAACTCTATGAAGAGCATCTGTCCCACCCACCTCCTGTGAATCATACACTATGACCTCCCCAACAAATGATATCCATAAAATCTGCCAGACATCCTCTGGGGTGACTACATCTCACCAGTGGGTAGGTGGAAGGTGTTATGGTCATTGTGCCACCACTCTGCTAATGCTATGAGGAGACCTTGATTAATCCTAATATGGGGCATGTCAAGAAGTTAAGCTAGTCTACATCGAACAATGATCTATGTCTCTTGTGGTGTAAGCTCTGGTATCAAGTCGAACGCCCACTAAAAACACTCTCGGTTCTAGAGGTTATCCAAATGCTCCTATCATCATGAAATGTTCAAAATCAGTACACTTGGTCAAAATATCACATGTCAATTATCCTATCAAATCTAATCAGCTCTTGGTGTGAATTTTGATCAAAAATCATGAGAAAGCATCATCAATCATCACCTATCATGAGGTCATCATTATCAATATTTAAATGTACCTCGCCTATCATGAGGTTCATGACATTTGTAATCAACCTCGCCTATCATAAGGTTCATCACATTTGTAATTATTCCTCACCTATCACGAGGATAATTCTTGTCTATCAATCATCAAAACCTCGCTAATCATGAGGTTGAACATCATCAAGGTTATTTAGATCATCAAATCATATCAAACCAAATGGATGACAAGATCGGAATCGAAAAAATCAAGGACAAATTTGACAAATTTTATCAAATCTAACTTAGATGTGCTAAAAAAGGCATTCAAGGTGCTAAAAAATTAGAAGTGCCATTTCATTAGTCAGAAGCACTAGAACAGACTATCAAAGCACCACATCATTCAAAGCATTATTTCAGGTGGTCAAAACATTGGAACAGTAGCTCGAAGCACTAAATCCCTCGAAGAGCTACAATTACTTATCAAAGCGTTAATGTTTTTTAAAGCGCTAATCTATCTTGTTGAAGCGTTAAATTACCTAATCAAAGTGCTAATGTTTTTAAAGCACTAGTCTATCCTATTGAAGCGCTAAATTATCTAATCAAAGCACTAATTCTTTGAAGCGCTTAAACAAACCCTAGGAGCGCTTTACCAAAGTGTTGAAGTGCTACAATGCGTTGGTTGAAGCGCTAAACTACGAAAAAAATCAAAATGTAGAAAATTGCACAAAAAATAAGAATGCACAAAACACGAGGAGGTTTATGGGTACGTACCAGAGGTCCATAAATGGCAGGGCATTGGTGGCGTCACACATGCTCAAACCGATGGGTGTGGTAGGGAATCGACATTTTTCTCCAATTGCTCTCTCTCACAAGATTTCAAAGCTCACATGTACAAATGCATTTGAAAATGACCTTTTTGAACATTTATAGGTTATTTTAATGGGATTAATTTATTTTTCTCAAGGAAAATTAATTCCAATTCATCTAGGGCCAAAATTTCTACATTTTCAATCTTGAGTAAATTATTTCACCAACAAATCTTCATCAAATCATCATCAAATCATTAAAAAATTCAAAATTTCCAAAAAATCCAAACAAATCAAAAAATAATTAATTTATCTCCCAAGGGGGCATATATTTATCAATCACCTGATAATCAATGTCTGGGGCATACTGATTTTTTTTGTCGATAATAGCAACAGCAACAAAATTCTCTTTGAAGCAATGTGTAAACACATCACTTTAAAGAGGAGAAAAATGTATACACCTAAAAATGGTCTAGAGAATCTAATTAATTAAATACAACTTGATTAATTACCCTAAATTCCTCTACTATTAAATAAATAGAAATATTTATTTATATAGTTCATCTTAAATTCTTTAATCCCTATTCTATTATTTTTGTCTTAATTAAATAAACGAATTTCACTTTGTTTTATTTAATTATCATAGTTAAATTCATCGACTTAATAAATAAATAGAAATATTTATTTATATTAAGTTCACTATTAATTCTTTTATTTTTATCATATTATTTCCTCTTAATTAAATAAACAAATTTAAATACTTTGATTTATTTAATTATTATCATTATTATTTTCTTCTATACTTTATTCATTTATTCTATCTTGATTAAATAAGAAAACTTCAAAATTTTGTATTATTTAATTATCTTATCATATTTTCTCTTAATTAAATAAAGATATCCTAAAGTTTTTATTTAATTATCATATCCTTTTTTATTAAATAAGCAAATGTCAAATATTTGTTTTATTTAATTAAATATCTTATTTTGCTAAATTAAAATATTCAAATAAAGGGAAATTTCTTCTATTCACTCAATAATAAAATTAGATATTTCATATCTAATTAATTCAATTGGCATTCATGGGAAAGCTTTGGAGACAAATTTGCAGGTAATCCTCTTCAATCTCCTTCCTCTGATTCTTCCTATCATTTGGCTTGATGTTTTCATGGGGAGGAACCATTCCCATGATCAGCTCAAGCTTCTCCATCTCTCACCATTCAATCCTCTAGATTGAATCCAAGCCCTTGTTGTGTTGCCTCTATGCAAATGTGCTGCCATGAATCTATAAATACAACCTTTCTCCATAGGAAATAGATCCCATATTTGTGCAAACTTACTCTGTAGGAAAAGAAATCAAGCATCATAGCAATAGCATCTTAGCATCATAGCAATCATAGCATCAGTAGAATTCATATCATGGCTATTAGCATCAATATCATTTAGAAATCACCATATAGAAGTAGATCATTGCATTTAACATTATTCCATTCTCTAAATTGGCATTTTAACAATCACATTGCTTACCAAATCTGAGAGCCCTCTATGATTTAATAAATCTTTGGAGATAGGAAACAATTGTTGTTTCTCTAGGGATTGTTAATCTCCATATTGAGGGAGGTTCCAAGGTGGTGACGGATGTTGTGAAAATGGATAGATTCATTGGTTGGAACACCAAGGACATTTTGATGGATGTTAGCTTCCTTATGTCCAAATTAAGAGATAAAAAAGTGACTCATATTTACAGAGAAGGCAATAGTGTGGCGGATGCGTTGGCGAATCTTGGCTCGGGGTGGGTCTCGGCTAGATGTTGGAGGAAAAAGGAAAGATTGTCGTCAAACATTCAAGCTTTGATAGAGCAGGAAAGGGCTTCTGTGGTTAATAATGACTTGTAACTTTTGGATGACGAGGACTGACTGGGGGGCCCACTGGTTTATTTGGGTGTGTTGGTGGATAAATGCCAATATTGGTATGGAGGACAGGCGGAGTGCTACAGGTAAAGATGAGCAGGTGTGGAGTAGGGGAACGAGCACCCACGTGTTGATTCTTTGGGATTGGAGAATGGGTATAGCTTATAAAATAATGATGAGATGGCAGGGAGGAAACTTAATTCATGTGATCAAGCTTAGATTTGGTGACATGATGCGGGTTATTTCGAAGGCCATGATTTCTTCTCAGGTGTATGATGGTACTGTGAGTATCACGTTTTGAGGAATGGGGTTACTTGATTTATCTCCTAATTACATTTGGAGAAGTGAGTGTGTTAATAATGATGGGACCATCTATGATGAGTACTGGTTGTGTTCTATTGGCTTCGCGCTGGCTAACTTAGTTGGTGGTTACTTCGGCTTTTTATGGCAGGTTTCTAAATTTAGCTTGTTGGTTTACCTGCATGGGAGGTCATGCCTTTCCTACTTTTCCGCCAACTTCTGCCTCCTCCACTGTTATTAAAAAATCATTAATTGTTATGTCTTTTCTCACTACTACATATTTCCCCTTCGCGCGTGTTATTGGTTTGAGAGGATTATTAGCTGTAAGCCCTGCATTAAACATCCTTTTGTGATATTGGTTCCCAACGTTTGTCTCTAGTGTTTGTTGCATTTCTGTGGTTTTCCTGAGCAGGCCGACAGAATGGGTGGAGATCATGTGCGGACAAAGCCGGATACTTGTGATGAATTCCGAAACAACCCTCTGGTCTAGCACATTTGTGTGGAGGGAGGAATTTCCCCACTTATGGAACGACTGGTCGGCCATGATCCTATTCTTTCGGGTCAATTTGCTAGTTCTTGGAAGGACATAAGGGTTTCTGTTGGGGGGATTTCATTTGAATTTAGCAAGGATGTCATTGCGCAGGCTACGGGCTTGAGGTGCGAGGGGAAAAAATATCCTAAACACACCAAAAAGCCAGACCACGAAAGCCTTAAGGCATTCCTCAAAGGTGAGGAGACTCCGGTCAAGAATCAGGTGGGGTTTGAAAGAGCTGAGCTCCCTAAGCCATGGGACATGGTCTGCATGGCTCTGATGAAATATGTGACACTGGAAGGTAGGTACAAAACTTGTTTCTTCTATCATTTCCCTTTGCTTAACCATCTCAGACATAAAATGCTGCTTAGCTTTTCATTTTTCCTTCTTATGGACCTGGAAAGCTTGGTGGACAAATGTAATGTGGTAGCTTGTCATAATCCCTGTGATCTCCCGCCTCTCCTGCTCCATCAGGGGCTTATCCTTCACTTGTACCACTTCCATCTTGCTCTTTGCCTACCTAAAGCCATCACTGTCTATGTTGAGAACATTGAACCCATCTCTTCGCTTCATATCTCCTCGGCTAAGTCCAAGAGCCCTCCTCAGACTGACAATGTGGGGAGTGTCAAAACTAATTTGGCCAACAAAAATCTTAAGGGTGGGTTAGGCATGGCTCATGCCAATGCGGTGGAAGGGCTCTTTGAGCTAAAGGCCACCCAGGTTGGCACGGCTGATAATGTCACTAAGCTAAAGAAAGGTAAGGAGAAATATGTGCAGGCTACAACTGTTAAGGATGGCAAGGGCAAGAATGCAGTTGGGAAAGATTCCAGAGGGGATACGGTTGTGGGGATCACAGAGCTGACTGGTGGGGAAAGTGTTAGGAGGAGATCGAGGAGGCTGGCCAAGAACAACAAAAAGAGATTAATTATTGAGGACTCGGAGGTGGAGCAGTCTGAAAGCAAGGGCTATAAGGAGGAAGAGTCTGATCATGAGATTGATGACATGGGAGAGAGGCCCCTACCTACTTTGATGGACAAAAAGATTCCTGGCCATGGTTCTGACTCGCACACTCCTTTGGTGAATGAGCCTGGTGGGATTCAGGAGACTAGGGATATTGGGGAAGATGTTGACATGCTGGCGAAGAGATTGAACACCTTGGACAAAAGATTTAGGGGCTTGACCCGCTTCACAATGAAACTGAGCCACTTTGTTACTAGTGTGCTGTCAAATGTCATAAAAGAGGAATTGGAGGGGAACAATAGCCAGGAAAATAAGGAGTGGGTGGGCGATAAGGTAGTCGACCTCCTGATCAAGAACTGGGATGAGGCTAGTTAGCTACTCCTGTTGCTGGTCTGTCGGCTATTGGTGTGTTGTCGCTGGGTTGTTTCTGGTTTTTTTTTGTTAATGTTTTATGTTTATGTTTAGTCCTTTTATGGCCCTAGTGGCTCGTTGTGAGGGGTACAGCGCCCCGTAAATGCTATTTAACTTTTCAAAAACAATGAGATGCTTTCAAGTTTTTTGTGCTTTAAATTAGTTAATTGTTGTTAAATCTTGATATAATGTTTCATTAAGAAGCGTTTTTAGTTATTTTAGTTATTTACTTATTCACACTTACAGAGACAAATAGTTCCTATTCCACCATTCAACTTCTTGTCTATCTTGGCTTTTAGCCATTGCCACATATCCTTTAGGTTGGTTGAAACTGAGAAGGGGGTCCCCAAGTACCTTATCTACTTGTGGCCCCCCACTAGAGGTCAAAATTATGCACCCAATTGGGAGGGGTCTCAAGCCATCCTAGTAAAATAGATTTAGCCTCTGAGATCCTAGCCCTAGAGGCTAGGCATAATAGATCAAGTTTTTCCATTAGCTTGACCAATTTCTCTTCTTCCAATTCCACAAAGATAGAAGTTTCATCATAAAATTGAATATTTAGGAGCTCACTATTATCAAGTAGGATCACCCCCTCACTTTAGGAGAAGCACAATTGTCTCTTAGTAGGTAGTGAAGAGCATCTAATGAAATAACAAACAAGGTAGGGGCAATGGGGAACCCCTACCTAATTGATATTTCCAATTGAATAGCTTTAGACTTGGATTCCTTCACCTCTTTCAAAGCAGAGGCATTAGTAAGGAGAGTTGTGATCATTTTAGTAAATTCATGTGCAAACCCGAAGGCTTCCAGAGCCATTTTTAAAAAGGGCCACTCCACTTTGTCATAAGCCATCTCAAAATCCAACAAGCATTGCCACATTTGGTTGAGACCTCTTGACCCAATCTAAAGCCTCCTAGCTAGTAATCAAGTTTTCAAGGATATATATCCCTTTAATAAACCTAGTTCAAGTGGAGTTTATGAATTTGGGAAGGATATTGGTTAGCATTAAGGCTAAAACTTTTGCAAGTACCTTGTAGGAAACATTCAAAGGGGTAATAGGCCTCTAGTTCTTAATCAAGGTTTTGTCCCCTTCTTTAGGTAGCAATTTTATAAGGCTATGGTTGATATAGGGACCCAAGGAACCTTTAGTAAGGGCCTCCATGTAGTCCTAGTACAGGTCCTCACAAATCCAATCAATTCAGACTTTGTAGAAATCCATTGGGATCCCATCTATCCCTAGAGATTTATCATTACTCATGGATAGTATTGCTCTTTTAATATCCGGTTATAGCAATAGAAAGTATCACCTTCTTGTCCTCTTTAGAGATTTTTCAGGCATTAAACTCTTAATTTTATTTCTAGCCTCCAAGAAGCTTTCTCCCGTATCCTTAGATCTAAAGAGATCTTTATAGAATAGTGTAAACTGCTACAAGATGTATTTTGTTTTTAGTGTCACACCATTATGGCAAATCTGGTCTATTTTCTCTTTCATGAATTTTTCTTTAATATATCCAAAGAATAATTTTGAGCCTTTCTCCCCATTGCATAGCCAATTGAGCTTGGACCTAACCTTAAGCCCCTATATCTTACTAGCTTGTAGTTTCCTTAGTGAGGATTTAACCTTATTGAGCTCCTCATAAAGTTGCACATCAATATGCCTATCTTGGATTTTTGTTTCAACAGGTAATAACTCGTCTTGGAGTCGGTTTTCTTCCCTCTTCCTATCCAATTCCCTCTTTTTTCCAATTGTTTGGAAAATAAATCTCCAGGATTTAACATTTTGATTTCATCTTTTAATGGGGCTAGAGTCTTTCAGCATCCACCTATTGATATTCGCAAGGTACTCACAACCTCAATGCAATATTTGTCCCTTAACAAGCTAGTGTTAAGGATGAAAATGTCGCTATTCTTGGGACTAATTTTGACACGACTGTTTATGGATATCCTAGCTTTAATTGGATGATGATATAAGATAGTGTAAGGTTAAACCAAAATTTTGTTTCCTTCATTGAAAGGCTCAAAACAACATAACTCCTTGTTGTTATAAAACTTGTCCAAACTACTATAGATCATATTGCTGCCCTTATGAGAAATACACCAAGTAAACCACACACCATTGCTTTCTTGTTTCATACCTTCCAGGGGATCAAGAATATTAAGCTTGTTCTTCATTTGAAGCCAATAATGTATTTCATTCCCTTTCCAATCCATATTCATGCCACCCTTTTTATCTTCCTTGTTCTCTATCATGTTAAAATCACCACCTATCACCCAAGGGACTTCTAGGAGTATAATTAAACACCTCCACAATTCACTCCTAAAAAGATAGTCATTTGGAGGAACAAATACCAAACTTGGCATCACCCCTCTCAAAGGTGGACCAAGCTACCCTATTATAGGGAGAGACCATTGAATTGGTAAGGTAGGGTGTCCTTTTATAAGCCACCAAGATGGCAATACCACCTTTACCTTTTTCATGCTTGGAAGCCAAGGCCAAGGAGTTTCCCTAGATGAATTTTAAATTGGTCTCGAGCAAGAAACCCACAACCTTGAGCTCTTGCAATGGGAAAAAATCCTCATTCTGCTCTAAATTTAGAAACCTTCTAACCACATACTTCATGTCAGGGGATTCTAAAACCCTATCATTCCAAGATGTGCAATTAACTATTATTACTGCATTTAATGTTAAGGGCCTCTTTGGAATTCTTAAACATTTCAAATAACTTAATTACAGATTATTCATTTTCAATTCTCTTGGGAGAGGGAACACTGAGTACTATGTTGGTTTTCTTCCTCTTCCCTTTGTTAATACCTACACCATTCTTGCATATAGCAATGGTGTTTCCTTTATTACTTCCTCTTTTCTTAGGATCCTTGGGAGGATGGGGGTAGATTCCCCAACTCAGGTTTTAATATTCTACAGAATTATCTCAGAGTATTTTGTAATTTCTTCCCCATCCAAGGAGGGTTTCATCCCATCACAAAGGCTATCCCCATTAGGCTCATTACTAGAGAGGCCCACTAAGCTTCCAAGGGTCTCCTCACCATCAAGTTTCCCAGTAGGGCTTGCAAGATAACGTATTAGGAAAAGGATAGAGTTCGCAACTTGGGGTGCATCGGTCTTATCTATATACCAATTCCTAACCAAGTTGATCAATGATTCAAGGGAGTCCTCCATCGGGGAAGATTTAGGTCTATCACATTTCATTGTGCAGGCATCCTCACCCCTTCCTGAGACACCAAAGGTAGAGGCATCTTCGATGCAATCTAGGTTTAACTTTTTAGAGCCATATCTTGAAGGACTCTTGGTGGAATGATTAGACTCAAAGTTAGAGATCAAGTTTTTTACCATGGAGGGATTTTAATTTTCTTTCTTATTTTCACATTATTGGGTGTTAGAGATTACTACTTCTTCATCCATAATAATTCCATTAATGTAGGTTTTAAAAAATTTAATTTTCTTTTTCTTTTTTTCCTTATGATTTTCACCTTTTTTCATGATGTTCTAAAGAGCTAACTATTGTGTATTTTTTCTCACGGTACCTATTTGAGCATTAGAAAAAGAACCATGGGAAGGGCCCTATGAAGAGGAAGGCATGCCAAGGGAAGACATGGGAACATTGTCAATTAGAGGAGAGAAAATATTATGGGTAGAAACCATGGGTAGGTAAGGCGATAGAGAGGGGATAGTGACAGGGGAAGAAAAAAAGGAGAAGCCTTTGAGCTGAAGGATGGCATGAGGCCCTCAGTAGAATTGCCTCCTTCTTGTTGAAAATGAAGGTAAGACTGTAGTAAAAATGTAGCTTAAAATTTGTAAATCCCATGTAACTGTAGATTTAACTTTAGTGTTCTTTTTCACAATCTCTTGTGTATGATTAATCTTGAATTAGATCAATTTTAATGTTGTAGAAAGTAGACACAAGATTGTAGAAGAAATATAAGACAAAATAGAAAGGACACAGTATGTACGTGGAGAAAACCTTTTGGGAAAAAACTCCACCAGAATTGGTCTTGCTTGTATTATTTAACCTTTGATTAAGATTACAATAACACTGATCCAATTCTCCTTGATATGCTTCTTTTGTCTTCAATAAATCTACTTCACAACTTGCAATATTTTCTCATAAAATTGCTGCAATAATAGATAATATTCTTCCTTACAAACTCATAAGAGCTATCAAATATATAATAACAAAGCCTCTTGAGAAAATCCATACCTAGGGTTGCCACGTTGGATTCTCATATGCATGCACAAGTCAAACAAGAGTCTCCCTCAGAGTTGGTGCCCAACACTGAATTGTTAACCTCATAGTTGTCAAAAATATCTTATTGAAACGCATCCTCAAAGTACGTGCCCAAACTGGGTCCCACTTAACTGATCATTGAAAATATATTTTCCATGCAATAGTTGTAACTCAAAGATGCCAACTTGGGTGCTCAAGGTGGGCCCAAGTTAATCTTTGTTAACTGAAACACTTCTATCACCAATTCATGAAAAGCAATATGCATGAATGATCCTCCATCTGTTAACTGAATGTATCCACCTGTTATTTGAACATACAAATCAATTCATTGAAGTTAAATAGCATGCAATTGAAGATAACTGAAACATAATTGAATTGAATTGAACTAAACTAAACTAAACCTTGTAAACATCAATCCCTATTTTATAGAAACTCAACATGCATAAATAAAAATCCCTATTTTGTAGGAACCTAGGATGCATTTATGAAGTGTACTCAATTCACTAACCAGTTAACTGAACCAAGGTGGATCCCACCTCCCATGTAGGCACCCATGTTCTCCTATTTTGTAGGAGCTCTCCCAAGGAATCCCTACATGCTCCTATTATTTAGGAATAACTACAAATGTCAAATTAAATGTTTTTTCATTCCAAATTAATCTCTTCCTAATCCTAGTGTTGTGAAACACAGTCCAAAGACTTAGGAGATACATGAAATATTTTTAGAATGCAATTAAATGGCATCCTATTCCCAACACTTCTCAACTAAAGAAGCCATTTTTTTTACGCCAACAAGCTACTTAGAAACAGGGTGAGTGCTACCACCTTGAATCAAAGGAGATTTTTTCTCATATGTCCTTCCTACAAAGATAACACACACTAGTTTCACCCAACACTTCGATGGGGTAGATATGGATAGTGCCTTCAATTTTAAGACCAATATTCCCAACCAATTCCACCCCTGAGTTGAGAGAAGCAAGAAACCTAGTGTTTAGGTTTGGTAATGTAACCTTGGGCCTATCTACCTTGATCACATTCCCAAATGGTTCAACAATTTATGGGATAAAAGACCATAGATCTTGAGGAATATTCTTAATTAATATCCATCTAGGACTAGATAGGGTGAGGATTTAATCACAGTTGGCACCTAGTGACCAGGATAAGACCCTAAGCATAAATTTTCCAACACTCCAATAGGGTTTTTTAAAAATATTTGTTTGCATTTCATGACTTTTGAAATATATTAATAAAAGGCCCTTTTGAATCATTCGACACAAAGAAATTTGCACACTTAAATTTTTATTCCACACAAAATTAAACCAATTGTCTAAATATTTTTTAGTGGGGAGATTCTCCATATTGATGGTAGCCATGAAAACTACGACCTTAGATAATCTACCCCTCTCTTTGTGAATAGAATCTAGCATATCAAAATTTGGAGCAATCACAATGGTATCGAGAGGAAGATTACCTTGTGGTCTTCCATTAGCACCGATGACCTCTCCTTCACCTGCTAAATCAAAGACAAATTTCACACTTTCCAGACACTTAGGGTTATCAAAGGCAACTCACTAGTAGAATTTGACAAATAAATGACTACGTGACTAAAACTTTTAGTCACAACAACTAAAAATGACTAAATTCTACTAATTTTTTGTAACTTAGCTATAAATAAGTAAATAAATGACTAATTTGGTCATTAACTAAAAAATTATTTAGTCACACAAATAAAAATGACTAAATAGTTAGTCATTTATTTAGTCACAATCTATTTGAATAAATCATTCAATGAATCAAGAATCAATAGCTCGCCAAAATACTCTAAAACTTTAATAAACATACTCTAAAACTTTTGTTGAAATCTTATTTTCAGGTGTAGCCCACCAAAACAGAGTTTTCATTTTAATAAACATACTCTAAAACCTTCATCAAAACCTTATTTTTCAGGAGTAGCCCACCAAAATGGAGAAGTGTTTTATTAAAGAATGACAAAGAATGGTAAGGATATATGTGTTATAGGAGGCATAGGATTCATTGCTTCTTATCTCATTCCTTCTCTATTCAACAAGGGTTACATTTTTCACACTATTGTTTATAATCCAAGAATTTAATTAACATATATTTGCATAATTTCAATTTCCTTTAGATGATTTTGAAGTATCAATGTATCCTATATAGGGTTTAGAATGATTTATTTTAATTTTAAAAGATAAACAAATGATATATTTTCTTGTGATTAGATAATGTGGAGATATCCTGAATTTGCCCTAGCTCACTATCCTCTTTGACATTGTATTCATTACTCTAGCTGATAGGGTTTTGCATGTGACATCTTTAATATCTTCATGATAGTGGATTTTAAATAGATCTCAGTCTTTGCTTTAATCTTTATCATGGTAACCCTTGAGTTCCATAATCCACCTTCAATCTCCTCTAAGAACATTGTCTTCAGCTAGACTACATAGTATGCATATAAAGCAAGTCCTTCATACCCGCCATGTTGTTTCAAACCACCACTCACTACCTTGCTTAAAATGCTACCTCCATAAGCACAATATCATGTTTTCAAATCATCATTGCCAATGATTGACCATTAAGGTCAATACTTCCATCAAGATACAATGAGATTTTTATCTTCAAACTCAAGGCATTATGCAAGATAACATTGTGAATTGTTTGTTGTGTAGGGTTTGATTTTCTCACACATTTAATGGTTTGTTAATTACCCTTAAGACTGGATATTGAACTCTCAGCTACAATCTCAAATAAATCACTCATTGTCACTTGAATATTCCTTTCATGAGCATCCTTCTATAAAATCAAACTATGCCCTATAGACTGCTTACTTACTATAGGGGACTCATTGTTTCATGGTATTGTGGGTCTTAAGATCCTCCAACCTTATTGTCACTACTTCAAATTCCACAAGGTATTATTCACTATTCTCCCATATTTGATGACTCTCAAAACACTTCTCAAACATGCAATCCACTAACTCCATTATGCAATGGCTAAGAAGAAACATTGAACCTATGATTACTACTATTCCTTCATTTGGACAATCATTCCCTGATTGCATTTTCCTTGTCTAACACTATCAATAGCATTTGAAAAACCCTTAAGGTCAGCAAGGGGGTAAGGAAACTCACTGTTAAAATCTCCACTTTACTATGCAAAGTTTGAGCTTTATTATCTTGTCACTGCTTAGCCTCTTTTTGACTGTCACACCTCAAGTGATTGTCATTCTTCTTACCATAGATTGAATTTACAAATATCATTGAGCTACATATTATGTTCTTGCCATGAAGGAATGTCATAAATCATTGCTATAAATTATAAGCTGTAGTCCTTATCATCCCTTTTTCCTTAAAAAATTCTCTATTACATTCAAATGGATTGTCATAAGGTCTTATTCTCAGTCATAAAGACTAATCATAGTCATGTATCAAGGTCACTGTCACTCTAATATGTTGCATTTAATCATGGTGAAGAATGAACTGCCTTCATCTCTTCAACTGTGGTCTATAAGGATACCTCATAAATCATTAATACCATAGCAGCAAAAATATTTTGGGGAAAAAATCGACAAACCAAAAGTATAAGATTTTATGAAAAAAATCATGAAAAATTTGAGAAAAATATAGAAAAAATCGGATTTAAAAAAATGTAAAAAATTATAGAACAAGAGATAAAAAAATTCTTGAAATTGAAAGGAATTTTCATAACATAAAGATATATAGAGAAAATAAAATAAAGATTTTAACTAATGAATTGTAAGAACTAGATTTTTTGTAGTTTATATTCATATCGTTGATTACATTCAATTGCACATCTTTCAAACTCAAATCATTACTTCACATTGCATAGTTAATAAATGGATGTTGATAAATGATAAAATTGCAATTACAATATAGTTTTTACAAAGACAAGCTAAGCAGTTATACAATTACGTCACATTGCATAACTAATAACTAGGAGCAGTTGTCAATTGCATTTTCTTGTCATGGAATTCCATGAGACCACATTTCTTTGAGACGTTTTTTCAAACAAGTCACTGCCTTGTCTATGCTACCACATTTTTCATACATATCTACCAAATCATTTTATCAAACACTTCATTTCCTTCTCTATGCTACCAGATTTTTCATACATATCTACCAAAGCCTAAAAAAAGTGCTTTCAAACAAGTTATGGATGCTTGGAAAAAATCTATCAAAGAATAATAGTTAGCAATAGCATAGACAAGGAAATGAACTGTTTGAAAAAAATGTCTCAAAAAAATGTGGTCTCATGGTGATGGAATTCCATGACAAGCAAATTGCTATGGACTATGATGGCATTCCATCACCATGAGACCATGTTTCTTTGAGGCATTTTTTCAAACAGTTCACTGCCTTGTCTATGCTACCACATTTTTCATACATATCTACCAAAGCATTTTATCAAACGATTCATTGCATTGCTGCTATGGATAAAATCCTAAAATAGGTGCTTTTGAACAAGGTATGGATGCTTGGAAAAAATCTATCAAAGCACAATAATAATCAATAGCATAGACAAGGCAATGAAATATTCGAAAAAATGCCTCAAAGAAATGTGGTCTCAATGTGCTTGTCATAGCATTCCATCACCATGAAACCACATTTCTTTGAGGCATTTTTTCAAATAGTTCACTACCTTGTCTATGCTCCTGCCATGTTGTTATTGGAATATGCATGGTCGTGACATTACTATTTATTCAACACTTGTCTTGAATGTCCCTTTTAGCTAGTACTGTAGACATCGAAAATTGGTCTAGGCCTGCGAGTACCACTTTCGACGTAATTTTCTAATGTCCATGGTCACGATTAAATAATGTTAGTTATTTAATTATTTCCTAAACACATCTTTCTTCTATTAATTAAATAACCTTTAATTATTTAATGAATTCATTATGACATGTATTCAACTTTGACTAGTTAAATAAATCTTATTTATTTAATTACGTCGCTAATTAATTAATTATCTTTCTGAATTAAATAATTTATTATTTAATTTACCTTTTATCATATTTCGACTATAATTAAATGTTATTTTCAAATTATTTAATTATTCAATTATTTTCAACAATCAATTATAAAAATCATTATTTATTTAATTAAATCTTTTCAATTTCGAATGTTGAATTAAATAAACATTTAATTCATAAAAAGAGTTATTTAGGTCACATTCTTCTATCACCCACTTAACTAACTATTCACTCACCATTTGACTCGAGATCTATTTGAATCCATCAATCATCTCCTGATTCGATATCTGATCGTCTCTTCGAAGAAACTCTCTGTCACAATCAGTTAGTTATCTAGTTAAAACTCATATGCATGAACATATTAATTTAATTAATTAATTCATGTGTGCATTTGAACAGATTGTTGTCAAATTCTAACTTTATCATTTTCATTCAATTCTTATCTTTCTAATTTTCAAAGACTTTCAACTGAAGATTAAATCATTTCTTTAATCTTGAACTCTTATTCAGTCTATTTTCGAACAGTTTTAACACCAGATTAAATTATTATTCTAATTTAATCTTTATCACGCAAAATTTCCCAACTCACATTCTAACTGACACAAAACTCACATCACATGACATTCAACAATATTGATCGTTGATCTCTCTTTTGAATATGAGCCAATCGTTCGAAAACCAATTTTCTATAAATTGGTTTACTTTTTCCATTATTCCTCCTCCCGAAATCAATACTTTTGGAAGAACTTGTTAATCTTCAATATTTTTATATAATCACATACATCAAGGCTATACTTGCACACTTATTGAAAATTTGAGGGCAAGAATACTATCACGAAAAAATGGAGAAGGACAATAGAGATTATTCATGGAGCTACATCGATATTTGGTGAGATTGTTTATATTTTAGCTATTTCCTTTGTGCTTTGTTGTTTAATTTAGGTTAGTTTGATTTTGTATTCCTTTAATCTTGCTTTCTATTTTTCCTACGTTATAAGTACTACCCTTATACAAAGATGTCTTTTGTGATAATACTATGACAACCTCTATGACTATCCTCAACACTATCTTCTTTAGGATGAAACTATCCTCTCAATCAATAATGAAATTGTATGTTTTGAAGAAAATTTTCACCTTCCAATGCACCTTTCTTTTCATTGTGATCTCTCCTTTGGTGCTATTGTCACTTGAAGATTACTATCCTCTATATCATGAAACTTCTAATAGTGAATTGTCATTGTGTTCAATCATGCATTCTACTATTTAAAAGTTCCCTATTCTCATGAATTATTCTTACCCTAGGTCATAAGCACTTCCATTAACATTTTTCTTCATGAAGACTCTAACAATGCCTTGGAATTGTCATCTATTGAGTTTTGAATTTATTGTTTTTATAACTGTCCAAGGTGGACTATGATTAAACCCCTTGAAATTGAATGTGGTAGCTCCTTGAGATATTGTCCACGTACTCCTTAATACACTTGTAGGTTTTCCTCTTTTGAAACTTTGTGAGATGGAAATATTTATTAGTTTACCATACTACTTTGAAGACAATGAAGTACCCTTGACAAGATTTATGATGTTTTAAAAGCCCTCTTGACTGCTCAATTACTTGTATTTATGTATCTTTTAAAGTCCATTATACTACCCTATCACTATTATTATTACTTTCAATGCCCCCTTCATGGTTATGTCATGGACTAACATTATTTATTTGAATACTCATGATTGTGATCTCCTTTTGGGAATCTATAGGAAAGTGTCATGCCTTACTTTGAAGTCCATTTCCTTGAATCTTTGCTCTCTACTCGTTGCTCCTATCCTAGGGCTTGGGGTCTCCTTTTTCTCTTTTCCCACTACATATCTT
Organism: Sequoiadendron giganteum; assembly: GCA_007115665.2. Lineage (NCBI taxonomy): Eukaryota > Viridiplantae > Streptophyta > Pinopsida > Cupressales > Cupressaceae > Sequoiadendron > Sequoiadendron giganteum. Next base: position 333,139,298 of record CM021102.1, read on the forward strand.
GAAGTCCTGTATGTTGATTTGCCATAGACTCCTTCCAATCTAGGAATTAGACTCCATTTTATGAGAATGAATGGTCAATAAAGAGTCAAAGTTTGATACTACTCCCATTGACCCAAAAATTATTTTCCTATGGGTTTTGATTCTCTTGGATGTTCCTTCAAAGAAGGAACTTCATCATCATCTTGAATCAAAGTAACCTATGCCTTCAAATCCTCTAAATTGAAACTTTATGCAATGATTCGACAAATGCATTAACTCTATCCTTTTATTATAATGTCTATCATCTTTTACATTGGATTTTCACATTATGATTTTGATCAGTTGATCACATAATTCATATTAAATCATGTCTATTAGTTGTCCTTTGTAAATATTTCTTCATTATTTCCCACTTTCACTCTTTACCTCTTAACACCATGGCTATAATGATTGTTATTGCTCTTAGATAGAGGCTATTGTCAGTATCATCACCATCTCTTATTCTTTTGAAGACTTTGTCTCTATTATTCATGCTTGACAATCATCTATATCTTCATCTTATCCTTCAACCTTCTACAAACATCTCTTCCCTCCTGCATAGGTTGAAGAGTTATCATAAGAAACTCCTTTTGTAATGTTTCCTTTGCATTCTCCATGGACTATCATGCTTGTGAGGAATTTTCATGACTTTTATACAATAATTTTAGGTTTATATGTTGGATTGAAACTGTTTAATCTCATGATATCCTACACATTAGTTTTCATTTTATTATATATGAACATCTTTGTGTGTCTTGTATCCTTTGTCCTCTAGGTTCTTTTCTAAGCATTCCATACTCTTCTTTCCTATCTTTTCCATTATTTTTTCATTATTCCCTACTTATATGACTATGATATCTACCTTTAGCATGCATCTACACCATCATCTAGGGCTTCTTGTGTAGGATTCAAGAAAATCAATGTAGGAGGTGACAAAACAATAGCAACAAAACAACATAGAATCCTTCAAGAATATAACCTAATAAGATGACTGAAACAAGAACATATATCATAAATGAATTCCCTAAAAACCATTGAATCTCATATACCACTTATATATATCATATGTTGTAGTTACAAGTGCCCTGCTAGACATAAATGAAAATGTGGAAGCATAGACAAGGCAAGCAAATTATTTCAATAAATGCCTCGAAGAAATGTGATATCATGGATACCCGCTCTCACAAGCACTTCAAGTCATGCCTAACAAGAGTTGCATTAACTAGAACCATATAGAAATAATTTTGGTCAATATCTTCATGCTTTATGAATTTAAGCTATGCAAGGTAGACATATATATATTTCTTAAGCATTATCAAGAGTGGGATGGTGTCTTTATGGAATTATTTGGTGTTTTCGGAGGTGTAAGTGCACAATGTTGTGACCCAAAAAATATGTTACTTTTGTTTTTGACCTGAAATGACCATTTAGCAAGCGCTCACCAAATGGCTCAGATGATCAAGCCTAAGATTTGGTATTTCCCAATGCAACCAATTTGATGCTCACCAAATGTGATTCATGATTTTTTACAATACATTTCCTTAAACTCTTTCCACTTTT
>CM021102.1:333140975-333158727 GCA_007115665.2 Sequoiadendron giganteum
CCCCCTCTCTCTCTTTCTGCCCCTAACACTCCCCCTCTCTTGCCATCTCTCTCTCCCTCCCAACCTCCCTCAACTAAAAAGTAAATCATTAAATGAAAAAGTAAAAAAACAAACATTAAATGGAAATATTTTGGTAATTGTGCCTTTGATGAGGATTCATAGGGTATAGGTTAGAGCATAGGATTTTAATTATTATTTTAATATTTGTCATTAAAATTAAATATTCAAGTATAAACATAATAAATAATAATTTTCAGAAAATTTATTTATAAAAATGTAAATCATTAAATGAAAAAGTAAAGAAACAAACATTAAATGGTGATATTTGATAACTATGCCCCTTTCATAACATTGGAATTTAATATTCAAGTATAAATACAATAAATAATAATTTTTAGAAAATTTATTTATAAATAATTTTGCATCTCAAAAATTAGTTTTTCTAAATATTCAAGATATATTCCTACTTCAAACATCACAATTAATTCAATTAAAGAATCTTAGATTATAACTTGTTCATTTTTGTAATGGATAAATTTATTTAATTCTGTAAATGAACTAAAAAGAATGAAAAATATTCAAAATTAAAAATAAAGAATAAAAAAGATACAAAACTGAATATGAACTCTTAAATCAAGCAACTATCGATTCAAGATGTGAAAATCAACAAATTAGAACTCTTAAATAGAAATATGGGTTGGACTATGTTTGTGTGTACACCTCTTCCTTGGATTCTGTATATAATATGCTTCCAATACTCCAGGAATCCATTACATAAATATGGGAGTCTCTTGTTGATAATGCCCTGTGCTCTTGTGCCTTGCTCAGCTGTAAGAACAATATCACAGATTTAGTCACTAAAAGCTTTGTTTTCCTTGCATAAGATTTTTTCACGAAATCCCTCATACCTCTATGCTTGGATGGATGTCCATACCCTTTGTCAGGACGTCATTTCCTAATTGTCCTTAAGGAATTACAAGCTGCCATACTCCCCTCTGATAGCTTTTTATTATTATTGTTTTCCTACACAGTGAGGGATGTGACAGGGGGCCATTATTTGTAAGTTCTAGTAGATTTCCTGGTATATGGGAAGAAAACCCATTATTGTTGTGCCTTAAACAAACCTCTAATGATAGAGGCCAAATGAAAATCCTAGGTAGCTTTAACAGAATAGTACACCTTAGTTAAAGACAAATTTACTCTAAGAAAAGTAAATTTTTGGTTTTATTGGTTTAGATGGAGAATTGTAGGTGATTTTCCAAATATTATTGAACAAGAAAGAATTTTTAAATGGATTCATACAAAAATGTCAAATGTTTTAAATGGATTCATACAAAAATGTCAAATATTTAATATTACTGAACCAGCCTGAAGATGCAAACAATCATTTTCATAATTCAATTTTATTGAACTATTATTTGGGATTAAACCTACTCTGCATGCAGTCACATTAACATGAGAACACTACTGAACCCCGACTTATTGCTTAGTCCACCTCAACACAAAACTGTAATGAAACAACCAGATTTCTAGAATTTGCAACTCTAGGCCCGGTTTGATAACAGTCAAATAAAACTAGAGTGAACAATGTTAAATCAATTGACTGACATACCTGAAGAGCACGATGCAGGGTCGAGCGGGACCCTTTGCAGCATGCGAACCAAGCCATGGCGTATGACGCCACACAATTTTTCCGTTGCTTCTAGCATGAATTTTACTGTCCCCCAAAACCAACTCCATTGACCACATATCTGGCATCATTTGCCACAAAACAAAGCACCCATTTTCTATAGATACCATTTTGACTTTGCCTGCCATATATGAACTCTTAATCGAGTTCTGAAACTTTGTACAACCAGTTGCCGCTATGTATTGCTGCACAATGTATTGTGCTGATGATGCTTCCTACCCAAATCAACCAATCAATAGAATCAGGGAATATTCATTCCTGCTCGAAGTAAAAAAAAATTAGTAAACAATCAATTCTCTACAAGTAGATTTAAGAAAGATCTTTTTGCAGTTGACATTCTTCAACTTGGGCTATTACAATTGATTAAATAGTGCATGAATAATATCCTCTATAAAGGTCAAAAAGGCAACCACTCCTCAAGCTGTGGTCTAGCAGTAAGTTGGAATGCTTACCTCAGTGGGTATGCACCTAGTGATAATGGAATGCTAAAGTCTAATCTATAAAATAAAGTACCCTCTAATGCATCGAAAGGGGATCTCCAACGCAGAAAATCTCAAAGAAGCAAATAATGTCTTTCCAAAAAAACTAAAAAAATGCAAAAGTAGAAATATGCTATTTCTATATAGCTAAGGCCTTCCAAGCTCGTTCTCCATTAAATGACATAAAAAATGCCCAGAGAAAAGCATATTCTCTTGACAGCTAGGAAGAGATAATCATAAGACTATTGTGATTTTACAGTTTCAAAGGTTGGGTTGATTCCTTTTGTAATCAGGTATAAATCAATGGATCACTGGGATCTCCTGGCCTTGGGGATTTGTTCTTACCTGTCTGCAGCCAAGCTTTGAACTAGGACAATCCTGATAAGTGTGGCGTAACATTCTAATCGTTAACATCACTCCATAAATAGTTTTGGCAGGACCGTTAGTTGATTGTGTATAAACCAATATGCATATATCATGGAAAACCTTGCATTAAAATGTATAGAGAACTCCAAAGGAACATAAGGAATAGGAAATGATATCAAACAGACTTGATCTGTATGCATATATCATGGAAAACCTTGCATTAAAATGTATAGAGAACTCCAAAGGAACATAAGGAATAGGAAATGATATCAAAAAGACTTGATCTGTAATGTAGAACATTGCAATGTAAACTATGTAGAGAACAGAGAACACAAATAACCTAAATAAGCAGCTTGGTAAACAGATGTTTTGTTGGTTTCCTTCTTCATTATTTGAAGCAATTTCCCTCCTTCCAAGCACATTTCAGGTCTATTAGACCGTCCTCATCAATGATGGATGCTTCAATATCTTCTTGAAATGCATCAACTGCTCTAATAATTGTTGAAGAAGCAGGTTCTTCTACAATCCGAAACTTCCTCTTATCCAGTCTTCCATGACCTTTATCCTTGCATTTCTCAACTCTGTTTGAAGGCCCAGTACATTAACTTTCTGTATGATATTTTTTTGCAAGATTCTAACTCAACCACTCTTCGTTGAAGATGCTTCATATAATCTATTGGCGTTTCCTAAGATCGATGTCTTGTCCGTCTATTATAGGGACAAAGATAGAAATTATCATTCAAGCTGTTTATTTAGAAATGTATTATCCTGATCTCACATTTGTGGAGAGATCAGTTTCAAAGGCAATTGGGTTGGGTAGCTCTGCCTCAGACATGGGATAAGCCATTCATCCAAATGGAATTGCTAGAGTTGTCTAATTCATTCAGATTGGTATTAACTGATTTTGTTGTTGCTTTGATAATCCAGGTATGTGGATGGTGTGACAGTTGCAAGAGAGAATGATTGCAAGTATGGCTCCAACTGAACATGTAACTCTTGCAACTGTAAATGATGATATTCTCTACTGCTTTATAGTTAGTATAAGCTGCATGATGTTATGCAAGATTAGCATGAAATATATAGACTATAATAAGTTGTAGCTGTATTTTATGTTTTATTATACCTGCGTGACTTTGTATTCAAGGAATGGAACATTGAGTGTAAGTTCCTTGGAAAGTTCGTGGTATAGATTTGCTATGATGCAACTTTCTACTTTGAATACAAAGTATGGTTATTGTATACATTTCTGGTTGTGGGTAATTGGGAAAGATCGCTTTCCTTGCCACCTATATTTTACTTTATCAGTAGCTCTGTTCTTTTCAGTTTATACAATGATTCTAAGATTTAAATAAATTGATAAGGTGATCAGAAATTTCAATTCGTAATCAGAAAACATAATCACCTACAAGCATAAGTTTGTTTTCCAGAAGGCAGTGTACTGTGGAGTTGTTCTTCCATTTCAGGAAGAAATTCTAACATTGTCTCCAGAACTGTAACTTGCACCATTTCCACCAAAATATACAGAAACTTTGACACACTCGTTAGCACAGTACATGAAAAGCATTGTTTCATAATTTACTCTCTTGTCTTTTGGATCCTTCAAATTCATTTAAGTAGTTTACTTACAAATCTATATTCTTATAATGAAAATTCAGAATTCTAAGGAAATGTGAAGGCAGATTATATGTTTTCTTAAGGCTAATGTTGTTTATACAAATCATGACTTCTAAATTACTCAATTTTGCTGATTTTACACTGAAATCGCTATAACAAATTCTATTATTATTAAATTCTGCCCTGTTTTCTGAATTCTGTTGATGATAGTCCTGCTCTGTTTTGTAAATCCGACATTATTTTACATTCTGCTTTAAAAACCTGCTATTTACAAGATATAAAGAATATAGAGCTTATACATAAGCAGAAAACCAACTCCTTGATCAAGCACCCAAATCTTCTAAAAATATCACTACTGAATCTGCTATAAAAAGATAATTCTGTTTGTACTCCTTGTATTGCTACTCACTCCAATACACATAGCAATATTATTTTAGCATGGAATAATCACAACCATTTGAAATGGATGTCGTCATCTTCCATAGCAGATTATCCTCTTTCACATGCTGGTCAACTATCTATTCATAGATGTGCATCCTTAGCAACAATTATCTACCTCCTCCTAGATAGGTGTGCCCTCCTCAATGCAATTCAGAATTCACAAAACAGATGCATATTTCCCCTTATCACACACATGCCTCGCAAAGCAAAATGGAATTTTCAATTTGCACCCTGAATTTCCCTTTATCGCACGTGCACCTCTATATAGAAGAAAAACAAAGATATCTTATATTGGAGTGTGCACCTATGTATTGTGAAATCATCAAAACAAATTGTATTCACAATTATGTGCACCTCAATATGGTGTTTGACCTCAATTCCTATGCATAGGCATACATCTCAACATATATTTAAGACATTGATTGTTGTTTGAATTAACTCCTATCAAGCACATGCATTAGCTAATATCTGTCCATCGTCTTGTTAGAATAGAAGTCCTTTCAATACAACTCGTAAAGCAGCTTCTGCTTGTGTGCCTTGAAGAAGCCTCAAAAAATTAGGAGGTTGTAGGAAGCTTGAATAACTTGAGTGGGGCTCAACCTATCTATGAAATCATCCTCTAGAATTCAAAATAATACTGGACTAACAATGCGAAAATGTTGGGCAAAATGTGAAAGCAACTCCTATTAGTTTAGATAGTATGCATTCAAAACAAGTGCCCCCAATGTCTATCCACCAGCCTCTAGTTCCATTAGCTGAAGGACTAGTTACAAGTTCTTCTCCTTGAGTACATGGGCAAAGAGCAACAAGCATGGTTCAACTTTAATGCAACATCCACATCATAGTTTTGAATTTGTGGGAACCTACAATGTTGGGCCATGTTCTTGGTAGCAATAGTTGGATATTCTAGTTTTTCTTATATTAAAAAAGGTCTCTCCTTTGCATTGGCATCTATCTGTATGTTATAGGTCCCTCTTTTTTGCATTGGCTTCTGCCTCTATGTTATAGGTCTCTTTTTTGCATTGGCTATATAGATTCATGGCAGTAAAAGGTGGAATGGGGATTGAAAGGTAGAAGTTTCTTACCGAGTCAAGAGGAAATACCCAACTGCTTTGAAACATATTGGAAATGCCCTTAGCATTTATGATCATTGACAATGTGTTGCTTGCAGTGGTCGTTGTCGCCACTACTTATACTCCTCTTGTTTCAATCACATGAAATGATGCAGGCAGAATCTACATCACAACAAAAGGTTAATGGTATGTTGTAGCTATTTGTTATTCAGTTATGTTCGTTGTTGTTTTCTCAATTGTTTTCACTGGTGAGTTGTAGTTTTGAGTCAATCTTCATCGACCCATTATTCATGTATAATGATTCATAACAACCCATCCCTCACGGTCCACTTACCACCCACTCCCTGAAAGTCACCCATACCAATACCAGCTCAAGCATGCTTGACAGTGTTCGCCGCTACAATGAACTCAATTCGTCTTGCTACCCATTTGCAAAACCTTCAGCAGCCAATGTTGTGCCTTATTTCATTAGAGAGCCCCCTAGCTCAATTATTTCCATATAAGTGGTGTTTTCACAGAATATCAAATTACATGATAATTTATCATAATTCAACTGCATAGTTTTGAGTCAATCTTCATTAACCCATTCAAAACTAAGCAATTGAATTCTAATAAATCATCACATAATTTGATATATTGCAAAAATACCACTCATAGGAAAAAATTTACTTGCTGAAAAGAAATCTCCATAATAGAAATGTTCAAGAAGCAGACCTTGTTTAAGCCTGTCGATCTCAGAATGTAGATCCTTCATAAGAGAAGACTTCATCATTTTCTGGTTAACCTGCATACACAAACAAAACATTCTTAAGTCAATTATTGAAGGCAAAAAATTTATAACAATTGTAGGCATGCATCATGACAAAGAAATAACAGCAAACCTTTGGTTTTTTCTTGATACTCTTAGCTCGATGAGCATAATCCAATGTACTAAGAGTTTCTTCCAGACAATGGACTGAAGGTGAAACTGTAGCAATAATGCAAGTCTTTGTTTTCCCACCCAAAGAATCTCTCAACAGTCTTGTCAGCTTGCTGTCTCTGTTTGGACAAGGAAAATGCTAAGAATATGAAATAAGAGAAAATGGAATAAGAAACTGCAGGCTTACAGTCCAATACCTGTAAGGTATGTGGCCTAAATGCTCAGCCAGAGCAGTAATCACGCATCCAAGAGTGAGCAGGCTTTTGTTGATCTCCCTTGCCTTATTGTCCTTGCAAAATATTTATCTTGGTAATTTTGTGATGCAGGAGGTTTATGAATTCATGATTCATAGATAGGGTTTGAAGTTGCAGTCGAGGAAAAATGTCCCCTGTTTGTTTTTTTTGTAGAGCAATGTGATTCCATCAAATCCAATTAATAATTGTCTACAAGTGGTGAATGTGTCATGACTCAAACACCGTGGTTATAGATATAAACCACTATTAGTTTGCAGCATACCATGTGAACCTAATTTTTGTCAATAAATAGTCTGCATTTGTTGTTTTATTGGAGTAAACACATTTTATTGCATGTTATGTCTGAGCTTTGAAGGATGCAGTCTCAGATACTGAATTTCAAGTAAGCCTAATTAGATGTTTTACATGTAAATATTGTTTTTGCAGGAAATGCTACCAAAATGTAATCTGTCATAATTCATTTCTCTTCAAGGATAAAGTTGTACTTGATGTTGAAGGTGAAATAGGAATTTTGTCCTTTTTTTGTGTAAAAGGAGGAGCAAATTGTTGAAAGTTCTATTTAAAATGGTAAATATAAGGCTTGTAGGGCATTCCTATTTTAGTTGGATATCTTTGTTACATACATTCAAAAATTGGTCTATATGCTTTAGTTTATCATTTTGATTAATATATTTGGTATTGTTTTCTAGTGGGAATGTCAATTTGTGACTCATCACATTACTGGACGCTTGAATCTGGTTGACTTGGCAGGTTTAGAAAGGTACTGTGTCTATTGTAGAGAATTGTGAAGGAATTTTTGTGATTGCACTTTTGCAAGTACAAATAAATGTAGGATAATTTGGAAGTTGAACAACTTATAATAATAATTGACTTAACACGCAGAAGAGTTCGGGTGATGAGGATGAACGCCTGAAAGAGGCCACTGAAGTCAATAAGTCACTCTCAACTCTTGGGTATTGTAGCTTCTTCATTGGAAATAGTGTGGAAAAGCCTTTCCAAGAAATTACTTGCATGACTGTATTGGGAAGGCCTTTACAAGAAATTACTTGCATAGCTGTCTATTGGCAAGGCATTTACATGCACTTCATAGAGAATAGTCCTCTTAGAGGATAGATTGCTCCAAAGTATTGACATTCCAAACTTCAAGATGGAAGATCTTAGATACTGACTCTAAAAATTGAGTTGAGTTGATGTGCATATTCCTTATTTCAAATCTAGAATTTAGTGAATAAAACTTGACTTATACATGGACCTTGCAAAGTTGTTGCTACTTACAAATTGATAAAGCAGATTTTTCTTGCATATTCCAAAGTTACTCCTACTAATTTTTAATGATCAGCAAAAGGCGTATTAGTTTCTACATTGGGAAATGATTGAGCAACTATTGAAAAACCATCACAGAGAAACATAATAGGTTATCTCCACAAACATTCTCTACTCACAAGTTTAAATGACTAACCATGTCTTAATTTACGTTGCAGAATCATAATACTCATAATATTGTTTTCCCTACACCCAGAACTGCTTAAGGCAGGGACTGAAAAGGAATCGAATTAAAACAACTACGATAAGATTTGCAAGTTCATTTAGTTTCATCTTCAAGTTAGAGGACACTACAAAATACAGTGGAAAACAATGAAAAATCATCAATATAAAGTGCTTGTTAATGATATCACTAGTTGGATATATAAAGGTGATAATATATTGCAGTTCAACTAGCAACTCATGGTTACAATCATTATAAACTTGAAAAGAACAATTCCAACATCAACACTAAAAATAAAAATTAATTTGAAGAAAATAAAACAGGGGTTAAGAAAACATTGCTCAAGGAATGCTGAATTCTGAGAAGGAGAAGAAATGATTGTACTTCCAAATGTCGAGCTGCACCCAGATGTTAGAGTTGAGGTTCCAACAAAGGTAGTAGATGATTGACCAAAAGGACTACTATCAATTCTGAAGGAAGGAAATCTTGAAACCGCAGTAGCTGGAAAACTAGGACAACCAAATTTCTGATATGATGCTCTGAATCCTGTTATACCAACAATTTCCTCCTCCCTCTGCCACAATTTGAGCAGAAACAGTCGGCCCCTGCTATCTGCAATTTCTTACGCTGGTTGCTGGTTGTTGCGGAGAAGAAGAAGAAGAAAATCTGCGCTTCATGGATCTCCACAATATGATTTTCACCACCTATACTCACCTTCATCGGTACCCATCTTAACAGAAAAATAAGGGATGATTTATTTGAAGAACATGGTAAAACGGTATAACGGCTAGTTCGTTTCTTGAGGGAACGGATATGGTTTCTAAATATAAATAAATATTCCCGTTGCTTTCTCGTAGTTCATTTTTTAAAATTTCAAAGAACCAAGCCAAAGCTCCACATTAACTTATGAGGAGTCTTTTAAGAGTTTTATCTTTCATACCTATTGTACATACCCTTGAATTTCCAATTACTATCAAGTTTTTTTTGTGTTATTATGGATAAAAGAATAAGGGTCTATAACTTAATAATTTTGTCTTTGGTTATGGTAACTGTAAAAAAATTAATGCATTTTTTCACTTGACTTACTTCAGTTTTATTTTTCAAACTTTGTGAAAATCACCAACTATTTTTTACACAAAAGTAATTGCTTCAAATATTAAAATGACATAGTATACATTGAATAGGATTGGATTTGAGTACTTTTTTAAAAATCTACTTGATAACTCGAATCTAGGAATTTTGGACTTTTGATTTGCTTCCTACCACTTAGTCACTGTTGTACTCACTCATTTCTCCAAAGTTTGAGTCTTGAGTGGGCTTATCTAATTTTGTCCTTTCGTTAGTTCTTGGTGTTAGGGATATTGAGCAAGCGTAGATTGATTTTCATTATATTTTTAAAAAAATGTTAATTTTTGAGTGAACTAAGTCTAATTGAACATTTCATTAGGCACTTGAGGTTGGGAATTTGACTCTCATACATGTTTGTTAAAACTTGGATTCTTCATTCATTTGTTCTTTGAATGAACTAACTCTATTTGAACACTTCACTAGACATTTGAGACTAGATATTTGACTCTCATGCATATTTGTTAAAACATGGCTTCTTCATTTATTTGTGTTTTGAATGAACTAAACCTAATTGAACACTTCACTAGGCACTTGATATTAGAAATTTGACTCTCATGCATATTTCTCAAAATGAATCTTCTTCATTAATTAATGTTTTGAGTTTGGAGGACTTTGAGACTAAAAATTTGACTCTCATACAATTTGTTTGCTCATGATAGAATTCCTAGAACTCATTTAATGAAATGGGTTCCAACTGCTGTGGAGGCTAAACGTGCTTCACTATTTTCTAAGTCTCTTAGAGTGTCACTCTTAGTGTACTTATGAGGAGTCTCATAAATAAATAGTTGGTTGTGAAGCTTTAATTGCAATTTAATTTTTAGGGAGGATGTTTACCATGTGAGGTGCATAGGGATGAGTTAGGTAAATGTTTGCAAATATGAATTTTCATGTGTTTACATGTTTTTCATATATTCATCTTACTTTTCTAATTTTGATAAATTACTTAGTTTAAATTTTTTATTTGATAATTTAATTTGTTGAGTTTATAATAAAAATTAATAATTTACAATTTAATCTAAATTTAGTTTATGATTTAAAACATCTTTTGTGTACTTTAATTTATAATTTAATTCCATAAGTATATAATTTATAATCTAATTCAGAAAAAATTATAATTTTGTAATCTAATTGAGCTAAAAGGCATTCTATAGTAGCAACAGAGCATACATAAAACTAAAACATAACCAACATAGATTTAACAAAAAATAAAACTATAAAATTATAAGTCTTATGTAAATAAAATAAAATAAAATAATTCTTTATAAATTTAAATAAATCCTAAGTAGCTTCCTTAAACTCATTCTAAGGAACTTCATCCACAATATTAAACCAAACACTTATGATTAACATCATAAAATTATATATACATGATCTATTTATGAATTCATAAATATAATAAATTGTGTATTTAAAAAAAAATATAAATAGTATTTATTATTATATTACTATAATAGCTCACTTCCAATCTTTTTCATTTGTACCCTCATGCACACCAAATAGGAATCTATATGCTTAAAATGCTTCCTCCATAAGCACAATAGCATGTTTTAAAATCATGGTTGCCAGTGATTGACCATTAAGGTCACTACTTTCATCAAGATACAATGAGATATTTGTCTTCAAACTCGAGGCATTATGCAAGATAACATTGTGAATTGTTTGTTGTGTGGGGTTTGATTTTCTCACATATTTAATGTTTTTCTAACTGCCTTTAAGACTGGATATTGCACCCTCAGCTACAATCTCAAATAAATCACTCACAGTCACTTGAAGATTCCTTTCATGAGCATCCTTCTATAAAATCATTCACCTCAAGTGAATGACTGACTTGAGGTGTAAATTTAACATGAAATCCACTACATTTTTTGACTGTCACACCTCAAGTGACTGTCATTCTTCTTACCATAGATTACATTTACAAATGTCATTGAGCTACATATTATGTTCTTGCCATGAAGGACTGTCATAAATCATTTCTCATGAAAGGAATCTTCGAGTGATAGTGAGTGATTTATTTGAGATTGCAACTGAGGGTGCAATATCCAATCTTAAAGGAAGTTAGGAAAGCATTAAATATGCAAGAAAATCAAACCCTACACAACAAACAATTCACAATGCTATCTTGCATAATGCCTTGAGTTTGAAGACAAAAATATCATTATATCTTGATGAAAGTAGTGACCTTAATGGTCAATCACTGGCAACCATGATTTTAAAAAATGCTATTGTGCTTATGGCAAGTAAGTTAATGTCCCACAAACATATTTGTGCATCATCTGAACCACTCAATAGATATCCATGCTTAAAAGGGCTCCATGATAAACCATACCCATCTGTATTATGACCTCTCAATCTAATATCAAGATTACAACCACCATCTTGAGGCAACTTTGATGGATGTTTGTTGTAATCAAACACAAACTTTTTCACTAACTATTTTGGTAGCAATAATAAAAGAATTTTATGGCATATACCGAGCTTTATTGATCTCACCTTTATGATTGATCTATTGTATAACTTGGACCTACAAGAAAAAGGATTGTTGAAAAACCTAGCATAAAAACAAGTGTTGTTTAATCTAAAGTTTAAAGCAGTTTGAATCCACCTGCCCAAATGACAAAATTGTTGTTTATGATCAAAAAGCTAAAATAGAATAGAGATCTTTGATAATACTAATCAAAATTTATCCATGCTCTTAGTAGATAACATATTAAGAATATGAAACATAACTTGCAACCATGCAAACCAAACTAATAATGTAAGTCTACCTCAAACATTGGAATGATATGTTACATTTATATGGCTTCCACTAAATAGTCTAAAAGACCTAAGTTTTTTCATAAATATAATAAATATGATCTGGTGAATATTAGAAAAGAAATACCGAATGGGAACACACATAGATTAAAGAAAAAATTGCTTGGAGCTTATTAATCCCTTCAATTTCTATCCTCTTTTCTAGAAAAATATAGCTTTATTCAAAAGAAAAACCATAGTAGGACCCTGTGTTGTAGAAATAGTAACTGTGTTGGCATCAGCCCATGCAGAGATATATGTTTTTTAATACTTCATTCACTCTTAGTTAAATGATGAGGCTCTTCCAAACATGATACTTCTAGGTAACTATCATCTATGAAGATCCTCAAGAGAAGAATGTTAGCTTCTTACTCAAAACTCTTCTTAAACATTGGCCTTGGGTGAAGAAAGGAGAAGTAAGACTTTCTTAATGAAAAATGAAAAAATAGTTTGACTTATAGAACCATTAGAATAAAATCCTAACACTTCTTGGAAAAGCAGTGATGGGTCTGTTATCACAGAAATTAGCAGCGTTGATTCCACGGATAACCCCCCTACGAAACCAGTCTGTTTCCTAGGCCGGTGTGTTTCAGGCACATAAAATGAGACAATCTTGAAGTTGTCCTTAGCACATGGCCTCTGATCTTGCCTAGTCCAAGTAGGTGACAATAGGATCGAATTTCAAGTTTAAATTTTTTGACTCCTTTCAAACCAGGAGTTAGTCGTTTTCTTTTATGGGTGCTCGGGCGGTGATTTTCACCGCCATTGCACCTAGTCCAAGTTTTAACTGTTTTTGGTGCTCGGGCGGTGATTTTCACTACCGTTGCACCTAGCCATTTCTGCTCGATCGGTGATTTTCACCGCCCGAGCACCTAATTGTTAGTTATGTTGAGTTTTATACTCCGCATTTAATGTGCAGGTTTTAGGTTAATTTTTAGGTTTTTAACTCATATTATGAGTTATTTTCGCATTTCGTTTATGACTCCTCTCCTCCCATCGCTCCAGCGCTATCCCAGGTTGCCTCCCACAAGATTGAATCTTGTTTGCCTCCTCCAGTTCGTAGATTTTTGCTCTTGTCGTCTTTGTCAATCATCCACCATTCAAGGTATGTTCTCTTCTTCATTTCTATTTAATCGTTTTCCTTAAATGCTTTTCATTCCTCAATTGTTTTGGACATTTTTGGTTCATCGTCCCTTCATTTGGTCTCTTTCCTTTCTCATTTCCTTACCTTTGCAACAGTCTCGCCACACATAATGTGAAGCCCCGTCGTGTGTTATCTTTCCAACCTTGGGTGTTCGGGCGAAGAAATTCGCCAACATCACACGAAATGCCAAGTAGTCTCCAGTGTCTTGGCGGTGATTTTTACCGCCATGACACCCACTCATCAAAATACCCAAGTGTCTGGGCAGTGATTTTCACCGCCATGACACTCACCGAACTTCAGCATCCCAATGCTAGGGCAGTGAAAATCCCCGCCACGACACTGGCAATGCCAACCCTAAGTGTTTGGGCGATGATTTTCGCCGCCCTAACACTTAGTCTTTTCACATAACATTTTGGTGCTCGAGTGGTGATTTTCACTGCCCGAACACCAAATGAACTTCACTCTTTGGTGCTCGAGCGGTGATTTTCACCGCCCGAGCACCAAAATCTGCATTTTTTCCAAACACTAGTTTTCTTCATTTTCGCTTCCATCTCACATTTCACACCTCATTTTCCGCACCATATGGCCAAATCACAGTGACTCCATATCGCCTGCTCATTTCACATTTCCCCATATGGCGTGTATTTCCTAACACCAATGGATCCACCATCCTTGCAGTTTCTCTCCAGATTTAATCAAGTGATCCTGAAGGTGACATTTTCCAATCCAGTGAACTATCCCAAATCTACAAAGAAGCCACCATGCAACAGGTGCAAGAAAATGCATTCATCCACCAAAAGGTCGATCACAAGAATTCACATCATTGTGGATTGCACCGTTGGTCTGGATGAAAAGTTCATGCAAGAGACCAGGAAGAAATATGAAGACTCCGCGCCCAAGCAAGGAACCATGAAGATTCTTGATCTCCCAGTGTTGAACATTTTGATGCTTCCCTTTATGCATCTTGTAAATAATTTTTGACATCTTAAATGTCTTTTTGTAAAGTGTAATTACACTAAAAATATGAGATGTAATTACATAGAGATAAATTACACTCAGTTAGATTCGGGTTTCCTATTTTTGCTCAACTAATTTCCTAAATTTACTCTTACCTCTTTTCTATAAATAAGAGGGATTTCTATTGTAATGGGTACCTTTTGATTTTTTGCAATGAAGTGCTGCTCCTTTGAAACAAACATTGAAGCTTTGTATTCAATTTTGCAAATCTAGATCTAATCAATAAAGAAGAGGATTGCATACCAGACTTTGTGTTGGAATCGATTATCTTATGATTTGATTATATCGGTGGTGACTAGTGTATGAGATCTAAAGGGCTTCAAGTGGTTTATGTAAACTTTGTATTACATTTATTATTTGGATTTTTTTATTTGAATGTTTTGGTTGAAGGATCTACAAGACTTTGTGCTTCTAATCATTCATGCAGTCCGAGGAATTGTTGTATCTAAGAAGACTTTGTGCTTCTAATACAACAAATGATACTTCCACAGAATTCGACATTGAAGGAGCTACGAAACAACTTTGTGCCTTCGTGAGCTTTCCCTTTTCCTTTTTCTTTTGTTATTATAAATCATACTTGGTATTTCTATGCTACGCTTTGACAAGATAGAAATATCGGCATTACTGTTGTTTGTTAAGTTTAAGTTATCAGATCTAGAGCTTTCCATCGTAAAGCATTGTAAACATCTTCTCTGAAAAAAGAGAGAAGTATGAATGTAACACACCCCCCCCAATTTCATAAATATAGTGTACATTTTGTAAGTATTTCGTTAAGTTTACTATAGCTTCTATTAGCAATAAGAAGGGTTCCTCCCCTTTCTAGGAGGAGAGATTATATCTCGCATAGCTATGGCTAAAGTCTAGATAGTGTAATCTATTGAAAATTTGATTACATTATTTTCACCCAACAGGGTCTTCTTCCTCACATTTGTATTTCTAAAATAATTTTCTACTTCAACCATAATAGTTTTCTGCTATTTTTAGTCATGTAGGTGTAAAAAAAACCACTTGGTGGTGTTTACCTTCAATATTTTTACTTGAATAAAGAGAAAATTTCCTTTGATTACAATTACATAATACATTTTGAGGCATTTGTTGTGTAACTCTTGGACCATTGTCACATTTAGTACTTGTTACAAATTTTGGGAGTGAAGATGTTAAGTATAAGTCTAGTGAATCAAATAACTTGGATTAAGAGAATATATAACATGAATTCATATCGTTGAAATCTTATATGTGAGGCTGCATGGTACTTTACAATAGAGAATAGCATCAGTTGTCTAACTCTTTTCATTGTAGTATACACTTTTCATTGAGGTTTCTTAGCAGTGATTGAATCAATGAAGACAAATTATTGGCATGAAGGTCCATATGTTGGATCTTAGATAGTAACAAGACCTCGAAGAATTATTTCCCTAAAAAAATTTTATCCCAACTCTAGCATCTTTAAACAAGAAAGAAATCCCAAATTAGTTACCAGTCTCCCTAATAGAATAATTTTACCTAGAGAAAGTTCTCAAATATCTCCAAGACCTATGCTAGGTTCAATCTCACAATAAAAATTGTTGCCACTCATATCCAAGATTTTAAGCTTCTTTAACTCCCAAAGTTTCTTTGGAGTGCTACCAAATAGAAGGTTACTTGTAAGATCCATAATCATGAAACTCTTAAGATTCTCAATCTATACATAGTGCCTCCTTATAGCACACTCTCAACTTTGTGATGATAACTTCCTATGTTGATGGAATTTCTTCTTGGGCCTAGGAGAATTCTATTATAAATGGGAATCTATAAATATAGGTTGTATTGGTTTACAAAATGGGCATGGGAGGGGAATTGTATTTTTGTATTTGTCTGGATTGATGGAGGGAACATAATGTATCTCGTATATTCTATCAAAATTAAGGAGAATGATTATGTTGTCTTTCCAAGAGGTGATCCAAGAGATGAAATGCAAAAGGAAAGAAGCATGGAAGCATAGGCACATAATTTTTTATATCCCTATTACATGTAGTATTAAAATTTATGATAAACATCCACAAAATAGGCAGGGGTAAGTGCACCAATCTGTGACACAATTTTGGCTCTTAAGATGCCACTTTTTTTCTGAAATCAGCAAAATCTGATTTGCATGAGAAAATGAAGATAGTTATGCTCAAAATTTCAAGATGCAGTAACAACAAAAGTTGAAGTGCTCCGAGTCTAGTTTCTAAGCTACTATTTTTTTTTAAAGTTAATGAAGATTAAGGGTCTCAAAAAGGGAGGGAGCAAAACAGGTCCTATTTTTATCAAAAAAAATAGCATAGTGCCTCAGGGCTCCCCCCTTTTTGATTGACTTTTTTTTAGAATTTCAAAAATCCCAACAGTGAGAAATTAGCTAACACCATGTAGTTTATCATCATTCTTTCAGATAATTTTTTTAATGAATATATAATATTTTATGAATTTTCAAAGTGGACACATTTTGAAAAGCTAAAATTTGAGCGTGCTCCCCCCTAAATTTTTTGCAAACTAATCAACAATTGATTCTTTTTTTTTCATCATGTGTAGAATGGAGTCAAGTTTCAAAGAATATAATTTTTTTCATGTTTCGATGAACAGGTAAATTTTATCCTAAAACTAGTACATGTTGGTTTTTGACCAAAAATAGAGGCATTTACAATAGAAGCCCTGGATCAAGACCTTAAAAAATCAAAAAAAATAAAATTATATATTTAGATAGCTAAGAGAGAGGTTAACACTATCATGGTTTTTTTATAAACTTGCATTGAAAGACGTGCAAATGAGTCAGGGAGCACAAACAAAAATATGAGATAATTTGGCAAATCCTATTAAATAACACATCCAAAGCAGGCCATTTGGTGAGTGCCAAATGGCCTGCTTTGCACATAACTAGAATTTCCCCTCTTTGGTGAACAACTTTGATAATGCTTAGAGTGCACAGTTTATGATCGTAGATGGATAGTCGAGGTTTTACCTTTCATACCTTCTCTAACTCGTTATCATAATTGGATCTCTTTATCCCTCTGAAGTCTCTATCTCTCAGGTCTCACTCCCTCCCATGCGACCTAGACTACTCTCTCAGTCCAATTCCCTTTTTTAGGTCTCTTTCCCTCCCACATAGGTACCTAAATAAATCTATCTCACTCCAACCCCCTTTCTCACTCTCCCTCTCTCTCTCCCTCTTTGGTCTTTTTATCTCTCTCACTCCATCTCCCTCTCTTAGGTTGTTATCTTTCTCTCTTTGTCTCTCTCTCTCAAGTCTCTCCCTCCTACCCCCTCTCTCTCTTAGGTTTTTCACTCATTTACTCCCTCTGTATCTCTCCCATTCCCTCTCTCACTCAC
>CM021102.1:333163136-333253621 GCA_007115665.2 Sequoiadendron giganteum
GTTTAAGGGTTGAGGGTTGAGGGTTGAGGGGTTGAGGGATTAAGAGGGTATAGGGGTTGAGGGATTAGGGTTTAAGGGTTAAGGGATTAAGAGGGTATGGGGGTTTATGGATTAGGGTTTAAGGGTTAAGGGTTGAGGGATTAAGAGGGCATAGGGGTCAAGGGATTAGGGTTGAAGGGTTGAGGGTTGATGGATTAAGAGGGTATGGGGGTTGAGGGATTAGGGTTTAAGGGTTATGGATTTAGGGTTGAGGGATTGGGTATAGGGGTTGAGGGATTAGGGTTTAAGGGTTGAGGGTTAAGGGTTGAGGGTTGATAGGGTATAGGGGTTGAGGGATTAGGCCTCACTTATCTCACAATCCCTCTTTGTCAGGCCTCACTTACCTCCCACCCTACTTTCTTAGGTCTCTCCTTCCCACCCCCTCTCTCCCACTTTGACTCCCTCTCCTTCTCTTAGGTGTCTCCCTCCCAACCTCTCTCCCTCCCTCTCTCTTAGGTTTCTCCCTCCCATGCCCTCTCCCTCCCCCTCTCTCTCTCTCTCAAGTCTCTCCCTCCCACCCCTTTCTCTCTCTCTTCCACTCCCTCTCTCTCTCACTCCCTCTATCTCTCTCCCACTTTGTGTCTCTCCCTCTCTCTCAAGTCTCTCTTTTTCAAAGGAACATATTTGGCGTGCGCCAAATTTGGCGAGCACCAAATGGGTTTTATCTTGAAACGGTAAAAATAAGGCTTGACCCCATGATTCGGGCCCACATTCTCCTGTATTTGTCTAGTTCAATGCTTTATCCGAGTCAGAAATGCCTTTTTTTATGTAGTTGACTTCATATTGTACCAATCTATGCTTGATCCAACACCTTTTTACCACCAATCTGCATGGTAGACAACATAGAAGAAGACATTTTGAAGTTTCTAAATCATTTTACATTATCTGAGGTAATATATTCATTTTGGTAAATTGTAATGTTTGTATTTAGTATATTTGTTTATTTTTGACAATATAAACTAAATTTCCTTAATGATTTTATTAATCATAACAATTGGACATAGAATTCAACATTGAATTAGATGAGATTTGCATAAAAAAGTTCAATTTTTATGAGTTTGAAGAACAAAAAAATAAAAACATGATATTTACTGAACATAAATATACTTATGAATTCTATTTGCATTGCTTATCGTAGTCCATTTCTAGCATGGCTAGTGGAATTCACTATATTTCATTCTTTTTTCAACTAATTTGGAAAACCTAATAGCTTTCATCAATGTTAATGCAAGTGTCCATTAATTTTTTTGTTCCATAAAAAATTCAGCTTCATCACATGTGCTTAGATAAATTCAAGTGAGTTGACATAGTTGAGAATGCTTATTGTCTTTCTAAGTTACCTCATTGCCAAAGAAATAGTGAATAATGATAAGATATAGCATCACAAACCCTTCTTTGAATCCATATTCTTCATGACTTTGTTGACAATCAAAAATTTGGTTTTGAGAAAAATAAACACAAGAGTCTCTAGTTTTCATTTAGGTGGCAACAATTTATACCCTAGGTTTGTGATGCAGAGTAGGGAGACAAAACCTTCAACAATCATAATTAGATTAGTTTCAAACAATCTTCAATCTCAAAAACCTCAATTCAATGCTGAATTGACCAATTCACATCTAAAACAAAACAAAGATTATCCATAAATAACAAGCTATGCTTTTCAAGAAGACTACCATTCTAAACCTCTAGAAGATTTTAACAAAACCCACCATATGTAAGTCTATTGCTCGAAATATTGTATTCATACAATAGTCACTCCTAACAGAATGAAATAAAATCAATATTACTAGAAACTCTAATCCATGAATTGTTCATCATAACCTTTATAAACAAGTTCAATAATGCTAGTCAAAAGACACAACTTCAAAATTAACATTCCAGGCCTCTGGTGCAAGAGCACCTTGTAAGCTCAATTTTGTCAAAAATGTCATCTTTAGTTCAAGCAAGATCAAATGCTAGTATTTTAGTTAATGTTGAGTATATTGTGTTTAGTAAGGTCAATTAGACCATTTTGTAATGTATTTGGAGCTAAGGGAGTTCAGTTGTGTCATAGCTTGCAATTTGGCTAAATGTGGTCAGAAAAGTTGCTAAAAGATGCAAAAGTTGCAAAGTTCGAGGGAGTTGGAATGAAATAAAAATATGTTTAATAACCTTCAATGCCTCAAAGGAGAGGTTGTTGGTTGATTTGTACCCCATTTTTTTATCAAGAAGAACATTATTAAATTCTGGAAATTTATTGGTTTCTCTCACTTTTCTTGTTGTTGTTATACGGCCTATATGAACTCTAAGATGATATGAAACCAGTTGGATGTTGTAGATTAATGAATTAGCTTTCATTTTCATATATTTAGAGGTTTTAACTTTTTGT
Source organism: Sequoiadendron giganteum (assembly GCA_007115665.2). NCBI lineage: Eukaryota > Viridiplantae > Streptophyta > Pinopsida > Cupressales > Cupressaceae > Sequoiadendron > Sequoiadendron giganteum. The sequence continues at coordinate 333,165,544 of CM021102.1, forward strand.
ATAGTGAAATTTTTATTGTTTTTACTGTTGCTACCTACTTTCACAGTGTTCTTGGATTGAGGGGTTTCATTATGTAATTCAACCCATTACACTTTTTCTTCCTATTCTAACTTGTGGAATGGGTCCTCTAACTTTTAAAATACATGCCTAACCTATTTAGAATGTTGTGGGGTCAAGTTTGGGTGTTTGGGATAATGTTCTAGGACTGTAGTAGGGTCTTTTCATGGTGAAAATTAGGGCTTCAAGTGGTGTTTCGACAAAATGTGGGAAGGAATGTCCATGTAATGTATTATTCACCATGTACATAGTCTGGTAAGTGTGTTTGGTGCTTTGTATGGGTCTGGCAGGTCCGGGAGATAGGAGTTTCATTAAAACCCCAAGTATTTTTCTTGAAATTGAGGGTTTGGTGTATTAGGGGTCTAGAGGTCTTGGACTTGGAAACAAATTAGGAAATTGGAGGTTTTGACACATAAAATACTTTTTTTTGAGGATTTTGAGTGAAGATGTAGTGTTTAAAAGGTACTCTCTTTGTAAATTAGGCCAATTGAATAGCCTTTTCCAAGGTGGGTCTATTGGAGGTCAATGTTGGTCCAAAGGAGTTGATGTTGGGGTTTACCTGTGTTTTATAACTTGTAAATGGGTATCTTAATCATCCCTGAGTTTTTCAAGTGTTTTGGAAAATCTTGGTGAAAAGGCCCTTGAATCGGGTTACCTATGCTACAAGGGAAAGCTTGGCAGAAGTTGGGATTTTCAGTTGAACATCTAGTTTTACTTTGGAATCTGATTGATTCTCATTGATTTTCTATATTGAATGGTTTCCACCCGTCTCTGCATAAAAAATGGTGTTTCTTGGTAAGTTAAGTGATCAAGTTGTGTGTAAGTCTATTAAGAGCCTTCCTCTAAATCTTTGAACAAGTTCATTGTGGATCCCTACATGTACTGCATCAACCTCTAGGTACTTTGCCAAATCTTCAAACACACTCAAAATCCCTACTCTAATATCTTACCCTACAGACATCTAACTCCATCATGTATGAAAAATATTGTGTAGCATAGACATGTTTGATAATTCCAAACAGCTTGATGCCTTCTTTCATAAAATGCTTTGGTGTGTTTCATATTTAATGCAATGTAATCAACAATATCAATATTTTGCATTACTTACTTTTGTTCTATGTGTGTTTGTGAACATGTAGCATTGAAGGTCATGCCGAGGAAACGACCAAAGCCTATAACACCAGAAGAACGTGCCGCTAAAAATGCAAGGAGAAGAAAATCAAAAAATGTAGCTCGTGAAGCAAAGGAATTGCAGTCCATACAGCCACAAATTCCCGTGCAATCTAAGAGAGATGTCAAATTGGAAAAACAAAGGGCACGAATGAGGAAAGTTCATGGAAGGACATGAATGGATACAAAAGTTGGGGGCACATCATCAACCATAGGTGAAGCGCAATGCACATCTCCAGTTGAAGACACATTGACAACAACATGTGGTTTTCCAGGTACATCGGAAATCACATCTCCAATTGAAGACACACCATCAAAAACATTGCGTTTTGAAAGTACATGAGCAAACACATCTCTATTTGAAGGAACTCCACAAACGGTATCTCAAGTTGGAGGTACAACATCGTTTACATGTCAATCTTAAGGTATGTCATCAATTGCACCTCCAATTGAATGTACATGATCGATCCCCGATGTTGTTGGCCTTTCCAATATTGACACAAATTTACATTTGAGAACTCCTCCTAGAGTTTTGCATAGAAAAACTACACATTTGATTGATATTGATTCCAATTTTTTGAAATGGATGCCTAATAAGATTCCAAAATGTACATGTCAAGGATATGCAGAAAGGATATGGAGTTTGTTTTTTGCGAAGCTAAGTGAGGGTGGAAGATGCCAACTATTTGTTGAAATGATGAGGCAACTCAAATTTAGGCCCACCATAAAGGCTCTTGGGCTAAGAGTTTTGAATGACTCAAGTGAAAATTCCATTGTAAAGAACTTGATGAGTGCATACGAGAGCGTGGGTTCCACCTCACACACGAAGGATAGTTGTGCCACACGACGTGTGATGACAACAACACTGTTAAGCAGTCAAACAAGGAACAAGGTGAACCTTACAAAGGCAAGTAAGTCTTTGAAAATAAGTAGATCATCTCTAATGAGAGCCAAAGGAAGGCATGAAAGAGTGGAGGATCCAAATAGCAATGAGTTATGGGCATTTTTAGGTAGAGCTCCATGAAAAGACACAAGAATTGCTCAAGGCTTGAGATCTTTAATTGTGAATTATTGGAAGGATAACACAAGGACCTCTCCTAATCAAAGAGATGTTGTAAGAAGGAGAATTGGTAGTAAAAATTGTGAGCCACATCCAATGCATTATTTGGATACCACTCAAACCCAATTTTTTTCTGATTTTGTATAGAAGTTTCCTGAAATTAAAATATGTTAAAGGTATTTTGAAATGCTAAAACCTTTTTAAGTCAAAATAAATCACACACGCACTACTTGTTGTTGTAGGGTTCATATTGAGTTTTCTAACCATTATGATGTTTATCAACGTATATGTGTAGATATGCACACTGACAATGTTTTGCAGGAATGTAACATAATGCCTCCACCTAAATCATCAAGGAAATTTTTGTCTTCCATTTTATGTGAAAGAGAGGATGGTCAATTTTTTTACAAAAAATCATGTTTGGATGGCATATGTGATCATTGTGGTGGCATACAACATTTTCCAATTTGCCAACACATGGCTAGTACACACACAATTAGAGACAAAATTGTGGAATTTGGAAAATATAAGACAGTGGCATACAGTCTAAAAGATGGGAAAGAAGCAAAGAAGTGTGAATTGGTCAGTGATAAGATTCTAGTGTATCAGTTTATGGGTATTTTTCATGATCAGGTGGTCTATGATTATGCAACGCATACATAGAGAGCACAATGGTTGGACTCACAGTTCAAGTTATGCAAGGACACATTTCCACTTCGTCATATCATTTCAGTTGCCGACTTCATTGAGAACTACACACTACAACCACAGAATGAGGTGTAATCACAGTACTACAACTCCGTGCAGGTTTCTATATTTGTGCATATAGCATTCATTCATGCAAATGATAATACAGAGGAAAATAGGAAAGTATTGAGGGAGTATCACTTTTACATCAGTGATGATCGCATACATTCTACAGAGTTTGTTCAAGGTTGCTTTCATATGTTCTATGTTGATCTGGCTAGCAGGGGAATATCATTTAGTAAGCATATCATATGGTCCGATAATTGTACATGAAAATTCAAGAACGCCAGAGTGTTTTACTGGTTGAGTAGGATGCATAGGATTAGTGGTGTTTAGCATATGTGGAACTTCTTAGAGGTCGGGCATGGAAAGGGGGAGAATGATGGAGCAAGTGCATGTATCAAAAGAGCCCTAGCACGAGAAGAGTTAAAGTACACAAACAGTGTAAAGTTGACAGATGCAAGATCAATTGTCCAGTGGTGCAATGGTTCAATGGGTCCAGGTAGTGAAGGTAATTCTTTAGTTCATAGATTTTTTCATTTAGTAGATGATACTAACATTGCAAAATATGAGGATTGTTGTACACTAACAAGACCGAGCAAGCTACACTCTTTTAGGAGCTCCAATGCAGGTACATGGACTATCTATACAAGGAATATGGCATGCTTTTGTTATGCATGTACACTTCAATCATGGAATGATTGCAAGTCAACAGAGTGGGTTGATGAATGGTCTGTAAGAAGTCTAACCCCACTTGACACTTATCAGCTCCCGATGGCTCTACAAATCATGGAGATGCAATCATCCATTGACTTTGATCATGTATCGGACCTACTAGAACCAGGTAATATATCCTACTTACAAGTTTTATTATGTTGCTCAGTAAATAAATCTAACAAGATGAACATATCAATGCAAGGCACGTTTATGCGGTGATTGCAGATGAAGATAATGAAGAGGGTACAGATTATTACCTTTGTCATTGTATCGAGGCCAAAAAGAAATTGGAGTCCCCAATTATAGACAGAGAAAACATAGAATATCCTACAAGTTCGGTGGTTGCTACTGGAACATGGCTTCGAAGGTATCCAGTTAAGAATGTTGCAGTTTGGTTGTTTGAGGACTTCGACACGCATCAAAAAATTCTTCACTATTCGAACCTTGTCATCACCACCAATGTTCATTTGATCAAATATAAGGGTAGACCTGTGAACAAGAACTTGTGGAAAGTGCGTGAGTCTGACCATGAGACAATACTCGACACAATAAAGAGTAGAGCAGACCTAGATGGTTCCCTGGATTGATTTGTAAGTATGCACATTGAATTTGTAAAGCCATGTTATTGATCACTCTTTTGGACCAACACCTTGCAATAAGGCTTTTTCACCATTATTGTTTGATGTCATATGCATTTACGACTGTCATTGATCCTTTTCTGATTGTGACTTTAGGTAATACTGAAGTTTGTCAAATTATATAAGAAAAGAACAACATCGATTGTTGGTGCAAGTGTTCAGTGGTATGAGAAACATCGGTTGCTGGTGCATTTTTTGGTTGTCAATCTTCTCTTTCTTTTCCATCTCCTAGATTTATCGGATTCTTATATGCTACACGTTTTATGTTAAGCCTCTGAGTGATATATTTGAAATTTATACGTAGGGTCATCGAGAGATGATAAAGTAGTGAAGGGGCACATCAACATTGTAGGACCTTCAATCGACCTCCTTATCTAGCATGCATGAAGGTGATAGTAGGTCTCGTCGGCTGTATGACTAACATTATTTAGTTATTGCTCTTTTAATGATTTTTATGTGAGTCTATGTCTAAGATTGAGAGGCTTTTGCAGGTTTTTTGTGGACCAAATTCCTTTGATACTACACAACCACAAAGAGGCTACTACCCATGTGTTTCGTAGGGAGCAGGGGATGTACATGTTTTGAACCATTTTGGAATGCAAATAGTTGGGCCAGCTGAGGTGGAATGGAAAAACGAAACTGGGCAGCAACTCCTTTTGTCCTTTCTCAAGTACAATATATTTCATGATCTATGTTGGAAATGGGAGGATTATTTCCCTGCATGTATTGCTACAAGTATTGACAGATGGGAATATTTTCAATATGTTCTTCCATCACTATTATAATATTTGTCATTGACTTAGTGTATTTTTTGATATATTAAAATCATGAGAAATTAATACATGCAAATGTGTATATTCCTTAATATATGCCTCAATTAAATGTGTATATTACATTTAAAATTAGTTGTAATGCTTCATGGTTTACATTTAAAGTTGTCTTCATTGAATTCCTCAAAACCCACCTATTGACATATGTTTCCCTTGCAATAGTTGGAAATCAGTTTTTTAGACTTTTGGCCTAACTTTTCCAAAACACTTAGGAAACTAATCATGGATTCAAATACCCTATTGTTGCATACACAACCATAGCTCTTGGAGTCTTGAGACACTGACTGACATAGACTTGACAGTCATAGGACATTGACTGTGGTGAGTGAATTTGATTGTCAAGCACTTTATAATCATACACTCACTGTACTTAACTACTGATCACTACTCATTTCTAATATGTCCTTTTCATTTGCACATTTCCATGTACAGTGACCCTTCATAGTTCCCTTGTGTTCATACATTCATGATGCTTGTCTTAATGAATAACCTTCCTTTAAATCTATCATCCTTTGATGAAATGATGACTATCTTCATACCTCACTTCCCTTGACATTGTCAATTGACTGTACATTTGTTTGTTTCCTATCCAATTCCAGCTCTCCTAAATTGGATCTTTTCAATACCCAGATAATAAGGAAGTGAACGACCTCAAAGAAAGGATATCCAAAAAGGGCATCATCTTCATTACCACTTATAGAAACTATATCATTTACTGCTGCACCCTCCTTGCTAAATGATAACCACGGTTTATTAATCCTTGGCTCTAGTTTTATTCCTTGAAAGTGCAGAAGACTAGCAAGAAACACCAGATTATCTAGCCTAAAATCCACAAAAGAAAAAATTATATTCATCTAAAGACTGTCTAACCTCATTCACAAAACCTTCTGATGGACTTTCAAATACCCTAACCAACTGTTAGCAGTGATCTTCCTTGAAATCCTGAATGGTCCCTCTATCTGAACATCTAGGGTTTCTTCAATCTGTGTTATCTCTTGATGATTTGATATGTTGCTACTATCTTTTTCCAATTAATTTTCATATGCCATCACTTCACTCCTTTTCAATATCAAATCTACTCCTTTGAGTTTATTGGCATAGTCCCTTTTGATCTCTACCTATTAGACATTGTCCTTGCCCTTATATTCTCTTTTTGACACAATTGTCACTATTGTTCAAATTATCAAAGCATACTCCCTTAGCAGTATTTTGTTCATTTGGGACAACTAAATCTGATGAGAACTACTGACAGAAGATCATAATCATTATTTGTAGTTTTTTATCTTGCTCATGATGTTGTGCTACTATCTACTTCTTTAGAGACCACCCCAGAATGATTGTAAATGGTACTCATGTTAACAAGCATGATGTAACATATAAATATAACAATTTGGTACATTCTCCTTGAAATATATGCTTTATCTTGGAACCAACTACTATTGATTTACAACCCTCTATGCATATTGCCTAAGTGAATACAGTTGCACATGTTGTACCATCTCCAACTACACCAGTTGTTGCATTAGCAACCTATTGACAAGGATTGCCCTATTATTCTTTACCTCATCCTTGTATAGTCCATTGAAGGTTGATTACTCATGAATAATTTATTTGTATCTATGACTGCCCTCATTTCTGGGAGACACCTCACAAATTGAGGCTTTATGAAGTATTTTCTTCTATGCAATTGATTACTATAATATCCATGGAAAAACCATACTGATGAACTATAACATATGCTTCTGCATATACAAGGTCATTGAAACCACTTTTAGAACTCTTCATTTTGTCCTCTAGTAACTGTATCTTTTACCTTCTAACTTGCTCAGGATTCTCCTCTTGAAGGTTTCAAGCTTTGTTTTTACCTCATCATTTCTGAGACACTATCATACTTTATTCTATTTTACTGTCATCACGGTCCTCAACTTTGTGCAACAATTTTTAGTGGAAACGTTTTCTTGGACAATCCATTTTTTGGATCATGATGTCTTTTTTCTAGAATAATGGTTGATTGTTAAGCTTCCCAAAAACTAAACCTACCTCTGCTAAGTCATTTGCAGCAACCTTTCATGCAAGTTCTAGCTCTATGTTTACACTAGCCTTAGCACTCTTTCTCCAGCCTTTATTGAGAATAAATGCTTGAATGAGCTTATTACATGTTGCTCTATTGTAATAAAGGAAATAAGGGTTTGCTAGATAGTATTGCTATAAGCATCAGAAACCTCATCACTGTTTTTAACTCCTTCAATCTTCGTTCACTTGTCTGGTATTTTTGCAATCTCAAGTTTTGGGACACAAAATTCTTCATAGTAACAAAACACTAATGTCTCAACTCAGTCTTTATTAAATTCAATCATAACAAAACAACCTACTCATGCATGTGAATTTGACTCATTCAAGGCATTAGAGACTAACCTCTTACAAATTTTAAAAGAAAAGGTTGTTTTGACCCTAAAGGATTGAAAATAGACTAACAATTGTAATTGTTTGGATCTACCAATTCATCCCCCCTCTCAGTTGATTGTGTGCCCTTCACCCTTGGCCTTTCCATTATTATCATAACTTTGAAGAAAAATATCAAAAACTACTCCAAGTGCCTAACAATGATATTGCCTCACATTCATCATCCTATATTGATCCATCCACTTTAGCCTCATCATTCACCTCACATAAATCCTTTCCAAATATCAAGGTCCAAATACGAGACAAGACAAGGGTTGTAGAGACTATGGTCTTAAAGGGTATTTTTATGTAGGACAACTCCCATCTTCTCCTAAGACATATGGAAAACCATAACACATAGAAAAAAGCCTCTTCTAACATCAAATTTGAACCCATGGTTTTCTCCAAGTGGGGAGAGCTAAACAAAGAGGTTAGAGAGGAAGACATCTCCAAATTGTTGTACCAATATGAGAAAGAGAAAGCAACCCTACCAATAGATCAATGTGGTAAGGGTTTCCAAGTCATTAAGAACATGGGGGATTCACATGACATGGTAGCCTTGGTCTACATCAACAAGGAATAAGATATCCCGTTTTTCTAGAGAAATGACAAAAATATCAAGGGTTTGGGTATGGTTCATTATATGTTACTCCTAACATCAAGAGTACCCCTAAAATCATATTGCTTAGGGTTGACAAGGTAGGGGCAGCGTATGCCTCATAGAAATCGATGCAACCTAGGTCATCTCTAACATACCTTAGGGTATGACATTCAACAAAACAACTACTATGGTTCAACCGACTCGATCCCCTAAGGGTGCAAAGTGCAAAAGGGCAAAAATATTTGATAGGGTATTACTCGTAAACTGTGGTGATTACAAAATATTTGTCTAAACCTACGAGATCATGTTGGACCCCTCTACAATAACCTCTCTCAATTATTGCTATCTCAGAGGAATTTTTCTGTGGTGGCGAATTTTCACTCGGGGAACGAGTTGTCAAATGCAAGTAGTTGAAAGTAGCAAAGTGGTGCAACTTTCGTTCTGCAGCTCGTGTGACCAAACAAACTGTTCCAACACATCCAGGCGGGTACGTTTATGCTAGGCACAGTCCTCTTTCGCACCCAAACACACGGAATCGCTCCGAGCTACATTCAACTGGATCTATTCCTTAAGGGTCCAAAGTGCAAAATGGTTGCAAAATTCAGCATGCTATTACTCGGACACTGTGTTGCTTAGAAACTTATCATCTAATCCTATGGGATCATGTTGAGCCCATCTACAATAACCTCACTCGGTTATTGCTATCTCGGAGGCATTTTCCTATGGTGGCGAATTTTCACTTGGTGAAAAAGTTGTCAAATGCAAGTAGTTGAAAGTTGAAAAGTAGTGCAACTTTCGTTCTACAGCTCGTGTGACCAAACGAACTGTTTCAACGCATCCAGGTGGGTACGTTTACACTAGCCATGGTCCTCTTTCGCACCCAAACACTCAGAATCGCTCCAAGCTTCGTTCAACCGGATCGATCCCTTAAGGGTCCAAAGTGCAAAAGGGCTGCGAAATTCAGCATGCTATTACTCGGACACCATGACACTTAGAAAATTCTTGTCTGATCCTATGGGATCATGTTGGGCCCATCTACAATAACCTCGCTCAGTTTTCACTATCTCGGATGCATTTTCCTGTGCTGGCGAATTTTCACTCGGGGAAAAAGTTATCAAATGCAAGTAGGTGAAAGTTGCAAAGTGGTGCAACTTTCGTTCTGTAGCTTGTGTGACCAAACGAATTGTTCCAACGCGTCCGCGTGGGTAGGTTTATGCTAGGCATGGTCCTCTTTCGCACCCAAACACGCAGAATCACTCCGAGCTACGTTCAACCGGATCGATCCCTTAAGGGTCCAAAGTGCAAAATGGCTGCGAAATTCAACATGCTATTACTCGTACACCATGATGCTTATAAAATTCTCGTATGATCCTATGGGATCATGTTGGGCCCCTCTACAATAACCTCTCTTAGTTTTTGCTATCTCGGAGGCATTTTCCTATGCTAGCGAATTTTCATTCGGGGAAAAAGTTGTCAAATGCAAGTAGTTGAAAGTTGCAAAGTGCTGCAACTTTCGTTCTATAGCTCGTGTGACCCAACGAACTAATCCAACGCGTCTGGATGGGTATGTTTATGGTAGGCATGGTCTGCTTTCGCACCCAAGCATGCGGAATCCCTCCAAGATACATTGAACTGGATCGATCCCTTAAGGGTTCAAAGTGCAAAATGGTTGCGAAATTCACCATGCTATTACTCGGACATCGTGACACTTAGAAACTTCTCGTCTGATCCTATGGGATCACATTGGGCCCCTCTACAATAACCTCTCTTGGTTTTTGCTATCTCGTAGGCATTTTCTTGTGGTGGCGAATTTTCACTCGGGGAAAACGTTGTCAAATGCAAGTAGTTGAAAGTTGCAAACTGGTGCAACTTTCGTTCTGCAGCTCGTGTGACCAAACAAACTATTCCAACACATCCGAGTGGGTACGTTTAAGATAGGAATGGTCCTCTTTTGCACCCAAACATGCGGAATCGCTCTGAACTACGTTCAACCGGATCGATCCCTTAAGAGTCCAACATGCAAAATTGCTGCGAACTTCAGCATGCTATTACTCGGACACCATGATGCTTAAAAACTTCTTATTTGATCCTATGGGATCATGTTGGGTCCCTCTACAATAACCTCTCTCGGTTTTTGCTATCTCAGAGGCATTTTCCGGTGGTGGCGAATTTTCACTCGGAGAAAAAGTTGTCAAATGCAAGTAGTTGAAAGTGGCAAAGTGGTGCAACTTTCGTTCTGCAGCTTGTGTGACCTAACAAATTGTTCTAACGTATCTGGGTGGGTACATTTATACTAGATATGGTCCTCTTTCGCACCCAAACACGCAGAATCGCTCCGAGCTACATTCAACTAGATTGATCCCTTAAGGGTCCAAAGTGCAAAATGGCCACGAAATTCAGCATGCTATTACTCGGACACTGTGATGCTTAGAAACTTATGGTCTGATCCTATGGGATCATGTTGGGCCCATCTACAATAACCTCGCTCGGTTATTGCTATCTCGGAGGCATTTTTTTGTGGTGGCGAATTTTAACTCGGGGAAAAAGTTGTCAAATGCAAGTAGTTGAAAGTTGTAAAGTGGTACAACTTTCGTTCTGCAGCTCGTGTGACCAAACGAACTGTTCCAACGCGTCCATGTGGGTACGTTTACACTAGGCATGGTCCTCTTTCGCACCAAAACATGCGGAATCGCTCCGAGCTACGTTCAACCGGATCGATCCATTAAGGGTCCAAAGTGTAAAATGGCTGTGAAATTTACAATGCTATTACTCCGACACTGTGATGCTTAGAAACTTCTTGTCTAATCCTATGGGATCACATTAGGCCCATCTACAATAACCTCGCTCGGTTATTGCTATCTCAGAGGCATTTTCCCATGGTGGTGAATTTTCACTCGGGGAAAAAGTTGTCAAATGCAAGTAGTTGAAAGTTGCAAAGTGGTGCAACTTTCGTTCTGTAGCGTGTGTGACCAAATTAACTGTTCCAACACATCTGGGTGGTACGTTTACACTAGGCATGGTCCTCTTTCGCACCAAAACATGCGGAATCGCTCTAAGCTACGTTCAACTAGATCGATCCTTTAAGGGTCCAAAGTGCAAAATGGCTGTGAAATTCAGCATGCTATTACTCGGACACCGTGATGCTTAGAAACTTTTTGTCTGATCCTATGGGATCACATTGGGCCCATCTACAATAACCTTGCTCAGTTATTGCTATCTCGGAGGCATTTTCCTTTGGTGGCAAATTTTCACTCAAGGAAAAAGTTGTCAAATGCAAGTAGTTGAAAGTTGCAAAGTGGTGCAACTTTCGTTCTGCAGCTCGTGTGACCAAACGAACTATTCCAATGCGTCCGGGTGGGTACGTTTATGCTAGGCATGGTCCTCTTTCACAGCCAAACACGTGAAATTGCTCCGAGCTACGGTCAACCGGATCGATCCCTTAAGGGTCCAAAGTGCAAAAGGGCTACGAAATTCAGCATTCTATTACTCGGACACCATGATGTTAAGAAAATTCTCGTCTGATCCTATGGGGTCATGTTGGGCCCATCTACAATAACCTCGCTCGGTATTCACTCTCTCTGATGCATTTTTCCTGTGCTAGTGAATTTTCACTCGGGGAAAAATTTATCAAATGCAAGTAGTTGAAAGTTGCAAAGTGGTGCAACTTTCGTTCTGCAGCTCGTGTGACCAAACTAACTGTTCCAACGTATCCAGGTGGGTACGTTATAGCTAGGCATGGTTCTCTTTCGCTCCCAAACACGCGGAATCACTCCGAGCTACGTTCAACCGCATCGATCCCTTAAGGGTCCAAAGTGTAAAATGGCTGCGAAATTCAACATGCTATTAGTTGGACACCGTGACGCTTAGAAACTTCTCATCTGATCCTACGGGATCATGTTGGTCCCATCTACAATAACCTCGCTCCATTTTCTCTATCTCGGAGGCATTTTCCTATGCTAGCGAATTTTCACTTGGGGGAAAAGTTGTCAAATGCAAGTAGTTGAAAGTTGCAAAGCGGTGCAACTTTCATTCTGCAGCTCGTGTGACCAAATGTACTGTTCCAACATGTCTGTTTGGATACGTTTACACTAGGCATGGTCCTCTTTCGCACCCAAACACACGGAACGGCTCCGAGCTACGTTCAACTGAATCGATCCCTTAAGGGTCCAAAGTGCAAAATGGCTGCAAAATTCAGCATGCTATTAATTTTACATCGTAGAACTTTTCTATCCATCCTATGGATCATGTTGGGCCCCTCTACAATAACCTCGCCGGTTTTCACTATCACAAAGGCATTTTCCGGTGGTGGTGAATTTTCACCGTAAAAGTTGTCGTAAATGCAAGTAGTTAAAAGTTGCAAAGTGGTGCAACTTCCGTTCTACAACTCGTGTGACCAAATGGACTATTCCAACACTATTCCAAATAGGTATTTTTATGCTAGGAATGGTCCTCTTTCGCACCCAAACACGTGGAATCGCTCGAGCTACGTTCAACGGGATCGATCCTTAAGGGTCCAAAGTGCAAAACGCGAACTTCAGATGCTATTACTTGGACATCGTGATGCTTAGAAACTTCTCGTCGATCCTATGGATCATGTTGGGCCCCTCTACAATAAATTCTCTCGTTTTTCACTATATCGGAGGCATTTTCCTATGTTGGCGAATTTTCACTCGGGAAAAAAGTTGTCAAATACAAGTAGTTGAAAGTTGCAAAGTGGTGCAACTTTCGTTTTGCAGCTCGTGTGACCAAACGATTTGTTCCAACGCGCCCGGGTGGGTACGTTTACACTAGGAATGTTCCTCTTTCACACCCAAACATCGGAATCGCTCTGAGTTACATTCAATCAGATTGATCCCTTAAGTGTCCAAAGTGCAAAATGGCTGTGAACTTCAGCATTCTATTACTTGGACACCATGATGCTTAGAAACTTGTCGTCTGATCCTATGGGATCATGTTGGGCCCCTCTACAATAACCTCTCTCAGTTTTTGCTATCTCGGAGGCATTTTCCTATGGTGGCGAATTTTCACTCGGGGAAAAAGTTGTCAAATGCAAGTAGTTGAAAGTTGCAAAGTGGTGCAACTTTCGTTCTGCAACTCATGTGAGTGAACGAACTATTCCAACGCATCTGGGTGGGTACATTTACGCTAGGTCTGGTCTCTTTTCACACCCAAACACGCGGAATCGCTCCGAGCTACGTTCAACCAGATCGATCCCTTAAGGGTCCAAATTGCAAAATGGCTATGAACCTCAGAAAGCTATTACTTGGACACCGTGATGCTTAGAAACTTCTCGTCTGATCGGCAAAAACTAAAAAATCGGCAAAATTGCTTTTAAAACTTGCATAAAAACTCGAATAAAATCGTGTTGATTTTCATGTGAAAAAAAACAATGAGACCATAGCTTGTTGCTTACTATTATGCTTTGATAGAATTTTTCCAAGCATCCATAGCTTGTTCAAAAGCACCTATTTTAGGCTTTTAGCTATAGCAGCAAGGCAGTGAAGTATTTGATAAAATGCTTTGGTAGACATTTATGAAAAATGTCATTGCATAGACAAGGCAGTGAACTGTTTGAAAAAATGCCTCAAAGAAATTCCCTCTCATGGTGATGGAATGCCATGACAATCCATAGCCATACGCATTCATCATGGCATTCCATCACCATGAGACCACATTTTTTGAGGCATTTTTTCAAGTAGTTCACTTCCTTGTCTATGCTATTGCTTACCATTATGCTTCAATAGATTTTTTCCAAGCATCCATAGCTTGTTTGAAAGCACTTGGTGTAGGCTTTTAGCCATAGTAGCAAGGCAACGAACTGTTTGACAAAATGCTTTGGTAGACATGTATGAAAAATGTGGTAGCATAGACAAGGCAGTGAATTGTTTGAAAAAATGCCTGAAAGAAATGTGGTCTCATGGTGATTATTGTCATTGCATTCCATCACCATGAGACTGCATTTATTTGAGGCATTTTTTCAAACAGTTCACTACCTTGTCTATGGCTTGTCATGGCCTTCCATCACCATGAAACCACATTTCTTTGAGGCATTTTTTCAAACAATTCACTGCCTTGTCTATGCTATTGCTTACTATTATGCTTTGACAAATTTTTTCCAAGCATCCATAGCTTGTTCGAAAGCACCTGTTTTAGGCTTTTAGCCATAGCAGCAAGGCAGTGAACTGTTTGATGAAATGCTCTGGTAGATATGTATGAAAATGTCATACCATAGACAAGGCAGTGAACTGTTTGAAAAGATGCCTCAAAGAAATGTGTTCTCATGGTGATGGAATGCCATGACAGTCCATCACCATAGGCATTCATCATGGCATTCCATCACCATGAGACCACATATCTTTGAGGCATCTTTTCAAACAATTCACTACCTTGTCTATGGCTTGTCATGGCATTGCATCACCATGAGACCAACTTTTCTTTGAGGCTTTTTTAGAAAAATTCAATGTCTTGTCTATGCTATTGCTTACTATTATGCTTTGATAGATTTTTTCCAAGCATCCATAGCTTGTTCGAAAGCATCTGTTTTAGGCTTTTAGCCATAGCAAGAAGGCAATGAACTATTTGATAAAATGCTTTGGTAGACATATATGAAAAATGTAATAGCATAGACAAGGGAATGAACTATTTGAAAAAATGCCTCAAAGAAATGTGGTCTCATGGAATGCCATGACAAGCTAAAGCAATTGGCAGTTGCTCCTAGTTATTAGTTATGCAATGTGAAGTAATTGCATAACTGTTTAGGTTGACTTTGTAAAAAGCTATATTGTAATTGAAATTTTGTCATCTATCAACATCTTGTTATTCGTTATGCAATGTGAAGTGATCCTTTGCATTTGAAAGATGTGCAACGCATGAATATAAACTACAAAAGTCTATTTTCTACATTTCATTAGTTAAACTCTTTATTTTATTTGCTCTCTATATCTCTATGCTATGGAAATGCCTTTCGATTTCAAAAAAGATAGTTTTTATCTCTTGTTATACAATTTTTTACATTTTTTATCTCTTGTTATAAAAAGGAGCAGATATACAATGTTAAAGAAGAGTGAAAGCACAACTAAATTTATCATTTCAAAGCAATTTTTTTGATGCATTTTTTCAAGCAATTCACTGCCTTGTCTATGCTATTTCTTACTATTATGCTTTTGATATATTTTATCGAAGCATCCATAGCTTGTTCAAAATCACTTATTTTAGGCTTTTAGCCATAGCAGCAAGGCAGTGAACTGTTTGAAAAGATTCTTTGGTAGACATGTATGAAAAATTTGGTAGCATAGATAAAGCAGTGAATTGTTTGAAAAAATGCCTGAAAGAAATGCTGTCTCATGGTGATTATTGTCATTGCATTCCATCATCATGAGACCACATTTATTTGAGGCATTTTTTCAAACAGTTCACTGCCTTGTCTATGGCTTGTCATGGCCTTCCATCACCATGAAACCACATTTCTTTGAGGCATTTTTTCAAACAATTCACTGCCTTGTCTATGCTATTGCTTACTATTATGCTTTGACAGATTTTTTCCAAGCATCCATAGCTTGTTCGAAAGCACCTGTTTTAGGCTTTTAGCCATAGCAGCAAGGCAGTGAACTGTTTGATGAAATGCTCTAGTAGATATAAATGAAACATTTCATACCATAGACAAGGCAGCGAACTGTTTGAAAAGATGCCTCAAAGAAATGTGTTCTCATGGTGATGGAATGCCATGACAGTCCATCACCATAGGCATTCATCATGGCATTCCATCACCATGAGACCACACATCTTTGAGGCATCTTTTCAAACAATTCACTGCCTTGTCTATGGCTTGTCATGGCATTGCATCACCATGAGACAACTTTTCTTTGAGGCATTTTTTAGAAAATTTCAATGTCTTGTCTATGTTATTGCTTACTATTATGCTTTGATAGATTTTTTCCAAGCATCCATAGCTTGTTCGAAAGCATCTGTTTTAGGCTTTTAGCCATAGCAAGAAGGCAATGAACTATTTGATAAAATGCTTTGGTAGACATATATGAAAAATGTTGTAGCATAGACAAGGGAATGATCTATTTGAAAAAATGCCTCAAAGAAATGTGGTCTCATGGAATGCCATGACAAGCTAAAGCAATTGGCAGGTGGTCCTAGTTATTAGCTATGCAATGTGAAGTAATTGCATAACTTCTTAGGTTGACTTTGTAAAAAGCTATATTGTAATTGAAATTTTGTCATCTATCAGCATCTAGTTATTCGTTATGCAATGTGAAGTGATGCTTTGCATTTTAAAGATGTGCAATGCATGAATATAAACTACAAAAGTCTATTTTCTACATTTCATTAGTTAAACTCTTTATTTTATTTGCTCTCTATATCTCTATGCTATGGAAATGCCTTTCGATTTGAAAAAAGATAGTTTTTATCTCTTGTTATACAATTTTTTACGTTTTTTACCTCTTGTTATAAAAAGGAGCAGATATACAATGTTAAAGAAGAGTGAAAGCACAACTAGATTTATCATTTCAAAGCAATTTTTTTGATGCATTTTTTCAAGCAGTTCACTGCCTTGTCTATGCTATTGTTTACTATTATGCTTTTGATATATTTTTTCGAAGCATCCATAGCTTGTTCAAAATCACTTGTTTTAGGCTTTTAGCCATAGCAGCAAGGCAGTGAACTGTTTGAGAAGATGCTTTGGTAGACATGTATGAAAAATGTGGTAGCATAGACAAGGCAGTGAATTGTTTGAAAAAATGCCTGAAAGAAATGCGGTCTCATGGTGATTATTGTCATTGAATTCCATCACCATGAGACCACATTTATTTGAGGCATTTTTTCAAATAGTTCACTGGCTTGTCTATGGCTTGTCATGGCCTTCCATCACCATGAAACCACATTTCTTTGAGGCATTTTTTCAAACAATTCATTGCCTTGTCTATGCTATTGCTTACTATTATGCTTTGACATATTTTTAAGCATCCATAGCTTGTTTGAAAGCACCTGTTTTAGGCTTTTAGCCATAGCAGCAAGGCAGTGAACTGTTTGATGAAATGCTCTGGTAGATATGTATGAAAAATGTCATACCATAGACAAGGCAGCGAACTGTTTGAAAAGATGCCTCAAAGAAATGTGTTCTCATGGTGATGGAATTCCATGACAGTCCATCACCATAGGCATTCATCATGGCATTCCATCACCATGAGACCACATTTCTTTGAGGCATCTTTTCAAACAATTCACTGCCTTGTCTATGGCTTGTCATGGCATTCCATCACCATGAGACCACTTTTCTTTGAGGCATTTTTTCAAAAAGTTCAATGGCTTGTCTATGCTATTGCTTACTATTATGCTTTGATAGATTTTTTCCAAGCATCCATAGCTTGTTCGAAAGCATCTGTTTTAGGCTTTTAGCCATAGCAAGAAGGAAATGAACTATTTGATAAAATGCCTTCGTAGACATATATGAAAAATGTCGTAGCATAGACAAGGGAATGAACTATTTGAAAAAATGCCTCAAAGAAATGTGGTCTCATGGAATGCCATGAAAAGCTAAAGCAATTAGCAGCTGGTCCTAGTTATTAGTTATGCAATGTGAAGTAATTGCATAATTGCTTAGGTTGAATTTGTAAAAAGCTATATTGTAATTGAAATTTTGTCATCTATCAGCATCTAGTTATTCGTTATGCAATGTGAAGTGATGCTTTGAGTTTGAAAGATGTGCAATGCATGAATATAAACTACAAAAATCTATTTTCTACATTTCATTAGTTAAACTCTTTATTTTATTTGCTCTCTATATCTCTATGCTATACAAAACTCTTTTTAACTCTTGTTATAAAAAGGAACAGATATACAATGTTAAAGAAGAGTGAAAGCACAACTAAATTTATCATTTGAAAGCAATTTTTTTGATGCATTTTTTCAAACAGTTCACTGCCTTGTCTGTGCTATTGCTTACTAATATACTTTTGATATATTTTTTTAGGATTTTAGCCATAGCAACAAGGCAGTGAACTGTTTGAGAAGATGCTTTGGTAGACATGTATGAAAAATGTGGTAACATAGACAAGGCAGGGAACTGTTTGAAAAAATATTTCAAAGAAATCTGGTCTCATAGAATGCCATGATAAGAAAATGCAATTGGCAGCTGTTCCTAGTTATTAGTTATGCAATGTGAAGAAATTGCATAATTGTTTAGGTTGACTTTGTTCAAACTATATTGCAATTAAATTTTCGGCATCTATCAGCATCTACTTATTAGTTATGCAAAGTGAAGTAATGCTTTGACTTTGAAAGATGTGCAATGCAATGTAATCAACGACATGAATATAAACTACAAAAATCCATTTTTTACAATTCATTAGTTAAAATATTTATTGTATTTGCTCTCTATATCTCTATATGCTATGGAAATACCTTGTAATTGTATTTAAAAGGCTTAATAGGTCAGTTAGGTGGTATTTGCAAAATCAAGCTGTGAATGAATGGTAATTAAGAGCAAAATTGGTAAATTGCCATCTTAGAATTCTAACAAAGGGTGGTTATGGTGGTTGATCGGCTCAAGGGGTAGTTGGAAGGTGGTATCAATATGTATTGTTGTAATACCCCGAGTTGAGGGTGGATTTTGTTCAGTTTCTAATAAGAAAATATACTTTTGAAAACACTGATCACTGGTTTTCTTTGTTTTCCCGAATTTTATTTGCCTTGCACAGGCCCATACAAGTCTATCATGACTTGAGGCTTTGGATACTTGATTGCATATGTGTTTACTCTCTTTGCATATGTGTTTACTCTCTTTGCATCTGTTCTGAAGGTTTAAATCCATAGTTGGTGTGTGTGGGATCGGCAAACTTGGTTGATTGTTAAGCTCCCCAAAAACTAAACCTACCTCTACTAAGTCATTTGCAGCAACCTTTCGTGCAAGTTCTAGCTCTATGTTTACACCAGCCTTAGCACTCTTTCTCCAGCCTTTATTGAGAATAAATGCTTGAATGAGCTTATTAGATGTTGCTCTATTGTAATAAAGGAATGAGGGTTTGCTAGATAATATTGCTATAAGTATCAAAAACCTCATCATTGTTTTTAACTCCTTCAATCTTCCTGTTGTCAGATAAAGTTTGCACCCTTGCTAAAGCTATGAACTTAAGCAACCTACTGACACATTGGAACACTTCAAGGTTGTGGGTGACCAAGGAATGAAGTGAACCTCCAAATTATGGGCTGGTTCCCTTTGAATCTTCTTGTAAAACCAATTTTAGTAATAGGTGAAAAGGGGTAGAAGGACTAATGCAAAAACTAAAATAAAATAAATTGGAACAATGGTGATACACCTAAGGTAAGAAATTTTAACAAAAGTTGTTGAAACTCACAAAAAACTCAATGAAGCTAATCAATCTGACAACACAAAGATTCATGACTGCAAAAATGTTTCTATGTAAGGCTCTGATTGTTTTAATGCTTAAACACAAGGAAAACAATAATGTTTTCACAGATATTGAAGCAAGAAAAAGGGATCACTAACATAAACTTGCACTATGACATAACATTCTTTGCATCCAACATTGAAGGAATCTGATAAAATAAAGGATAACACAGAACTTTATCATGCAATTCACAAACAATACTGAAACAACAAAGAAAATAGGTGAAGGAAATGACTTTCTATTGAGGAAAATTGAGTATCTATATTACAAGAGTCAAAATATCATGAGTTACAAAGTGAGAAGCATATGCCTCAGCAATCTCCAAACTAAGAACCAACTTCAACAATGAAAGAAGAGAAGGACTTATAAAATTGATCTCCAAATTCTGAATTGAAATTTGGCTCCAAAATCTGATGTGTTGTCAATCTTCTCCTCCAAATAGGGTATGTAACTGCCATCTAACTCCAAGAAGAGTTCTCAAAGTTTTACCAACTTGGTGAGCCGTATGCAAAATAAAAGCCCCCCAAATCAAGATCAAAACTGAAAGTAATAAGTTGCCATGTGTCTCAAATCACCCTTTGACTCAAGTCAAGTCAATAAGAACTCATAACTGAAGGAAAACCCCTGATTTTGGGCTCCAAACTCCCTCAAATCGCTCCAACATGTTGGCACTGATTTCTCAATTATCTCCAAAATGTAAGCAAAGCTCTCTAAGATTTCATTTTTGACCAAGTCCTAATAATTTGAAACTAAATTCAAATTACCTTTATTTGCCTTTCAAAATATCATTTATTCAAAAATGATTTATAGTTCATCATTTTGAATAAAGATTACAGTTTGAAACAAATGCAAATAATAAAAGCCTAATTTCATCATTTTAAAAGAAAAAATCTATTTTTTGCACTTAATACCAACATTTATTTTAAAGTGATTCATAATTATCACTTAAAATAAAATTTTTACATTGTGAATTTTAAAATGCAAAAATAAAACCTTCGATTTAAGGTGATAAATATGAAATTCTCAAAAGTTTTTTATAAAATAAAATATAAGGCCTAGGGAAATGCCACGGCCAAGCATAAGTGACTAAAGTTTTGATAAAACCTAAGGCAGGAAAAGAAGCCTCCCATCGAACCTTTAGGGTTCTCAAAACCCTAAAATGAAAATGAAAGAGTTTCATTTCATTTTTTATCACTTGTTGTTTGGGAGAGCGCCGCCACCTGAGAACCCTAGCTGCGCCATAGCTGGGAGCTGAAATTTGTGCCTTTGTCTTGGACACCATTACTGTAGATCTGGAAGCTTTAGCTACGACTGTGGCATATTTTTGATGATCTTCCGTTGCCATGACCTTGTGTCTTTGCTGCGTTTTTGGTATCTTCTTGCTTAGCCGCCATGGGAGATGAAGATTCCTGCTCTTGCGTGCCATTCTGAAGGTTTTTGGAAGAAAGCTACCGGCAAGTTTGCATCGAATCTTGAAGTTTTCTTTCATTCAATAAGCTTCTCAAGCTTTTAGAATCTACAGGTCGTAGCTATGAGCATTTTTCTGATGCGTTTATATGAAACTTATTCTTGTGCTTTGTCTAGCTTCTTGTGGCCGCCATGAACACCTGTTGTTCGAGCTTTTTCAGAGAAACATATGCTATGTTTGGTGTCATGGTAGATCTGGAAAATATATTTTCATTTTACAAAGCTCTAAAGCTTGTAGCCGTGCCTCTTTAGCAATTTTTTCCTGATATTCTTTCATTGAAAATTTGCCCCTGCTGGTAATACCTGTTAGCCACCATAAATACTTTCTGCTTGTCATTTTTTGATAATAACATTTCATTCTTGTGCGTGATTTTATGCTGGCGACTATGAAGAACTTGGCTGAGCTTTTTAAGCCGCTCTTTACCATGAATTTAAAGCTCTCTGAGAGCATTCTAGTCGCGGCATCATGAGTACTTACCGATTTTTCTTCCTCCATTTTGATTTTTTTGTTTGAGTTCACTGTTATAGCTGTTGTGAGATAATCTAGGCAAGTTTCTTGACTTCTCCATGAGATTTTCTGAAAATGGGTACTTGGCTGTTGACTATAAAAGCTTAAGCTTTTTCATTGTTCCTGTATTTGTATCAGCTGCTATGAAAATCCTCCATTTTAAGTATTAGTGCTTTCTTTGTGTAAAGCATGATGAAAGAACTTACTCTAGATTAAGACAATCTTGATGCTCTTGTGAAAATCCAAGCTTTATAAAGATTCGTAATGACCATTCTCCTAAAACTTGTCATTGTAATTTTCAGCATCTTGACTGTAACATAACCATAACTGTCTTTTTTTTTCTGTTCTCTTTTTAACCCCTCTCTGCTGTAACTTTCATTGCTACCAACTGTTCTGCTCTATTCTTGAATGCATTTATTGTGCTATCTCAAGATGAACATGCATTTATCCTCCTATTGCATGAAAAATTACATAACTGCCTTCCTTGAAAGCTGAAAAACAATGCATTTCTAAAAATGAAATTGACCTGCAACACTGACGTTTTTCACACTTGTATACATATTGTGATGAATCTTTCAAAATATATGCAAAACACTTCATGACGTTCAAATTGCTTAAATCATTGCTATGAGTTGGGCTCAACCCTTATGGGAGCCACATTTTACCCCACTCATATTGAAACTGATGAATAAATAACAAGATTATGTTTCCTGTTTCTGCACATGACGAAAACCAGTTAGTAAAAAATGAATCAACGATTTCCTTTTTATGCTCTTCTTTTCAAGGTTACTCATCTGGTAAATACATGATGAAGTGTCAATTTCATTTATGTTGTGTTGGCGTAAGAACTAACACCTTTGGAGTGTGAGTTTGTATGTACAGCTATGCACACTACGTAATGAGTGCTCTTCAAATTAGGAGGGGAAGCTCCCTCATTGTGCTGGAATGCATGAAATAGAAAACTAAACTAATGTCCTATCTTTTGTTCTCAGCTAGTAGAGGCACAAGGTTAAGAAAAACCTAGAATGTTGCAACTAAGTATTTTTTGGTTTCGCAGATCATCTAACTACAACTAAGCTAACTTCTTTAAAATCTATCCAGTTTACTCACGAAAACAGAGCGTGAGGAAATGCAGCGGGAATGGTTTTTATACAATAAGCTGGGTATAATTTTGCAACATGAAGACAAGGTGGGCACAACTATCTGCTCGACTGAATAAGCTTATTATGACACACATCATATGATAGGCTTTAAGTACGAATTCTCAACATGAGGGCAAGGTGGGTACAACTATTTGCTTAATTCGAATAGGCCTATTGATAACAAAACACGAAAGATATCCAACTAGGACAGCAAATTGCATAGGCGAGACACGCATACAATCCACGATCGAACTAGCCACTATATCTAACTAAGGCAAGCATTCATTATAATAATTGCATGGAACCCGAGTGGCATAACAATTCATTATCAAAACAAATACTCTAGAACAGATCCAACAAAGACAATATTACAGGCAAGGTAGGCGCAGCATATATTAATCTCCTATAAAAGCTCCTTGAATAGATACAATAATAGCAATACTACAGGCAAGGTAGGTGCAACATGTATGCTATCAAGCAAAAGTTAAACTATAAATGAGCTGAATGCTCTTATTTATAGACTTCAAGGTGTAGGCAACCCTAAAATCACCTTGAGTCAACTACAGTCTTGCAATGCATGCAAGACTTATTCCTAAACCCTAATTGAATGAAACTATACAGTTAACTGAAAAATCTAATCTAATCTCCAAGTATATGTAGATTTTTCCAAGAAAGACATGCATGCAATGTATAACAACAAGTTAACTCAGAAAGAAGCCTCGAGTTAACTACTTTTGATGACTCATCGTTGTCCTCAACTGCATGGTCTAACTGAAAGTCTACTCCAAGTGTATCATCTCCTCCAGGAATTTATCAA
The DNA here is from genome assembly GCA_007115665.2 of Sequoiadendron giganteum. NCBI lineage: Eukaryota > Viridiplantae > Streptophyta > Pinopsida > Cupressales > Cupressaceae > Sequoiadendron > Sequoiadendron giganteum. The sequence continues at coordinate 333,189,157 of CM021102.1, forward strand.
TAGTATCATCATCTGGCACTTTGACACTGTCCACGATGATTAACTGCTTGTCTAACTCTTTGTCTCCATCTCGGATCTCCCTCTGACTATCTCTAACCTCTGTGGTCACCTTTTTGAAACTGATAGTCAGCATTGTAAACTCCTCCATCTTGGACGCCTCTGGCCCTCCACATAGGTTATCACAAACTAACTCTTCGAACTCAGCTTGAACTGCCTCTAACTCGGCGTATGTACCATCCTCATGCCGATAATGACATGGGATCTGAGTGATGTACTCGTTGATGAAATGAAGAGCTGCAACAACATTTTCCTGAATCATGCTCATCTTAGCAGAAATCCTATCATATGTCTCCACCCTGCAAAGATACAACTCTCTCCAAGTGAAGACCTTCTTTTGATCTCTATCTGCTTCAATGGCGTCATAGATTCCTACAAGCTGTGATATCAGAATCAAGTCCTTCGGCTTACGCTCGGATATGAAAATATCGAGCTCCTAAATTCTCTGGCGAAGACTATGAGTGTCAACCCTCAACTAATATAGCTCTATGAGGAGGTGTCAACCAACAATGATAAAGTCCTCAATCCAGGTATCCAACAGCTTTCCTCGATTAACCAAGTGTTGAATCCTCTGCAATTCTGTGGCGGTCTCTCAAAGTTGTGGAAGTAAAGGTGCTTGCCCCTCACTGCCATGAAGTAAACTCAAAATATACATGCGGAGTTGCTTGATTTCAGCCTTGGGAGCTGCTTTATCCTCACCATCCTTCATGACACGTTCCTCTAGATTACTCGCGACGACTCTGAATAGATTCACGTCGGTGTGTCGAGTATTCTTACCTAGATTAGTTTTGACAAAGGTAAAATCACCAACATCAACTTCATCCAAGTATCTGCCTTCTGGAGGAGTAGCAACCTCTATGACGATCTCTGCCTCAAGATTCTTCTCAATATTTATCTGCTTTCTGGCCCTCTTATTCAACCTATTCTGATAGGGCTCACCAAACTCAGATAAATCAAGATTATATGAAGGCATACGCCTCTCCCTCTCCAATGACTTCTCAAGCCAAGATGAATAAGGAATACTATCCTCTCGAGGTGGAGCCATCTCTACTGTATCAACTGCTAGCGGATCCACTGGTATGAAGGTCTCATGTATTGGAGTCTCAGACTCTGAATCAATATCTATGGGAGAGGATTGTGGTGAAAAAGGTGAACCTAGAGATGACAAACCGACCTCAGCCTGAATTACTGGCTCCGATAAAATAACTAGCTCTGGAAGTACTGTCTTTACAACTAGAAGTGCTGGCTCCTTCTCAACTGGAAGTGTTGACTCTTTCTCAACCTATTTCCTTTTTGTGATGCTTTTTCCTTTTGAATTAATTCTCATCTTAACCCCTTTAGGCGGCCTCATGGAAACCTTGACTTGAGGTCTAGCCTTAGAAGTAGAAGGCAAAGAAGAAACCACCACTACTGGCGGCTCTGTAACTAGGATCACCCTTCGCTTCCGCTTGCTCTCAAGGAAGTACATGGTGGTTTTGATAACAAACCTGGATAAGTCTTTCACTGAAGTGTTCACTGGAACATACCAATCAGGTTGGCGAAGTGGCCGGCGAGCAACTTGGTCTCTAATGAATGAATGAAGAAGTATCTCGCCATCATCATCAGACAAACCTTCCACATCCTCTGACAAGAAATCAGCAATCTATGGAATAGTAAGCCTACAATAATGACGATGACGCACCTCAAATTCATCCTCACAATTGACCCAAAAGTCCTCAAGCATTGCTGAATGTAAAACATTTCGCTCCAACCTTGCCGAATAATGACCCAACGGATCATAGGCACACTTCTGAGGAAAACACCAAAGCTGAAGTTTCTCTAACTCGTGTGCCATTAACTTGCAATCGGCAGCTGTTTTGCATTTGTAAATACCCAACTCAAACGGAAAGGTGAAAGCTGGCTTATGTCGATTGCAAAGAAAAGTGTGAACCTCATGTGCCTGTCTCATGAACTCCATGAAAAGAACCTTATCCGATGGGTACCTCGGTAGCATCAGAGGTTCTCCTGTATATCCATATACACGAATATATGTGAAAGTAGGGAATTGGATGAACCAATCTGCCCAACTCTCCATTGCTGATTGTGCCTCTGCAGAAATCCTCATATGCATCTTATTATCCAAATTTCTGACTGTCCTCATAAGAAAATGATCATTCACTACTGTAAAGTCCTGTTCAGCTTTCGAAAACTCCAACTGAGGGTAGTATTCGTGCACTCGTTGAACACCCAGAACTCCATCGATCTTTAATAATTTAAAGCTGCCTTGGAATGCAACTAAGTAAACCAAAAAAGTTACCATATGGAATTCGTGAATCTTTAGGAACTCTGTAATCTGCTGGTGAAGACACTCACTGATAAACATGGCCCAGTCAAATGTTTCTTTTTTATCAATAACTCGTGAGATGAGGTAGAACATCCATGTTCGGAAAATGCTTGTGTCTTCAGAACCTGCTAATCGGTTAAGGAAAGTTATCAAAATAGCAATCTCGTCCTTGAAATCCCCACGTGCAATCTTCCTTGGCATGTTGGTTTTCTGAATTTTCAACCACCGTTGAGCCACTTTCTTTTGTGATCTATCCTTGTCCTCCTCCCATATTCTGTCACAATCTGAAATGGATACAGCGAAACGATCTAAACATGGAGGAATAAAAAAACATTTTTCTACATCCCTCGGCTTAAGGCTACAAATAATCCTTCCATCTGTCGACCTGATTTGTCTGGTAGATGAGTCATAATGCTTAACACAAGCGAGTATGAACTCAAGATCAAAGACTGAGATAGGAATGGATGTTGCTGCAAGTATCCCTGAACGTTCAAGATTCTTGATTGTATTACTGCTGATACCCTCCAATGAGTTCAGATTGACAATGGGAAAAACATGACTTAAGTCGGTATTAGTAGTTTTCAGAAAGTTATGAAGAAAGACCTGTTTGGCCTTATAGTCTATGGGATTAAACCGCATTCTGAAAAACTAGACTTTTGACTGTAAAGTCGGGTATGTTTGGACAACTTCGGAAAAACTGAAAAAGCTCGAGGATAGGCTAAAAATAGCAAGGGGAAGTGAATTTTTTCGGACAAATTCTAAGATATGGGTGTTGTGTAGAATCAAATTCTAATGCAACCCAAAATGTTAGAATTGTGAAAAAATGGGATTTAGGCTTGCATGCAAAAGGTTTTCGGTTGAGATTTGAACTAATAGTTAGGGGCATTGGAGGTAATTTTTCTTGCGAAAATCTGGAACATGGGTTTTGTGTAGGAATAAATCCTAGAACTACCCAGATCAACAGATTTGTGAAAAAACATGATTTAGGCCCACATGCAAAGAGAATTCTGGAAAAAAGCATAGTGCTTCTAGAAAAGAGGTAGCGGGGCAATTTTCACAAAATAATCCAAGACATGGGTATTGTTGTTGATGCTAAAATACTCGAACCCAGATGATGCTTTTCTGAAAAATCTGCCGTTTTCTTTGACATGCGAAGAAAATCTAAGACGAGAATAGAAGAAAATAAGACAGAAGAATAAGTTTTATTTGTTTGTTTTCTCTCTTCTTCTGTAAAAATTCACCTATGCTTGAAGTAGAACTGATAACACCTGCATGCAAATGGAAAATGAAGTCTAAAATAATCTTCCTTTGAACAATCTGAATCTGTAGCTATGAAGAATACTGAAATCTGACACCTATAGCACCTGCAGATCAATTTTATGCTCAAGAAAAGATGTTTCTTGTCAACTTTGATGAAGAATAATGGACGCCATTAACAAAATATCTTCTAAAGCGTGTGAAATGCATGCCAAGCATTGGAAATGGCACTTGAAGTACAACTGGTGCTTCAAAACTCATGCATGGCCTATATTTGGCTTCAAACTCAGTTAACTGGATGTAGAGCCAACCCAAGTTAGGGTGCCATCTTGAAGATTCAGTTAACTAGTGCATGCAAACTAAGTTTAGCCAGTTATGACTAAAAATAGGTTCAATAGAAGTCGACTTGATTAAGAGTTTAACTGAAGATCTAAATTTAGTAAATTGAAAACTCCTCCCATGCACACTTCTATTTTTGAATTTTGAAAAGTCAACCTTTGACTTTAGGCGTCCTTCCATACTTAGACATTTTTCTAAAAATTTGAATCTAGAAACCTCAAATGAAGCTCATGTTCGATCACTGATTCTGATTGACTGCCGCTTCAGATCAACTGGCTGACAGTTCCATCGAAGAGCAGGACCAAATCTGACAAGAAGATTCCTTGAGGTGATAATCCAAAATTTATAAATCTGAGGCTTCAAAAAGATGGGCACCCTTGGCCTCCAGGGGTGCTTTTGACCTCAGTGTTAGAATATTTTCAGGCATTTTCATCATTTTCACTGATAACTTGACCATATTTCACTTGACATTTCCCGGTATTTGACAAAACTTTAGAACATGCTGACTGGCTCACTGCGAAGCAGACTGAGTTCCGAGCCAAGGCTTCTGGAGAGCACTTCGTATAAAAACATCATTTAACCTTCCTAAATTATGGGTGCCCCTGGCCTCTAGGGGCGCTTTTCCCAACCAATGTCATCCATTGCTGTGACTGGCCAAAATTACTCAACTTCCGGCTGCGGATTGCCAAGACATCTTCTGACCCGGCTGAGATAGGGAACGAAAAGTTGGAACTGACACGAACGAGATGAGTATCTGAAATCATCAAATAGATTCCTACTCATCAAATAGATTCCATTAAAGGTCTTAAAACCTTGGGTGCCCCTGGCCTCCAGGGGCGCTTTTGTCCTTTCAAAACAATCTCTGATCCAGTATGAAACCTCAAATTTGACCACTGATGGCGGCAACTCGGCAACTCAGATTCACCTGCTGACACATGCATCGCGGAGCTAGACCAAAAATGGAAACAAACTTCCTAGGTGTCACTTGATCAAAAGACTTCATCTGAATCTTTAAAAAGATGGGCACCCCTGGCCTCCAGGGGCGCTTTTTCTCTTCAAAGTTACCTACTTTGCATTTCCCTCGTTCTATACTGAATTTCCGTTTTCAGGCGTTTTACTCCTCTGTTAGACTGGCTAGCTAGCTCATTGCGAAGCTATCAGGAAATTGAAGAAGTCATCTTGGTAGAAAATTTCACAAAAAGTTGAATACAACTTCCATAATGATGGGCGCTCCTAGCTGAGAGTGGCGCTTTTTCAATCCACACTTAGCCAATTTTCTAGTATTTACCTTGTTGAAAATCTCCTCCGTTAAAAAGCATAATTTTCAACATCTTTCTTTGTAGATCGTTCTTCTTTGAGTTTCAAGCTTAGATATTAACACCTAGTACTGGTCAACTGCCATTAATGACCTCAGAGGTCCTAACTTTTCTCCTGAAAAAGTTATAACTACCCACCAGCCTTAAACTAACTTTTAACTGAAACTGACTTCACCACTGTGATCATGATGTGAAATAAGCCAATCAAAATTAATTTCAGCCAATTCTGACAAGTTCCTATTTTTTAGGGTTTTGAGCTAAAAATAGATTTCAGAAACCCTAATTTTCAAAATTTTCAAATTTTGCCAGTATCTTACTAGCATCACACTGACTAAAAGCCCATACTTTATTTGCCCAAAAACTAAGTTTTGACCCCACTTTTACAAGGTTTAGACCATTTCAAGCAAAATGCCTTAATGAAGCAAAAATTTGGTTGGGTACAACATGTTGGTAATGTAGGGATAAGGTAGAATGCGATTTTTCATTGCTCTGATTTTACCCTCCATAATTTGCAGGTAAACTTTGGAGCTGGAGCTGAACCAAGATCAGCACAACTGCGACAATGATTCGTCATTCCAAGCAATGACGAATCACCTTCTTTCCTTGTTCTTACCTTATTTTCAATTGTGTGATATGCATTTCCTTTTTGTATTTATTATTTGATTAAGAAATCAAATTGGCTACTCCCACAGCTTGTGTGGGATTTCAGTTTTACAATATGAATAAAAACCAACATTACTATGCAAACTTATGAATTCCTCTGTTGCAAACATTTGCATAATAATACTTGAAATTTATAGAATATAATGAATACGTAGGCAAAAATTTTGTACCTTCCTGAGATAAAGGCAATTCAGCACTACCTGTTTTCAGCTAAGCTAAAAATAGGTAACACATCCTTCACTTGTCTGGTATTTTTGCAATCTCAAGTTTTGGGACACAAAATTCTTCATAGTGACCTAAAATTCTTAAAGTTAAAAGCCTCAACTTTCTTACCTAACATTCCCAAATCAGTGAAAGAAAACAAGGCATTTGAAATTTTATCAACTCTAAGCTCTGTATGGTATCCTTTTTATCTTTGTTATTGATTTGCTCTGTCAATGTATACATGCCCTCTTTAAAATATTTGGAAAGCAATACTATTAGCAACATAAGCATGGCGGTTGTGGTATCTCCTTATAAAAGATATAAGGGTTCTTACAATAAGCAAAACACCAGACCTGTAAAAATCACATCTATGTGCATGTCCTTGCATGTACTGAAAATGATGATCTCCAGGGCTGCATAAGCTTTCCCACACTTCCTTTACTCATCATATATGCATTTCCACGTGAAACTGCCCTACAACAATATTTCTAAGGCATTTAAATTGGAAAGCATTGAGTGTGGAAATTGCAATACCCCTTTTGATGATGGAAATTAAATGTAGAAGTGTGAGAACTGACATTAACTTCTTTGTCGTCTTCCATTTGAAAGCTTGTAGCACATCTGACTGCCATGAAAGCTCAAAAAATTGGTAGAAGAGACCTAAAAGGTAACAAAACCCTAACGTCTCAACTCAGTCTTTATTAAATTCAATCATAACAAAACAACCCACTCATGCATGTGAATTTGACTCATTTGAGGCATTAGAGACTAACCTCTTACAAATTTTAAAAGAAAAGGTTGTTTTGACCCTAAAGGATTGAAAATAGACTAACAATTGTAATTGTTTGGATCTACGAATTCATCCCCCCTCACAGTTGATTGTGTGCCCTTCACCCTTGGCCTTTCCATTATTATCATAACTTTGAAGAAAAATATCAAAAACTACTCCAAGTGCCTAACAATGATATTGCCTCACATTCATCATCCTATATTGATCCATCCACCTTAGCCTCATCATCCACCTCACATAAATCCTTTCCAAATATCAAAGTCCAAATACGAGACAAGACAAGGGTTGTAGAGACTATGGTCTTAAAGGGTATTTTTATGTAGGACAACTCCCATCTTCTCCTAAGACATATGGAAAACCATAACACATAGAAAAAAGCCTCTTCTAACATCAAATTTGAACCCATGGTTTTCTCCAAGTGGGGAGAGCTAAACAAAGAGATTATAGAGGAAGACATCTCCAAAATGTTGTACCAATATGAGAAAGAGAAAGCAACCCTACCAATAGATCAATGTGGTAAGGGTTTCCAAGTCATTAAGAACATGGGGGATTCACATGACATGGTAGCCTTGGTCTACATCAACAAGGAATAAGATAACCCATTTTTCTAGAGAAATGACAAAAATATCAAGGGCTTGGGTATGGTTCATTATACGTTACTCCTAACATTGAGAGTACCCCTAATATCATATTGCTTAGGGTTGACAAGGTAGGGGCAGCGTATGCCTCATAGAAATCGATGCAACCTAGGTCATCTCTAACATACCTTAGGGTATGACATTCAACAAAACAACTACTATGGTTCAACCGACTCGATCCCTTAAGGGTGCAAAGTGCAAAAGGGCAACAATATTTGACAGGGTATTACTTGTAAACCGTGGTGATTACGAAATCTTTTTCTGAACCAACGAGATCATGTTGGACCCCTCTACAATAACCTCTCTCAGTTATTGCTATCTCGGAGGCATTTTCCTATGGTGGCGAATTTTCACTCGGGGGAAGAGTTGTCAAATGCAAGTAGTTGAAAGTTGCAAAGTGGTGAAATTTTCGTTCTGCAGCTTGTGTGACCAAACGAACTGTTCCAACGCATTCGGGTGGGTATGTTTATGCTAGGCATGGTCCTCTTTCGCTCTGAAACACGCGGAATCAGTCCAAGCTACATTCAACCGGATCGATCCCTTAAGGGTCCAAAATGCAAAATGGCTGCGAAATTCAACATGCTATTACTCGGACACCATGATGCTTAGAAACTTATCATCTGATCCTATGGAATCATATTGAGCCCATCTACAATAACCTCACTCGGTTATTGCTATCTCGGAGGCATTTTCCTATGGTGGCGAATTTTCACTCGGGGAAAAAGTTGTCAAATGCAAGTAGTTGAAAGTTGCAAAGTGGTGCAACTTTCGTTCTGCAGCTAGTGTGACCAAAAAAACTATTCCAATGCGTCTGAGTGGGTACGTTTACTCTAGGCATGGTCCTCTTATGCACCCAAACATGCGGAATCACTTCGAGCTACCTACAACCAGATCGATCCCTTTAGGGTCCAAAGTGCAAAATGGCTGTGAAATTCAACATGCTATTACTAGGACACCGTGACGCTTAGAAACTTCTCGTCTGATCCTATGGGATTATGTTGGGCCCCTCTAAAATAACCTCGCACGGTTATTGCTATCTTAGAGGCATTTTCTTGTGGTGGCGAATTTTCACTCGGGGAAAAAGTTGTCAAATGCAAGTAGTTGAAAGTTGCAAAGTGGTGCAACTTTCGTTCTGCAGCTCGTGTGACCAAACGAATTGTTCCAATGCGTCCGAGTGGGTACGTTTACGCTAGGCATGGTCCTCTTTCGCACCCAACCACGCGGAATCGCTCCGAGCTACGTTCAACCGGATCGATCCCTTAAGGGTCAAAAGTGAAAAAGGGCTAAGAAATTCAACATGCTGTTACTCGGACACCGTGATGGTTAGAAACTTCTCGTATGATCCTATGGAATCATGTTGGGCCCATCTACAATAACCTCACTCGGTTTTCGCTATCTCAGAGGCATTTTCCTGTGCTGGTGAATTTTCACTTTGGGAAAAAGTTATCTAATGCAAGTAGTTGAAAGTTGTAAAGTGGTGCAACTTACGTTTTGCAGCTCGTGTGACCAAACGTATTGTTCCAACGTATCCGGGTGGGTATGTTTACGCTAGGCATGGTCCTCTTTCGCACCCAAACACGCGGAATCGTTCTGAGCTACGTTCAATAGGATTGATCCCTTAAGGGTCCAAAGTTCAAAATGGCTGCGAACTTCAGCATGCTATTACTTGGACACCGTGACACTTAGAAACTTATCATCTGATCCTATGGGATCATGTTGGTCCCCTCTACAATAACCTCTCTTGGTTCTCGCTATCCCGGAGGTATTTTCCTATGCTGGCGAATTTTCACTCAAGGAAAAAGTTGTTAAATGCAAGTAGTTGAAAGTTGCAAAGTGGTGCAACTTTCGTTCTACAGCTCGTGTGACCAAACGAACTGTGCCAACACATCCGGGTGGGTACGGTTACGCTAGACATGGTCCTTTTTCGCACCCAAACACACGGAATTGCTTCGAGCTACGTTCAACTGGATCGATCCCTTAAGGGTCCAAAGTGCAAAATGGCAGCGAACTTAAGCATGCTATTACTCGGACATTGTGATGCTTTGAAACTTCTCGTCTAATCCTATGGAATCACGTTGGGCCCCTCTACAATAACCTCGCTCGGTTTTTGCTATCTTGGAGGCATTTTCCTATGCTGGCGAATTTTCACTCGGGGAAAAAGTTTTCAAATGCAAGTAGTTGAAAGTTGCAAAGTTTTGCAACTTTCGTTCTATAGCTCATGTGACCAAACGAACTATTCCAATACATTCGGGTGGGTACATTTATGCTAGGAATGGTTCTCTTTCACACCCAAACACGTGGAATCGCTCTGAGCTACGTTCAACCGTATCGATCCCTTAAGGGTCCAAAGTGCAAAATGGCCGCGAACTTCAACATGCTATTACTCGGACACCGCGATGCTTAGAAACTTATTGTTTGATCCTATGGAATCATGTTGGGCCCCTCTATAATAACCTCTCTCGATTTTTGCTATCTCAGAGGCATTTTCCTCTGCTAGCGAATTTTCACTCGGGGAAAAAGTTGTCAAATGCAAGTAGTTGAAAGTTGCAAAGTGGTGCAACTTTCGTTCTGCAGCTCGTGTGACCAAATGAACTGTTCCAACGCGTCTGGGTAGGTACGTTTATGCTAGGCATGGTCCTCTTTCGAACCCAAACATGCGGAATCGCTCCGAGCTACATTCAATCGAATCGATCCCTTATGGGTGCAAAGTGGAAAATGGCTGTGAACTTCAACATGCTATTACTCAAACCTCGTGATGCTTAGAAACTTCTTGTTTGATCCTATGGGATCACGTTGGGCCCCTTTATAGTAACCTCTCTCGATTTTTTCTATCTTGAAGACATTTTCCTGTGGTGATGAATTTTCACTCGGGGAAAAAGTTGTCAAATGTAAGTAGTTGAAAGTTGCAAAGTGGTGCAACTTTCGTTCTACAACTCATGTGACAGAAAGAATTGTTCCAACGCATCCGAGTAGGTACGTTTACGCTAGGTATGGTCATTTTTCGCACCCAAACACGTGGAATCACTCTGAGCTACGTTCAACCGGATCGATCCCTTAAGGGTCCAAATTGCAAAATGGCTGTGAACCTCAACATGCTATTACTCGGACAACGTGACCCTTAGAAATTTCTCGTCTGATCGAAAAAAACTAAAAAATCGGCAAAAACTGCTTTCGAAACTTGCAAAAAAAGGCGAATAAAATCGTGTTGATTTTCATGTGAAAAAAAACAATGAGACCATAGCTTGTTGCTTACTATTATGATTTGATAGACTTTTTCCAAGCATCCATAGCTTGTTCAAAAGCACCTATTTTAGGCTTTTAGCTATAGCAGCAAGGCAGCGAACTGTTTGATAAAATGCTTTAGTAGACATGTATGAAAAATGTCGTAGCATAGACAAGGCAGTGAACTGTTTGAAAAAATGCTTCAAAGAAATGCCCTCTCATGGTGATGGACTGCCATGACAATCCATAGCCATAGGAATTCGTCATGGCATTCCATCACCATGAGATCACATTTTTCGAGGCATTTTTTCAAGCAGTTCACTGCCTTGTCTATCCTATTGCTTACTATTATGCTTCAATAGATTTTTTCCAAGCATGCATAGCTTGTTCGAAAGCACTTGTTTTAGGCTTTTAGCCATAGTAGCAAGGCAATGAACTGTTTTGACAAAATGCTTTGGTAGACATGTATGAAAAATGTGGTAGCATAGACAAGGCAGTGAATTGTTTGAAAAAATGCCTAAAATAAATGCGGTCTCATGGTGATTATTGTCATTGCATTCCATCACCATGAGACCGCATTTATTTGAGACATTTTTTCAAATAGTTCACTGCCTTGTCTATGGCTTGTCATGGCCTTCCATCACCATGAAACCACATTTCTTTGAGGCATTTTTTCAAACAATTCACTACCTTTCTATGCTATTGCTTACTATTATGCTTTGACAGATTTTTTCCAAGCATGCATAGCTTGTTCAAAAGCACCTGTTTTAGGCTTTTAGCCATAGCAGCAAGACAGTGAACTGTTTGATGAAATGCTTTGGTAGATATGTATGAAAAATTTCATACCATAGACAAGGCAGCGAACTGTTTGAAAAGATGCCTCAAAGAAATGTGTTCTCATGGTGATGGAATGCCATGACAGTCCATCACCATAGGCATTCATCATGGCATTCCATCACCATGAGACCACATTTCTTTCAGGAATCTTTTCAAACAATTCACTGCCTTGTCTATGGCTTGTCATGGCATTGCATCACCATGAGACCACTTTTCTTTGAGGCATTTTTAGAAAAGTTCAATGTCTTTTTTTATGCTATTGCTTACTATTATGCTTTGATAGATTTTTTCCAAGCATCCATAGCTTGTTCGAAAGCATCTATTTTAGGCTTTTAGCCATAGCAAGAAGGCAATGAACTATTTGATAAAATGCTTTGGTAGACATATATGAAAAATGTAATAGCATAGACAAGGGAATGAACTACTTAAAAAAAATGCCTCAAATAAATGTGGTCTCATGGAATGCCATGACAAGCTAAAGTGATTGGAAGCTGCTCCTAGTTATTAGTTATGCGATGTGAAGTAATTGCATAACTCCTTAGGTTGACTTTGTAAAAAGCTATATTGTAATTGAAATTTTGTCATCTATCAGCATCTAGTTATACGTTATGCAATGTGAAGTGATGCTTTGTGATTGAAAGATGTGCAATGCATGAATATAAACTACAAAAGTCTATTTTCTACATTTCATTAGTTAAACTCTTTATTTTATTTGCTCTCTATATCTCTATGCTATGGAAATGCCTTTCGATTTCAAAAAAGAAGGCAATGAACTATTTGATAAAATGCTTTGGTAGACATATATGAAAAATGTAATAGCATAGACAAGGGAATGAACTATTTGAAAAAATGCCTCAAAGAAATGTGGTCTCATGGAATGCCATGACAAGCTAAAGCAATTGGCAGTTGCTCCTAGTTATTAGTTATGCAATGTGAAGTAATTGCATAACTGTTTAGGTTGACTTTGTAAAAAGCTATATTGTAATTGAAATTTTGTCATCTATCAACATCTTGTTATTCGTTATGCAATGTGAAGTGATGCTTTGCATTTGAAAGATGTGCAACGCATGAATATAAACTACAAAAGTCTATTTTCTACATTTCATTAGTTAAACTCTTTATTTTATTTGCTCTCTATATCTCTATGCTATGGAAATGCCTTTCGATTTCAAAAAAGATAGTTTTTATCTCTTGTTATACAATTTTTTACATTTTTTATCTCTTGTTATAAAAAGGAGCAGATATACAATGTTAAAGAAGAGTGAAAGCACAACTAAATTTATCATTTCAAAGCAATTTTTTTGATGCATTTTTTCAAGCAGTTCACTGCCTTGTCTATGCTATTGCTTACTATTATGCTTTTGATATATTTTTTCGAAGCATCCATAGCTTGTTCAAAATCACTTGTTTTAGGCTTTTAGCCATAGCAGCAAGGCAGTGAACTGTTTGAGAAGATGCTTTGGTAGACATGTATGAAAAATGTGGTAGCATAGACAAGGCAGTGAATTGTTTGAAAAAATGCCTGAAAGAAATGCGGTCGCATGGTGATTATTGTCATTGCATTCCATCACCATGAGACTGCATTTATTTGAGGCATTTTTTCAAACAGTTCACTGCCTTGTCTATGGCTTGTCATGGCCTTCCATCACCATGAAACCACATTTCTTTGAGGCATTTTTTCAAACAATTCACTACCTTGTCTATGCTATTGCTTACTATTATGCTTTGACATATTTTTTCTAAGCATCCATAGCTTGTTCGAAAGCACCTGTTTTAGGCTTTTAGCCATAGCAGCAAGGTAGTGAACTGTTTGATGAAATGCTCTAGTAGATATTTATGAAAAATGTCATACCATAGTCAAGTCAGCAAACTGTTTGAAAAGGTGCCTCAAAGAAATGTGTTCTCATGGTGATGGAATGACATGACAGTCCATCACCATAGGAATTCATCATGGCATTCCATCACCATGAGACCACATTTCTTTGAGGCATCTTTTCAAACAATTCTCTGCCTTGTCTATGGCTTGTCATGGCATTCCATCACCATGAGACCACTTTTCTTTGAGGCATTTTTTCAAAAAGTTCAATGGCTTGTCTATGCTATTGCTTACTATTATGCTTTGATAGATTTTTTCCAAGCATCCATAGCTTTTTCGAAAGCATCTGTTTTAGGCTTTTAGCCATAGCAAGAAGGCAATGAACTTGTTACCTATTTTTCACTACCAGCTCAAACAGGTAGAGCTGAATTGCAAATTCAAGCTAAAAGGTACACAAGATGTTTTAAATTTTTTTGCTGAAGTACTCATATTGTGTATTGTTTCATAACAATGTATATTTCAATGATATTATGCAAAAACACTTCAAAATGATATCACAAGATTGCATAATTTTTGTTGCTTTATTCATAATGTGCAAACCAGAATCCCACACAAGCCGTGGGAGTAGCAGATTTTGATTAACATAATCAAACGATAGGTACAAAAGCAGTTTGTATACTATACAACTGTTGACAAAATAAACATAGAAGGGAGAGTGGTTCATCATTGCCTATAATGATGGAACCCGTGATGCTTGATGTCTCTTATTGGTGTTGTTGAAGCTTTCCAGGGTCCTCGACTTCGCTCTCTTTGAGGTTCCCTGCAGCATGAACAGAAATGATGTTAGAGATTAACTCTATGCAATGATGAATCAAAATCAGTCCTATGCTTACATTGCCAGTAGGAATATAATTTACATCTATTCAGGCATCTATCAGATGATTACAAAAATTCAAAGAAACATAAGGAGAAAAGAGAAGACTTTCAGCTTCTTTTATTTTGCTAATATGTTTGTTCACTGTGCAGGAATAGGTTCATTATGTTCGTGATCATTTCATCAGATATGTGGAGTAAAACGGGCTCCCACAAGGGTTGAGCTCGGCATATCAAGGAGGACACACTCTCAAGTCACATACGAGAGTTCTTTACCATAAGGAGATGCACTCATGATAAGAACTGTGTTGCAAGCATCCAAGGAGGAAGATTTAAATCAAAGAAGGAGCCTATTCAAAACTACATATAAAAGCAAAGGTAAAGTGTGTCAAGTTGTCATTGATTCTGGTTCTCAAGATAATCTAGTGTCTAGGGAAATGGTGGACAAGTTGAGTTTGGAAAAATTACCTCATGAAACACCTTATAGAGTTTCTTGGGTCAATGATAATCAAACTTTGGTGGTAAACGAGCAAGCATATGTTGATTTTCAGATTGAAGAGTATAAGGATAGGGTCCTATGTGATATTTTTCCAATGGATTGTTGTCATGTGCTCTTAGGGAGGCCTTGGCAATTTGATAGGAGGTCTATATATGATGGCTAGGAGAACACATATACCATCGAGAAGGATGACAAAATTTTTAAGTTGCTTCCCTTGAAAACAAGTGTAAGGGATAAGGGTAAGTCTAAGGTGGTAATGTTTGGCAAGAAGGAGCCTTTAAGGCCTGAGGATAATAAGTTTGGTGTTAGGACAGTGGGAAGTCCATTTTGCAAAAGGCAGAGAGAACACTCATGCCTAAGTCTGATTTGGTTTAGGGGAATGGTGAGAGGACAGTAAGGAGTTTGGCCTTGCAAGGAGTGAGTGATGGGTTCACATCTAGTTCTAATATAGTCAAGGAGAAGGATGGTAGGATAGTGCATAAGCATGGAAGACAAGGTGGAGTGTTTTTAAGGGAGGATGAGATTACCTTGGGGACCATTGTGTGTCCTATCAGCATAAGCAACGATGAAAAGCATGAGAATTTTGCAAGTATAAGGACTGGTGAGTCTGATAAGGTAGTGATACTTGGCAATGACAGTGTGCAAGGTCTGATCACACTAGGAAAAGACCAATAAGAACAAAGGTGCAAAGGTCTTGTTGTGACCTTTTCACACATCACCCATCCTAGATAAGAACTGTGTTGCAAGCATCCAAGGAGGAAGATTTAAATCAAAGAAGGAGCCTATTCAAAACTACATATAAAAGCAAAGGTAAAGTGTGTCAAGTTGTCATTGATTCTGGTTCTCAAGATAATCTAGTGTCTCACCATTCCTTCTTATCATGAGTGCATCTCCTTCTTTCATGCACTAGTTGATTCCTCCTTTCTCCACCATAAGAGCTTGAGCCTAGCTTTTCAAGGCATTTAAAGGCTGGATGTCCAGGCTGGTTACAGTGTAGCATCTCCTTGAGAACTAATAGGAACCTCTTCCTCCACTAAATCTGCCTCTTGAACCTCTCCATCCACCTCTTGAAATAGTTTGGTCCTTCTTGTCATCTCCTTGGCCCTCATTGTTTGACTTTGAATTAGGATTGAATCCTCTTCCTCTAGAGGTGTTGCCTCTTCCTCTTGTTGCCTTATCTTGTCTCCTCTTTATCTTTTCTTCTGCCCTCATTGCCATTTGAAAGCATTGTTCAAATGATGTTGGTGCCATCAAGTTGATTTCATCCTAAATGTTGAACCTTAAACCATTCAAGTACCTAGCAGTCATTTCTTCTTCATCTTCTTCATGTTTAGCCCTTATAC
The DNA here is from genome assembly GCA_007115665.2 of Sequoiadendron giganteum. NCBI lineage: Eukaryota > Viridiplantae > Streptophyta > Pinopsida > Cupressales > Cupressaceae > Sequoiadendron > Sequoiadendron giganteum. The sequence goes on from CM021102.1 coordinate 333,205,334, forward strand.
TTAGCCTATAAAACTCTTTAGTGTATACTTGTACATCTAACTCCTTTTGTCATAGGTTTTCCAATTTCTTAAGCAATTGAATATTGTAATCAAAAGGAAGAAATTTACCTGTGATCTATGTTTTCATCTTCTCCCAAGAAATGATCTTGCTCTTTCCTTTTCTCTCCCTATCCTCTTGCACAAAATTCCACCACACCAAAGCATGCCCTTTCAGTTTTTTTTTTTTTGCTCTCTTAACCTTATGTCCTTCATCAACATCTTCACTATCAAAGTAGTTCTCCAAAGCCCCTATCCAGTCCAAGACCTCTTCACTATAAAGTTTTCCTCCATACACAGGAACATCCATTTTTCCATGTCCATCCTTCTTCACATCTTTCAGAAGCTTCATTGTTCTCACATCATCTGGATCCATCTGCTCTTCTTCACTAGAGGTCTCTTCCTCTTCAGATTCACTTTCATCCAAAACGGTTCTGCCCTTAGCCTTTATTGCAGCCATCTCCCGCTTCAATGTCTCTATATCCTTGTCATCATTATCAAGTTTCTGTGCAACAACATTGTTTTTAGGAGGCATTTTGTTCCCTCCAACTACCTTCTTCTTCCTAAACACAAACTTCAATCTTGATCTCCACAAAAGACCTACTCCCTTGCTCTAATACCACTATGATGCAGAGGAACCCCCACCAAGACCCTGAGCAAGTTCCTCAATATTCCCATAAAGACAACTTATCCATTTGAATTCATTCCCTAAGTCAGTTTCATCAAAGTCGTCAAAACTCACCTGTTGTAACTGGCCTACCTTGTAGTAGTGGAAATTGGGTTTTCAGACCTTAACTTGAAAAAATTCCACTGGACTTAACTAACTCTTGGGAGATTCAGATACCCATTTTCAAGACACACAACATATCCAATATATAAACTATAATCCTTCAGAACGTTCCCTCCAAAATGGTTTCTCTCACTGTTTTGCAGCCTCAATTAGCCCTTTTTTTCAAAGGGACCCCTCTACAACCTGACTACCAACCCAAGAAAACTTCAAAAATTCTTAGGGAAGTTATCCAAACTCATAATTTTCAAGGTTCTAAGTCTCTAAGGTCTCATCTTAACCTCCAATTCAAAAACCCTCTCTAAAGCCTAGAAACATAGGGTTTTAGGACACCCCTATTGAAAATAAATACTCCCAACCTCTCCAAACTACACCAAATTCTCATACATGTCTAAAATGGTCACCTCAAGCTTGAAAGTTCATAAAATGGCCACTCCTAACTCCCCACCATAAGACTAAAGTCTAGACCCCTCAAATCATGCACTTTTCCAATGGGATCAGTCCTACAAACACTCCCAAATCATGAGAATCATCTTCCCTGCACAAATGAAAGCACGAACATGTTTATTGGTCCTATCTAATCCTGTCCACCAAGTTACAGGTCTTAACAGTGGGTGGAAGGCTTAGATGGTCATTTACCTCCTCTCAAAACCTTGATTCAGGAAAACAGAGCAGTCTCAGAAGTTTGATAATCCCACACACAAAACAATGACTCTTAACCCCCAAAGCAGATGAAAATGAATGTATGCACATATATTTAAAAGTATCCACAGTCTAAAACCATGATAGACCTATACGGGCCTGTGCCAAGAAGAGAAAATTCAGAAAAATCAATGAAAAACCAGTGATCAGCATTTGCAAGTATGTTTTCTTCTTCCAAAATGAACAACCCACCTTCTCCTTGAGGAATTACATAATTTTATGATAGTTCTAACATAAAACTACCTCCTAGAACCGACCAACTACCATAACCACCCTTTGTTAGACTAAAAATGGCAATTTGACAATTTTTCTCTTAATCACCATCCCTTTACAACTTGACTTTATAAATGTCTCTTAACTGACCTATTAAGCCTTCCAATACATTTCAAATGGTCATTGAGACCTTATTCATAAGAAAACCATGAAAACCAATCCTACATTATATCCTACCCACCTAGATCACCTGTCAACATGATATACATGGACAACTTATTGCAATGCAACATATTTTAACATATTTTGCAACTTCCTCGTTGCATAATGTTTAAAAGACCTTTAAATCATTTAAAGAACCTTCAAGGTTCTCTCCATTACATTCCAAGGTGATGGTGCCCCTGCACCATACACCCCCTATAGAAAAACTTTTGTCCCAAGAGTAAAATTTTACTCCATACTTCCACCTTGCTGCTCTCTGCATATCCACACCTGCAACTTGCCTTTTTCTCACTCTTGGATCAAAGGTTGACATGCTCCTATCCCTTACACCTGCAACCGAATAATGGTTAGTAACACACTATTCCCACTTCTTCATTGCTTCATCTCCACACTTGCATCCATCCAACTGTGCTTGTATACTCTGTCCTCCTTTCATTGTTATCAGACATTTGCACCTTTGTTCCTGTTGGTCTTTGCCTAGTGTGATTAGACCTTGCACACTGTCATTGCCAAGTATCACTGCCTTATCAGACTCACCAGTCCTTATACTTGCAAAATTGTCATGCTTTTCATCGTTGCTTATGCTGATAGGACACACAATGGTCCCCACAGTAATCTAATCCTCCCTTAAAAACACTCCACCTTGTCTTCCATGCTTATGCACTATCCTACCATCCTTCTCCTTGACTGTATCAGAACTAGTTGTGAACCCATCACTCACTCCTTGCAAGACCAAACTCCTCACTATCCTCTCACCATTCCCCTGAACCAAATCAGACTTAGGCATGAGTTTTCTCTCTGCCTTTTGCAAAAACAAACTTCCCACTGTGCTAACACCATTTTTAGATGACTTCCTCACTGTCACAACACTATCAACCTACTCTAAACCTTCCATCACATCAAACTTATTGTCCTCAGGCCTTAAAGGCTCCTTCTTTCCAAACATTACCACCTTAGACTTACCCTTATGCCTTACACTTTTGTTTAAGTGAAGCAACTTAAAACTTTTGTCATCCTTCTTGATGGTATATGTGTTCTCCCAGCCATCATATATAGACCTCCTACCAAATTTCCAAGGATGCCCTAAGAGCACATGACAACAATACATTGGCAAAATATCACATAGGACCCTATCCTTATACTCTTCAATCTGAAAATCAACATATGCTTGCTCTTTTACCACCAAAGTTTGATTATCATTGACCCAAGAAACTCTATAAGGTGCTTCATGAGGTAATTTTTCCAAACTCAACTTGTCCACCATTTCCCTAGACACTAGATTATCTTGAGAACTAGAATAAATGACAACTTGACACACTTTACCTTTCTTTTTCCATGTAGTTCTGAATAGGATCCTTCTTTGACTTAAATCTTCGTCCTTGGATGCTTGCAACATAGTTCGTCTTATCACGAGTCCCTCTCCTTCTTCCGATGTGAGGTTCACTACAGGTGAAGTCACACTCTCTTCATCTTCATGCACTAGTTGATTCCTCCTTTCTCCACCATAAGAGCTTGAGCCTAGCTTTTCAAGGCATTTAAAGGCTGGATGTCCAGGCTGGTTACAAGTGTAGCATCTTCCTGAGAGTTGATAGGAACCTCTCCATCTACCTCTTGAATCAGCTTGGTCCTTCTTGTCATCCCCTTGGCCCTCATTGTTTGACTTTGAATTAGGATTGAATCCTCTTCCTCTAGATGTGTTGCCTCTTCCTCTTGCTGCCTTCTCTTGTCTCCTCTTTAGCTTTTCTTCTACCCTCATTGCCATTTGAAAGCATTGTTCAATTGATGTTGGTGCCATCAAGTTGATTTCATCGTGAATGTTGAATCTTAAGCCATTCAAGTACCTAGCAGTCATTTCTTCTTCATCTTCTTCATGTTTAGCCCTTATAATTAGCCTATAAAACTCTTCAGTGTATGCCTATACATCTAACTCCTTTTGTCTAAGGTTTTGCAATTTCTTAAGCAATTGAATATTGTAATCAAAAGGAAGAAATTTACCTTTGATCTTTGCTTTCATCTTCTCCCAAGAAATGATCTTTCTCTTTCCTTTTCTCTCCCTATCCTCTTGCACAAAATTCCACCACACCAAAGCATGTCCTTTAATTTTTGTTTTTGCTCTCTTCACCTTATGTCCTTCATCAACATCTTCACTATCAAAGTAGTTCTCCAAAGCCCATATCCAATCCAAGAGCTCTTCACTATCAAGTTTTCCTCCATACATAGGCACATCCATTTTTCCATGTCGATCCTTCTTCACAGCTTTCAGAAGCTTCATTGTTCTCACATCAGCTAGATCCATCTGCTCTTCTTCACTAGAGGTCTCTTCCTCTTCAGATTCACTTTCATCCAAAAGGGTTTTGCTCTTAGCCTTTATTGCAGCCATCTCCCACTTCAATGTCTCGATATCCTTGTCATAATTATCAAGTTTCTTTGCAACCTCATTGTTTTTATTAGGAATTTTGTTCCCTCCAACTACCTTCTTCTTCTTGCACACAAACTTCAATCTTGATCTCCAAAAAAGGCCTGCTCCCTTGCTCTGATACCACTATGATGCAGACGAACCCCCACCAAGACCCTGAAAAAGTTCCTCAATATTCCCTTAAAGACAACTTATCCATTTCAATTCATTCCCTAAGTCAGATTCATCAAAGTCTTCAAAACTCACCTGTCGTAACTGGCCAACCTTGTAGTAGTGGAAACCAGGTTTTCAGACCTTAACTCAAAAAATTTCCACAAGACTTAACTAACTCTTGGGAGATTCAGATACCCATTTTCAAGAGACGCACTATATCCAATAGATAAACTGGACTCCTTCATAACGTTCTCTGCAAAATGGTTGCTCTCACTGTTTTAAGCCTCAATTAGCCCTTTTTTTCAAAGGGACCCCTCTACAACCTGACTACCAACCCAAGACAACTTGAAAAATTATTTGGAAAGGTATCCAAACTCATGATTTTCTAGGTTCTAAGTCTCTAAGGTCTCATCTTAGCCTCCAATTCCAAAACCCTCTCTAAAGCCTAGAAACATAGGGTTTTAGGACACCCCTATTGAAAATACATACTTCCAACCTCCCAAAACTACACCAACTGCTCAAACATGTCTAAAATGGTCCCCTCAAGCATAAAAGTTCATAAAATGGCCACTTCTAACTCCCCACCATAAGACTAAAGACTAGACCCCTCAAATCATGCACTTTTCCAATGGGATCAGTCCTACAAACACTCCCAAATCATGACAATTATCTTCCCTGCACAAATGAAAGTACTAACATATTTATTGGGCCTACCTAATCCTATCCACCGAGTTACAGGTCTTCATAGTGGGTGGAAGGCTTAGATGGTCATTTTACCTCCTCTCAAAACCTTGATTCAAGAAAATAGAGCAGTCTCAGAAGTTTGATAATCCCACACAAACAACAATAACTCTAAACCCCCAAAGCAGATGAAAATGAATGTATACACATATATTTAAAATTTTCCAGAGTCTCAAACCGTGATAGACCTGTACAAGCCTGTGCCGAGAAGAGAAAATTCAGAAAAATCAATGAAAAGCCAGTGATAAGCGTTTGCAAGTATGTTTTCTTCTTCCAGAATGAACAACCTGTTGACGTGTGTTTTATGACAACACCAACACAGAATAAAAATTCCCAACGGTCATTCTATTCTCTCTTGATCAAAGTATTCCGCATGCTAAGATTGCGTGAAAGTTCATGCGTTCAACTCCAAGGTTCCTTTTATCGCGAATAGACTCAGTTGGCTAATGTGAATATGCTGGGTATTCAAGGGGACTTACGTAGTTGTTCGATTTTGTGAAGCAGTTAACACATGAATGATTTGACAATATTGCTCTGACTCCTAAATTAATCGAGAAATACTGAATTTAAAGGGATAGGGATAAGAATTCTACAATCTACTTCTAAAAGGTGGAATGTGAGGATTAGCTTCAACAATCTTCAAACCAAACTTTGTTTCGCCTCCCTGTCGGACAACGTTGACAAAGCAGGTGCAATCTTTAAAGGATAAATAGGATATTCAAATTATGATTCAACATGTGCACCCCATCACGATGATGCAAGTGAACACATACGAATCACAATCAAAGTTAAGTACTGAAATTCCAGTTGACCAGCAGGGTAGACTTACCATCAGCAAGCCTACTAGTGATATGGATAGAGGAAGACTTGTCCAAACTAAACACCACACTCCACAATTAACGACTACTTGCATGAATTAAAAGTCTATTTTACTCTCTATCTAACTTGAATTGGAAAGATGAAATGGCCTTGCTAGCTACTCATAACAAAAGAAGAAATCACCAAGCAATGAAACTCTTTGTATTATGAAAAGTGTTCACAACAACCGTTTACAAAACTTTCAAAGGAAAGTTTTCTTCCCTCCTCAATCTAAGCTAACTTCTAAGCTAAATGCTATATGCCTTCTAATCTCTAGCTCAACTCTATCTCTGATTCAATTCTAGTTCTAATAGATTACAAATGAGGGGGGAAGCCCCCTTTTATAGTTAGCCCATTTCAATGGACGGTTCGGATTCAATTACAATAAAGGGCTCAGATCGAGCCACCTATGCCCTGATTAGGGTTTCTACCCTAAAAACTGCCACTGAGGGGAGTGGGGTAATAAATGAACCAAAGATTCTCCACTCCCCACTACAAGCAATTAATGCCCACTATCTTCTTCCAAAAAATCCTCATCAAGCAGAGCGTTCCCACTATCCCACTCTCGAACTGCAAACTCGATCAGCTGGGCCAACACCGCCTCAACCTCTTGAACTGAAATTGGTGGAATATGGTTGAGCTGAAATTCCAAGACCTCTACCATTTGTCCATGCCAAGTGTAAGACTTCCTCCATGCCACCAAGGCGTCTTGGGTATTCTGAATTATACTAGAGAAAGTAGAGACATTCTCAAAGTCATCCCGGACAAGCGACCTCGCAGCTGAGAAGAATGGAGCCAATTTGCCTCTCGAGCTATCTACAGTTATTTCCTCTGGAGCTAGCCTCCTAGCAAATATGGCCTCTAGTGTATTAAGAACTCCCTCCAAGATGTTACCCATTGCCTTCCTGGTTCTGGCCGAATCTGCCCTTGCTGCATCGTGAAACCCACTGCCTATGACCACCGAGGAGTACCAACTGGTGAAATCATACCTGTCACCATCTTGAATCACACCTCCATCCACCAAAGTCTGTAGAGGTATATGCATCAAAGCCCCTAAACGAAGAACAGTCTTCGTCCGATAGATGCGGGTATCGCCCCAGGCTTGATCTACCATATCCATGCGCGTCAAAATATTCGAGGCCTGCTAATAAGCATTGGCGAGGTCCTCCATAAATTTCTCTGTATCAGCCCGAACATGGCTGACCCATTTGTCTGCCTCTGTCTCCATCTTCTTTAGGTCCTCTAAGCCAATAACTGACTCCCTTGGAAGCTTTGGTGGGAGTTGTTGTGACCTTTTCACACATTGCCCCATTCAAATGGGGACCCCCCTAAATTTTGCTCCATTTTGGTCTTTTGGCATTGGTTTTGGGTAGTTTTGTGTCTCTCTGATCTTTTGATCTTTTTGTCCTTCCAGGGATGTCCTATCATTTGATCTAATTTGGAATTTTGACTATTTGTGAAGTTAGGGTTTTGTTCTTCAGGCTAGATTGAGATCAAATCAGGTTGGTAAATTGACATCTGAGCACAGCAGTACAGTTAGAAGGCCTCTAGCAAGTTCCCACTGAGTTTTCATTGAAATCTGGCAACTTACTATTTTTAGTAAGCACCTAATTTGAGGTCTTTTCCTCAGAATTTTGGGATTCTAACTACTTCAGCACATTCAGGCAACTTCTGAGTGCCTACACATGAAATTTGAACGGATTCAGACAACTGGCTATTTTTAGCAGTTCTGGCTTCAAGAGCAATTTTCAGGGCTTAAACATACAATTCTCCGATGAATGACAGGAGAATTGATCTGGGTTTTTCAAGACCTTCGCAATGGTGTAACATGCAAATCAAGATGGTGACTTCCAATGATTTAGCCTTCAGAGGCTATTTTTAGGGTTTGCATGCAGAGTTTTTCAACGCATGTCCGGATATTCCATGTGGGTTTTGCGAGAGCTTCGCAGTGGTATGACATGCGAACGAAATGAGTCAGTTTTAAGGGACTTACTATTTTTAGCCAGTACCGGAACGTGGACCAGTTTTTTGGGTTTTTTGAGATCCCACGGGCACTGTGACATGCAAACTCATCCGACATCAAATTGGCCACTTTCCGGGCACTTACTATAAATAGCAGTTTCACTCCGGCAGCCACCCGACACTTCAGTTCAGTGAGCAAAGCAACATACAATGGAAATCAAGTCAAACAGAAATCATTTGGGGCACATGCAAGTCATATTAGGGTTTCCAACTTCGATGCCTAAAAAGAGGGGTAAAAGGCCAGAATTTCAAAAAACGAAGGTATCCCATTGCGATCAGCATCCTTCTGGCAATCTACTGGTGAAATTTGGGCATAATCCAGGCACTTACTATTTATAGTAAGTCGCCTCCAGAAAACGGCTATAAATAGCATGTCTGTGCCAGAGGCAGGTGTGAACAGGACACTTAGGTCATTGAGATCCGGTGGAACAAATTTCAGGTCAAACGAAGTTGCAGAAGTCAACCAATTCTAGGGTTTGCTAAAGATAGCAGGAATGCTAAAAATAGCATGTCAGCATGGGCAACAATTATAAACAAGGTGGCAAGGTCTCAGAAGGCATAATCACGCCAACTCCAGTTTCAGAACAGGTGAAAAGGCATGGGAAGGCACACTTCTCCAAAATTTACTAAAAATAGATGGCCAAGGCGTGGCTGAGGTGTTGAAGATTTTCAAGTGGAAACTGGCATGAAGACACATGAAATGCACCCAGGCATGGAAGAATGTTGCTAAAATTGCTAAGTGTTAAAATTCCTCCTCATGGGAAGAAATGAGCCCAAGGCTTGAGGAAATTCCTTCACACCAGGCTAAATGCGCCCAAGAGGTAAAGGTGTGAAAGAGGTTAGCAAAATATTCTAAGGCGTGGGGATTTCCCTCACACACCCTCAAATGCGCCCATGAGTTCCCTCTTCACATGCCAAATGCACCCTCATATGGAAGTAGCATGTGCCATATGCGCCCAAGGTTGAAGATGGAGGTTGACATGGGAAAATGTGCCCTCACAATTGAAATTCCACCTCCATGTGCTATATGCGCCCAAGGTATGGGCAAGGTTGCAAAAACAAAAGTTTCTAAGTTTGAAATGGAAGCTTGACCCTCCAAATGCACCCATCATAGAGGATGTCAAGCAAAAATGCCTAAGGTGTTGAAAATGGAAGGAGATACCCTCAAATGCACCCTTAGCAAGAAAGGAGGATGTTAGCATAAAAAAATTTCTAAGTGAGTAAATCCTCCTCCACCCCTCAAATGCGCCCTAGGTAACATGAGGTCAAGGAAAATTTTCTAAGGCAAGTAAATGGAAGTTGACCCCTCTAAATGCACCAAGGATGGGAGAGTGGTGTTATGAGAATATTCTAAAAATTGCAGCACATAGGCTGAAATGCGCCCTTGAGGGAAGTGGCCAAGAAAAGTTGTTAAGGCAAGGCATGGAAATGCCTAGGGAGCTAAAGTGGAAGTTGATACAAGAAAATGCGCCCCTCATGGGTAAAGTCAAGGAATTTAAATTCCTCTAAGGCATTTTCAAGGGTGAAAGTGTGAAGCACGCCTAGGGGGTGATGTTAAAATTTCCAAAGGCAAGGTGAACTGTGCCCGTGAGCGAGAAAGGAAAATTCTTTAGGAAAACTGGGGAAAATGCTAAGGCATGAAAATGAAGACTGCAGGTGTGAGGTGCGCCCAAGATTGAAAATGAATGAACCTTAGTAATTTTTATTATTTTTCAAAAATAATAAAATTTAAACTTGCCCCTTCGTTTGGACACACATGAAAATGATGATTTTTGAGGGGAAATTTCTTCGGGGTATCGAACATTTTCCATTGGGAGATGATTTAAAATTGTTCCTCACCTCGCTCAAGCTTTTTCGATAGATATTTTTGCCTGGCACCCATTTAATGGATTTCCTAGGTGAAATAAAAAATAAAATCTCTAAGGCAAATACGAGAAAAGTTTCTACAAAAAAAAGACTTTGGCTTGTGATGTCAAAGTAAGCGCCTGGATTACAGTGGATGAAATTCATAAAGTAGGTAAAATTGTCTAAGGGAAAATAAAGCAACAAGGGGTCAAATACACTCACAGGGAAGAAATTTGTCTAAGGCATGGAGGAATTTGAAAATGAACTGAAGCTCGAACATCAAGCATTCAAATGCATCCTCAAGATGAAATATTTACTAAGGCACAAACTCCAGGCAAGGTGGTGGATACGCCCATGATGAAAGTTTGCTAGAAAAGTGATGAATTCTACCAGATCCAGAGATCAAGCGGTCAGAACATGGAAATTGGGTAAGTAAAGTGAATTTATATTATAAGCGTTCTGAGGCTTTTCTTTCTGTTTTGCAAGATGAACACTGGAGCCTGAGCGTAAGGACTTGAGGTGATGAAGATGGACAATGTTACAACTTTGGAAAGAGAAATGAAAGTGAAGATTTGTATAAGGCACTAAGAATGTGATGCAAAAAAAGGCTAAATATGCCCAAGGCAATGAGCTGAAGAAATGTGAAAGTTACAAGGAAGAAGTGCGTCCAGGAGTCAAAGCAACAGGAGGGTTGAACGTCAAATCCTCTCAAATTTTATTATTTGCAGAGATGATCTTAGAGACTCTTTTACTCTCCTCCTAACGAAACAGAATTGGCAGGCAGGGCAGTGGGAACACGTTTCTGGACGAGAACCTTCTAGAAGAAGACAGTGGGCATTAATTGCTCATAGTGGTTCTTGCGGAGGAGTGGAGAATATTCTATGCATTCATTGCCCCACTCCTCTTTGTGGCATTTTTTTAGGGAAAAAACCCTAATTAGGGCATATGTGGCTCGATCTGAGCCCTTCATTGTAATTCAATCAAAACTATCTATTGGACTAGGCCAACTATAAAAGGGGCATCCCCCCTCATTTGTAATCTATTAGAAGTAGACGTTAGATTAGAGAGTAGAGAAGATAGAAATTAGGATAGAAGTAGCATAGCATAGATTGCATAGTCTAGATTGAAGAGGAAAGGAAGTTTTCCCATTGAGGACTTTGTAAGAAGTTGTTGTGAACACTCTCATAATATAAAGATTTATCATTGTTTGGTGGTTTTATCTTCTATTGTGAGTAGCTAGCAAGACTTGTTCATCTTTCCAATTCAAGTAGATAGAGTAGAGTAGACTTTATTTTATGCAAGTAGTTGTTAATTGTGGAGTGTGGCGCTTTGGTTTGAGGATATCTTCTTTCATCCATACCACTAGTGGACTTGCTGATGGTAAGTCCGCCCTGTGTGGTCAACTGGAATATCAGTACCTAACTTCGGTTGTGATTCGTGTGTTCACTTGCATCGTTGTGACGGAGTGCACATGTTGAATCACAATTTGAATATCTTACTCATCCTTTGAAGATTGCACCATCTTTGTCAGAGTTGTCCAAAGGGAGACGAAGCAAATTCTAGTTTGAAGATTGTTTAAACCAATCCTCGTCCTCCACCCCTCTTGGAAGTAGATGGTAGCATCTCTAATCCTTATATCCTTTTACATTCAGCATTATCCGGTTAGTTTAAGAACCCAAGCTTCATTGACAGATCTTCCGAAATTTGAAAATCCTTTCTTCGAAGTTGAATGATTACGTAAGTCCCCTTGGAATACCCAGCATATTCACATCAACCAACTGAGTCTATTCACAATAAAAGGAACCTTGGAGTTGAACGCATGAACTTTCATGCAATCTTAGCATGCGGAATACTTTGATCAAGAGGGAATAGAGTGACCATTGGACATTTTATTCTGTGTTGGTGTTGTCATAAAAAACACGTCAACAAGAGTTCTACTGCTGGGTTTGCCTGCTCACCTGGACGTGCTAGACTCTGCACATATCCTATCAAGGTTTTGTGCTCCTTCTTCAACTTCTTATACTTCCCTTCTGTTTTGAGCAACTGGTCTTTCAACGCCTGATAGGAGTTATCAAACTCCTCGACAATTTGGGCTCCCATAGGACAACCCAACTCTACGATGGTGATCACATAGTTCTCAGGCCTCTCCTCGACTCGATCATACTCCTCCCTTGGGACAGCAACTTGGAGTGTGCGGGAGCCTGACTCGTCAGTCGAAATCTTTGAGAATTTTCTGGCTCTCTTTTTTTTTGGAGGTGCACTAATTCTTCTGAGGAACTCCTCCATCTCAATGGCTGGATCCGTATCATCCTCAGGCTCTCTTCTCATTCTATCCGAAAGCCAATTCGGCATTGTCTGATGTGGATTGCAAATGATGAGGGGTTGCTCTTATGTTGCCTCCACCACGTGTACTTCTTCCCTTCTCGCACTGTTCTGTTTGGGCTCATCATCATCCACGAGCTGCGTATCTCCTGACCCTTGGGTCCCCTGTTCTGTGTTTTCCTCTTCCTCCAATGTCATGTCCAACATCTGCTGGAAACGGGTGTCGGCCACTATTTCCTCTTCTTCCTCTTGTCGGCCAGCCCTAGATGCACTGACGCTTATACTATCTGATTCTCGGATGTTGGGTTGATCCACCTCCTCAAGCTCCCGCTCTTCACCCAATCCGGCCCTCTGATCAGCAAATAATGAAATCACTCTCAAACTTGAAGACTGAGTTTATGAGTGTATAGGTGATGCTTGTTCCATCCTCAATGGTATCGGCTGGGTTGGTACTTCTGCTTGTGCTTCTGGTGTTTGAGCAACCTGTTTTCCCCTTCTCACCGATAGTGGCCTTGGGTCACCCATCAAGTCATAAGTAAGGGCGATTGATCTGCTTTTAAGTTTGCATACATGTCTATCGACCCAAGCCCTTGTGAAAGTCAACACCGGAATAGAGAGCGTGTCCAAGTCCATGATTTCTAGCTCGGACCAATCAGGTGGTGGGACCGGAGTATCCCTGACTGAACCATAGTCGGGCTGTATAACATTGACATCCTCTTCCACCTGGTCAGGAACTGGAATGATCTCACATTCCCTGATCAACTTGAGGGGAAGCCTAGAAAACATCCTTTTCCTTATTTCAACCTCATCAACAGCATTTGCCCAAAAGCCCTCAATGTGGGCCTTGTGTCGGTACTCAACATTTTGTATCATTCGGATGTTTCTGTAAGGATCGAAATCCTGCTTGCCTGTGTGATACGATAGATGATAGAATTGCAACTCATCCTCTGCCTCTCGAGCTGCCTGCAAGGAGGGACACACCTTGATGGAATTTCCCATGGCAATACGAAAGTCAAGCCCACCCTTCTTTTTTTGGATCTTATCGTAGGCGATCAATTGCCTAGATACTTCCAGCATTACAATGTGATCGGTGGGGTACCTCGGTAGCCGGTATGGATACAAAATGAACCCCTGCAGCCTAATGTAAGTGAATTTCAAAAATTGGATAAGCCAATATCCGTATTCCTCTATCAATGCCTGTGCTTCTTTGAATATTCTTTGTTGCGTTCTCCGTTGAAGGGTCCTTGTGATGTGCATTGTGAATGCATCATTAGCCCATTTGTAACTAGTAGGGTTAGTTAGATGCAACTGCGTGCAGGCCTCATGGATTTTGAACTGGTCAAGGGCATTGCCAATTGGTTCCTTGTATGTAATCCCTCGGTACTTGGTCATTCTTACTAGCATATATATCACATACAAGCTCATGTAAAAGGTTTTCATCCCCCTCAGGCTCCTGAACTATTCATCTATGTTATCACTGATCATTCTTGCCTAGTCAACACACTCCTTTCCCTCCAAGATGATCTCAATGAAGTAGAACATCCAAGGCTCGAAGAAGTAGGCCTGTGCACTCCCATTTATTCGGCTCAGCATCATCATCAAGTCGCAGTATTCCTATTTCACATCTTCGACAATTATCTGCTTTGGGAGTTTAGTGCGAGGTGGCTTTGGCTTCTGCATCCAGACTCTGTTGATGATCGTAGCAACCCTCTCGAAGGAGGTGTACATTTTATCCGCCCTCTGCTTTGATCTGTATAGCATCTTTTCGGAAGTAGGAATCCCAAATGCCTCTCCGATGGCATCTGGTGTGAAGTTGGCAAGCAATTTGCCATCCAGAGAGACAATGGTTCTATGCTCTGACTTATAGTAGTTCGCACACTCCATGATTAGCTCTGAGCACTAAATTGCTGGTGGAAAACCGGCGGCTGCGTAGATACCACTCTTCATGATGTTATGTGCCATGACTGACGATTGATGGCCTCCCAGTCCGTACATCCTTGACTTGAGTGCATTTAGATTAAATGACCCGAGGTTGGTGTCACTTAATCCTGCCAACTTTGAAACAATTGCTGATTTTGGAAGAAATGACTTGGCGAGCCTTTTGATCATTGCCTGCCGGGATGAGCTAGCCTTGCCCGTTTTAGTGTTTGCAGCTCTGCTTGTTCCTGCAACATCCTTTGTTCCGGCCATCTGTGAAATAGAATAAAATAACAATAAGTTAGATTGCAATTTTTTTAATAAAATAAAACAATTTTGAAACGGCTGTGGACATGGAGTTAGCTTTGAAAATGAAATTTTCAGCATAATTTTCTAGCTCCAAACCTCAAACTGTATAAAAACTCTGAGCTTAGAAAGAAGCTTTCAGCAACTTCACTTCGGATTGGCGAAGAAAATCACAGCAAACCAATAACTTTCGGCAATGTGAACAATTTTCTCAACATAAATAATTTGAATTCTCCTGACCACAATTCGTTGGCTTCGGCGATTTTAGAAGAAATAAAGAGATTGCTGCAATATGAAATTTTGAATTTCTTCTCAATTCTAACAGCAATCAACTTTGACTTTCGGCAGTTTTGAAAATAAAGATCTCCAGAGAAAATAAATCTCCAGCAACTCCGAAAATCTGCAGCAACTCCAACAACTTGGAAATAAAGTTTCAACTCTCTAGCATGCAATTTCAAAAATTGCAGCAACACACTTTCAACCTTTCGGAAAGAAAACTCTCAGCAACTTGGAAATAAAATTGCTCTAGCAACTTCGACTTTCAGCAACTCAACACTTCGAAATAAAATAGAACTCTCAAAAAACTTCTCTTCTCAGCAACCTCAAAAATATTTCAACCTCTCACAAAATTCCTCACTTCAGCAATTCCAAGCTCTTCGAAACGTGAGAAGAAATGAAAGAAATGAAGTTGTTTAAATAACTCTTCATGAAGAATCCTGCTAAGTAGTGCTGGGGCTATTTTTAGCACCTTCATTAATTCGCCACTCTCTTCTCTTGGAATCTTCTAATTCAGGCGCAGTAGTGGGCTAGTTGTCAGCCAGTCATTATGGCAGTTGCCATTAATGAGGATTCTTTCCTTGTAAAAATTTGAATTTTTCCTCTATTCCGCCAGTTAACTCTTGGTGATTTAAACAACTCGCGAAAAAATCACTTGACTTGATTGAAAATTCCATTTTAAAATTCTCGCAGTGTTTAATTAAATTCAACTCGAAAAATTCATGGGAGTTGTAAATTTATTTCCAATCTGTTAAAATGTTTGCCATTTAAATCTTCAATTTCATGAAATTTTCCTTAGACATTCTAAATTTTCTCTCTTTAAAATATTCAACTCCGGGCAATTTAAAATCACTTGCCTACTCGAAATAATTCATCCTTTGAGATTTAATTTCCGTTAGGAAAATGATCTAGGCAAAACAAATTTCCTCTGAAAATATTAAAATTTCCCTTAGGAAATTAATTTTCTAACTCTGTCAATCCATGGGTGCCTTTTAAACGGGTTCATTTAATTTTATTTGACCCATGGAAAAATATATCAGTTGCTTCCGCCTTGAGGATAAAATTTCATCACTTCACCCACTTCATTTAAATGTCTTTGAAGAATTAAAATTCATTCAAGGGGGCATTTTTCCTTAGTGAAATTTGTTTCACTTAGAAAATATTTCTAACACTTTCTCCTTTGGTGTATTTCCCTTTATGCCTTAGGAATAAAATTTAAATCACTCTTATCTTGGGTGTATTTCTGTTGCTGGAGATGGGTGCATTTCTCATGGCTTGCTTTTACTTTTGGTGTCTTAGAAAATTTTAAAGTCTTTCCTTCCTCTATGGCGCAAATGAGAGGTTGAACTTTCATTTCTCATTTTCACGTTCTCATTCCCATGCCTTAGCATATTTTCCTCTTTGAGATGGGCACCTTTTAGGTGTCATGCTTTTGTTTCTAACACCTCCACTTCATTTCCAACTTGGGCACAAATGGCATATGCTACTCACATTTCCTACCTTAGACGTTTTAAGTCTCTAGCAACCTTGGGCGCATTTGATACCTTCAGCTTTCACCTTTGACACTTAGAAGAATTTCCCACCACCATTTACCTTGAGGGCGCATTTTGCCATGGCTACTTTCATTCTCATACTTAGGTGTTTTTAGCCTTCCCATTGCCTTGGATGCATTTACCATGGTAAGCTTCTGTTTTTGCCTTAGAAACTTTTTGAAGACTTCCTTCCTAAGGTGGGCGCATTTTACCCATTGAACTTTTAATTTAATGCCTTAAGAAATTTCTACACACTCTCCAAGGGTGCATTTGGGTGCCTCTTCTTTCATTTTTGCCTTAGGCATTCTTCTTAAATTGCAACCCTTGTTGGGCGCATTTCTATATGCTCACTTTTAATTTCATCATGGGCACATATTGGGTATCAAGGTTTTGTTTCATGCCTTAGAAATTTTCCTAGCACTGCTTTCTTGTGAGGTCACAGCTTGTAAAGCCTTCAAAAAAACTTTTAAGATGAAAGAAACGTCCCAGATTTGCTCAAAAAATCAACACTTAACCTCAAGTTTCTACGAAAATCTTTAGACTCCTTCACAGAATGGCGTCATCCACAATGAAAATCTCATCTTCAAAACTCAGCCTGGGGTTTTTCTCCATGGTGGCGGTGCAGCAGTGAGGAATATCAACTACAAATGAAAAGTGAAATGAATGATTTACATTCATATTAGGGTTTGAACCCTAGAAAGTTCGATAGAGAAGGCTTTTTGCCTTAGGTTTTTGTTAAAACTTCATTCACTTCTCCTCATGCATGGCATTTGAAATGCTTTTTCTTTTTCCATTTTAATTTTTTGAAAAGTCTTGAGTTCCTTAAGGCTAGGTCTTGTGAAGCCTTATTCGGCTTTTTCAAAGCTTTTATTTTACATCTTTACAAGCTTAAATAATTTTATTTAAGTGATTAATGTTAGCCACTTAAATAAAGTTATCTAGAAAATGTAAAATTAGAAGTCAGGAATTTATTGGTTTTTGCATTTAAATCAAATTGTAAAATATTTATTTAAAGTGATATTATAAATCACTTTTAAATGAATATTATTATAAAATGCAAAATAGAATTTCAGATATATGTTTCATTACTTGCATTTAATTCAAAATATAAATCTTTATTAAAATGATAATTATAAATCATTTTAATATAAGATATTTGAAATGCAAGAATGAAGTGTCTTTTGACATTTATTTTCAAAAACTTAGTCAGATTGAGAAATCAGTGCCAACATGTTGGAGCGATTTTAGGGAGTTTGGAGCCCAAAATCAGGGGTTTTCCTTTAGTTATGAGTTCTTATTGACTTGACTTGAGTCAAGGAGTGATTTGAGACACATGGCAGCTTATTACTTTCAATTTTGATCCTAATTTGGGGGGCTTTTATTTTGCATATGGCTCACCAAGTTGGTGAAAATTTGAGAACTCTTCTTGGAGTTAGATGGCAGTTACATACCCTATTTGGAGGAGAAGATTGACAACACATCAGATTTTGGAGCCAAATTTCAATTCCGAATTTGGATATCAATTCTATAAGTCCTTCTCTTCTTTCATTGTTGAAGTTAGTTCTTGATTTGGAGTTTTTATTGAGGCAGATACTTCACATTTTTGTAACTCATGATATTTTGGGCAGAAATAATACAGATTTTCATTTTCCCTCAATAGAAGTCTTTTCCCTTCACATTGTCTCTTTGTTGTTTGGTATTGGTTGTGAATTGCATGATAAAATCCTGTGTAATCCTCTATTTTATCATATTCCTTCCATGTTGAATGCAAAAAATTTTATGTCATAGTGCAGGTCTATGCTAGTGATCTCTTTTTATGCTTTTATATTTGTGGAAACATTATTGTTTTCCTTGTGTTTAAACATTAAAATAGTCAAAAACTTTCATAGAATCATTTTTGCAGACATATACTACTGTGTTTTGAGATTGCTTTGTTCTATTGAGCCTTTTTGTGAGTTTCAATGGCTTTTGGTCAGAATTCTTACTTCTGGTGTACCACCTGTTAATGATAGTTTTTAGTTCAAGCATATCCTTCTACCTTTTTCCTTCTCATATTTCAGTTTTTACCAGAAAATCTAAAGGGAACCAGCACATAATCTGGAGGTCCACTTCATTCCCTGATCACCCGCAACCTCGAAGTGTTCCCATGTGTCAATAGGTTGCTACAGTTAAAAGCTTAGTGAGGGTGCAAACCTTATTAGACAACAAGACCCTTAAGGGATCGATCCGGTTAAACGTAGCTCAGAGGGATTCCGCATGTTTGGGTGCGAAAGAGGACCATGCCTAGCGTAGACATACCCACCCAGACGCGTTGGAACAGTTCGTTTGGTCACACGAGCTGCAAAATGAAAATTGCACCACTTTGCAACTTTCAACTACTTGCATTTGACAACTTTTTCCTCGAGTGAAAATTCACCACCACAAGAAAATTCCTCCGAGATAGCAATATCCAAGTGAGGTTATTGTAGATGGGCCCAACATGATCCCATAGGATCAAACGATAAGTTTCTAAGCACCACAGTGTCCGAGTAATAGCATGCTGAATTTCGCAGCCATTTTGCACTTTGGACCCTTAAGGGATCGATCTAGTTGAATGTAGCTCGGAGCGATTCCGCGTGTTAAGGTGCAAAAAAAGACCATGTCTAGCATAAACGTACCCACTCGGACACGTTGGAGCAGTTCGTTTGGTCACACGAGCTACAGAACGAAAGTTGCACCACTTTGTAACTTTCAACTACCTGCATTTGACAATTTTTTCCCCGAGTGAAAATTCGCTAGCATAGGAAAATGCCTCTGAGATAGCAAAAACCAAGAGAGGTTATTGCAGAGGGGCCCAATATGATCCTATAGGATCAGACGAGAAGTTTTTAAGTATCACGGTGTCTGATTAATAGCATGTTGAAGTTCGCAGCCATTTTGCACTTTGGACCCTTAAGGGATCGATCTGGTTGAACGCAGCTCGGAGCGATTCCGCATGTTTGGGTGAGAAAAAGGACTATTCCTAGCATAAACGTACCCACTCGAATGTATTGGAACAGTTCGTTTGGTCACATAAGTTGCAGAATGAAAGTTGCACCACTTTGCAACTTTCAACTACTTGCATTTGATAACTTTTTCCCCGACTAAAAATTCGCCAACACAGGAAAATGCCTCCGAGATAGCGAAAACCGCGCGAGGTTATTATAGATGGGCTCAACATGATGCCATTGGACTAGACGATAATTTTCTAAGTGTCACGGTGTCCGAGTAATAGCATGCTAAATTTTGCAGCCCTTTTGCACTTTGGACCCTTAAGGGATCGATCCGGTTGAACATAGCTCGGAGCGATTCTGTGTATTTTGGGTGTGAAAGAGGACCATGCCTAGTGTAAACGTACCCACCCAAATACATTGGAATAGTTCGTTTTGTCACACGAGCTGCAGAACGAAAGTTGCACCACTTTGTAACTTTCAACTACTTGCATTTGACAACTTTTTCCCTGAGTGAAAATTCGCCACCAAAAGAAAATTCCTCTGAGATAGCAATAACCGAGTGAGGTTATTGTAGATGGTCCCAACGTGATCCCATAGGATTAGATGAGAAGTTTCTAAGCATCACGGTGTCCGAGTAATAGCATGCTAAATTTCACAACCATTTTTAACTTTGGACCCTTAAGGGATCGATCTGGTTGAACGTAGCTCGGAGCGATTCCGCATGTTTGGGTGTGAAAGAGGACCATGCCTAGCATAAACGTACCCACTTGGACACATTGGAACAGTACGTTTGGTCACACGAGCTGCAGAACAAAAGTTGCACCACTTTGCAACTTTCAACTACTTGCATTTGACAACTTTTTCCCCAAGTGAAAATTTGCCACCACAGGAAAATGCCTCCGAGATAGCAATAACCGAGTGAGGTTATTGTAGATGGGCCCAACATGATCCTGTTGATGTGCTTTTTATGATGACATCAACACAGAATACAAATTCCCAACGGTCATTCTATTCTCTCTTGATCAAAGTATTCCACATGCTAAGATTGCGTGAAAGTTCATGCATTCAACTCCAAGGTTCCTTTAACGTGAATAGACTCAGTTGGTTGATGTGTTTTGCTGGATTATTCCAAGGGGACTTACATAGTTATTCGATTTTGTGAAGCAATTAGGACATGAAAGATTTGACAATATTGTTCTGGTATCTGGACTGACCCGGAAAATGCTGAATTTAAAGGGAATAAGGATAGGAATTCTACAATCTACTTCTAAAGGGTGGAATGTGAAGATCAATTCAGACAATCTTCAAACCAGACTCCGCTTTGTCTCCCTTCGGACAACTTCCACAAAGTTGGTGCAATCTTCAAAGGATGAGAGAAATATTCAAACCACGACACAACATGTTCATACCATCACAGCGATGCATATGGACATATGAGCCACAATCGAAGTTAAGCACTATTACTCCAGTTGACCACGCAAGGTGAACCTGCCGTCAGCAAGTCCGCTAGTGGTATGGACAAGAGAAGACTTGCTCAAATTAAACACCACATTCCACAGCTAACAACTACTTGCATGAAATGAACGTCTATTTTACTCTATCTACCTTGAATTGGAAAGATGAAATGGCCTCGCTAGCTACTCATAACAAAGAAGAAATCACCAAGCAATGAAACTCTTTGTATTATGAAAAGTGTTCACAACAACCGTTTACAAAACTTTCAAAGAAAGTTTTCTTCCCTCCTCAATCTAAGCTAACTTCTAAGCTCTACTCTCTAACTTCTATCTTCAATACTCTCTAGCTCTGATCTGAAGTCTAATTCTAATTCTAATAGATTACAAATGAGGGGGGATGCCCCTTTTATAGTTAGCTCATTTCAATGGACGGTTCTGATTCAATTACAATAAAGGGCTCAGATCGAGCCACCTATGCCCTAATTAGGGTTTCTGCCCTAAAAACCGCCACTGAGGGGAGTGGGGCAATAAATGCACAAAATATTCTCCACTCCCCTGCAGGAACCATAATAAGCAATTAATGCCCACTACCATCATCAAGAAGATCCTCATCTATGAGAGCGTTCCCATTGGCCTTCTCTCGGATAGCAAACTCGATCAACCAGGCCAATACCGCTTCGACCTCCTGGGCAGAAATCGGTGGAATATGGTTGAGCTGGAACTCCAAGACTGCTACCGTCTGTCCGTGTCAGATGTAAGACTTCTTCCATGCTGCTAAGGCATCCTGGGTATGCTGAATAATACTAGAGAAAGTGGAGACATTCTCAAAGTCATCCAGGACAAGCGACCTCACAGCTGAGAAGAACGGAGCCTGTTTATCTTTCAAGCCATCAGCAGTTATTTCCTCTGGGGCCAACTTTCTAGCAAATATGGCTTCTAATGTATTAAGGACTCCTTCCAAGATGTTACCCATTGCTTTCATCACTCTGGCTAAATCTGCCCTTGCTGCATCGTGAAATCCACAGCTTGTGACCACCGAGGAGTACCAACTGGTGAAATCATACCTGTCACCATCCTGAATCACACCTCCATCCACCAAAGTTTGCAGAGGTATATGCATCAAAGCCCCCAAACGAAGTACAGTCTTCGTCTGATAGATGCAGGTATCCCCCCAGGCCTGATCCACCATGTCAATCCGTGCCAAAATACTTGAGGCCTGCCGATAACCATTGGCGAGGTCCTCCATGAATTTCCTTGTCCTAGTATGAACATGGCTAACCCACTTGTCCGCTTCTGTTTCCATCTTCTTTAAATCTTCTAACTCAACAACTGACTCCCTCAGAAGCTCTGGTGGACGTTCTACTATTGGGTTTGCCGGTTCACCTGGACGTGCTAGACTCTGCACATATCCTATCAAGGTTTTGTGCTCCTTCTTCAATTTCTTATACTTCCCTTTCGTGCGGAGCAACTGATCCTTCAGCGCCTGATAGGAGTTATCGAACTCCTCGACAATTTGGGCTCCCGTAGGACGACCCAACTCCACGGTGGTGATCACATAGTTCTCGGGCCTTTCCTCGGCTCGATCATACTCCTCCCTCGGAACAGCCACCTGAAGCGTGCGAGAGCCTGACTCATCAGTCGAGATCTTTGAAAACTTCCTGGCCTTTTTCTTTTCTAGTGGCGCACTGATCCTCCTAAGGAACTCCTCCATCTCAATGGCTGGATTTGTATCATCCTCGGGTTCTCTTCTCATTTTGTCTGAAAGCCAATCCAGCACCGTCTGCTGCGGATTGCAAATGACGAGGGGCTATTCTTCTGTTGCCTCCACCTCGTGTACCTCTTCTCTTCTTGCACTGCTCTGCTCAGGCTCATCATCTTCCACGAGCTGCGTATCTCCTGACCCTTGGGTCCCCTATTCTGTGTTTTCTTCTTCCTCCAATTTCATGTCCAACATCTGTTGGAAACAAGTGTCAGCCACTGTTTCCTCTTCTTCCTCTTATTGGCCAGCCCTGGATACACTGACGCTTATACTATCTGATTCTCGGATGTTGGGTTGATCCACCTCCTCAAGCTCCCGCTCTTCACCCAATCCTACCCTCTGATCAGCAAATAATGAAATCACTCTCAAACTCGAAGACCGAGTTTGTGAGTGCATAGGTGATGCTTGTTCCATCCTCAACGGTATCGGCTAGGTTGGTACTTCTACTTGTGCTTATGGTGTTTGAGCAACCTGTTTTCCCCTTCTCACCGATAGCGGCTTTGGGTCACCCATCAAGCTATAAGTAAGGCCGATTGATCTGCTCTTAAGTCTGCATACATGTCTATCGACCCAAGCCCTTGTGAAAGTCAACACTGGAATAGAGAGCGTGTCCAAGTCCATGATTTCTGGCTCGGACCAATCAGGTGGTGGGACCGGAGTATCCCTAACTGAACCATAGTGGGATTGCATAACGTTGACATCCTCTTCCACCTGGTCGAGAACTGGAATGATCTCACATTCCCTGATCAATTTGAGGGGAAGCCTGGAAAACATCCTTTTCCTTATCTCAACCTCGTCAACAGCATTTGCCCAAAAGTCTTCAATGTGGGCCTTGTGTCGGTACTCAACGTTCTGTATCATTCGGATGTTTCTGTAAGGATCGAAATCCTGTCTGCCTGTGTGATACGATAGATGATAGAATTGTAGCTCATCCTCTGCCTCTCGAGCTGCTTGCAACGAGGGACACACCTCAGTGGAATTTCCCATGGCAATAGGAAAGTCAAGTCCACCCTTCTTCTTTTTTTGAATCTTATCATAGGCGATCAACTGCCTAGATATTT
This sequence comes from Sequoiadendron giganteum, assembly GCA_007115665.2. Taxonomy (NCBI): domain Eukaryota; kingdom Viridiplantae; phylum Streptophyta; class Pinopsida; order Cupressales; family Cupressaceae; genus Sequoiadendron; species Sequoiadendron giganteum. The sequence continues at coordinate 333,228,928 of CM021102.1, forward strand.
CAAGCATTATAATGTGATCAGTGGGGTACCTCGGTAGCCGGTATGGATACGAAGTGAACCCCTGCAGCCTAATGTAAGTGAATTTCGGAAATTGGATGAGCCAATATCCGTATTCCTCGATCAATGCTTGTGCCTCTTTGGATACTCTTTGCTGCGTTCTCCGCTGAAGGGTCCTCGTGATGTGCATTGTGAATGCATCATTAGCCCGTTTGTAACTGGCAGGGTTAGCTAGATGCAACTGTGTGCAGGCCTCGTGGATTTTGAACTGATCAGGTGCACAACCTATTGGCTCCTTGTATGTAATCCCTCGATAATTGGTCATTCTTGCCAGCATATATATCACATACGAGCTCATGTAAAAGGTTTTCGTCCCCCTCAGGCTCCTGAACTGCTCATCTATGTTATCACTGATCATTCTTGCCCAGTCAACACATTCCTTCCCCTCCAATATGATCTCGATGAAGTAGAACATCCATGGCTCGAAGAAGTAGGCCTGTGCACTCCCATTTATTCGGCTCAACATCATCATCAAGTCGCAGTATTCCTGTTTTACATCTTCGACAATTATTTGCTTTGGGAGTCTAGTGCGAGGTGGCTTTGGCTTTTGCATCCAAACTCTGTTGATGACCATAGCAACCCTCTCGAAGGAGGTGGAGTACATTTTATTTGCCCTCTCCTTTGATCTGTATAGCATCTTTTCAGCAGTAGGAATCCCAAATGCCTTTCCGAAGGCATCTGGCGTGAAGTTGGCAAGCAATTTGCCATCTGGCGAGACAATGGTTCTACGCTCTGGCTTGTAGTAGTTTGCACACTGCATGATTAGCTCCGGGCACTGAATTGCTGGTGGAAAACCAACGGCTGCGTAGATACCACTCTTCATGATGTTATGCACCGTGACTGACGCTTGATGGCCTCCCAGTCCGTACATCCTAGACTTGAGTGCATTTAGATTAAATGACCCGAGGTTGGTGTCACTTAATCCTGCCAACTTTGAAACAATTTTCGATTTTGGAAGAAATGACTTGGCGAGCCTTTTGATCATTGTCTGTCGGGATGAGCTAGCCTTGGCCGTTTCGGTGTTTGCAACTCTACCTGCAGCTCTGCTTGTTCCAGCAACATCCTTTGCTCCAGCCATCTGCAAAATAAAATAGAATAACAATAAGCCAGGCTGCAGATTTTTAATAAAATAAATAGCCTCCGAGACGGCTGCGGACGTGGAGTTAGCTTTTGGAAATAAAATTCTTTAGCATAATTATCTAACTCCAAACCTCAAACTGTGTAAAAACTCTCGAGCTTATAAAGAAGCTTTTAATGACTGCACTTTCGACTGGCGAAGAAAATCACAGCCAACTACTAACTTTCAGCAATGTGGTTATTTCCTTAGCACAGAATGAATTAAATCCTTCTCCTCAAATTCCGTCAACCTCAGCAACTTTCAACTTCTTCTCAACTTTAACAGCAACGAACTTTCAGCAGCTCAAACAAATAAAATTTGCAGCAACTCTTTTGCAGCTCCAAAAAACTTCCTCAGCACTCCGAGAATAAGATCTTCAGCACATACTAAATTTCTGCAACTCAACACTCTGCAGCAACTTCAACAAATAAATCTTCCAGCAACTCTGGAAAACAACTTCAACCTTCAACTTCGAAATTGCAGCAACACACTTTCAGCTTTTGAAAGAAAGAGTCTCGGCAAATAAAAATTTCTCCAGCACTTCGCACTTTCAGCAACGCAACACTCCAAAATAAGATAAACTCTCAAAGAATTTCTCTCCTCAACCACTTCAAAAATATTTCAATCCCTCAAGAACTTCTTCAGCAACTTCAACTTCGAAAAATGTGAGGAGAAATGTGAGAAGAGACCGTTTAAATAATTCTTCTCGAAGAATCCTGCCAAGTAATGCTGGGGCTATTTTTAGCACCCTCATCAATTTTCCACTCTCTTCGTTCGGAATCTTCTAATTCAAGCGCAGTAGTGGGCTAGTCATCAGCCAGTTATTATGGTAGTTGCCATTAATAATGATTCCTTCCTTGTAAAAATTCGAATTTTTCCTCTTGGCCTGCTAGTTAACTCTTGGTGATTTAAACAACTTGCAAGAAAAATCACTTGATTCGGTTTAAAATCCCACTTTAAAATCTTTTAGTGTTTAATTGAATTCAACTCGAAAAAATTTGTGGGAGTTGTAAATTTATTTCCAACTTTTAAAATGTCTGTCACTTAAATCCTTGATTTCATATAATTTTCCTTAGACATTTTAAATTCTCTCTTTAAAATATTCAACTCCGGGTGATTTAAAATCACTCGCCTGCTTGAAATAATTCATCCTCTGAGATTTAGCTTCCGTCAGGAAAATAATCTAGGCAAAACAAATTTCTTCCGAAAATATTTAGAATTTCCCTTAGGAAATTAATTTTAAACTCTGTTAACTCATGGGTTCCTTTTGAACGGGTTCATTTAATTTTTACTTAGAAAATATTTCATCAAGTTGTCAACCCCATTTAAATGCCTCTGGAAAATTTTCATATTCACCCACTCTTTCAATTTTTCAAATTCTCATGCCCTAGGAATTTCTCCACTTCATACACTTAGTAGAAAATTTAAATTTTCACCCCCCTTAGGCATATACTTCTCTGGTGAAATATTTATCTCCATGCCTTAGGAATAAAATTTAAATCCCTCTCATTTCTTGGGTGTATTTCTTCTTGGTACCCTTTAATTTTCATGTCTTAGAAGATTTTCAAATCACCCACAAGCTGGGCGCACTTGATATGCTAAGTTTTCACTTTGCCTTAGACGTTTTTCACTTAGAAAATTTTCATGCTTCACCTTTACTTGAGGGCGCATTCTAGAGGGTCTACTCTCATTTTGCCAAATAAAAAGAAATCTCCACTTCAACTTCTTCAAGGGCGCATTTTGAGTGGCAAGCTTTCAATCTATGCCTTGGAAAAAATATTCACTTACCTCTACAACAAGGTGGGCGCATTTCACCCTTGAAGCTTCCACTTTTGCCTTAGGCATTTTTCCATCTTACTTGGGCGCATTTCAAGGGGTTAGCTTTCACTTGAGGGCACAAATACACATGTCTACTTCCACTTTTGCCTTAGGTGCATTTCAGCTAGGCAAATTTCAATTCATGAAGTGGGCGCATTTCATACCCTCAACTTTCATTTCAATGACTTAGGCATTTTTCTTTGAGGGTCTTCACTTTACCTTGGGCGCAAATGAGGTAGGCCACTTTTATTTTGCCTTAGAATATTTTCCAACATTTTCAATATCCTTTCAAGGTGAGGGCGCAAATGAGGTGGGCTACTTTTATTTTCGTGCCTTAGAAAATTTTCGATGCCTTAGAATATTTTCAAGAGGTCTCCAAGGTGGGCGTATTTTGAGGGTGGTGCTTTCAAATGAAGGCGCATTTGGCATGTGTGACTTCCAATTTCACACTTAGAATATTTTTCCAACATTTTCAATATTCTTCCAAGGTGAGGGCGCATTTTGAGGGTGGTGCTTTTGTTTTTGCCTTAGACAATTTTCACACCCTTAGAATTTTGCTTGAGGACGCATTTTCCATGGGCAACTTCCATTTGAACACTTAGAAACTTTTTCATACCTCTGCCTGCCTTCATCTTACTTGTCTATTTTGGGTAAGTCAGGCTATTTTTAGAAAGTCCCTTGATTTTTGACCCATATAGTTTCGTTTTGCCTGAAAATTTCATCATTTGACCCTCTTTGCCTTGTGAACCTATTTTGCCAGCCCTCTACCCTGACCTGCTATTTATAGCCACCTGCTATTTATAGTAAGTCTTTGATTTCCTTGACTTCCTCAATTCCGTTTTGCCTAAAAATTTCATCATTTGACCCTCTTTGCCTTGTGAACCTGTTTTGCCAGTCCTCTGCCCTGATCTGCTATTTATAGCCACCTGCTATTTATAGTAAGTCTTTGATTTCCTTGACTTCCTCAATTTCGTTTGACTTGAAACTTGCAACGCCTGATCCTGAGAACATGAGTGTCGCTCTGATGCCATCCTCGGGTGTAGACCTGCTATTTATAGCCATGCCTTGACTTACTAAAAATAGTAAGTTCTCTGATTTCGCTCAAATTTTGCCAGCAGGTACCTTGAAGTGTGTTGATGTTGGTGAGGTGCTTTGTTTTGACAATTTCTAGATTTTACCCCTATAAAAGTGGAAACCCTAATTTGACTTGCATGTATCCCGAACGGTCTTCGTTTGAATTCGTTCCTTCCACATGTCATTCTGCTTGCTGAACTGGAGTGTTGGGCGGCTGCCAGAGTGTACCTGCTAAAAATAGAAACTGCCTGAAAAGTGACTCATCCACTGCCGGATGATTTTGCATATCATATTGCCTGTGGGATCTCAAGAAACCCAAAAAAACCCAGAAAACTGGTCTGCATGCATGCACTGGCTAAAAATAGTAAGTCCTCGAAACTTGATCTCCTCAGCTCGCATGTCACACTGTTGCGTAGCTCTTGAAAAACCCAGAAGGAATATCCGGACATGCGTCAGAGAACTCTACATGCAAACCCTAAAAATAGCCTCCGAAGGCTGAACTCTGAAAGTGATCGTCTCGGTTTGCATGATATATCACTGCGAAGGTTTTGGAAAACCCAGAAGGATTCTCCAGACATGCAACTGAAAAGCCCACGTGAAAACCCCGAAGACGGCTCCTGAATTCTGAACTGCTAAAAATAGCAAGTTGCCTGATCTGGCTCACAATTTACGTGCAAGCAGCTTGATGTTACCTGAATGTGTCGAAGTTGATAAAATTCCAAAATCTTGCTGAAACAGTCCCCGGATGAGTACTTACTATAAATAGTAAGTTGTCAGAATACAGTGAAAATTTAGGGGGACTCTGCTGGAAGCCTTCTGACTGCTGTACTGAGCTTGCATTTCAATTTTACACCTCAGTTTGACCTTTAATAAGCCTGAAGGATGAAAACCCTAATTACACAGACTTAACCAATACTTCAACCTGGGTCAAACGACAGGACATCCCCGAAAGGACCAGAGATAGAGAGAGAGACACACTAACTGAAGCCAAACGACCAGAATGGAGCAAAAATTAGGGGGTCCCCATCTGACTGGGGTGATATGTGAAAAAGGTCACAACAAATCCCATAGGATCAGACGATAAGTTTCTAAGCATCACGGTGTCTGAGTAATAGCATGCTGAATTTCGCAGCTTGCACTTTGGACCCTTAAGGGATTGATCCAGTTGAATGTAGCTCGGAGCGATTCCATGTGTTTGGGTGCGAAAGAGGACCATGCCTAGCATAACATACCCACCCGGACGCGTTGGAATAATTTTTTTGGTCACACGAGCTGCAGAACGAAAGTTGCACCACTTTGCAACTTTCAACTACTTGCATTTCACGACTCTTTCCCCGAGTGAAAATTTGCCACCATAGGAAAATGCCTCCGAGATAGCAATAACCGAGAGAGGCTATTGTAGAGGGATCCAGCATGATCTCGTAGGTTCAAACAAAGATTTCGTAATCGCCACGATTTACGAGTAATACCCTGTCAAATATTGTTGCCCTTTTGTACTTTGCACCCTTAAGGGATCGAGTCGGTTGAACCATAGTAGTTGTTTTGTTGAATGTCATACCCTAAGGTATGTTAGAGATGACCTCGGTTGCATCGATTCTATGAGGCATACGCTGCCCCTACCTTGTCAACCCTAAGCAATATGATTTTAGGGGTACTCTCGATGTTAGAAGTAACGTATAATGAACCATACCCAAGCCCTTGATATTTTTGTCATTTCTCTAGAAAAACGGGTTATCTTATTCCTTGTTGATGTAGACCAAGGCTACCATGTCATGTGAATCCCCCATGTTCTTAATGACTTGGAAACCCTTACCACATTGATCTATTGGTAGGGTTGCTTTCTCTTTCTCATATTGGTACAACAATTTGGAGATGTCTTCCTCTGTAACCTCTTTGTTTAGCTCTCCCCACTTGGAGAAAACCATGGGTTCAAATTTGATGTTAGAAGAGGCTTTTTTCTATGTGTTATGGTTTTCCATATGTCTTAGGAGAAGATGGGAGTTGTCCTACATAAAAATACCCTTTAAGACCATAGTCTCTACAACCCTTGTCTTGTCTCGTATTTGGACCTTGATATTTGGAAAGGTTTTATGTGAGGTGGATGATGAGGCTAAAGTGGATGGATCAATATAGGATGATGAATGTGAGGCAATATCATTGTTAGGCACTTGGAGTAGTTTTTGATATTTTTCTTCAAAGTTATGATAATAATGGAAAGGCCAAGGGCGAAGGGCACACAATCAACTAAGAGGGGGGATGAATTGGTAGATCCAAACAATTACAATTGTTAGTCTATTTTCAATCCTTTAGGGTCAAAACAACCTTTTCTTTTAAAATTTGTAAGAGGTTAGTCTCTAATGCCTTGAATGAGTCAAATTCACATGCATGAGTAGGTTGTTTTATTATGATTGAATTTAATAAAGACTGAATTGAGACGTTAGGCTTTTGTTACCTTTTAGGTCTCTTCTACCAATTTTTTGAGCTTTCATGGCAGTCAGATGTGCTACAAGCTTTCAAATGGAAGACTACAAAGAAGTTAATGTCAGTTCTCACACTTCTACATTTAATCTCCATCATCAAAAGGGGTATTGCAATGTCCACACTCATTGCTTTCCAGTTTAGATGCCTTAGAAATATTGTTGTAGGGCAGTTTCACATGGAAATGCATACAAGATGAGTAAAGGAAGTATGGGAAATATTATGCAGCCCTGGAGATCATCATTTTCAGTACATGCAAGGACATGCACGTAGAGGTGATTTTTATAGGTCTTGTGTTTTTCTTATTGTAAGAACCCTTATATCTTTTATAAGGAGATACCACAACCACCATGCTTATGTTGCTAATAGTATTTCTTTCCAAATATTTTAAAGAGGGCATGTATACATTGACAGAGCAAATCAATAACAAAGATAAAAAGGATACCATATAGAGCTTAGAGTTGATAAAATTTCAAATGCCTTGTTTTCTTTCACTGATTTGGGAATGTTAGGTAAGAAATTTGAGGTTTTCAACTTTAAGTATTTTAGGCATAGTTACGAGACTCGCCCGGAAGCGCCCAAACTCGGCGAGTCCCGAGCCGAGCACACCTGGCCGGGTCCTGGGAGCCCGGACGCGGACGCGGCCGAGTCCTACCGAGTCCTAGCCGGACTCGCCAGACTCGCCGGACTCGCCAGACTCGCCGCTTCCCGGAGAGTCCCGAGCCCTGGACGCGGCCGGCGAATGCAGAAAGAAAAGTGAACAAAATATCATAAAATTTGATGTTTTAATTTTATTTTTTTTGTGTTATATTATCTCCCCAACCCTAAAAGCAACCTCATTTCATTCATTTGGCAAAATAGGAGGAGAAGAGAGAGTTGTGAGGAAAAATAAGAGGAGAAGAGAGGGCAACCAGCAAGCTGTTGAAGACAAATACAGGGCCACATACCATTTGGGAAGCTTCATAACAGCAAGAAGGTGCATTGAGAGCTCATTACCAGTGATTGGGAGGAGTTTGCATTGCATTCCAAGCCAAATATAAGAGGTAAGTTTGATTTTTATTGGTTTTTTTTGTGTTTTTTTAACAAATAATTCATTGTAATTTGAAAAATCATTGTTTTTTTTAGTTTGCATTTTTTTTTTACAAACCCTACTTGCAATATAAATAATTTTATAAACCCTACTTGTTATTGCAGCCACATTCATTTGCAAATCAAAACATATTATTATTTTCACAATGTCTCAAACCCCAGGCAGAAAAGACCCTGCTTGGAAACATGCTGAAATCTTTCCCGGAATGAAAAAAGGGGAAGCAAAATGTAAATACTGCAAAACAATATATCATGGAGGCATAAATCGATTAAAATACCATATTGCACGCATACCCATCCATGATGCAGCGGGATGCCCTATAGCACCTCCTGAGGCTGTCCGTGAAGTGCAGGTGCAATTAGAAACTTTTGAATTGCAAAAAGAGATGAAAAAAAAACAGAAGCATGAATTGGTGAGTTTGGGAGTTGGACATGGACTTGGTGCTGTTGGAGATGCTTCTTCCATGCCTCCATACCGTCCTAGTGCTAGTGCTTGTGCTAGTGGTACTGCTTCTGCACCAGCTATCCCTGTGCATACTCCTACTGCTGGTGGCACTAGTACTGCTAGTGGTAGTGGTAGTGGTAGTATTATTGGCCCTAGAGTTCGTAAATCTAGGGTGGACTCATATTTTGTACCACGCACTACTCCTGGTTCCCAACCGTCACTTGAGAGCATGGGTTGGAACAAGGATGTACATGATGCAGCAAAAAAGACAATTGCAGACTTTTGGTACTACTGCACCATTCCCTTCCATGTTGCCAGGTAATTCTTTTTTGTTTAATTGTTTTAAAATTTATTATTTTAGAATCTAGATGTATCTCATTATCGAATTCAAATTTAGTGCAGTTAAAATCTTAAAACTTTTCATTTTACAATACTTATGTAAGTAACTTATTAATTTATTTATGACATGTTTTAGGTCACCTTTTTGGCAAAACATGGTTGATGCCATAACCATATGTGGGCCGGGGTTCAAAGCCCCTTCTGAAGATGAATTAAAGGGCCCACTTTTGAGTCAAAAAGTGGCAGATGTGAAAGCACAATTAGAGGAGCAGCGTGAGCAGTGGAGGAGGATTGGTTGCACCATCATGACTGATGGTTGGACCGATAGGAGAAATAGGACGCTGCTTAATTTTCTAGTGTCCTCCGGAGGTAATTGTACTTCCCTCAATGCATTGAAATTTGAATTTGATTTAGTGATTAATAATTTAATATGGCTGATTTTTGTTTTTTAATTTATTGAATAACTGGTTTTGCTTATTCTTTCAGGTGACACCATTTTCATTAAGTCCATTGATGCTTCTGCCCAATTCAAAAATGCCACATATCTGTGTGAGGCTATAGAGGAGGTGATAGCTGATGTGGGGGAAGAGAATGTAGTGCAAGTGGTGACAGATAATGCAGCAAACTATGTTGCTGCTGGTAGATTATTGATGGAGAGGCACCCTACTATATTCTGGACTCCATGTGCCGCCCATTGCATTGACCTCATGATGGAGGATCTTGGCAAGCTCCCATGGATCAAAACATGTGTGGATGCAGGTAGAAACATTTGCAAATTTATATACAATCACACATGGGTGCTTAACCTTATGAGGCAATACACGGGGTTGAGGGAGTTGTCTCGTCCTGGCATCACTAGGTTTGCAACTAATTTTATCACGTTGCAATCCTTGATTCGGTCAAAGGCAGCCTTAAGGCGCATGTTTGTTGGTGAGGAGTGGTCTTCCTCATCGTTTTCTACAAGCACTGCAGGGATTGGTGTGGCCAATTGCATTTTTGATGAGCAAGGGTTTTGGACACCAGTGGAGGAGATTGTGAAGGTAAAATTTAATTCTTTATTATGTTTTAATTTTTAATCATATCTTTTATTTGTTTATTTTCATTCACACTTATTTGTGAAACATGTTTGCACTTTGCAGTTTATTGAGCCCTTGCTAGTTCTCCTACGAGTTGCAGATGGGGAGAAGCCCGCACTGGGATACATATATGAGGGCATGGATAGGGCCAAAGAGGCCATTAGATCAGTCTATGGTGGAGTTCAGGATAAGTATCGTCCCATTTGGGAGATCATTGATAGGAGATGGCAAAACCAACTTCATAGGCCCATCCATGCAGCCGCATGTTTCCTAAATCCGGCCTTCCAATTCCGCCGTGATATCCGTGGAGATAGAGAAATTCTTAGTGGGCTCTACTCGACGATAGAGCGGATGTTGCCCGCTGTTACTACACAGATAGTGCAGGAGATAGATGCCTTCAGTAAGGCACGAGGAGACTTCTTTGCACGTCAAATGACCATAGACAGTAGGACAACATTACTACCAGGTAAAAATATATTTAAGGGCATAATTGTCATCTTTTTATATTGTATTTTATTATTAAATGTTGAACTTGAAACTTGAAATGAGATTGATTTTGTTTCTTTTTCTCATCTCAGATAGCTGGTGGAGGTTGTTTGGTTCTGATGCACGGAACCTGCAGAATATTGCCATTCGTCTATTGAGCCAGCCATGCAGTTCATCTGGTTGTGAGCGCAATTGGAGTATGTTTGAGCACATACACTCCAAGAAGCGCAATAGATTGACAGTGGAGAGGATGAATGACTTGGTCTATGTTCATTACAACCTTCGGCTCAGATACAAGAAGCTTTTTGACCACGACAACACCCCGATCAATCTAGATGAGGTTGATCCACAGTCTGAGTGGACCACTGAGGCTACAGATGCAGTCTTTAGTGACGAGGACCTTGATTGGGTGGACCAGGCAGAGAGAGAGGCTGAGGTTGTAGCCATGGCTGAGGAGGAGGCTAGAGCACGAGGAGACATAGCTGCTGTTGGTGAGAGTGGCATGGAGACTCAGACAGAGGCAGAGACTATGGCTGCAGCTGCAACATCATCCAGGAGCGTTAGACGCCTTCGTAGGAAGGATGTTGGCTCCACTATGCCATAGAGTCATAGAGTCATAGCTATTGTTTTGATATTTCATATTTGTATGGAACATTTGATGTTATGGATTTCATATTCCATGACTTTTGTATACATTTGACTAGTTTTATAATCTATATATCTAAGTATGCTATTTCCTTCAGCAGCGCAACTACAATTTGTGTACTTTATACTTATGTGATCGTTGTATACTTGTGTATGTGATCAAATTTGCTTTTATTTGTGTTGTATTCAATAAAGGGTGCTTGAAACAAGTTTTAAATCCTTAAAAATCTCTAAATTTCTAGGTTTTTTTCAACTTTTTTTCATTTTGCCGAGACTGCGCCGAGTCCGAGTCCCGAGTCCCCGAGTCCCGAGTCAAGTCGCCCTAGCCGAGTCCGAGTCTCGTTACTATGATTTTAGGTCACTATGAAGAATTTTGTGTCCCAAAACTTTAGATTGCAAAAATACTAGACAAGTGAAGGAAGATTGAAGGAGTTAAAAACAGTGATGAGGTTTCTGATGCTTATAGCAATATTATCTAGCAAACCCTTATTTCCTTTATTACAATAAAGCAACATGTAATAAGCTCATTCAAGCATTTATTCTCAATAAAGGCTAGAGAAAGAGTGCTAAGGCTGGTGTAAACATAGAGCTAGAACTTGCATGAAAGGTTGCTGCAAATGACTTAGCAGAGGTAGGTTTAGTTTTTGGGGAGCTTAACAATCAACCATTATTCTAGATAAAAGACATCATGATCCAAAAAATGGATTGTCCAGGAAAACGTTTCCACTAAAAATTGTTGCACAAAGTTGAGGACCGTGATGACAGTAAAATAGAATAAAGTATGATAGTGTCTCAGAAATGATGAGGTAAACACAAAGCATGAAAGCTTCAAGAGGAGAATCCTGAGCAAGTTAGAAGGCAAAAGATACAGTTACTAGAGGACAAAATGAAGAGTTCTAAAAGTGGTTTCAATGACCCTGTATATGCAAAAGCATATGTTATAGTTCATCAGTATGGTTTTTCCATGGATATTATAGTAATCAATTGCATAGAAGAAAATACTTCATAAAGCCTCAATTTGTGAGGTGTCTCCTAGAAATGAGGGCAATCATAGATACAAATAAAGTATTCATGAGTAATCAACCTTCAATGGACTATACAAGGATGAGGTAAAGAATAATAGGGCAAGCCTTGTCAATAGGTTGCTAATCCAACAATTGGTGTAGTTGGAGATGGTACAACATGTGCAACTGTATTCACTCACGCAATATGCATAGAGGGTTGTAAATCAATAGTAGTATGTTCCAAGATGAAGCATATATTTCAAGGAGAATGTACCAAATTGTTATATTTATATGTTACATCATGCTTGTTAACATGAGTACCATTTACAATCATTCTGGGGTGGTCTCTAAAGAAGCAGATAGTAGCACAACATCATGAGCAAGATAAAAAACTACAGAAAATGATTATGATCTTCTATCAATAGTTCTGATCAAATTTAGTTGTCCCAAATGAACAAAATATTGCTAAGGGAGTATGCTTTGATATTTGAACAATAGTGACAATTGTGTCAAAAAGAGAATATAAGGGCAAGGACAATGTCTAATAGGTAGAGATCAAAAGGGACTATGCCAATAAACTCAAAGGAGTAGATTTGATACTGAAAAGGAGTGAAATGATGGCATATGACAGTTAATTGGAAAAATATAGCAGCAACATATCAAATCATCAAGAGATAACATAGATTGAAGAAACCCTAGATGTTCAGATAGAGGGACCATTCAGGATTTCAAGGAAGATCACTACTAACAGTTGGTTAGGGTATTTGAAAGTCCATCAGAAGGTTTTGTGAATGAGGTTAGACAGTCTTTAGATGAATATAATATTTTCTTTTGTGGATTTTAGGCTAGATAATCTGGTGTTTCTTGCTAGTCTTCTGCACTTTCAAGGAATAAAACTAGACCCAAGGATTAATAAACCATGGTTATCATTTAGCAAGGAGGGTGCAGCTGTAAATGATGTGGTTTTTATAAGTGGTAATGAAGATGATTCCCTTTTTGGATATCCTTTCTTTGAGGTTGTTCACTTTGTTATTATCAGGGTATTGAAAAGATCCAATTTAGGAGAGCTGGAATTGGATAGGAAACAAACGAATGTATAGTCAATTGACAATGTCAAGGGAAGTGAGGTCTGAAGACAGTCATCATTTCATCAAAGGATGATAAATTTAAAGGAAGGTTATTCATTAAGACAAGCATCATGAATGTGTGAACACAAGGGAACTGTGAAGGGTCACTGTACATGGCAATGTGCAAATGAGAAGGACAGATTAGAAATGAGTAGTGATCAGTAGTTAAGTACAGTGAGTGTATGATTATAAAGTGCTTGATAATCAAATTCACTCACCACAGTCAATGTCCTATGACCGTCAAGTCTATGTCAGTCAGTGTCTCAAGACTCCAAGAGCTATGGTTATGTATGCAACAATAGGGTATTTGAATCCATGATTAGTTTCCTAAGTGTTTTGGAAAAGTTAGGCCAAAAGTCTAAAAAACTGATTTCCAACTGTTGCGAGGGAAACATATGTCAATAGGTGAGTTTTGAGGAATTCAATGAAGACAACTTTAAATGTAAACCATGAAGCATTACAACTAATTTTAAATGTAATATACACATTTAATTGAGGCATATATTAAGGAATATACATATTTGCATGTATTAATTTCTCATGATTTTAATATATCAAAAAATACACTAAGACAATGACAAATATTACAATAGTGATGGAAGAACATCTTGAAAATATTCCCATTTGTCAATACTTGTAGCAATACATGCAGGGAAATAATCCTCCCATTTCCAACACAGATCATGAAATATATTGTACTTGAGAAAGGACAAAAGGAGTTGCTGCCCAGTTTTGTTTTTCCATTCCACCTCAGCTGGCCCAACTATTTGCATTCCAAAATGGTTCAAAACATGTACATCCCCTGCTCCCTACAGAACAAATGGGTAGTAACCTCTTTGTGGTTGTGTAGTATCATAGGAATTTGGTCCACAAAAAACCTGCAAAAGCCTCTCAATCTTAAGACATAGACTCACATAAAAATCATTAAAAGAGCAATAACTAAATAATGTCAGTCATACACCTAATGAGACCTACTATCATCTTCATGCATGCCAGATAAGGAGGTCGATTGAAGGTCCTAAAATGGTGATGTGCCCCTTCTCTACTTTATCATCTCTCGATGATCCTATGTATAAATTTCAAATATATCACTGAGAGGCTTAACATAAAACGTGTCGAAGTCCTCAAACAACCAAACTACAACATTCTTAACTGGATACCTTCAAAGCCATGTTCCAATAACAACCACCGAACCTGTAGGATATTCTATGTTTTCTCCGTTTATAATTGGGGACTCCAATTTCTTTTTGGCCTCAATACAACGACAAAGGTAATAATCTGTACCCTCTTCATTGTCTTCATCTGCAATCACCGCATAAACGTGCCCTACATTGATATGTTCATCTTGTTAGATTTATTTATTGAGGAACATAATAAAACTTGTAAGTAATATATATTACCGGGTTCTAGTAGGTTCGATACATGATCAAAGTCAATGGATGATTGCATCTCCATGATTTGTAGAGCCATCGAGAGCTAATAAGTGTCAAGTGGGGTTAGACATATTACAGACCATTCGTCAACCCACTCTATTGACTCGCAATCATTCCATGATTGAAGTGTACATGCATAACAAAAGCGTGCCATATTCCTTGTATGGATGGTCCATTTACCTGCATTGGAGCTTCTAAAAGAGTGTAGCTCGCTCGATCCTGTTAGTGTACAACAATCCTCATATTTTGCAATGTTAGTATCATCTACTAAATGAAAAAATCTATGAACTAAAGAATTACCTTCACTACCTGGACCCATTGAACCATTGCACCACTGGACAATTGCTCTTGCATTTGTCAACTTTACAATGTTTGTGTACTTTAACTCTTCTCGTGCTAAGGCTCTTTTGATACATGCACCTGCTCCATCATGCTCCCCCTTTCCATGCCCGGCCTCTGAGAAGTTCCACATATGCTGAACACCACTAATCCTATGCATCCTACTCAACCTGTAAAACATTCTGGCGTTCTTGAATTGTCATGTACAATTATCTGACCATATGATATGCTGACTAAATGATATGCCCTTACTAGCCAGATTAACATAGAACATATGAAAACAACCTTGAACAAACTCTGTAGAATGTGTGTGATCATCACTGATGTAAAAGTGATACTCCCTCAATACTTTCCTATTTTCCTCTGTACTGTCATTTGCATGAATGAATGCTATATGCACAAATATAGAAACCTACACGGAGTTGTAGTACTGTGATTGCACCTTATTTTGTGGTTGTAGTGTGGAGTTCTCAGCGAAGTCGACAACTGAAATGATACGACGAAGTGGAAATGTGTCCTTGCATAACTTGAACTGTGAGTCCAACCATTGTGCTCTGTGTGTATGCATTGCATAATCATAGACCACCTGATCACGAAAAATGCCCATAAACTGATACACTAGAATCTTATCACTGACCAATTCACACTTCTTTGCTTCTTTCCCATCTTTTAGACTGTATGCCACTATCTTATATTTTCCAAATTCCACAATTTTGTCTCCAGTTGTGTGTGTACTAGCCATGTGTTGGAAAATTGGCAAATGTTGCATGCCACCACAATGATCACATGTGCCATCCAAACATGATTTTTTGTAAAAAATTTGACCATCCTCTCTTTTACATAAAATGGAAGACAAAAATTTCCTAGATGATTTAGGTGGAGGCATTATGTTACATTCCTGCAAAACACTGTCAGTGTGCATATCTACACATATACGTCGATAAACATCAAAATGGTTAGAAAACTCAATATGAACCCTACAACAACAAGTAGTGCGTGTGTGATTTATTTTGACTTAAAAAGGCTTTAGCATTTCAAAATACCTTTAACATATTTTAATTTTAGGAAACTTCTATACAAAATTAGAAAAAAATTGGGTTTGAGTGGTATCCAAATAATGCATTGGATGTGGCTCACGGTTTTTACTACCAATTCTCCTTCTTACAACATCTCTTTGATTAGGAGAGGTCCTTGTGTTATCCTTCCAATAATTCACAATTAAAGATCTCAAGCCTTGAGCAATTCTTGTGTCTTTTCGTGGAACTCTACCTGAAAATGCCCATAACTCATTGCTATTTGGATCCTCCACTCTTTCACGCCTTCCTTTAGCTCTCATTAGAGATGATCTACTTATTTTCAAAGACTTACTTGCCTTTGTAAGGTTCACCTTATTCCTTGTTTGACTGTTTAACAGTGTTGTTGTTATCACACGTCGCGTGGCACAACTATCCTTCGTGTGTGAGGCAGAACCCACGCTCTCGTATGCACTCATCAAGTTCTTTACAATGGAATTTTCACTTGAGTCATCAAAACTCTTAACCCAATAGCCTTTATGGTGGGCCTAAATTTGAGTTGCCTCATCATTTCAACAAATAGTTGCCATCTTCCACCCTCACTTCGCTTCGCAAAAAACAAACTCCATATCCTTTCTGCATATCTTTGACATGTACATTTTGGAATCTTATTAGGCATCCATTTCAAAACATTGGAATCAATATCAATAAAAAATGTAGGTTTTCTATGCAAAACTCTAGGAGGATTTCTCAAATGTAAATTTGTGTCAATATTGGGAAGGCCAACAACATCAGGGATTGGTCGTGTACCTTCAATTGGAGGTGCAATTGATGACATACCTTAAGATTGACATGTAAATGATGTTGTACCTCCAACTTGAGATTCCGTTTGTGGAGTTCCTTCAAATAGAGATGTGTTTGCTCATGTACTTTCAAAATGCAATGTTTTTGATGGTGTGTCTTCAATTGGAGATGTGATTTCCGATGTACTTGGAAAACCACATGTTGTTGTCAATGTGTCTTCAATTGGAATGTGCATTGAGCTTCACCTATGGTTGATGATGTACCCCCAACTTCTGTATCCATTCCTATCCTTCCACGAACTTTCCTAATTCGTGCCCTTTGTTTTTCCAATTTGACATCTCTCTTAGATTGCACGGGAATTTGTGGTTGTATGGTCTGCAATTCCTTTGCTTCACAAGCTACATTTTTTGATTCTCTTCTCCTTGCATTTTTAGCTGCACGTTCTTCTGGTGTTAGAGGCTTCGGTCGTTTCCTCGGCATGACCTTCAATGCTGCATGTTCACAAACACACATAGAACAAAAGTAAGTAATGCATTTTACAAAAATATTGATATCATTGATTACATTGCATTAAATATGAAACACACCAAAGCATTTTATGAAAGAAGGCAGCGAGTTGTTTGGAATTATCAAACAGGTCTATGCTACACAATATTTTTCATACATGATGGAGTTAGATGTCTGTAGGATAAGATATTAGAGTAGGGATTTTGAGTGTGTTTGAAGATTTGGAAAAGTACCTAGAGGTTGATGCAGTACATGTAGGGATCCACAATGAACTTGTTCAAAGATTTAGAGGAAGGCTCTTAATAGACTTACACACAATTTGATCACTTAACTTACCAAGAAACACCATTTTTTATGCAGAGAGGGGTGGAAACCATTCAATACAGAAAATCAATGAGAATCAATCAGATTCCAAAGCAAAACCAGATGTTCAACTGAAAATCCCAACTTCTACCAAGCTTTCCCTTGTAGCATAGGTAACCCGGCTCAAGGGCCTTTTCACCAAGATTTTCCAAAACACTTGACAAAATCGGGGATGATTAAGATACCCATTTACAAGTTATAAAACATAGGTAAACCCCAGCATCAACTCCTTTGGACCAACATTGACTTCCAATAGACCCACCTTGGAAAAGGCTATTCAATTGGCCTAATTTACAAAGAGAGTACCTTTTAAACACTACATCTTCCCTAAAAATCCTCAAAAAGAAGTATTTTATGTGTCAAAACCTCCAATTTCCTAATGTTTTTCCAAGTCCAAGACATCTAGACCCCTAATACACCAAACCCTTAATTTCAAGAAAAATACTTGGGGTTTTAATGAAACTCCTATCTCCCGGACCTGCCAAACCCATACAAAGCACCAAACACACTTACCAAACCCTGTACATGGTGAATAATACATTACATGGACATTCCTTCCCATATTTTGTCAAAACACCACTTGAAGCCCTAATTTTCACCATGAAAAGACCCTGTTATAGTCCTAGAACATTATCCCAAACACCCAACCTTGACCCCACAACATTCTAAATAGGTTAGGCATGTATTTTAAAATTTAGAGGACCCATTCCACAAGTTACAGTAGGAAGAAAAAGTGTAATGGGTCGAATTACATAATGAAACCCCTCAATCCAAGAACACTGTGAAAGTAGGTAGCAACAGTAAAAACAATAAAAATTTCACTATACAAAAATTTAGAACCTCTAAATAGATGCAAATGAAAGCTAATTCACTAATCTACAACATCCAACTGGTTTCATATCATATTAGAGTTCGTACAGGCCATACAACAACAAGAAAAGTGAGAGAAACCAGTAAATTTGAAGAATTTAATAACGTTCTTCTTGATAAAAGAATGGGGTACAAATCAACCAACAACCTCTCCTTCAAGGGATTGAAGGTTATTAAACATATTTTGATTTCATTCCAACTCCCTCGAACTTTGCAATTTTTGCATCTGTTAGCAACTATTCTGACCACATTTAGCCAAATTGCAAGCTATGACACAACTAAACTCCCTTAGCTCCAAATACATTACAAAATGGTCTAATTGACCTTACTGAACACAATATACTCAACATTAACTAAAATCCTAGCATTTGACCATGCTTGAACTAAAGATGACATTTTTGACAAAATTGAGCTTGCAAGGTGCTCCTGCACCAGAGGCTTGGAACGTTGATTTTGAAGTTGTGTCGTTTGACTAGCGTTATTGAACTTGTTTATAAAGGTTATGATGAACAATTCACGGATTAGAGTTTCTAGTAATATTGAGTTTATTTTATTCTGTTAGGAGTGACTATTGTATGAATACAATATTTCAAGCAATAGACTTACATATGGTGGGTTTTGTTAAAATCTTCCAGAGGTTTAGAATGGTAGTTTTCTTGAAAAGCATAGCTTGTTATTTATGGATGATCTTTGTTTTGTTTTAGATTTGAATTGGTCAGTTCAGCATTGAATTGAGGTTTTTGAGATTGAAGATTGTTTGAAACTGATCTAATTATGATTGTTGAAGGTTTTGTCTCCCTGCTCTGCATCACAAACCTAGGGTATAAATTGTTGCCACCTAAATGAAAACTAGAGACTCTTGTGTTTATTTTTCTCAAAACCAAATTTTTGATTGTCAACAAAGTCATGAAGAATATGGATTCAAAGAAGGGTTTGTGATGCTATATCTTATAATTATTCACTATTTCTTTAGCAATGAGGTAACTTAGAAAGACAATAAGCATTCTCAACTATGTCAACTCACTTGAATTTATCTAGGCACATGTGATGAAGCTGAATTTTTTATGGAACAAAAAGATTAATGGACACTTGCATTAACATTGATGAAAGCTATTAGGTTTTCCAAATTAGTTGAAAAAATAATGAAATATAGTGAATTCCACTAGCCATGCTAGAAATGGACTACTATAAGCAATGCAAATAGAATTCATAAGTAAATTTATGTTAAGTAAATATCATGTTTTTATTTTTTTTGTTCTTCAAACTCATAAAATTGAACTTTTTTATGCAAATCTCATATAATTCAATGTTGAATTCTAAGTCCAATTGTTATGATTAATAAAATCATTAAGGAAATTTAGTTTATATTGTCAAAAACAAACAAATATACTAAATACAAACATTTCAATTTACCAAAATGAATATATTACCTCAGATAATGTAAAATGATGTAGAAACTTCAAAATGTCTTCTTCTACGTTGTCTACCATGTAGATTGGTGGTAAAAAGGTGATGGATCAAACATAGATTGGTACAATATGAAGTCAACTACATAATAAAAGGCATTTCTGACTCGGATAAAGCGCTGAACTAGACAAATACAGGAGAATGTGGGCCCGAATCATGGGGTCAAGCCTTATTTTTACTATTTCAAGATAAAACCCATTTGGTGCTCGCCAAATTTGGCACATGCCAAATATGTTCCTTTGAAAAGGAGAGACCTGAGATAGAGGGAGAGACACAAAGTGGGAGAGAGATAGAGGGAGTGAGATAGAGAGGGAGTGGGAGAGAGAGAGAAGAGGGTTGGAGGGAGAGACTTGAGAGAGAGAGGGGGAGGGAGAGGGCGTGGGAGTTAGAAACCTAAGAGAGAGAGAGGGAGAGAGGTTGGGAGGGAGACACCTAAGAGAAGGAGAGGGAGTCAAAGTGAGAGAGAGGGGCTGGGATGGAGAGACCTAAGAAAGTAGGGTGGGAGGTAAGTGAGACCTAATAGAGAGGGATTGCGAGATAAGTGAGGCCTAATCCCTCAACCCTTATACCCTATCAACCCTCAACCCTTAACCCTCAACCCTTAAACCCTAATCCCTCAACCCCTATACCCTCTTAATCCCTCAACCCTAAACCCTTAACCCCTATACCCTCTTAATCCCTCAACCCTAAACCCTTAACCCTTAAACCCTAATCCCTCAACCCTCATACCCTCTTAATCCATCAAACCTCAACCCTTCAACCCTTCAACCCTAATCCCTCGACCCCTATACCCTCTTAATCCCTCAACCCTTAACCCTTAAACCCTAATCCATAAACCCTCATACCCTCTTAATCCCTTAACCCTTAAACCCTAATCCCTCAACCTCTATACCCTCTTAATCCATCAACCCCTCAACCCTCAACCCTCAACCCTCAACCCTTAAACCCTAATCCCTCAACCCCTCTACAATCTTAATCCCTCAACATTTAACCCTCAACCCTCAACCCTCAACCCTTAAACCCTAATCCCTCAACCCCTTTACCATCTTAATACCTCAACCCTCAACCCTTAAACCCTAATCCCTCAACCCCTATACCCTCTTAATCCCTCAACCCTCAACCCTTAACCCTTAAACCCTAATCCCTAAACCCCCATACCCTCTTAATCCCTCAACCCTCAACCCTTAACCCTTAAACCCTAATCCCTCAACCCCCATACCCTCTTAATCCCTCAACCCCCATACCCTCTTAATCCATCAACCCTTCAACCCTAATCCCCTGGCCCCTATACCCTCTTAATCCCCCAACCCTCAACCCTTAACCCTTAATCCCTCAGCCCCTATACCCTCTTAATCCCTCAACCCCTATACCATGTCAACCCTCAACCCTTAAACCCTAATCCCTCAACCCCTATACCCCTCAACCCTCAATCCTCAACCCTCAACCCCCATACCCTCTTAATCCCTCAACCTCAACCCTTAACCCCTAATCCCTCAACCCTCAACCCTTAAACCCTAATCCCTCAACCCCTCAACCCTTAAACCCTAATCAGTCAACCCCTCTATAATATTAATCACTCAACCCTTAACCCTTACCCTCAACCCTTAAACCTTAATCCCTCAACCCCTATACCATGTCATTATTATCAAAAATTCCATTATCTTAGCATTTTTGCTATAAAAGATATACTTGGGAATCATTTCATCCCATTTATTGTTATTCAATCAATTGATATGCAACAACAACGTAAATACAGTGCGAAGTTCTGAAAAGGAAAATCATTTCATTTGTATTGAACAATGATAAAATACACTTTTTGAGTTCTTTCATTTGAAAATATAAATGCATGTATTTAAGAGCTATTCATAAAAGACTCACACAAGCCGTGAGCATAGCCTATTTCTCCTACAAGATTTAAGACAACATTAAAAGACAGAATAGGAGAAGAGAGAATAGGTCTAGAGTAACCAGTCATTGCCTGTTGCTTTGACTGGTTAGTGTCGTTGCTGGTCTAGGAGTTGTCTTTAGTCTGTGAGTCTTCCAGCGAGTTCCCGAGTCCTGCAAAAAATGGAGAAAACAATGATGTTAGATCCCATACAGATCTAAGCAATGACTGATTACTTTTAATTTTCTCTATGCCCATGCTGCCTTTTAGGCTATCTTAAATCTGAAGAGAAAATATAAAGTCAGAATATCCTCAGTAGTAGTGTGAGAGGAAAAATTTATGTTCATGTGTTTGTTCCATGTGCAGGTTTGTAATTATTCCAATGTGTATGTGCCCCTAACTGAGGCTCCTTTCGGGTATGAGCCTGACATACGCATTGGAACAATTATTTTAAACAGATGTTAAGATTAGGAAAGAAATACATAATTTTACAAGGAACAAATGCTGAAAAGCTATGGATGCAAGGTCACATAAATAGTTTATGAGTGTCACAAGCCCGTGCTCGAACCTCGTAAAAGAAAATTCATTTGCTGATTTTATTGAGTATTAATTGAAGATGCTTCAGATGAATATAAGAAATGGCTCAGCAATAGTTCATCATAGGCAAAACAGAATAACTTGAAGCAGAAATAGAAATTAACTAGGCAACATTGCAAGTTAAACTGAAAGAGCAAGAACAGAAAGAATAAAACAACAGTCAAGGAAAAGTTGTTACAGTCTTGAGTTTCATGTAAAATTTTAGAAATTCGCTAAGGCAACCAATACCCAGTTCACGGCAACAAGGAAGAACAAATAACAGTTTCCAGCAAGGATTCTCATTCGAGGAAAGGAGTCATAAGTAATGCAAATAGTGTTTTCCAAAGATACAATAAAACCTACCGTAACGAATGGAGGCTTCCAGAACGCGACGAAAGGAAGAGAATTCATATTTCACCTTCTTCGGCCACAAAAAATAGAGTAAGGGTGATAGTATTGTATCCATAAATAGAAACATACAGAGGTTCATGCTATAAAAGGTCAAGTCAAGCTCTCATAGTGGCGTAAATTAGTTTCAAAAAACTCAAGCAAAACTTACAGGACGCAAAGAAGTAGTGTCTTATTTTGCAATAGAGAAAGGATCTTTTTCAATTGTTCACAGTAGCTGAAATAGACCAACTCACCTTGTTGGTTAGTGATGGATTACACTAGTTCGTGCCCAGAATGCTGAAAGGAGATGTCATGGCGGCTGGAGATACCATTTTCAATAGCAAACCCCAAGCTTGGCGGCGGTTTCTGTTCAACCCTTTTCTTCCTCTCAAACACGAAAAGCCAAATGATGTGGATTTCTTAGGGTTTTTTGCTTTTTGTTGACTCCTCAAATATATTGCATAATGTTTGGAGTTCGTAGCATTTTGCTTTTAGCAGAATTTTGGAGAAACAAATAAGTGTTTTGATATTGGATTATAATGTTAAGTGTTTTATTTTTTATTTACATCATTTATTTTTTCTAGGTGTAAAATATTTTGATAGTTATTAATTGATTTATTCTATGTATCAATTAATAATTATTAATATATTTTTGAGATTTTTATTGTAATTTAATATTTATGGATTGATGTATCCTATAAATCAGTCCATAAATATTAAAATCTCTCAAAAGAAAAACATTTATGATGTAAATGGAGAGATAAGGGTGCTTTAATTTGAAGACTTCTTCTTTGAAAGATTGTGTGAGGTGTCCAAATATCTGGAGTGGATATAGGGATGTTGGAGTTCTTCTAGGAGAGTGGAGAAGATTTAGGGGTCGGATTTTGACTTTCTCTAGCTTGTTTGGGGGGTCTTTATGGCTTTTTGAGCCTTTTGAGGTCAGTTATAGATGAGTCAAAGGGTTCTTTATGACTTAGTGGAGCTTTTTTAGTGGATGGACTTCATTTCATGGACTTTTAGGTCCTATTTTTTAGGCTATTTTTTGGCATCCGACCCAAGGATTGGGTTTCTACTTAGTGAGTTTTTGGCTCATTATTTTTCAGTTTGATTATGCAGAGGAGGCTTATGTGACATTTTTGTGTCCTTAGCATTTTTGTGCAGATTCTGTAACTCTTTTGGAAGATCAAATACAAATGACAATAGCTGAGTTTATGTCATCTTAATTTATTTTGGAGCCGTCTCTTCTTTCTGCAATTATGTGTGTATTTACAGGTGATTTGATAAAGATAATTAGTGAATCGTCATTATTCCATGTTATTTTGTCTCACCCAAACACCTAGTTGCAGAAAAGTATTTTTGTTTGTAGGTTGTAGTTCATGTCTTAAGGGGTGAAGCTCATAAGAGAGGCATTTGTTTTCCTCCTTATTCTGGTTCATTTTTCAGACTTTATTACAAAATACTTATGCAAGCCTATACAGAAAAGAAGTGTTTTGTATTCATTCAGATAATTTAGTAATCCTTCTTAGTTACCTATATTTGAACTCTCATATCATATTTGGTGTATCACCTGGTTCTCTAGTTTAGATTTTAAGATCTTAGGTTCATTTCAATAACTTCTATCTTTTTCCCCATAAGTTCAAGTTAGTTTTGTGGAGTTATCAGTGATTATCCAATAGGAACCGGCCTAGAATCTGGAGGTTTCATTTCTAGTTATGCATTTCCCACATGCAAAAATGAATCCCATGTTAGGCAAGGTTGTTAAACTTGTATAGTTTAACAAGGTGCAAATTTTAGCCTTAACAGTCATCCCTCAACCCTTAACCCTCAACCCTTAAATCCTAATTCCTCAACCCATATACCCTCTTAATCCCTCAACCCTCAACCCTTAACCCTTAAACCCTAATCCCTCAACCCCCACACCCCTTAATCCCTCAACCATCAACCCTAATCCCTCAACCCCTATACCCTCTTAATCCCTCAACCCTCAACCCTTCAACCCTAATCCCTTGACCCTATACCCTCTTAATCCCTCAACCCCTCAACCCTCAACCCTTAAACCCTAATCCATCAACCCCCATACCCTCTTAATCCCTCAACCCTCAAACCCTAATCCCTCAAGCCCTCTACAATCTTAATCCCTCAACCCTTAACCCTCAACCCTCAACCCTCAACCCTCAAACCTTAAACCCTAATCCCTCAACCCCTTTACCCTCTTAATACCTCAACCCTCAACCCTCAACCCTTAAACCCTAATCCCTCAACCCCTATACCCTCTTAGTCCCTCAACCATCA
>CM021102.1:333256330-333274664 GCA_007115665.2 Sequoiadendron giganteum
GGAGAGAGGTTGGGAAGGAGACACTTGAGAGAGAAGGAGAGGGAGAAAAGTGGGAGATAGGGGTGGGAAGGAGATACCTAAGAGAGTAGGAGAGAGAGGGAGTGAGAGATAGAGGGATGGGAGAGATACAAGGAGTGAGAGACAGAGAGACTTGAGAGATGGAGAGGGGGTGGGAGGGAGAGGGAGTACTCGGGATAGAGGGATTTGAGAGAGATGGAGGGGGTGGGGGAAGATACATGAGATAGAGGGAGAGAGAGAGAGTGGGAGGGGGTGGGAGGGAGATATTTGAGAGAGAGGGAGAGAGATAGAGGGAGTGAGAGAGAGAGAGAGAGAGAGAGAGGATGGGAGAAGATATAGAGGTAGTGAAGAGGCACAGAAGGAGAGGGGTAGAAGGAGAATTGAAGAAGAAGCCGAGGGAAGTGGGTGGGAGAGAACTTGGAGAGAGAGAGGAGAAGAGTGGGAGAGGGACTAGGGAGGGAGTGGAAGAGAGATAGAGGGAGTGACTGTGAGAGGGAGAGGGGGTAGGATGGGGTGACTTGACAAAGAGAGAGACGGAAAGGGGGTAGGACTGAGATACTTGAGAGAGAGAGAGAGAGAAGGAGAGGGGGTGGGAGGGAGAGGCATGAGAGAGAGGGAGAGAGACAGAGTGGGAGAGAGTGAGAGAGAGAGGGAGAGAGATAGAGTGAGTGAGAGAGAGAGGGAGAGAGATAGAGGGAGTGAGAGAGAGGGAATGGGAGAGAGATAGAGGGAGTGAGTGAGTGACAAACCTAAAAGAGGGAGAGGGGGTAGGAGGGAGAGACTTGAGAGAGAGACAAAGAGAGAAAGATAACAACCTAAGAGAGGGAGATGGAGTGAGAGAGATAAAAAGACCATAGAGGGAGAGACATAGGGAGAGTGAGAAAGGGGGTTGGAGTGAGATAGATTTATTTAGGTACCTATGTGGGAGGGAAAGAGACTTGATAAAGGGGATTGGACTAAGAGATTAGTCTAGGTCGTGTGGGAGGGAGTGAGACCTGAGAGATAGAGACTTCAAAGGGATAAAGAGTTATCCAGTTATGGTAATGAGTTAGAGAAGGTATGAAAGGTAAAACCTCGATTATCCATCTACGATCATAAACTGTGCACTCTAAGCATTATCAAAGTTGTTCACCAAAAGAGGGGAAATTCTAGTTCTATGAAAAGTAGGCCATTTGGTGCTCGCCAAATGGCATGCTCTGGATGTGTTATTTAACAAGATTTGCCAAATTTTCTCATATTTTCCTCTGTGCTCCTCGACTCATTTGCACGTCTTTCAATGCAAGTTTATAAAAAAACCGTGATAGCATTAACCTCTCTCTTAGCTATCTAAATATATATATAAAAAATCATTTTGAATTAGTTAAGGTTTTGATCCAGGTCCTCTATTGTAAATGCCTCTGTTTTTGGTCAAAAACCAACATGTACTAGTTTTAGGATAAATTTTTACGCGTTCATCGAAACGTGAAAAAAAATATATTTTTTGAAACTAGATTCCATTCTACACATGATGAAAAATAATAATCAATTTTCAATTAGTTTGCAAAAAATTTAGGGGGGAGCACGCTCAAATTTCAGCTTTTCAAGATGTGTCCACTTTGAAAATTCATAAAATATTATATATTCATTAAAAAAATTATCTGAAAGAACGATGATAAACTACATGGTGTTAGCTAATTTATCACTGTTGGGATTTTTGAAATTCTAAAAAAAAGTCAATCAAAAAGGGGGGAGCCCTCAGGCACTATACTATTTTTTTTGATAAAAACAAGACCTGTTTTGGGGCCCCCCTTTTTGAGACCCTTAATCTTCATTAATTTCAAAAAACAATAGTAGCTTAGAAACTAGAATCAAAGCACTTCAACTTTTGTTCTTGCCGCATCTTGAAATTTTGAGCATAACTATCTTCATTTTCTCGTGCAAATCAGATTTTGTTGATTTCAAAAAAAAAAAAGTGGCATCTTAAGAGCCAAAATTGTGTCACAGATTGGTGCACTTACCACTGCCCATTTTGTGGATGTTTATCATAAATTTTAATACTACATGTAATAGGGATATAAAAAATTATGTGCCTATGCTTCCATGCTCCTTTCCTTTTGCATCTCATCTCTTGGATCACCTCTTGGAAAGACAACATAATCATTCTCCTTAATTTTGAAAGAATATACGAGATACATTATGTTCCCTCCATCAATCCAGATAGATACAAAAATACAATTTCCCTCCCATGCCCATTTTGTAAACCAATACAACCTATTATTTATAGATTCCCATTTATAATAGAGTTCTCCTAGGCCCAAGAAGAAATTCCATCAACATAGGAAGTTATCTTCACAAAGTTGAGAGTGTGCTATAAGGAGGCACTATGTATAGATTGAGAATCTTACAAGTAACCTTTTGTTTGGTAGCATGCCAAAGAAACTTTGGGAGTTAAAGAAGCTTAAAATCTTGGATATGAGTGGCAACAATTTTTATTGTGAGATTGAACCTAGCATAGGTCTTGGAGATATTTGAGAACTTTCTCTAGGTAAAATTATTCTATTAGGGAGGTTGGTAACTAATTTGGGATTGCTTTCTTGTTTAAAGATGCTAGAGTTGGGATAAAA
The DNA here is from genome assembly GCA_007115665.2 of Sequoiadendron giganteum. Classification (NCBI taxonomy): domain Eukaryota; kingdom Viridiplantae; phylum Streptophyta; class Pinopsida; order Cupressales; family Cupressaceae; genus Sequoiadendron; species Sequoiadendron giganteum. The sequence continues at coordinate 333,258,952 of CM021102.1, forward strand.
AAAAATTAGGGAAAGAATTCTTTGAGGTCTTGTTACTATCTAAGATCCAACATATGGACCTTCATGCCAATAATTTGTCTTCATTGATTCAATCACTACTAAGAAACCTCAATGAAAAGTGTATACTATAATGAAAAGAGTTAGACAACTAATGCTGTTCTCTATTGTAAAGTACCATGCAGCCTCACATATAAGATTTCAATGATATGAATTCATGTTATATCTTCTCTTAATCCATGTTATTTGATTCACTAGACTTATACTTAACGTCTTCACTCCCAAACTTTGTAACAAGTACTAAATGTGACAATGGTCCAAGAGTTACACAACCAATGCCTCAAAATGTATTATGTAATTATAATCAAAGGAAATTTTCTCTTTATTCAAGTAAAAATATTGAAGGTAAACACCACCAAGTGGTTTTTTTTCCACCTACATGACTAAAAATAGCAGAAAACTATTATGGTTGAAGTAGAAAATTCTTTTAGAAATACAAATATGAGGAAGACCCTGTTGGGTGAAAATAATGTAATCAACTTTTCAATAGATTACGCTATCTAGACTTCAGCCACAGCTATGTGAGATATAATCTCTCCTCTCAGAAAGGGGAGGCGCCCTTCTTACTGCTAATTGAAGCTATAGTGAACTTAACGAAATACTTACTAAATGTACACTATACTTATGAAATGGGGGGGGGGGGGTGTGTTACATTCATACTTCTCTCTTTTTTCAAAGAAGATGTTTACAATGCTTCATGATGGAAAGCTCTAGATTTGATAACTTGAACTTAACAAACAATAGTAATACTGATATTTCTATCTTGTCAAAGCGCAACGTAGAAATACCAGGTATGATTTATAATAACAAAAGAAAAAGGAAAAGGGAAAGCTCACGAAGGCACAAAGTCGTTTCGTAGCTCCTTTAATGTCGATTTTTTTGGAAGTATCATTTGTTGTATTAGAAGCACAAAGTCTTCTTAGATACAAAAATTCCTCGGACCGCATGAATGATTACAAGCACAAAGTCTTGTAGATCCTTCAACCAAAACATTCAAACATAAAAAAATCCAAATAATAAATGTAATACAAAGTTTACATAAACCACTTGAAGCCCTTTAGATCTCATACACTAGTCACCACCGATATAATCAAATCATAAGACAATCGATTCCAACACAAAGTCTGGTATGCAATCCTCTTCTTTATTGATTAGATCTAGATTCACAAAATTGAATACAAAGCTTAAATGTTTGTTTCAAAGGAGCAGCACTTCGTTGCAAAAAATCAAAAGGTAACCATTACAATAGAAATCCCTCTTATTTATAGAAAAGAGGTAAGAGTAAATTTAGGAAATTAGTTGAGCAAAAATAGGAAACCCTAGTCTAACTAAGTGTAATTTATCTCTATGTAATTACATCTCATATTTTTGGTGTAATTACACTATACAAAAAGACATTTAAGATGTCAAAAATTATTTACAAGATGCATAAAGGGAAGCATCTAAATGTTCAACACTAGGAGATCAGGAATCTTCATGGTTCCTTGCTTGGGCACGGAGTCTTCATATTTCTTCCTGGTCTCCTGCATGAACTTTTCATTCAGACCAACGGTGCAATCCACAATGGTGTGATTTCTTGTGATCGGCCTTCTGGCAGATGAATGGATTTTCTTGCACCTGTTGCATGGTGGCTTCTTTGTAGATTTTGGATAGTTCACTAGATTGGAAAATGTCACCTTTAGGATCACTTGATTAAATTTGGAGAGAAACTGCAAGGATGGTGGATCCATTGGTGTTAGGAAATACACGCCATATGGGGAAATGTGAAATGAGCAGGCGATATGGAATCACTATGATTTGGCCATATGGTGCGGAAAACAAGGTGTGAAATGAGAGGTGGAAGCGAAAATGAAGAAAACTAGTGTTCCAGAGTGTGAGGAAAAAATGCAGATTTTGGTGCTTGGGCGGTGAAAATCACCGCTCGAGCACCAAAGAGTGAAGTTCGTTTGGTGTTCGGGCGGTGAAAGTCACTACTGGAGCACCAAAATGTTATGTGAAAAGACTAAGTGTTAGGGTGGCAAAAATCATCGCCCAAACACTTAAGGGTTGGCATTGCCAGTGTCGTGCGGGGATTTTCACTGCCCTAGCACTGGGATGCTGAAGTTCGATGAGTGTCATGGTGGAGAAAATCACCACCCAGACACTTGGGTATTTTGATGAGTGCATGTCATGGTGGTCAAAATCACCGCCAAGACACTGGAGACTACTTGGCGTTTCGTGCGACGTCGACGAATTTCTTCGCCCAAACACCCAAGGTTGGAAAGATAACACACAACGGGGCTTCACATTATGTGTGGTGAGACTGTTGCAAAGGTAAGGAACTGAGAAAGGAAAGAGTACATACGAAGGGACGATGAACCAAAAATGTCCAAAACAATCGAGGAATGAAAAGCATTTAAGGAAAACGATTAAATAGAAATGAAGAAGAGAACATACCTCTAATGGTGGATGATTGACAAAGACGACAAGAGCAAAAATCTCTGAACTGGAGGAGGCAAAAAAGATTCAATATTGTGGGAGGCAACCTGGGATAGCGCTGGAGTGATGGGAGGAGAGGAGTCATAAACGAAATGCGAAAATAACTCATAATATGAGTTAAAAACCTAAAAATTAACCTAAAACCCGTGCATTAAATGTGGAGTACAAAACTCAACATAACTAACAATTAGGTGCTCGGGTGGTGAAAATCACCAATCAAGCACCAAGAGTGAAAAATGGCTAGGTGCAACGGTAGTGAAAATCACTGCCTGAGTACCAAAAATAGTTAAACTTGGACTAGGTGCAACAACGGTGAAAATCACCGCTCGAGCACCCATAAAAGAAAATGACTAACTCCTGGTTTGAAAGGAGTCACAAAATTTAAACTCGAAAGTCGAGCCTATCATCACCTACCTGGACTAGGCAAGATCAGAGACCATGTGTTAAGGACAACTTCAAGATTGTCTCGTTTTATGTGCTTGAAATACACGGGCCTAGGAAATGGACTGGTTTCGTAGGGGGGTTATCCGTGGAATCAGCGCTGTTAATTTTTGTGATAGCATACCCATCACTGCTTTTTCAAGGAGTGTTAGGATTTTATTCTAATGATTCTATAAGTCAAACTATTGTTTCATTTTTCATTAAGAAAGTCTTACTTCTCCTTTCTTCACACAAGGTCGATGTTTAAGAAGAGTTTTGAGTAAGAAGTTAACATCCTTCTCTTGAGGAGCTTCATAGATGATAGTTACCTAGAAGTATCATGTTTGGAAGAGCCTCATCATGTAACTAAGAGTGAATGAAGTATTAAAAATCATATATCTCTGCATGGGCTAATGCCAACACAGTTACTATTTCTACAACGCAGGGTCCTACTATGGTTTTTCTTTTGAATAAAGCTATATTTTCTAGAAAAGAGGATAGCAATTGAAGGGATTAATAAGCTCCAAGCAATTTTTGCTTTAATCTATGTGTGTTTCCATTCGGTATTTCTTTTCTAATGTTCACCAGATCATATTTATTATATTTATGAAAAAACTTAGGTCTTTCAAACTATTTAGTGGAAGCCATATAAATGTAACATATCATTCCAATGTTTGAGGTAGACTTACATTATTAGTTTGGTTTGCATGGTTGAAAGTTATGTTTCATACTCTTAATATGTTATCAACTAAGAGCATGGATCAATTTTGATTAGTATTGCCAAGGATCTCTATCTATTTTAGCTTTTTGATCATAAACAAAAAATTTTGTCATTTGGGCAGGTGGATTCAAAATGCTTTAAACTTTAGATTAAAAAACACTTGTTTTTATGCTAGGTTTTTCAACAATCCTTCTTCTTGTAGGTCCAAGTTATACAATAGATCAATCATAAAGGTGAGATCAATATAGCTCGGTATATGCCATAAAATCCTTTTATTATTGCTACCAAAACAATTAATGGAAAAGTTTGTGTTTGATTACAACAAACATTTATCAAAGCTGCCTCAAGATGGTGGTTGTAATCTTGATATTAGATTGAGAGGTCATAATACAGAAGGGTATGGTTTATCATGGAGACCTTTTAAGCATGGATATCTATTGAGTGGTTCAGATGATGCACAAATATGTTTGTGGGACATTAACTTACTTGCCATAAGCACAATAGCATGTTTTAAAATCATGGTTGCTAGTGATTGACCATTAAGGTCACTACTTTCATCAAGATATAATGATATTTATGTCTTCAAACTCAAGGCATTATGCAAGATAGCATTGTGAATTGTTTGTTGTGTAGGGTTTGATTTTCTCGCATATTTAATGCTTTGGTAACTTCCTTTAAGATTGGATATTGCACCCTCAGTTGCAATCTCAAATAAATCACTCACTATCACTTGAAGATTCCTTTCATGAGAAATGATTTATGATAGTCCTTCATGGAAAGAACATAATATGTAGCTCAGTGACATTTGTAAATGTAATCTATGGTAAGAAGAATGATAGTCACTTGAGGTGTGACAGTCAAAAAATGTAGTGGATTTCATGTTAAATTTACACCTCAAGTTAGTCATTCACTTGAGGTGAATGATTTTATAGAAGGATGCTCATGAAAGGAATCTTCAAGTGACAGTGAGTGATTTATTTGAGATTGCAGTTGAGGGTGCAATATCCAGTCTTAAAGGCAGTTAGAAAAACATTAAATATGTGAGAAAATCAAACTCTACACAACAAACAATTCACAATGTTATCTTGCATAATGCCTTGAGTTTGAAGACAAATATCTCATTGTATCTTGATGAAAGTAGTGACCTTAATGGTCAATCACTGGCAACCATGATTTTAAAACATGCTATTGTGCTTATGGAGGTAGCATTTTAAGCATATGGAGGTAGATTTCTATTTGGTGTGCATGAAGGTACAAATAAAAAATATTGGAAGTGCGCTATTATAGTAATATAATAATAAATATTATTTATATATTTTTTTAAATACACAATTTATTATATTTATGAATTCATAAATAGATCATATATATATAATTTTATGATGTTAATTATAAGTGTTTGGTTTAATATTGTGGATGAAGTTCCTTAGAATGAGTTTAAGGAAGCTACTTAGGATTTATTTAAATTTATAGAGAATTATTTTCTTTTATTTTATTTACATAAGACTTATAATTTTATAGTTTTATTTTTTGTTAAATCTATGTTGGTTATGTTTTAGTTTTATGTATACTCCGTTGCTACTATAGAATGCCTTTTAGATCAATTAGATTACAAAATTATATTTTTTTCTAAATTAGATTATAAATTATATACTTATGAATTAAATTATAAATTAAAGTACACAAAAGATGTTTTAAATCATAAATTAAATTTAGATTAAACTGTAAATTATTAATTTTTATTATAAACTCAACAAATTAAATTATCAAATAAAAAATTTAAACTAAGTAATTTATCAAAATTAGAAAAGTAAGATGAATATATGAAAAACATGTAAACACATGAAAATTCATATTTGCAAACATTTACCTAACTCATCCCTATGCACCTCACATGGTAAACATCCTCCCCAAAAATTAAATTGCAATTAAAGCTTCACAACCAGCTATTTATTTATGAGACTCCTCATAAGTACACTAAGAGTGACACTCTAAGAGACTTAGAAAATAGTGAAGCACGTTTAGCCTCCATGGCAGTTGGAACCCATTTCAATAAATGAGTTCTAGGAATTCTATCATGAGCAAACAAATTGTATGAGAGTCAAATTTTTAGTCACAAAGTCCTCCAAACTCAAAACATTAATTAATGAAGAAGATTCATTTTGAGAAATATGCATGAGAGTCAAATTTCTAATATCAAGTGCCTAGTGAAGTGTTCAATTAGGTTTAGTTCATTCAAAACACAAATAAATGAAGAAGCCATGTTTTAACAAATATGCATGAGAGTCAAATATCTAGTCTCAAATGTCTAGTGAAGTGTTCAAATAGAGTTAGTTCATTCAAAGCACAAATGAAGTGGTAGGAAGCAAATCAAAAGTCCAAAATTCCTAGCTTTGAGTTATCAAGTAGATTTTTAAAAAATTACGCAAATCCAATCCTATTCAATGTATACTATGTCATTTTAATATTTGAAGCAATTACTTTTGTGTAAAAAATAGTTGGTGATTTTCATAAAGTTTGAAAAATAAAACTTAAATAAGTCAAGTGAAAAAATGCATTAATTTTTTTACAATTACCATAACCAAAGACAAAATTATTAAGTTATAGACCCTTATTCTTTTATCCATAATAACACAAAAAACTTGATAGTAATTGGAAATTCAAGGGTATGTACAATAGGTATGAAAGATAAAACTCTTAAAAGACTCCTCATAAGTTAAAAGACTCCTCATAAGTTAATGTGGAGCTTTGGCTTGGTTCTTTGAAATTTAAAAAAATGAACTACGAGAAAGCAACGGGCATATTTATTTATATTTAGAAACCATAACCGTTCCCTCAAGAAAGGAACTAGCCGTTACACCGTTTTACCATGTTCTTCAAATAAATCATCCCTTATTTTTCTGTTAAGATGGGTACCGATGAAAACACCCATTTGCAGGAATTTTTTGATTGTTTCACGATGAAGGCGAGTATAGGTGGTGAAAATCATATTGTGGAGATCCATGAAGAGCAGATTTTCTTCTTCTTCTTCTCCGCAACAACCAGCAACCAGCCTAAGAAATTGCAGATAGCAGGGGCCGACTGTTTCTGCTCAAATTGTGGCAGAGGGAGGAGGAAATTGTTGGTATAACAGGATTCAGAGCATCATATCAGAAATTTGGTTCTCCCAGTTTTCCAGCTACTGCGGTTTCAAGATTTCCTTCCTTCAGAATTGATAGCAGTCCTTTTGGTCAATCATCTACTACCTTTGTTGGAACCTCAACTCTAACATCTGGGTGCAGCTCGACATTTGGAAGTACAATCATTTCTTCTCCTTCTCAGAATTCAGCATTCCTTGAGCAATGTTTTCTTAACCCCTGTTTTATTTTCTTCAAATTAATTTTTATTTTTAGTGTTGATGTTGGAATTGTTCTTTTCAAGTTTATAATGATTGTAACCATGAGTTGCTAGTTGACTGCAATATATTATCACCTTTATATATCCAACTAGTGATATCATTAACAAGCACTTTATATTGATGATTTTTCATTGTTTTCCACTGTATTTTGTAGTGTCCTCTAACTTGAAGATGAAACTAAATGAACTTGCAAATCTTATCGTAGTTGTTTTAATCCGATTCCTTTTCAGAACAAGGTCTCTACGTGAGTTGGAGTCCCTGCCTTAAGTAGTTCTGAGTGTAGGGAAAACAATATTATGAGTATTATGATTCTGCAACGTAAATTAAGACATGGCTAGTCACTTAAACTTGTGAGTAGAGAATGCTTGTGGAGATAACCTATTATGTTTCTCTGTGATGGTTTTTCAATAGTTGCTCAATCAGTTCTCAATGTAGAAACTAATACGCCTTTTGCTGATCATTAAAAATTAGTAGGAGTAACTTTGGAATATGCAAGAAAAATCTGCTTTATCAATTTGTAAGTAGCAACAACTTTGCAAGGTCCATGTATAACTCAAGTTTTATTGACTAAATTCTAGATTTGAAATAAGGAATATGCACATCAACTCAACTCAATTTTTAGAGTCAGTATCTAAGATCTTCCATCTTGAAGTTTGGAATGTCAATACTTCGGAGCAATCTATCCACTAAGAGGACTATTCTCTATGAAGTGCATGTAAATGCCTTGCCAATAGACAGCTATGCAAGTAATTTCTTGTAAAGGCCTTCCCAATACAGTCATGCAAGTAATTTCTTGTAAAGGCTTTGCCACACTATTTCCAATGAAGAAGCTACAATACCCAAGAGTTGAAAGTGAATTATTGACTTCAGTGGCCTCTTTCAGGCGTTCATCCTCATCACCCTAACTCTTCTGCGTGTTAAGTCAATTATTATTATAAGTTGTTCAACTTCCAAATTATCCTACATTTATTTGTACTTGCAAAAGTGCAATCACAAAAATTCCTTCACAATTTTCTACAATAGACACAGTACCTTTCTAAACCTGCCAAGTCAACCAGATTCAAGTGTCCAGTTATGTGATGAGTCACAAATTGACATTCCCACTATAAAACAATACCAAATATATTAATCAAAATGATAAACTAAAGCATATAGACCAATTTTTCGAATGTATGTAACAAAGATATCCAACTAAAACAGGAATGCCCTACAAGCCTTATATTTACCATTTTAAATAGAACTTTCAACAATTTGCTGCTCCTTTTACACAAAAAAAAGGGACAAAATTCCCATTTCACCTTCAACATCAAGTACAACTTTATCCTTGAAGAGAAATGAATTATGATAGATTACATTTTGGTAGCATTTCCTGCAAAAACAATATTTACATGTAAAACATCTAATTAGGCTTACTTGAAATTCAGTATCTGAGACTACATCCTTCAAAGCTCAGACATAACATGCAATAAAATGTGTTTACTCCAATAAAACAACAAATACAGACTATTTATTGACAAAAATTAGGTTCACATGGTATGCTGCAAACTAATAGTGGTTTATATCTATAACCACGGTGTTTGAGTCATGACACATTCACCACTTGCAGACAATTATTAACTGGATTTGATGGAATCACATTGCTCTACAAAAAAAAAAAACAGGGGACATTTTTCCTTGACTGCAACTTCAAACCCTATCTACTAATCGTGAATTCATAAACCTCTTGCATCACAAAATTACCAAGATAAATATTTTGCAAGGACAATAAGGCAAGGGAGATCAACAAAAGCCTGCTCACTCTTGGATGCGTGATTGCTGCTCTGGCTGAGCATTTAGGCCACATACCTTACAGGTATTGGACTGTAAGCCTGCAGTTTCTTATTCCATTTTCTCTTATTTCATATTCTTAGTATTTTCCTTGTCCAAACAGAGACAGCAAGCTGACAAGACTGTTGAGAGATTCTTTGGGTGGGAAAACAAAGACTTGCATTATTGCTACAGTTTCACCTTCAGTCCATTGTCTGGAAGAAACTCTTAGTACATTGGATTATGCTCATCGAGCTAAGAGTATCAAGAAAAAACCAGAGGTTTGCTGTTATTTCTTTGTCATGATGCATGCTTACAATTGTTATAAATTTTTTGCCTTCAATAATTGACTTAAGAATGTTTTGTTTGTGTATGCAGGTTAACCAGAAAATGATGAAGTCTTCTCTTATAAAGGATCTACATTCTGAGATCGACAGGCTTAAACAAGGTCTGCTTCTTGAACATTTCTATTATGGAGATTTCTTTTCAGCAAGTAAATTTTTTCCTATGAGTGGTATTTTTGCAATATATCAAATTATGTGATGATTTATTAGAATTCAATTGCTTAGTTTTGAATGGGTTAGTGAAGATTGACTCAAAACTATGCAGTTGAATTATGATAAATTATCATGTAATTTGATATACTGTGAAAACACCACTTATATGGAAATAATTGAGCTAGGGGGCTCTCTAATGAAATAAGGCACAACATTGGCTGCTGAAGGTTTTCCAAATGGGTAGCAAGACTAATTGAGTTCATTGTAGCGGGGAGCACTGTCAAGCATGCCTGAGCTGGTATTGGTATGGGTGACCTTCAGGGAGTGGGTGCTAAGTGGACCATGAGGGATGGGTTGTTATGAATCATTATACATGAATAATGGGTCGATGAAGATTGACTCAAAACTACAACTCACCAGTGAAAACAATTGAGAAAACAACAACGAACATAACTGAATAACAAATAGCTACAACATACCATTAACCTTTTGTTGTGATGGAGATTCTGCCTGCATCATTTCATGTGATTGAAACAAGAGGAGTATAAGTAGTGGCGACAACGACCACTGCAAGCAACACATTGTCAATGATCATAAATGCCAAGGGCATTTCCAATATGTTTCAAAGCAGTTGGGTATTTCCTCTTGACTCAGTAAGAAACTTCTACCTTTCAATCCCCATTCCACCTTTTACTGCCATGAATCTATATAGCCAATGCAAAAAAGAGACCTATAACATAGAGGCAGAAGCCAATGCAAAAAAGAGGGGCCTATAACATACAGATAGATGCCAATGCAAAGAAGAGGCCTTTTTTAATATAAGAAAAACTAGAATATCCAACTATTGCTACCAAGAACATGGCCCAACATTGTAGGTTCCCACAAATTCAAAACTATGATGTGGATGTTGCATTAAAGTTGCACCATGCTTGTTGCTCTTTGCCCATGTACTCAAGGAGAAGAACTTGTAACTAGTCCTTCAGCTAATGGAACTAGAGGCTGGTGGATAGACAATGGGGGCACTTGTTTTGAATGCATACTATCTAAACTAATAGGAGTTGCTTTCACATTTTTCCCAACATTTTTGCATTGTTAGTCCAGTATTATTTTGAATTCTAGAGGATGATTTCATAGATAGGTTGAGCCCCACTCAAGTTATTCAAGCTTCCTACAACCTCCTAATTTTTTGAGGCTTCTTCAAGGCACACAAGCAGAAGCTGCTTTACGAGTTGTATTGAAAGGACTTCTATTCTAACAAGACGATGGACAGATATTAGCTAATGCATGTGCTTGATAGGAGTTAATTCAAACAACAATTAATGTCTTAAATATATGTTGAGATGTATGCGTATGCATAGGAATTGAGGTCAAACACCATATTGAGGTGCACATAATTGTGAATACAATTTGTTTTGATGATTTCACAATACATAGGTGCACACTCCAATATAAGATATCTTTGTTTTTCTTCTATATAGAGGTGCACGTGCGATAAAGGGAAATTCAGGGTGCAAATTGAAAATTCCATTTTGCTTTGCGAGGCATGTGTGTGATAAGGGGAAATATGCATCTGTTTTGTGAATTCTGAATTGCATTGAGGAGGGCACACCTATCTAGGAGGAGGTAGATAATTGTTGCTAAGGATGCACATCTATGAATAGATAGTTGACCAGCATGTGAAAGAGGATAATCTGCTATGGAAGATGACGGCATCCATTTCAAATGGTTGCGATTATTCCATGCTAAAATAAGATTGCTATGTGTATTGGAGTGAGTAGCAATACAAGGAGTACAAACAGAATTATCTTTTTATAGCAGATTCAGTAGTGATATTTTTAGAAGATTTGGGCGCTTGATCAAGGAGTTGGTTTTCTGCTTATGTATAAGCTCTATATTCTTTATATCTTGTAAATAGCAGGTTTTTAAAGCAGAATGTAAAATAATGTCGGATTTACAAAACAGAGCAGGACTATCATCAACAGAATTCAGAAAACAAGGCAGAATTTAATAATAATAGAATTTGTTATAGCGATTTCAGAGTAAAATCAGCAAAATTGAGCAATTTAGAAGTCATGATTTGTATAAACAACATTAGCCTTAAGAAAAAATATAATCTGCCTTCACATTTCCTTAGAAATCTGAATTTTCATTATAAGAATATAGATTTGTAAGTAAACTACTTAAATGAATTTGAAGGATCCAAAAGACAAGAGAGTAAATTGTGAAACAATGCTTTTCATGTACTGTGCTAACGAGTGTGTCAAAGTTTCTGTATATTGTGGTGGAAATGTGCAAGTTACAGCTCTGGAGACAATGTTAGAATTTCTTCCTGAAATGGAAAAACAACTCCACAGTACACTGCTTTCTAGAAAACAAACTTATGCTTGTAGGTGATTATGTTTTCTGATTACGAATTGAAATTTCTGATCACCTTATCAATTTATTTAAATCTTAGAATCATTGTATAAACTAAAAAGAACAGAGCTACTGATAAACTAAAATATAGGTGGCAAGGAAAGCGATCTTTCCCAATTACCCACAACCAGAAATGTATACAATAACCATACTTTGTATTCAAAGTAGAAAGTTGCATCATAGCAAATCTATACCACGAACTTTCCAAGGAACTTACACTCAATGTTCCATTCCTTGAATACAAAGTCACGCAGGTATAATAAAACATAAAATACAGCTGCAACTTATTATAGTCTATATATTTTATGCTAATCTTGCATAACATCATGCAGCTTATACTAACTATAAAGCAGTAGAGAATATCATCATTTACAGTTGCAAGAGTTACATGTGCAGTTGGAGCCATACTTGCAATCATTCTCTGTTGCAACTGTCACACCATCCACATACCTGGATTATCAAAGCAACAACAAAATCAGTTTATGCCAATCTGAATGAATTAGACAACTCTAGCAATTCCATTTGGATGAATGGCTTATCCCATGTCTGAGGCAGAGCTGCCCAACCCAATTGCCTTTGAAACTGATCTCTCCCCAAATGTGAGATCAGGATAATACATTTCTAAATAAACAGCTCGAATGATAATTTCTATCTTTGTCCTACAATAGACGGACAAGACATCGATCTTAGGAGACGCCAATAGATTATGTGAAGCATCTTCAATGAAGAGTGGTTGAGTTAGAATCTTGCAAAAAAATATCATACAGAAAGTGAATGTACTGGGCCTTCAAACAGAGTTGAGAAATGCAAGGATAAAGGTCATGGAAGACTAGATAAGAGGAAGTTTCGCATTGTAGAAGAACCTGCTTCTTCAACAATTATTAGAGCAGTTGATGCATTTCAAGAAGATATTGAAGCATCCATCATTGATGAGGACGGTCTAATAGAGCTGAAATGTGCTTGGAAGGAGGGAAATTGCTTCAAATAATGAAGAAGGAAACCAACAAAACATCTGTTTTCCAAGCTGCTTATTTAGGTTATTTTGTGTTCTCTGTTCTCTACACAGTTTACATTGCAATGTTCTACATTACAGATAAAGTCTGTTTGATATCATTTCCTATTCCTTATGTTCCTTTGGAGTTCTCTATACATTTTAATGCAAGGTTTTCCATGATATATGCATATTGGTTTATACACAATCAACTCATGGTCCTGCCAAAACTATTTAAGGAGTGATGTTAACGATTAGAATGTTACGCCACACTTATCAGGATTGTCCTAGTTCAAAGCTTGGCTGCAGACAGGTAAGAACAAATCCCCAAGGCCAGGAGATCCCAGTGATCCATTGATTTATACCTGATTACAAAAGGAATCAACCCAACCTTTGAAACTGTAAAATCCCAACAGTCTTATGATTACCGCTTCCTAGCTGTCAAGAGAATATGCTTTTCTCTGGGCATTTTTGATGTCATTTAATGGAGAACGAGCTTGGAAGGCCTTGGCTATATAGAAATAGCATATTTCTACTTTTGCATTTTTTTAGTTTTTTGGAAAGACATTATTTGCCTCTTTGAGATTTTCTGCGTTGGAAATCCCCTTTCGATGCATTAGAGGGTACTTTATTTTATAGATTAGACTTTAGGATTCCATTATCACTGGGTGCATACCCACTGAGGTAAGCATTCCAACTTACTGCTAGACCACAGCTTGAGGAGTGGTTGCCTTTTTGACCTTTATAGAGGATATTATTCATGCACTATTTAATCAATTGTAATAGCCTAAGTTGAAGAATTTCAATTGCAAAAAGATCTTTCTTAAATCTACTTGTAGAGAATTGATTGTTTACTAATTTTTTTGACTTCGAGCAGGAATGAATATTCCCTGATTCTATTGATTGGTTGATTTTGGGCAGGAATCATAGTCAGCACAATACATTGTGCAGCAATACATAGCGGCAACTGGTTGTACAAAGTTTCAGAACTCGATTAAGAGTTCATATATGGTAGGCAAAGTCAAAATGGTATCTACAGAAAATGGGTGCTTTGTTTTGTGGCAAATGATGCCAGATATTTGGTCAATGGAGTTGGTTTTGGGGGACAGTAAAGTTCATGCTAGAAGCAACAGAAAAATTGTGTGGCGTCATAGGCCATGGCTTGGTTCGCATGCTGCAAAGGGTCCCGCTCGACCCCTGCATCGTGCTCTTCAGGTATGTCAGTCAATTGATTTAACATTGTTCACTAGTTTTATTTGACTGTTATCAAACTGGGCCTAGAGTTGGAAATTCTAGAAATCTGGTTGTTTCATTACAGTTCTATGTTGAGGTGGACTCAGCAATAAGTCGGGGTTCGGTAGTGTTCTCATGTTAATGTGACTGCATGCAGAGTAGGTTTAATCCCAAATAATAGTTCAATAGAATTGAATTATGAAAATGATTGTTTGCATCTTCAGGCTGGTTCAGTAATATAAAATATTTGACATTTTTGTATGAATCCATTTAAAACATTTGACATTTTTGTATGAATCCATTTAAAAATTCTTTCTTGTTCAATAATACTTGGAAAATCACCTACAATTCTCCATCTAAACCAATAAAACCAAAAATTTACTTTTCTTAGAGTAAATTTGTCTTTAACTAAGGTGTACTATTCTGTTAAAGCTACCCAGGATTTTCATTTGGCCTCTATCATTAGAGGTTTGTTTAAGGCACAACAATAATGGGCTTTTCTTCCCATATACCAGGAAATCTACTAGAACTTACAAATAATGGCCCCCTGTCACATCCCTCACTGTGTAGGAAAACAATAATAATAAAAAGCTATCAGAGGGGAGTATGGCAGCTTTTAGTTCCTTAAGGACAATTAGGAAATGACGTCCTAACAAAGGGTATGGACATCCATCCAAGCATAGAGGTATGAGGGATTTCGTGAAAAAATCTTATGCAAGGAAAACAAAGCTTTTAGTGACTAAATCTGTGATATTGTTCTTACAGCTGAGCAAGGCACAAGAGCACAGGGAATAGTAGATTTAGCATGGCTTTAGGGCATTATCAACAAGAGACTCCCATATTTCTGTAATGGATTCCTGGAGTGTTGGAAGTATATTATATACAGAATCCAAGGAAGAGGTGTACACACAAACACAGTCCAATCCATATTTCTATTTAAGAGTTCTAATTTGTTGTTTTCACATCTTGAATCGACAGTTGCTTGATTTAAGAGTTCATATTCAGTTTTGTATCTTTTTTATTCTTTATTTTTAATTTTGAATATTTTTGTTCTTTTTAGTTCATTTACAGAATTAAATAAATTTATTCATTACAAAAATGAACAAGTTATAATCTAAGATTCTTTAATTGAATTAATTGTGATGTTTAAAGTAGGAATATATCTTGAATATTTAGAAAAATTAATTTTTGAGATGCAAAATTATTTTTAAATAAATTTTCTAAAAATTATTATTTATTGTATTTATACTTGAATATTAAATTCCAATATTATGAAAGGCATAGTTATCAAATATCACCATTTAATGTTTGTTTCTTTACTTTTTCATTTAATGATTTACATTTTTATAAATAAATTTTCTGAAAATTATTATTTATTATGTTTATACTTGAATATTTAATTTCAATGAAAAATATTAAAATAATAATTAAAATCCTATGCTCTAACCTATACCCTATGAATCCTCATCAAAGGCACAATTACCAAAATATTGCCATTTAATGTTTATTTTTTTACTTTTTCATTTAATGATTTACTTTTTAGTTGAGGGAGGTTGGGAGGGAGAGAGAGATGGCAAGAGAGGGGGAGTGCTAGGGGCAGAAAGAGAGAGAGGGGGAGGGAGAGGGAGAGATCAGAGAGAGGGGGAGAGAGAGAGAAGGCGAGGGGGGGAAAGGGGAGAGAGAGAGGGGAAGGGAGAG
>CM021102.1:333274764-333417141 GCA_007115665.2 Sequoiadendron giganteum
ATGGGGAGGGGGAGGGGAAGGGGAGAGGGAGGGGAGGGGAGGGGAAGGGTAACTACAAGAGATCGGAAACCACTCTTAAACATCTTGAAACTATATACACTAAATATAGTTTCCTGACATAGAAAGATAAAAACAAAAAAGCAGAAAGAGTTTAAGGAAATATATTGTAAAAAATCATGAATCACATTTAGTGAGCATCAAATTGGTTGCATTGGGAAATACCAACTCTTAGGCTTGATCATCTGAGCCATTTGGTGAGCGCTTGCTAAATGGTCATTTCAGGTCAAAAACAAAAGTAACATATTTTTTGGGTCACAACATTGTGCACTTACACCTCCGAAAACACCAAATAATTTCATAAAGACACCATCCCACTCTTGATAATTCTTAAGAAATATATATATGTCTACCTTGCATAGCTTAAATTCATCAAGCATGAAGATATTGACCAAAATTATTTCTATATGGTTCTAGTTAATGCAGCTCTTGTTAGACATGACTTGAAGTGCTTGCGAGAGTGGGTATCCATGATATCACATTTCTTCGAGGCATTTATTGAAACAATTTGCTTGCCTTGTCTATGCTTCCACATTTTTATTTATGTCTAGCAGGGCACTTGTAACTACAACATATGATATATATAAGTGGTATATGAGATTCAATGGTTTTTAGGGAATTCATTTATGATATATGTTCTTGTTTCAGTCATCTTATTAGGTTATATTCTTGAAGGATTCTATGTTGTTTTGTCACCTCCTACATTGATTTTCTTGAATCCTACCCAAGAAGCCTTAGATGATGGTGTAGATGCATGCTAAAGGTAGATATCATAGTCATATAAGTAGGGAATAATGAAAAAATAATGGAAAAGATAGGAAAGAAGAGTATGAAATGCTTAGAAAAGAACCTAGAGGACAAAGGATACCAGACACACAAAGATGTTCATACACAATATAATTAAAACTAATGTGTAGGATATCATGAGATTAAACAGTTTCAATCCAACATATAAACCTAAAATTATTGTATAAAAGTCATGAAAATTCCTCACAAGCATGATAGTCCATGGAGAATGCAAAGGAAACATTACTAAAGTAGTTTCTTATGACAACTCTTCAACCTATGCAGGAGGGAAGAGATGTTTGTAGAAGGTTGAAGGATAAGATGAAGATATAGATGACTGTCAAGCATGAATAATAGAGACAAAGTCTTCAAAAGAATAAGAGATTGTGATGATACTGACAATAGCCTCTATCTAAGAGCAATAACAATCATTATAGCCATGGTGTTAAGAGGTAAAGAGTGAAAGTGGGAAATAATGAAGAAATATTTACAAAGGATAGTTAATAGACATGATTTAATATGAATATGTGATCAACTGATCAAAATCATAATGTGAAAAGCCAATGTAAAAGATGACAGACATTATAATAAAAGGATAGAGTTAATGCATTTGTAGAATCATTGCATAAAGTTTCAATTTAGAGGATTTGAAGGCATAGGTTACTTTTATTCAAGATGATGATGAAGTTCCTTCTTTGAAGGAACATCCAAGAGAATCAAAAGCCATAGGAAAACAATTTTTGGGTCAATGGGAGTAGTATCAAACTTTGACTCTTTATTGACCATTCATTCTCATAAAATGGAGTCTAATTCCCAAATTGGAAGGAGTCTATGGCACATCAACATACAAGACTTCAAGATATGTAGTGGGAAAAGAGAAAAAGGAGATCCCAAGCCCTAGGATAGGAGCAACGAGTAGAGAGCAAAGATTCAAGGAAATGGACTTCAAAGTAAGGCATGACACTTTCCTATAGATTCCCAAAAGGAGATCACAATCACGAGTATTCAAATAAATAATGTTAGTCCATGACATAATCATGAAGGGGGCATTGAAATTAATAATAATAGTGATAGGGTAGTATAATGGACTTTAAAAGATACATAAATACAAGTAACTGAGTAGTCAAGAGGGCTTTTAAAACATCATAAATCTTGTCAAGGGTACTTCATTGTCTTCAAAGTAGTATGGTAAACTAATAAATATTTCCATCTCACAAAGTTTCAAAAGAGGACAACCTACAAGTGTATTAAGGAGTACATGGACACTATCTCAAGGAGCTACCACATTCAATTTCAAGGGGTTTAATCACAGTCCACCTTGGACAGTTATAAAAACAATAAATTCAAAACTCAATAGATGACAATTCCAAGGCATTGTTAGAGTCTTCATGAAGAAAAATGTTAATGGAAGTGCTTATGACCTAGGGTAAGAATAATTCATGAGAATAGGGAACTTTTAAAGAGTAGAATGCATGAATGAACCACAATGAAAATTCACTATTAGAAGTTTCATGATATAGAGGATAGTAATCTTCAAGTGACAATAACACCAAAGGAGAGATCACAATGATAAGAAAGGTGCACTGGAAGGTGAAAATTTTCTTCAAAACATACAATTTCATTATTGATTGAGAGGATAGTTTCATCCTAAAGAAGATAGTGTTGAGGATAGTCATAAAGGTTGTCATAGTATTATCACAAAAGACATCTTTGTATAAGGGTAGTACTTATAACATAGGAAAACTAGAAAGCAAGATTAAAGCAATACAAAATCAAACTAACCTACATTAAACAACAAAGCACAAAGGAAATAGCCAAAATATAAACAATCTCACCAAATATCGATGTAGCTCCATGAATAATATCTATTATCCTTCTCCATTTTGTCGTGATAGTATTCTTGCCCTCAGATTTTCAATATGTGTGCAAGTGTAGCCTTGATGTATGTGATTATAGAAAAATATTGAAGATTAACAATTTCTTCCAAAAGTATTGATTTCAGGAGGAGGAATAATGGAAAAAGTTGGCCAATTTATAAAAAATTGGTTTTCGAACGATTGGCTCATATTCAAAAGAGAGATCAATGATCGGTATTGTTGAATGTCATGTGATGTGAGTTTTGTGTTAGTTAGAACGTGAGTTGGGAAATTCTGTAGGATAAAGATTAAATTAGAATAATAATTTAATCTGGTGTTAAAACTGTTTGAAAATAGACTGAATAAGAGTTCAAGATTAAATAAATGATTTAATCTTCAGTTGAAAGTCTTTGAAAATTAGAAAGATAAGAATTGAATGAAAATGATAAAGTTAGAATTTGACAACGATCTGTTCAAATGCACACATGAATTATTTAATTAAATAAAGATATTTAATTAATAAATATGTTCATGCATATGAGTTTTAACTAGATAACTGACTGGTTGTGACAGAGAGTCTCTTCGCAGAGACGATCAGGTATCGAATCAGGAGATGACTGATGGATTCAAATAGATCTCAAGTCAGATGGTGAGTGAATAGTTAGTTAAGTGGGCAATAGAAGAATGTGACCTAAATAACTCTTTTTATGAATTAAATGTTTATTTAATTCAACATTCGAAATTGAAAAGATTTAATTAAATAAATAATGATTTATTTAATTGATTGTTGAAAATGTTAATTGAATAATTAAATAGTTTGAAAATAATATTTAATTATAGTCGAAATATGATAAAAGGTAAATTAAATAATAATAAATTATTTAATTCAGAAAGATAATTAATTAATTAGCGACGTAATTAAATAAATAAGATTTATTTAACTAGTCAAAGTTGAATACATGTCATAATGAATTAATTAAATAATTAAAGGTTATTTAATTAATAGAAGAAAGATGTGTTTAGGAAATAATTAAATAACTAACATTATTTAATCGTGACCATGGACATTAGAAAATTACGTCGAAAGTGGTACTCACAGGCCTAGACCAATTTTCGATGTCTATAGTACTAGCTAAAAGGGACATTCAAGACAAGTGTTGAATAAATAGTAATGCCACGACCATGCATATTCCAATAACAACATGGCAGGAGCATAGACAAGGTAGTGAAGTGTTTGAAAAAATGCCTCAAAGAAATGTGGTTTCATGGTGATGGAATGCTATGACAAGCACATTGAGACCACATTTCTTTGAGGCATTTTTTCGAATAGTTCATTGCCTTGTCTATGCTATTGCTTATTATTATGCTTTGATAGATTTTTTCCAAGCATCCATACCTTGTTCAAAAGCACCTATTTTAGGATTTTAGCCATAGCAGCAAGGCAATGAACTGTTTGATAAAATGCTTTGGTAGATATGTATGAAAAATGTGGTAGCATAGACAAGGCAATGAACTGTTTGAAAAAATGCCTCAAAGAAACATGGTCTCATGGTGATGGAATGCCATCATAGTCCGTAGCAATTTGCTTGTCATGGAATTCCATCACCATGAGACCACATTTTTTTGAGACATTTTTTTTCAAACAGTTCATTTCCTTGTCTATGCTATTGCTAACTATTATTCTTTGATAGATTTTTTCCAAGCATCCATAACTTGTTTGAAAGCACTTGTTTTAGGCTTTGGTAGATATGTATGAAAAATGTGGTAGCATAGAGAAGGAAATAAAGTGTTTGATAAAATGCTTTGGTAGATATGTATGAAAAATGTGGTAGCATAGACAAGGCAGTGAACTGTTTGAAAAAATGCCTCAAAGAAATGTGGTCTCATGGAATGCCATGACAAGAAAATGCAATTGACAACTGCTCCTAGTTATTAGTTATGCAATGTGACGTAATTGCATAACTGCTTAGGTTGTCTTTGTAAAAACTATATTGTAATTGAAATTTTATCATTTATCAACATCCATTTATTAACTATGCAATGTGAAGTAATGATTTGAGTTTGAAAGATGTGCAATGCAATGTAATCAACAATATGAATATAAACTACAAAAAATCTAGTTCTTACAATTCATCAGTTAAAATCTTTATTTTATTTTCTCTATATATCTTTATGTTATGAAAATTCCTTTCAATTTCAAGAATTTTTTTTTTATCTCTTGTTCTATAATTTTTTACATTTTTTTAAATTTGATTTTTTCTATAATTTTCTCAAATTTTTCATGATTTTTTTCAAAAAATCTTATACTTTTGGTTTGTCGATTTTTTCCCCAAAAGATTTTTGCTGCTATGGTATTAATGATTTATGAGGTAGCCTTATAGATCATAGTTGAAGAGATGAAGGCAGCTCATTCTTCACCATGATTAAATGCAACATATTAGAGTGGCAGTGACCTTGATACATGACTATGATTAGTCTTTATGATTGAGAATAAGACCTTATGACAATCCATTTGAATGTAATAGAGACTTTTTTAAGGAAAAAGGGATGATAAGGACTACGGCTTATAATTTATAGCAATGATTTATGAGATTCCTTCATGGCAAGAACATAATATGTAGCTCAGTGACATTTGTAAATTCAATCTATGGTAAGAAGAATGACAATCACTTGAGGTGTGACAGTCAAAAAGAGGCTAAGCAGTGACAAGATAATGAAGCTCAAACTTTGCATAGTAAAGTGGAGATTTTAACAGTGAGTTTCCTTACCCCCTTGCTGACCTTAAGGGTTTTTCAAATGCTATTGATAGTGTTAGATAAGGCAAATGCAATCAAGGAATGATTGTCCAAATGAAGTAATAGTAGTAATCATAGGTTCAATGTTTCTTCTTAGCCATTGTATAATGGAGGTAGTGGATTGCATGCTTGAGAAGTGTTTTGAGAGTCATCAAATATGGGAGAATAGTGAATAATACCTTGTGGAATTTGAAGTAGTGACAATAAGGTTGGAGGATCTTAAGACCCACAATACCATGAAACAATGAGTCCCCTATAGTAAGTAAGTAAGCAGTCTATAGGGCATAGTTTGATTTTATAGAAGGATGCTCATGAAAGGAATCTTCAAGTGACAGTGAGTGATTTATTTGAGATTGCAGCTAAGGGTGCAATATCCACTCTTAAGGGTAATTAGCAAACCATTAAATGTGTGAGAAAATCAAACCCTACACAACAAATAATTCACAATGTTATCTTGCATAATGCCTTGAGTTTGAAGATAAAAATATCATTGTATCTTGATGAAAGTAGTGACCTTAATGGTCAATCATTGGCAACCATGATTTGAAAACATGATATTGTGCTTATGGAGGTAGCATTTTAAGCAAGGTAGTGAGTGGTGGTTTGAAACAACATGGCGGGTATGAAGGACTTGCTTTATATGCATACTATGTAGTCTAGCTTAAGACAACGTTCTTAGAGGAGATTGAAGGTGGATTATGGAACTCAATGGTTACCATGATAAAGATTAAAGAAAAGACTAAGATCTATTTAAAATCCACTATCATGAAGATATTAAAGATGTCACATGCAAAACCCTAGCAACTAGAGTAATGAATACAATGTCAAAGAGGATAGTGAGCTAGGGCAGATTTAGGATATCTCCACATTATCTAATCACAAGAAATTTATTTATCTTTTAAAATTAAAAGAAATCATTCTAAACCCTATATAGGATACATTGATACTTCAAAATCATCTAAAGGAAATTGAAATTATGCAAATATATGTTAATTAAATTCTTGGATTATAAACAATAGTGTGAAAAATGTAACCCTTGTTGAGTAGAGAAGGAATGAGATAAGAAGCAACAAATCCTATGCCTCCTATCACACATATATCCTTACGATTCTTTCTCATTTTTTATTGAAACACTTCTCCATTTTGGTGGGCTACTCCTGAAAATAAGGTTTTGATGAAGGTTTTAGAGTATGTTTATTAAAATGAAAACTCCGTTTTGGTGGGGTACACTTGAAAATAAGATTTCAACAAAAGTTTTAGAGTATGTTTATTAAATTTTTAGAGTATTTTGGTGGGCTATTGATTCTTGATTCATTGAATGATTTATTCAAATAGATTGTGACTAAATAAATGACTAACTATTTAGTCATTTTTATTTGTGTGACTAAATAATTTTTTAGTTAACGACCAAATTAGTCATTTATTTACTTATTTATAGCTAAGTTACAAAAAATTAGTAGAATTTAGTCATTTTTAGTTTTTGTGACTAAAATTTTTAGTCACGTAGTCATTTATTTGTCAAATTCTACTAGTGAGTTGCCTTTGATCACCCTAAGTGTCTGGAAAGTGTGAAATTTGTCTTTGATTTAGCAGGTGAAGGAGAGGTCACCGATGCTAATGGAAGACCACAAGGTAAGCTTCCTCTCGATACCATTGTGATTGCTCCAAATTTTGATATGCTAGATTCTATTCACAAAGAGAGGGGTAGATTCTCTAAGGTCGTAGTTTTCATGGCTACCATCAATATGGAGAATCTCCCCGCT
The DNA here is from genome assembly GCA_007115665.2 of Sequoiadendron giganteum. NCBI lineage: Eukaryota > Viridiplantae > Streptophyta > Pinopsida > Cupressales > Cupressaceae > Sequoiadendron > Sequoiadendron giganteum. Next base: position 333,282,022 of record CM021102.1, read on the forward strand.
AAAAAATATTTAGACAATTGGTTTAATTTTGTGTGCAATAAAAATTTAAGTGTGCAAATTTCTTTGTGTCGAATGATTCAAAAGGGCCTTTTCTTAATATATTTCAAAAGTCATGAAATGCAAACAAAGATTTTAAAAAAACCCTATTGGAGTGTTGGAAAATTTACGCTTAGGGTCTTATCCTGGTCACTAGCTGCCAACTGTGATTAAATCCTCACCCTATCTAGTCCTAGATGGATATTAATTAAGAATATTCCTCAAGATTTGTGGTCTTTTATCCCACAAATTGTTGAACCATTTGGGAATGTGATCAAGGTAGATAGGCCCAAGGTTACATTACCAAACCTAAACACTAGGTTTCTTGCTTCTCTCAACTTGAGGGTGGAAATGCTTGGAAATATTGGTCTTAAAATTGAAGGCACTATCCATATCTACCCTATCAAAGTGTTGGGTAAAATTGGTGTGTGTTATCTTTGTAGGAAGGAAGGACATATGAGAAAAAATGTCCTATGATTCAAGGTGGTAGCACTCACCCTGTTTCTAAGTAGCTTGCTGGCGTAAACAAAATGGCTTCTTTAGTTGAGAAGTGTTGGGAATAGGATGCCATTTAATTGCATTCTAAACATACTTCATGCATCTCCTAAGTCTTTGGACTGTGTTTCACAACACTAGGATTAGGAAGAGATTAATTTGGAATGAAAAAACATTTAATTTGACATTTGTAGTTATTCCTAAATAATAGGAGCATGTAGGGATTCCTTGGGAGAGATCCTACAAAATAAGAGAACATGGGTGCCTACATGGGAGGTGGGATCCACCTTGGTTCAGTTAACTGGTTGGTGAACTGAGTACACTTCATAAATGCATCCTAGGTTCTTACAAAATAGGAGTTTTTATTTATGCATGTTGAGTTTCTATAAAATAGGGATTGATGTTTACAAGGTTCAGTTTAGTTTAGTTCAATTCAATTCAGTTATGTTTCTCAATTCAATTCAGTTATGTTTCAGTTATCTTCAGTTGCATGTTATTTAATTTCAGTGACTTGAGTTGTATGTTCAAATAACAGGTGGATACATTCAGTTAACAGATGGAGGATCATTCATGCATATTGTTTTCCATGAATTGGTGATAGATGTGTTTTAGTTAACAAAGATTAACTTGGGCCCACCTTGGGCACCCAAGTTGGCATCTTTGAGTTACAACTATTGCATGGAAAATATATTTTCAATGATCAATTAAGTGGGACCCAGTTTGGGCACCTACTTTGAGGATGTGCTTCAATAAGATATTTTTGACAACTATGAGGTTAACGATTCAGTGTTGGGCACCAACTTTGAGGGAGACTCTTGTTTGACTTGTGCATGCATATGAGAACCCAACGTGGCAACCCTAGGCATAGATTTTATCAAGAGGCTTTGTGATTATATATTTGATAACTCTTATGAGTTTGTAAGAAAGAATATTATCTATTATTGCAGTAATTTTATGAGAAAATATTGTAAGTTGTGAAGTAGATTTATTGAAGACAAAAGAAGCATATCAAGGAGAATTGGATCAATGTTATTTTAATCTTAATAAAAGGTTAAATAATACAAGCAAGACCAATTCTGGTGGAGTTTTTTCCCAAAAGGGTTTCTCCATGTACATACTGTGTCCTTTCTATTTTGTCTTATATTTCTTCTACAAGCTTCTGTCTACTTTCTACAACATTAAAATTGATCTAATTCAAGATTAATCATACACAAGAGATTGTGAAAAAGAATACTAAAGTTAAATCTATAGTTACATGGGATTTACAAATTTTAAATTACATTTTTACTACAGTCTTACCTTCATTTTCAACAAGAAGGAGGCAGTTTCTGGTGAGGGCCTCATGCCATCCTTCAGCTCAAAGGCTTCTCCTTTTTTTCATCCCCCTCGGGTTGGGACCCTGTCTCTCCCTCCCTACCCAATATCAACCATTCCTCCTTTTTTTCTTCCCCTGTCGCTATCCCCTCTCTATTGCCTTACCTAACCATGGTCTCTACCCATAATATTTTCTCTCCTCTAATTGACAATGTTCCCATGTCTTCCCTTGGCATGCCTTCCTCTTCACAGGGCCCTTCCCATGGTTTCTAAATTTAGAGTAGAATGAGGATTTTGTCTTGTTGCAAGAGCTCAAGGTTGTGGGTTTCTTGCTCAAGACCAATTTAAAATTCATTTAGGGAAACTCCTTGGCCTTGGCTTCCAAGCATGAAAAAGGTAAAGGTATTTCCATCTTGGTGGGTCATAAAAGGACACCCTACCTTACCAATTCAATGGTCTCTCCCTACAATAGGGTAGTTTGGTCCACCTTTGAGAGGGGTGATGCCAAGTTTGGTATTTGTTCCTCCAAATGACTATCTTTTTAAGAGTGAATTGTGGAGGTGTTTAATTATACTCCTAGAAGTCCCTTGGGTGATAGGTGGTGATTTTAACATGATAGAGAACAAGGAAGATAAAAAGGGTGGCATGAATATGGACTGGAAAGGGAATGAAATACATTATTGGCTTCAAATGAAGAACAAGCTTAATATTCTTGACCCCCTGGAAGGTATGAAACAAGAAAGCAATGGTGTGTGGTTTATTTGGTGTAATTCTCAGAAGGGAAGCAATATGATCTATAGTAGGTTGGACAAGTTTTATACCAACAAGGATTTATGTTGTTTTGAACCTTTCAATGAAGGAAACAAAATTTTGGTTTAACCTTACACTATCTTATATCATCATCCAATTAAAGCTAGGATATCCATAAACAATCGTGTCAAAATCAGTCCCAAGAACAGGGACATTTTCATCCTTAACACTAGCTTGTTAAGGGACAAAGATTGCATTGAGGTTGTGAGTACCTTGCGAGTATCAATAGGTGGATGCTGAAAGACTCTAGCCCCATTAAAAGATGAAATCAAAATGTTAAATCTTGGAGATTTATTTTCCAAACAATTAGAAAAAAGAGGGAATTGGATAGGAAGAGGGAAGAAAACCGACTCCAAGATGAGTTATTACCTGTTGAAAAAAAATCCAAGATAGGCATATTGATGTGCAACTTTATGAGGAGCTTAATAAGGTTAAATCCTCACTAAGGAAACTACAAGCTAGTAAGATATAGGGGCTTAAGGTTAGGTCCAAGCTCAATTGGCTATGCAATGGGGAGAAAGGCTCAAAATTATTCTATGGATATATTAAAGAAAAAATCATGAAAGATAAAATAGACCAGATTTGCCATAATGGCGTGACACAAAACAAAATACATCTTGTAGCAGTTTACACTATTCTATAAAGATCTCTTCAGATCTAAGGATAAGGGAGAAAGCTTCTTGGAGGCTATAAATAAACATAAGAGTTTAATGCCTGAAAAATCTCTAAAGAGGACAAGAAGGTGATACTTTCTATTGCTATAACCAAAGAGGATATTAAAAGAGCAATACTATCCATGAGTAATGATAATAAATCTCTAGGGATAGATGGGATCCCAATGGATTTCTACAAAGTCTGAATTGATTGGATTTATGAGGACCTATACTAGGACTACATGGAGGCCCTTACTAAAGGTTCCTTGGGTCCCTGTATCAACCATAGCCTTATAAAATTGCTACCTAAAGAAGGGGACAAAACCTTGATTAAGAACTAGAGGCCTATTACCCCTTTGAATGTTTCCTACAAGCTACTTGCAAAAGTTTTAGCCTTAAGGCTAACCAATATCCTTCCCAAATTCATAAACTCCACTCGAATTGGGTTTATTAAAGGGATATATATATCCTTGAAAACTTGATTACTAGCTAGGAGGCTTTAGATTGGGCCAAGAGGTCTTAACCAAATGTGGCAATGCTTGTTGGATTTTGAGATGGCTTATGAAAAAGTGGAGTGGCCCTTTTTAAAAATGGCTCTGGAAGCCTTCGGGTTTGCACATGAATTTACTAAAATGATCACAACTCTCCTTATTGATGCCTCTACTTTGAAAGAGGTGAAGGAATCCAAGTCTGAAGCTATTCAATTGGAAATATCAATTAGGCAGGGGTTCCCCATTGCCCCTGCCTTGTTTGTTATTTCATTAGATGCTCTTCACTACCTACTAAGAGAAAATTGTGCTTCTCCTAAAGTGAGGGGGTGATCCTACTTGATAATAGTGAGCTCCTAAATATTCAATTTTATGATGACACTTCTATCTTTGTGGAATTGGAGGAAGACAAATTGGTCAAGCTAATGGCAAAACTTGATCTATTATGCCTAGCCTCTAGGGCTAGGATCTCAAAGGCTAAATCTATTTTACTAGGATGGCTTGATACCCCTCCCAATTGGATGCATAATTTTGACCTCCAATGGGGGGGCCACAGGAAGATAAGGTACTTGGGGATCCCCTTCTCAGTTTCAACCAACCTAAAGGATATGTGGCAATGGCTAAAATCCAAGATAGACAAGAAGTTGGATGGTGGAATAGGAACTATTTGTCTCTGTAAGTGTGAATAAGTAAATAACTAAAATAACTAAAAACACTTCTTAATGAAACATTATATCAAGATTTAACAACAATTAACTAATTTAAAGCACAAAAAACTTGAAAGCGTCTCATTGTTTCCTATCTCCAAAGATTTATTAAATCATAGAGGGCTCTTAGATTTGGTAAGCAATGTGATTGTTAAAATGCCAATTTAGAGAATGGAATGATGTTAAATGCAATGATCTACTTCTATATGGTGATTTCTAAATGGTATTGATGCTAATAGCCATGATATGAATTCTACTAATGCTATGATTGCTATGATGCTAAGATGCTATTGCTATGATGCTTGATTTCTTTTCCTGTAGAGTAAGTTTACACAAATATGGGATCTATTTCCTATGGTGAAAGGTTGTATTTATAGATTCATGGCAGCACATTTGCATAGAGGCAACACAACAAGGGCTTGGATTCAATTTGGAGGATTAAATGGTGAGAGATGGAGAAGCTTGAGCTGATCATGGGAATGGTTCCTCCCCATGAAAACATCAGGCCAAATGATAAGAAGAATCAGAGGAAGGAGATTGAAGAGGATTTCCTGCAAATTTGTCTCCAAAGCTTTCCCATGAATGCCAATTGAATTAATTAGATATGAAATATCTAATTTTATTAGTGAGTGAATAGAAGAAATTTCCCTTTATTTGAATATTTTAATTTAGCAAAATAAGATATTTAATTAAATAAAACAAATATTTGACATTTGCTTATTTAATAAAAAAAGGATATGATAATTAAATACTTTATGATATCTTTATTTAATTAAGAGGAAATATGATAAGATAATTAAATAATACAAATTTTGAAGTTTGCTTATTTAATCAAGATAGAATAAATGAATAAAATATAGAAGAAAATAATAATGATAATAATTAAATAAATCAAAGTACTTAAATTTGTTTATTTAATTAAGAGGAAATAATATGATAAAAATAAAAGAATTAATAGTGAACTTAATATAAATAAATATTTCTATTTATTTATTAAGTCGATGAATTTAACTATGATAATTAAATAAAACAAAGTGAAATTCGTTTATTTAATTAAGACAAAAATAATAGAATAGGGATTAAAGAATTTAAGATGAACTATATAAATAAATATTTCTATTTATTTCATAGTAGAGGAATTTAGGGTAATTAATCAAGTAAGTCGTATTTAATTAATTAGATTGTCCAGACCATTTTTAGGTGTATACATTTTTCTCCTCTTTAAAGTGATTTGTTTATACATTGCTTCAAAGAGAATTTTGTTGTTGCTGCTATTATCGACAAAAAAAATCAGTATGCCCCAGACATTGATTTTCAGGTGATTGATGAATATATGCCCCCTTGGGAGATAAATTAATTATTTTTTGATTTGTTTGGATTTTTTGGAAATTTTGAATTTTTTAATGATTTGATGAAGATTTGTTGGTGAAATAATTTATCTCAAGATTAAAAATGTAGAAATTTTGGCCTTAGATGAATTGGAATTAATTTCCCTTGAGAAAAATAAATAAATCCCATTAAAATAACCTATAAATGTTCAAAAAGGTCATTTTCAAATGCATTTGTACATGTGAGCTTTAAAATCTTGTGAGAGAGAGCAATTGGAGAAAAATGTTGATTCCCTACCACACCCATCGGTTTGAGCGTGTGCGACGCCACCAATGCCCTGCCATTTACGGACCTCTGGTACATACCCATAAACCTCCTCGTGTTTAGTGCATTCTTGTTTTTCGTGCAATTTTCTACATTTTGAATTTTTTCGTAGTTTAGCACTTCAACCAATGCGCTGTAGCACTTCAACACTTTGGTAAAGTGCTCCTAGGGTTTGTTTAAGTGCTTCAAAGAATTAGTGCTTTGATTAGATAATTAAGCGCTTCAATAGGATAGACTAGCACTATAAAAACATTAGCGCTTTGATTAGGTAATTTAACGCTTTAAAAAACATTAACGCTTTGATAAGTAATTGTAGCTCTTCGAGGGATTTAGTGCTTCGAGCTACTGTTCCAGTGCTTTGACCACCTAAAATAACGCTTTGAATGATGTGGTGCTTTGATAGTTTATTCTAGTGCTTTTGACTGATGAAATGGCACTTCTGATATTTTAGCACCTTGAATGCCTATTTTAATGCATCTAAGTTAGATTTGATAAAATTTGTCAAATTTGTCCTTGAGTTTGTCGATTCTGATCATGTCATCCATTTGGTTTGATATGATTTGATGATTTGAATAACCTTGATGATGTTCAACCTCATGATTAGTGAGGTTTTGATGATTGATAGACAAGAATTATCCTCGTGATAGGTGAGGAATATTTACAAATGTGATGAACCTTATGATAGGCGAGGTTGATTACAAATGTGATGAACCTCATGAGAGGCAAGGTACATTTAAATATTGATAATGATGACCTCATGATAGGCGAGGATTGATGATGCTTGCTCATGAGTTTTGATCAAAATTCACACCAAGAGCTGATTAGATTTGATAGGATAATTGACATGTGATATTTTTACCAAGTGTACTGATTTTGAACATTTCATGATGATAGGAGCATTTGGATAACCTCTAGATACGAGAGTGTTTTTAGTGGACGTTCAACTTGATACCACAACTTACACCACAAGAGACACAGATCATTATTCGATGTGGACTAGCTTAACTTCTTGACATGCCTTATATTAGGATTAATCAAGGTCTCCTCATAGCATTAGTAGAGTGGTGGCACAATGACCATAACACCTTCTACCTACCCACTGGTGAGATGATAGTCACCCCAGAGGATGTCTAGCAGATTTTATGGATACCGTTTGTTGGGGAGGTCATAGTATATGATTCATAGGAGGTGGGTGGGACAGATGCTCTTCGTAGAGTTTTTCAAGATCCTCATATTGCTGGGATTTGGATCCCATGGAAGGAGATGGTGGATGCATATGCCACCCTACCTCCAGTTCTTGCAGGATTCATTGGAGGGTTCCTTTGTCCTGATCGCAGGTCAAAGGGACTATCTGTTGGATGGGGCCACGTACTAGAGAGCATGGTCATGCACGGGACTAGATATGCTTAGGGGATGTGCATGTTGGCACATCTATATCATGATTTACATGAAATTATATATTTGAGAGGGCATAGCTTATCATTGGGAGCCACTTTGCTTCAGGTGTGGGCATGGGAGCATATTGTTGTCACACGACCAATGCTAGTATGAGAGAGAACTACCACTAGGCCATATGTTTTCAAATATAGAGGTCGACTTACCCAATCTAGGACAAGTAAGTTGGAACATTGGAGGCATGTTTTGGATGACCTAGAGGCTATGACATGGCGTCCATATTTGGATTATGAGAATTGGGATGAGGATGATGCAAAGCTAGGTTATTTATGTGATTCTATGTACCTAATTGGCATGACCCACTTAATATTAGAGAGATTTCTACTTCGAAGAGTTTATAGACAGTATGGGATTGTTCAGTGCATGCCACAGAGCATTGCACATTATGCCTGATGATAGAGTGATGCAACAGATTGGGGACCATGTTTGTTGTATGATACTATAGTAGAGGGACACCGTGCCCTAAAACCTTCAGCCTGGGACATGCGTCATGATATTGCACAGGCACTAGTGACTGTAGAGTATGCATAGTATCTTGCATTACATCCATGCCCGTAGATTACTAAACCTAATGAGTGAGTACCATTACCCATGGAGGAGGAGGTTGTTGTTGCACCTGGTCACTGATGGAGGCGAGAGGAGGATGTGGAGGAGGAGAAGGATGTTGGTGAGGAGGAGGGAAGTGGTGATGAGAACAGTGGAGATGAGGATAATGATGAGGACAATAGTGATGATGGAGATGAAGAAGGGGATGGTGGCAGAGGGGATGTGGCAGGTAGTACAGGTCCATCTACTAGTGTGCCTCATAAGAGGCAAGTAGTGCTTACATCCTCTACAGATCGCCATCTTATAGGTTCAAATACAGATGTTACAGGGTCAGCTGGCTCAGAAACATGGGTTGTTAGCTCAGACCCAAATGCAGATGCAGACCCAAGCCTAGGCTCATGCATAGGCTATTGCACAGGTATAGGGATAGTTGGAGGAAGCTGCATAGATGCATATTTCCATATTGATAGTGGAGCGGGATAGTGCTAGGAAGATTGTAGAGTAGGTACAAGGTACTGTAGAGAGATTACAACAGATAGCTGATGGTACTACTATTGGTGACTATATGAGGGAGGTTCTTCGTGTGGGTCAGGAGGCAGAATTTTATAGAGGTAAATACCATGATGTTATTCCTTTTGAGTGGAGAGTTAGTTATGCCCCATCATGATTAGGTAGGACCCATTCTCAGACCGTTAGTGAGGGTGTTACTGAGCCACCATGTAGAGATCTAGGAAGTCTCGGTCTATTTGGTGGTGGAGGTACTGGTCCATCTGGTGGAGTAGGTACTAGTCCTAAGATGCCTGCATCATCTGGTAGTAGTAGATCCTAGCTGTTTGATGTAATTTGTGATAAAATGAGACATGATGTATACTCCAGTTCAACCAATTTTTATGTTGTATCTCTTTTATTTCAGACTTCATTGTATACTTGACATTTATGATTTTTTGAGATTTATATGATATGCAACAAAATTTTATCAATCTATGATGTGTTCTATTATGATTCTATGATGGATGCATTCATTTTCCCTGTTCTATATGCCATGTGATGATTTACATGATATGTTGTATATGTGTTTATGATTAGGATGATATGATATGGTTTATGATGTTCTATTTAATGATGATGTTTGGATGTATGATACATGGATGCATGATGATTTTTATTTTATATGATGATGTGTCTATATACATGGATGCAGATGTAATGGTTTAAATAATTTATTGATATGCTATTTAAATTGGATGTGTGCATTTTTATGTTGATGTAAATGTAGATTTATGACGTAATAAATGGATGATAATGATGTATGATAATAAAAGGATGAATGAAATGCAATGATATGATGTTATAAATGAAAATTCCATGATAAATGAAATGATGAATGATATGTTATATGAGAAATGATTGATGGGTGAATGAAATACAATGATATGATGTTATAAATGTATGATAAATGAAATGATGAATGATATATGTTATATGAGAAATGATTGATGGATAAATGAAATGATATGATTTATTTTTGAAATGTTCTTTTATAACTTTTATGTGATACGAAAAATATGATATGATGAATGCAAAATTATTTGATTCAAATGTATGAATGATGAAATGAGAAATAAAATTTTTCTAATGTATGCAAATGAAAATGGTGATGCAACTGTATGATCATGATGATGTTTTTATTAACATCAAGTATACTCAATCTATTATGAGAAAAGATAATCATCAATTTGAATCCTTCACGACCTTTTGTAACAAAACACTTTGCAGATGTAAAAACTATTATGAATGTAATCTAATTTTATCATGCACACCTATATGAAAAAATATCGGCATTCTAATAGTACTTTTGTACTTTGTACCATCATAGAGCTTTAAAAATGTTGAAGGTGGGTAAAAGCATTAATGGTATATTTTAGACCAATGACAACCTGAGTACTACTTTCATGATTTTGATATTGCAAGTGAACACAAGCATCTAGGTATAATTAAACCAAGTTGACCTGAGAAATTCTTACGTAAATAGACAAGGATTAATTATTTTAGTATGTGAATTTTGAATGTCATCAATGATACATTTGTGGAGCACGTCTCACGAAAATTCACACAATAAATAATTAATTCACAAACAACAGACAAATGAAAATATAATTCTCCTTCCTTGTTTCTCTAGTTCAATACATCATCGAGTTGCTCCAAAGAAATGATAACAAATAATCAAAGTACAACATATCCAGCATTTACTTAAAGTGTTTCAACCATTAGATAGATTAGATCATCCATCCTGATTTTATGATGTTTTTGTGATTTTATGAGATTTGAAATCAAACCTAACCTAAAGACCTATCTTAGGTGCCTCGGGGGCTGATCAAAGATTAGCCTTGCCTACATTATACATGCAGAGACCACATAGTTTGACTAACAAAGACTCATGTTTTTTACTTTTTGAGACTGACTTTTTTGACTTGTTTCAGATTTTTTGTTGGGATACAGATGGGCGGGTGCATGGAAATGGGTAGCAATTTCGTGAACACCCTAAAAAAAAGGTTTGAAAACCATAACGCGCTCACGTTATGTCTCCATTAAGCCTAGGCTAGGTCTCGGCAGCTACAAAGAAATAACACAAGCGCGTTATAACGCGCTCACGTTATTTATTGTTAAAAGAAAAAAAACAAATTCAAATCTTTCATTTGCATTTCGATAGGTTTTTTTGTTGCACCCGTGGCCAAAAAACCCACAATATCGCACTTGCGTTCTAAGAGGAGAATCTCTTCACCAACAATCCCTATTTCTTAACAACGATGGCGCCACAATGATGAGGAGCTGTGAGAGGTAAGGATTCTATGGTTTTTGTTTTGAATTTGTTAGTTTTAGGTTGAATTTTTAGGAGATGCAAATCAACCTGCAAACCCTCAAAATCCTCAATAGGAAGACCAACCAAATCCTCAAGATCAAAATCAACCACAACATCAACCTCCTCCACCAATCACTCAACACCCTTTTGGCACTCAACAAAATTTAATGAGTGAAATTGAGAACAACAAAAAAAAAATTGGGGATTTGATCAATTAGTTTAGTGATCCTAATGGTTCAACCACAGAAAGAATCACCCTAGCAAATTCATTGAAAGATATGTTAGAAAATGTAGATTCAATTAGCAAACAAATAACTGGATGGGAAGATAGGAGGTAGGCGGCTAGGGACTATTATGCAAATAAACTATCAGTCAAGGATGTGAAGGATTTAAAAATTACAAAAGGTGATTTGTGCTCATTATTCACCGACCCATGCACAAATCAAAATATTACCCTCAATGTGAAGAGGTTTCCTATCCATTAGTACCACCACTGATAGATTAGGGACCAGTTTTATGATAGGTGGTACATGTTTTTTGATTACCCACCTGCGATATTTCCTTAGTAAACTATACAATGAGTTCATATTGAACAAAATCCCAAATTATTTTGATATGAGGTATTTCCAGAGGAGAGGTGGGGGGTCAGCTCAGGATAGACCTGGTGCACAGCCGGATCCTACATGGCAAGGTAGACAAGCTCTTGCTAGGCCACCTCGTGAGCACATTGTTATACCTTGTGTTATGAAGGAAAGTGCTGACGTAGAGACATTGCAGGAAATCGACACTTTGACCCAGAGTGTCATCCATCATACTAGCCCTATTCTACAGTGCCATCCAGGGGAGTCTTTGAGTGGTGGCCTTTGAACACATGTGTGTCAATCTTGCGGGGCTACTTGTTCACATGACCCCACCGACTCTCAGAGGGCAGCTGACATTTTGCATGAGACATATGGCATTGATAGTCAGGTAAAATTTAGTGCATACGTTCATTGAATTTAATTTATTAAATTTTGATTTTGAAATGCAAGATTAACTAAAAATGGGATGATCCCACAATAGTGGTTTACAATTTTTGGCCAAACTGGACACTGAAATTATTATTATTAATTAAATCTTCATATTCGAGAACCTATAGCGGCTAAACCGCGAGGAATTTGAAGATGATGCAAACAAGAGTCTCATCAAATTTTGTCTATAGATTCTAAAAATATTTTTTTCAAAATTTTTGGAATAAGATTGCAGTTCCTTTTCCATCTCCCACGAAAACTGGTTTTTTTCAGAAAACAACATTTTAAAAAAGTGATGCTCACCGTATACAACATAACTTTTTTTGTATGAAGAATAAAATTATAATTTTTTTGAATTTAGATTTGTAACTATGATATATAGCACTTTCATTTGGTCTCATATTTTTTTATTGAATATTTTTTCCTTAATAGAGTTTTGAAGTCAAACCAATTGCAATTCAGACATAGACGAACTGTATACAACATAACTTTTTTTGTATGTATCGAAATTCAATTTTTTTTTTTAATGGATCAAGGACATAAATACCCAACACAAATATATTTAAAAAAAAAAAATTTTGATAATTTGATATTTTTCCACATGTGCAAAACAAAGAGCTTGATTTTCAGTGAAAAACCTATGTTTAATAAAACTAAAAAAACACATACATAATAAAACCAAAACATATTAGAATTATATTCATGGGATAGCTAATTTTGAGGACTACCATAATCATTTGAAATAAATTTTAAATGAATTAATTTGATCCCCCAAAAGGTAAATTAAAAGTGATTTTTTATCAGTATTTTGATAGGTGTAAAGGAGACTCATTTATAGGTATGGTTTAAAACTAGTGAGGTTCTATCCAAGGGGGTTTGATCTAAAGTGGTTTGATCAAACCCTCTTCAATTAGAATCCTTAAAATGGAAATTTTAAAGGCTTAATTAATTATATTTTCTAAAAATATGCGATTTCAACAAAAATCAGTTCCTCTCAGAAATTGTAAACCAGCTTTGTGGGATCACCCAATGTTTTATGATTTTAATAAAATTGCAGGGTCATAGTGTTGAGACTAGATACACCGGTCTACCACCAACCTATTTCTACAGTACACCTATTGCTAGGGTATGTAACTAGTAAACAATTATAAATTTATTGCATGTTATTGGCATTGTTTTACGAATGGTAATTTAATATGCAATTTTGGATGTTGAATAGACTAATATTGGAGGTTTTGATGGAACACTTCCCAATGGTGGTGGATTTACTCAAACCTTCATGTAGGTAATAGAATAAAGAGTTTAACTAATGAATCAAGTACTTAATAGATTTGTGTAGTTTATACATGCACATCGTTGATTACGTTGAATAATTTGTTGTTTTATTTTCAGTTGTTGCAAGACAATACACCTTCGAATGTGACGAGGGCAATGGATATTGGTGTGACATCTGCTATACAATCCTCGATGGCTCTGATAGAAGAGGTATGAGGAAAATTAGTAAATTTACATTTACATTTGTTGTTATAGATGCTAGTTAGTGAAAAATCAAACCATTATTGATTCACGTAGTTTAATTACTATTTGTATGGTTTATACAAGGCTTGAGCACGCCTGAGCTTGGGTGTGAGAATATTTCCCTCGTGGAGAGAGATCGTGAGATGGCTGTAAGTGATTATTTTGTCAAATATATTATTTTTTATAATGTAATTTCTATATATTCATGTCTTTACTTCTTATTGTAACAGTTAAAACTTCACCATGAACTAAACCCTAGGAGGAGTAGCAGGAGCACTCCATGAGGGCAACAAAAATGAGTGACAAACCTATCACCATCTGAGAAAAAAGGAAAGGAAAATTTTTTATTTTCAAGGCATGGAGAGCAATGACTTTTGATTCCAGAGTCCTTTGTTGTATGCCTGCATGGCAGTTTTGTACATATTTTTCATTGGACATATTTGACATTGTATGCCTAGATGGCATTCTCATAAGCCTATATGGTTATTTTGTACATATATTTCATACTTATATCGACATATATTGATGTATGCCTACATGGCTATTTGGTTAATACAAATATCTTTTATTGATGCCTATCCATATTTGCATTCTAAATTGATGTTTCAATAGATATGAGTTATGTGTATTCAAGTGTATACTTTACAACTTACATGTATACTTTGTGACTTACGTGCATTCGAATGTATACTTTGTGGCTTACATGTTTTCATGCATATACCTTGTATTCGTGCATATACTTTGTTTTAATTTGTGTATACTATGTATTCGTGTGTATACTTTTTGAGGCTTACATGTTTTTGAGTACTTGTACTTCCCTTATTGACATGTACATGTTTGACTTATTCACGTGTATAATTATTTATTGGTTAGCCCTAGCATTGATCTATGTCATCCTCAATGCATGATCCTTGAGATTGAGTAAGAACACCCTCAAGGTCAAAAGGATTTTCACATGCATTCTTCATAGGTTCATTTTGGTAGTGAAACCAAAAACCTCTTGCATCATTGAAATGATTTTTTTTTTCCTTTATAGCAGGTCTAAAGCCATTATCATTCTCCATCAGTTCTTCATGTATCCACTCCCCATTAATGGTTGTCTCATGACCTTCATGAAACCAAACACTTATCTCATTTGTGATAGAAGAAATGTATGAAGATTTATCTTCCTCCTTATGAACCATTCATTATCATGAGAGATGGGTTCTTGTGAACCACTACTGATGAATCATGGGTCAATGAGTTTGACTTGTAAAACTACACGATTGAATCCTGATAGCAATATCACAATATTTATATATCTAAATGTGTTATTTCCTTCAGCTAAAATTTGTGCTTATACTTATGTGATTGATGTATGTTTGTGTATGAGATCATAGTAATTTCTATTTGATCATGCTATTGTGTCTTTAAGGTTTATTTATTAAAGGGTGCATGAAACAAGTTTTAAATCCTTAAAAATATTTGAATTTCTTAGGTTTTTCTATTTGTCGAGTTTGGGCTCCGAGCTTGAGTCCAAGTCAAAAAATGGCTTGTCAAGTCCGAGGTGAGTCCTAGTATTGTAACACTGGTGTGAGCACATCGAGGAATAATGTATATGCCCATGAAGAGAGAACCCATCCTTGTTTCCAAAAAAACATAGATATGGTTGGTCAAGATAAAACATCACTCTTCTGGATGGTTCGAACCATAATCTTTCATGGATACAAACACACCTTCATTACATGTGGGTTCTTGATCCTACTGAAGAAATGGTGGAACATGTTGTAGATCAAATATTGCAACCCTAAGTCCACAAGACGGTTACTTGTCCCGATTTCTGCAAATGTCTTTAAGATGTTCATCCTTCTTGAGTAATGTGAACTATTGATGTCATCTAGATCTTTGAAACTATCTACAATCATGTGCAATACTGTAGAAGCTAGAGCGATATCTAATACTACAAATGACTGCTCAATGGAATCCTAATAGCAATATCACAATTTGAAACATTGTAGAAAATACCTCCAACTTATTAATTGATGAGCTAAAGGGACTCTATAATGAATGTTTCATAAGGAACAACACTTGTTGAAGGTTTTGCAAATGGGGTTGCAAGCTAACTGGGCTTAACCTTGGGGAAAAAACTTCATGGTTAGCGCTTGAGATGGAGTATACTAGAATGGGTGACCTCTAGGGAAGGCCTAGTGCCTCACCTCTGTGAGCATCACCTAGATGCAATGAGTGCTAACTGGGCCATTCAATATCATTTCAAATTTGTGCTTTAAGCAACTTACAAATTTGCAACTTTAGACTCCTCCAACCTAAGGGATCGATCCGGTGGAACATAGCTTGAAGCGATTCCATGTGTTTTGGTGCAAAAGAAGACCATGCATAGTATAAAAATACCTATTTGGATGTGCTGGAACAGTCCGCTTGGTCACACATGTTGCATAACAAAAGTTACACCACTTTGCACTGCTTGCATTTGATGCTTTTTCCATCAAGTGAAAATCCGCCACCACTGGAAAAACCACTCCGAGATAGCCAAAACCGAGAGAGGTTTTTGTAGACAAGCTCAATTCAATCCTATAAGATCAAACAAGAAGTTTCTAAGCATCATGATATCTGAGTAATAGCATGCTAAAGTTTGCAGCCATTTTGCACTTTGGACCGTTAAGGGATCGGTCCAGTGGAACATAGCTCAAAGCGATTCCACGTGTTTCGATGCAAAAGAGGACCATTCCTAGAGTAAAAATACCTATTTGGATGTGTTGGAATAGTCCGCTTGGTCACACGAGTTGCCGAGCGAAAGTTGCACCACTTTGCAACTTTGCACAACATGAATTTGACACTTTTTCTATCAAGTGAAAATCCGCCGCCACGAGAAAACCACTCCAAGATAGCCAAAAACCGAGAGAGGTTTTTCTAGAGGGGCCCAACGAATCTCTCTAAGATTAGATGAGAAGTTTCTAAGTATCATGGTATCCAAGTAATAGCATGTTGAAGTTTGCAGCCATTATGCACTTTGGACCCTTAAGGGATCGATTCGGTGGAACATAGCTCAGAGCGATTCCACGTGTTTCGGTGTGAAAGAGGACCATGCCTTGTGTAAAAATACCTATTCAGACATGTTGGAGCAGTCCACTTGGTCACACAAGTTGCAGAACGGAAGTTGCACCACTTTGCAACTTTGCACTGCTTGCATTTGATGCTTTTTCCATCAAGTGAAAATCTGCCACCATGGGAAAACAACTCTGAGATAGCCAAAATCGAGAGAGGTTTTTGTAGAGGAGCTCAACGTGATCCTATAGGATTAGACAAGAAGTTTCTAAGTGTCATGGTATCCAAGAAATAGCATCCGGAAGTTTGCAGCCATTTTGCACTTTGGACCCTTAAGGGATCGATTCGGTGGAACGTAGCTCGGAGAAATTTCACATGTTTCGGTGTGAAACAAGACCATGCCTAGCATAAAAATACCTATTCAAACACATTGGAGCATGTAGTTTGGTCATACGAGTTGCAGAGCGAAAGTTACACCACTTTGCAACTTTGCACAACTTGAATTTGACACTTTTTCCATCAAGTGAAAATCCACCGTCATGAGAAAAACCACTCCAAGATATCCAAAACTGAGAGAATTCTTTTGAGAGGGGCCCAACACCTTTCTATAGGATCAAACGAGAAGTTTCTAAGTGTAACGCTATCCAAGTAATAGCATGTTGAAGTTTGCAGCCATTCTGCACTTTGGACCCTTCAGGGATCAATCTGGTGGAACATAGCTCATAGCGATTCCATGTGTTTCAGTGTGAAAGAGGACCATGCCTAGCATAAACATACATATTCAGACGTGTTGGAACAATCCATTTTGTCACACAAGTTGGAGAACAAAAGTTGCACCACTTTGCAACTTTTCACTGCTTGAATTTGATGCTTTTTCCATCACGTGAAAATCCACCACCATGAAAAAACCACTCCAAGATAGCCAAAATCGAGAGAGGTTTTTTCTAGAGGGGCCCAATGCCTTTCTGTAGGATCAGATGGGAAGTTTCTAAGTGTCACAGTATCTGAGTAATAGCATGATGAAGTTTGCAGTCATTTTGCACTTTGGACCTTTAAGGGATCGATCCGGTGGAACATAGGTCAGAGCGATTCTACATGTTTCGGTGCGAAAGAGGACCATTCCTAGCATAAAAATACCTATTCGGACGTGTTTCAATAGTCCGCTTGGTCACACGAGTTGCATAAAAATGTGTACGAATTGTTTACATGACCTTTATATGACCTTTTTCACATTGTTTACATTTCAAAATCCAAAGTTTGCAAATTTTCCTACTCAAGGCATTTACAAAACAAGGTGCTACTACACCAAAAATGAACTCCAACCTTACAATAATTGAGTATATCTCATTATTTAATTAAATCTTATTACAATGCCTCTAGGACTTCGTTCTCTCAGATTTTTACAATGTCACTCATACATTCAAGATTCTCTTTAAATGTCTACATCATAGATGCTCATTATGAGGTTAACTTCAAATGAGTAACTTGAGATTCCCTTGCTAAGCTTCACATGCTCTCTTATAATGGATTGAAATCAAAATTGAGATTTGTCAAAATCATCAAAATAAGTATGTTGCATTTTTTTTTGGTTGAGATTCTCTTTGATGGCTCTTAAATCAGCATTTTCTGCAACAAAAGATCAATCAATTTTTAGTAGTTTACTTACAAATATGCAAAGTAAAAGAGAAAAATAAAGAGCATCCAAAATGGAAATGAAATAAAAATAGATGGAAGATACTTACAGATGTTGCATGCAGACATCAAAATAAGGATGTTGCATTGCTTTTCTGGCTAACATTCTCTTGGATGGCTCATATATCTATTTTTTTTGCAAGGGGACACCAATCACTGTAAAAGAAGATGATAGCATTGGCATCAAACAAATTAATGTGCATACAAGTATAAATTAATAAGAACCAATGTGCATATACTTACAAATTAATCCAACGAACCATCCGGGTTTGCTCTACTCTTTATTGTGTCAAGTATTGCCTTATGGTCAGACTCACAGACCTTCCATAACGTCTTGTTCAAAGGTCTACCCCCATATTTGGTCAAATGAACATTCGATGCCACGACAAGGTTCAAGTAATGAAGAATCTTACGATGCATGTCAAAGTCCTAAAATAGCCAATGTTTAACACTTGAATGTGGGTACCTTCTAAGCCATGTTCCAGTAACCACAACTGAGCCTATAGGGTATTCAATGTTTTCTCCATCTATAACTGGGGCCTCCAAAATTTTTTTGGTCTCAACACAATGATACAAGTAATAGTTTGTTCCCTCTTCATTGTCTTCATCTGCAATAATTGCATAAACATGCCCTGCATTGATATGTGCAAAAAATCTCTTGAAATTTGTCAACATTACGAATACAGTACAAAGTAAGATAACTATATGGAATTTCAACAACTAAGAAAGTAGATATATCACCTGGTTGAACTAGATCTGATACGTGGTCAAAGTCGATCGATGATTCCATCTGTGTCAGTTCCAATACCGTCGAAGGGTGATATGTGTGAAGTGGGCTAAGATAACTTGTGAACCATTTGTCAACCCACTCCCCTAACTCACAATCATTCCAGACTTGCATTGTACATGAAGAACAAAAGCATGCCATCTTTTGTGTATCGATACTCCATGATCCTAAATTTGAGCTAAGGAAAGAGTGTACCTCACTCGATCCTGTTAGTGTACAACAGTCTTCATATGGTGCAATATTAGTATCATCCATCAACCAAAAAATTCTACGAACTGAAGATGTACCTTCATTACCTGGACCCATCAAAGCATTACAACACTCGACGATTGATTTTGCATCTATCAACTTTGTACTGTCTTTATACTTCAACTCTTCTTGTGCTTATTCTCTTTTCATGCATGCTCCTGCACCATCATGCTCCCCCTTTCCATGTCTAGCCTCACAAAAGTTCCACATATGTTGAACACCTATAATGACATGCATCCTGCACAACCAATGGAACATGCATGAGTTCTTGAATTATGTTGCACAATTATTAGACCATATTATATGTTGATCGTATTCTATGCCCCTCTGAGCCAAACCACTGTAGAAAATTTGCAAGCAACCTTGCATGAACTCTGGCGAATGTGTGTGATCATCACTAATGTAAAAGTGGTACTCCCTCAATACCTTCCTTTTCTCATTTGTACTATCAGATGCATGAATGAATGTTATGTGCACAAATATCGAAACTTGTGTGGAGTTGTAATACTGTGAATGCACCTCATGTTGTGGCTGTAGAGTGTAGTTCTCTGCAAAGTCAACCACAGATATTATGCTTCCAACTGGAAAGGTGTCCTTGCATAGCTCGAACTGTGTGTCCAACCATCGTGCTCTATGGGTATGCATTGCATACTCAGACAGTATACTGTCACGAAATGTGGTCATAAATTGGTACACTGGAATCTTCTCAATAACCAAATCACACCTTTTTGCTTGAGACCCATCTTTTGTAGCATATGCCACTATTTTATACTTCCCGAACTCTACTAGTTTTTGTCCCACCTCATTTGTGCTTTCCATATGTTGAAATACTAGGATACACTAGAAGCCACCGCAACGCTCACATGAACCATCCAAGCATGTTGTCCTATAGAATATCTGGCCATCCTCTATTTCACATAAATTTTTTGATAAGAACTCTCTTGAAGATTTTGGTGGGGCTTCTATGCCACAATCCTGCAAAACATCGTTAGTATGCAAATCTAAACATATAGAATGATAAACATCATAATGGTTAGAAAAATCAATATGTAGTCTACAACAACAAGTAGTGTGTGTGTGATTTATCTTGACATAAAAAGGTTTAAGCATTTCAAAATATCTTTGAGAAATACTAATTTGAGGATAATCATTTTCAACTTTTCGAAAAAATTGGGTTTGAGTCATATCCAAAAAATGCTTTGGATGTGGCTCACGATTCCGACTACCAATTCTCCTTCTTACCTCATCCCTTTGATTTTGAGATGGCCTTGTGTTATTCTTCTAATACTCTTCAATTAGTGTTCTCAAGGCTTGGACAACTTCTTTATCTTTTCGTGACAGTCTCCCCGAGAATGCCCATAATTCATTTGTATCATTGCCCTCAATTCTTTGTCACCTTTGAATGGCTCTTGATAAAGTTTTTCTACTAATTCCTGTTTGTTCACTAGTATTTTTAATTAGATGAGCTATCTTTATTTGACAGCTTACCAAAGTCGATGTAATGACACGTCAGGTGACATTACTATCCTTTGAACATGAGGTCTTACCCACACTCTCATAAGAATCCATTAGATTCTTCACAATAGTGTCTTCACTCAATGCATTCGATGTTCTCAACCCAAGAGTCTTCATGATGTTCCTATACTCTACACCCCGCATCATTTCAACAAATAGTTGGCATCTTGCAGTCTCATTCAACCTTTCAAAGAATCATTCCCAAATCTTATCAGCATATCTTCTACAAGTGCATCTTGAAATATTACCTTCCATGTGCTGCAAAATCTCATCATCAATATTAATCAAATACTTTGGCTTTCTACGCAAAATTCTAGGTGGTGTTCTCCTAGGTACATACATCTCAACATTAGGAATTTCATCAATATTTAATTGAGGTGGGCTAGATTGCGTACCTTCGATCGAGGGTGGAGAAAAATACATACCTTGAGGTTCACATGGGGATGATGGCATACCTTCTTCGTCAATTCCCAGTGATGATGTACTGTCAACTTGAGATGTGTTGGATGGTGTCCAACAATATTCACTTGCGGTACATGGTGTCCCTCCACATTCACTTGTAGTAGATGGTGTCCATCCATATTCACTTGTGCTAGATGGTGTCCCTCCATATTCGCTTGTGCTTAATGGTGTCCCTTCATATTCACTTGTCATAGAGGGTGTGTCTCCAACTACGGTATCTCAATCTTTCTTACGATGATGCTTTCACATTCGTGCCTGTTGTGCTGCTAATTCCCATTCTCTTTTTGACGGTTGAGGTTCCTCTACAATCGGGTTGTTTTCATCAATCATTTCCAATTTCTTCTTTTCATGATATGTCACCATCCGAATTCTCTCCTTTTATTTCAAGGTTTGCTTCTCTTCGTCTATTAGTTTCCTCTTTGTCTTTTTCTTCGGCATGGCGGATAATTTTATCTGTACCATGGTAATGAGATGAATATTAGTTCCTAAGAAATGTATCCATTGAATTTAATTGAAAAATATCTATTATTGAAGGCTTCATTTAAATAATACTTACAATCATCCTGTACAAAGGTTAACCTAGCATGTAGACAAATGTGTACAAATTATGGAAGCACTAGGCTGGCCAGAGCACATTCCTAACTAAAAATGAATAACCATGATGGTGATTTTGAAAACTAATGAGTGTAATGGCATTGTGAGTGTTTGATGAGTTTGTGGTGTAGGAGCACCTTTACAATCTATGCTTCCATTTTGAAATTTGATTTAATTTTGGGTATCTTCATGTTGTAAGAGGGTCATTAAAGACATTTTCCATGTACCGGTTATATGAGATTTCAAAGGTGGTTGTTTGTTAGTTATAGGAATTGGGGGGAGTTGGTTGTCATTGAAAAAGGTTTAAACAACCTCCATTGGCTCAAAGGGAGGATTTTTGTTCATTTTGAAATCCATTTTTTTGATAAAAAAATGCTCTTTTGCAGAAATTCATTAGTTTTTTTGCACTTTCATGCACTTGTACGCATCTATACAGCCTCCCCTTGATAGAAAAATAATATAATATTGTAGGAACATGTCTTAATTCTCTAATGCATCAGTTCTAAGGGCTTAACATTACGTTTGAAGGGAGCAATTGACAATTTTCTAAAACTGCTCATTTCAAGCCAGTCAAGGGTTTGAGTAGGATTTAATTATGAAATGACCATCCTACCTACTGTTATGACTTGTTTCTCAGTGGGATGGCATGTACATTGTTAGAGTAGGGTCTTTTATTGTTGAACATGCCTTGGAATGAAACTAATGACAATAGAATGGGGTTCTTAGCTCAAACAAGCACTTTTCCATGAGAATTTGAGGCACCAAGGAGTGATTTTGAAAAAGTGTTGAAGGAGTGGTCTATGTAATGAACTTTTGACCTTGTGTATGTTATTTTGAATATGGTTGATGCTTTGGAATGGTCTGGGAAGGCCCAGGTATAGGAGTTTCTATAAACCCTCCCTCTTTGCATTAAAAAATGGGGGTTTTTGTATTGGAAGCCTAGTTGAGTGGGTAAGGTCCTAAGACCTAGAAATTATCTTGTTTTGAGACCTAATTAGAGACTTTTTTTGGGTTTGGAAGTCTGGTGTGAAGATCTAAGGGTAGTAACTAGATTCCAAGGGTGAAATGTGGGAAATAATGTTTCTGTTTGTTGTCCATCTTTGAGGAGTGTTGGGATTGGTCCATTACACCTTTTTAATCTTCTTAGATGCCTCTTGAAGGATAGTTGGCATCTTCAATGGTTTTGGGTTCTCTAACTCTTAATAAAAAATGAGTATCATAGTTTGAAGTGTGTGCATGGTTTGGGAGATACATGTGACAGTTTGCAAATGCTTGGCTACTAGTACTATGGATAGTGAACAAAGGAACTAAGTTTGTGTGTAAGGGAAGACTTCTAAAAGGTTTCATTTTTGTTGTACTAACTCAAACAGAGATTTATTAAGCAAATAATGGTTTGGCTATGCATTAAGAATTATAGTTTGTGTTTGTAAACAATGGTGCCATTATGGAATATTTAAGACAACTTGTGAATGACATAATCATTGGTTGATGTTTTGAGGAACCTAGTTGATTGTAATCAGTTATTTTCAAGATTTTCAAGGTGTTTTTAAGGTCCTTAAGGAATTGGGAACTCTTAATGCTAATTTGAGTATACGAATCAAATGTTTTGTGAAGGGAAATATAGTTGAACAAGTGTGTCAAGAAAGGTGTTGATTTCTTCCTTTGTACTGCATCAGTTTGTGCAGAGGTATTGGAAGGTGTTTGGACCCTTCGAAGGAATGGGGAGGCTTGGAGTTGTCTTAAAGGATGAATTTTTGTGAATGGCTCTGAGTTTCTAATCAGCTTTATGCTATGTTACAATCAATTTTTTGATGGTTAATCTATTTTTTTGAGTTTGAAAAAGAGTTGAAACCAAGTTCTAATTTTTTGATGAAAAGATGATTGAGTTTTTTTGTTGATCTTCTTTAATTTTAGTTAGAGTCAGAAGTACCCTTGATGATTTGTGGATCCTAGTAGATGCTCTGCATCAAGATTAAAATGGTAATTGGCAAGTGTATATAATTGTGTATATAATGGTCATTTAAAATGTGCATTGACAACCTAAGGTTATAATGAAAAAATAAAATAAAAGCAAGGCATAATAAAATGAAAGAAAACATGTAAAGACTTCACATACCTTAAAAACCAGACTTTCAAATGGAGGAGTTCAACCCAATTATGTAGCCTTAGCTTCTTCTTTCTTCAAACTCCACAATAATTTGACTTGTTCAAAAGCTTGTTCCCTTCCACACTTCAATTGTATATCAATTTTCAATGGAATTCAAACTTCAATTGATATTATATGTCTTTCAACATGGAAACTCTACTATTTCATGCAAAGGTGGTAAAAATATCATGGAAAAGGTGATGGAATGTGAAAAAGATGCTTGCACACTTGACAACATCATCAAAAAGATACTTTTTTGTCGGAGCACGCATAGAACCAGGGAAATATGCAGACTGTGGGCCTTCAAATCACAGGTATATAGAGTTTTTTACCGTTTTAGTGGAGTAAAAAATGTGCTTGCATTATAACGCGAGTGTGTTATGTGAAATTTTGTTTTCTTAGTATATTTTTGAGAGTGGGAGAAAGAGAGAGTGGGAGGGAGAGAGGGGGAGAGTGGGAGATAGAGAGGGAGGGAGAAGGGGAGAGTGGGAGAAAGAGAGAGTGGGAGGGAGAGAGGGAGAGAGTGGGAGATAGAGTGGGAGGGAGAGAGGGGGAGAGGGGGAGAGAGAGAGGGAGGGAGAGAGGGGGAGAGTGGGAGAAAGAGAGAGTGGGAGAGAGTGGGAGAAGGGGAGAAGTGGAGGTGGGAGACCCGAGAGAGTGGGAGATAGAGAGGGAGGGAGAGATGGTGAGAGTGGGAGAAAGATAGAGTGGGAGAGACTGGGGGGGAGTCAGAGAAAGATAGATTGGGAGGGACAGAGGGGTAGAGTGGGAGATAGAGAGGGAGGGAGAGAGGGGGAGAGTGGGAGAAAGAGAGAGTGGGAGAAGGGGAGAAGTAGAGAGTGGGAGACCAAGAGAGTGGGAGAGAGTGGGAGATAGAGAGGGAGGGAGAGAGGGTGAGACTGGGAGAAAGATAGAGTGGGAGAGAGTGGGGGAGAGTGGGAGAAGGGGAGAGTGGGAGGGAGAGAGGGGGAGAGTGGGAGATAGAGAGGGAGGGAGAGAGGGGGAGAGTGGGAGAAACCCTAAACCCTCAAAACCCTCAACCCTCAAACCCTAATCCCTCAACCCCTTAAACCCTAATCCCTCAACCCCTATACCCTCTTAATCCCTCAACCCCCAACCCTCAATCCTTCAACCCTAATCCCTCTACCCCTATACCCTCTTAATCCTTGAACCCTCAACCCCTATACCCTCTTAATCCCTCAACCCTCAACCCCTATACCCTCTTAATCCCTCAATCCTCAAACCCTAATCACTCAACCCTCAACCCTTAAACCCTAATCCCTCAACCCCTATACCCTCTTAATCCCTCAACCCTAACCCTTAAACCTAATCCTCAACCCCTATACCCTCTCTAATCATCCCTCAACCCTCAACCCTTAAACCCTAATCCCTCCTCAACCCTTAAACCCTAATCTCAACCCCTATACTCTCTAATCCCTCAACCCTCAAACCCTATCCCTCAACCCTCAACCCTTAAACCCTAATCCCTCAACCCCTATACCTTGTTAATCCATCAACCCTTAACCCTTAAACCCTAATCCCTCAACCCCTGTACCCTCTTAATCTGTCAACCCTCAACCCTCAACCATCAACCCTTAAACACTAATTCATCAACCCCTCAACCCCTATACCCTCTTAATCCCTCAACCCTCAAACCCTAATCCCTCAACCCTCAACCCTTAAAAACTAATCCCTCAATCCCTATACCCTCTTAATCCCTCAACCCTCAACCCTCAACCCTTCAACCTTAATCCCTCTACCCCTATACCCTCTTAATCCTTGAACCCTCAACCCTCAACCCTTAAACCCTAATCCCTCAACCCCTATACCCTCTTAATCCCTCAACCCTTAACCCTTAAACCCTAATCCCCAACCCTATACCCTCTTAATCCCTCAACCTCAAACCCTAATCCCTCAACCCTCAACCCTTAAACCCTAATCCCTCAATCCCTATACCCTCTTAATCCCTCAACCATCAACCCTTAAACCCTAATCCCTCAACCCCTATACCCTCTTAATCCCTCGACCCTCAACCCTCAACCCTTAAACTTTAATCCCTCTACCCCTATACCCTCTTAATCCTTGAACCCTCAATCCTAAATCCTTAAACCCTAATCCCTCAACCCCTATACCCTGTTAATCCCTCAACCCTCAACCCTGAACCCTTAAACCCTAATCCCCAATCCCTATACCCTCTTAATCCATCAACCCTCAAACCCTAATCCCTCAACCATCAACCCTTAAACCCTAATCCCTCAATCCCTATACCCTCTTAATCCCTCAACCCTCAACCCTACAACCTTAATCCATCTACACCTATACCCTCTTAATCCTTGAACCCTCAACCCTCAACCCTTAAACTCTAATCACTAAACCCCTATACCCTCTTAATCCCTCACCCCTCAAACCCTAATCCCTCAACCCTCAACCCTTAAACCCTAATCCCTCAATCCCTATACCCTCTTAATCCCTCAACCCTCAACGCTTAAACCCTAATCCCTCAACCCCTATACCCTCTTAATCCCTCAACCCTCAACCCTTAAACCCTAATCCCTCAACCCCTATACCCTCTTAATCCCTCCACCCTCAACCCTTAAACCCTAATCCCTCAACCCCTATACCCTCTCAATCCCTCAACCCTCAAACCCTAATCCCTCAACCCTAAACCCTAATCCCTCAATCCCTATACCCTCTTAATCCCTCAACCACAACCCTTAAACCCATAATCCACAACCCCTATACCCTCTTAATCCCATCAACCTCAACCTCAACCCTTAAACCCTAATCCCTCAACCCCTATACCCTCTTAATCCCTCAACCCTAAACCCTCAACCCTTAAACCCTAATCCCTCAACCCCTATACCCTCTTAATCCCTCAACCCTCAACCCTTAAACCCTAATCCCTCAACCCCTATACCCTCTTAATCCCTCAACCCTCAACCCTTAAACCCTAATCCCTCAACCCTTATACCCTCTTATTCCCTCAACCCTCAACCCTTAAACCCTAATCCCTCAACCCCTATACCCTCTTAATCCCTTGACCCTTAACCCTCAACCCTTAAACTTTAATCCCTCTACCCCTATACTCTTTTAATCCTTGAACCCTCAACCCTCAAACCTTAAACCCTAACCCCTCAACCCCTATACCCTCTTAATCCCTCAACCCTCAACCCTTAAACCCTAATCCCTCAACCCTTATACCCTCTTATTCCCTCAACCCTCAACCCCTATACCCTCTTAATCCCTCAACCATCAAATGATAATCCCTCAACCCTCAAACCTTAAACCCTAATCCCTCAATCCCTATACCCTCTTAATCCCTCAGCCCTCAAACCCTAATCCCTCAACCCTCAACCCTTAAACCCTAATCCCTCAACTCCTATTAACTCTACCCTATAACCTATTAATCCCTCATCCCTAAACCCTAAACCCTTAAACCCTAACCCATAAACCCTCTACCCTCTACCGCCAATCCTCCACCCTCTACCCTCAACCCTAATCCCCCAACCCTTAAACCCACTTAGTAAACTCTCTACCCTAATCCCTCAACCCTCTTGACCCTTAAACCCTCAACCCTTAAACCCTTAAACACTCAACCCTAACCCTCGACCCTCAACCCTAACCCCTTAAACCCTAAACTGTTAAACCCTTTACCCTCTACCCTCTACCCTCAACCCAATACTCTCTACCCTAAACCCTAATCCCTCAACCCTTAATCTCTCAACCCCTATAACCTCTACCCTATAGATTGGACCCTCAACCCTAATCCCTTGACCCTATACCTTAAACCCTCAATCTTCACCCCTCAACCCTTAAACCCTCTACCCTTTACCCTATACATTAAACACTCAACCCTTAATTCTCAACCCTCAACCCTTAATCCCTCAACCCTCAATCCTTAAACCCTAAACCCTCTACCCCTTACATTGGACCCTGAACCTAATCCTTCAACCATATACCCTCAAACCTATACCCTAAACCCTCTACCCTCAACCAAGTAAACCCTTAACCCAAAACCCTTCAACCCTAAACACTTAAACCTTAAACCTTCTACCCTATACCCTCAACCAAATACCCTCTACCATCAAACCTATTCCCTTAACCCTCAAACCTTAAACCCTAATACCCTAGAAACCATCAACCCTATAGGTACTCCACCCTAATCCCTCAACCCTATACCCTCAACCCCTATCACTTTCTCTCTATCCATACATATCACCTCTCCCTCCTTCCGTCCCTCCCACCCTCTCTAATTGTCTCTGTCTATTGTATCCCTCTTTCTGTGTACTTCTCATTCAATCAATACCTGCCACCCTCTCTCACTCCCTCTATCCATCTCTCTTTATGTCCCTCCCACTCCATCCCACTCTCTCCCACTACCTCTCTCTCCCTCTCTCTCATGTCTCTTCCTCCCACTCCCTCTCTCTCTAAGGTCTCTCCCTCTAGCAACCTACCTAGGTAACTCTCTCTATCTATCCCTCCAACCCTACCTAGATAAGTCCCTCTCACTCCACCCCCTCTTTCTCTACCTCTATCAGGTCACTCCCTCTCACACCCTCTCCCTCTCTCAGGTATCTCACTCACACTCCCTCTCTCTCCCAATCCTTCTCTCTCACACTCCATCTCTCTCACACTCCCTCTCATTACCTATCTCTCAATTCTCTCCCTCTCACCCCCCTCACACTCTCAAGTCTCTCCCTTTCACACCCTACCTACATAACTCTCTGTTTCTCTTTGTATCTCTCTCTCTCCCCCCCTCTCTCTCCTTCTCCCTCAATTCTCTCTCTCCCACCCCCCTGTCTCTCTCCCTCTCCCTCAATTATCTCTCTCCCACCCCCCTCCCTCTCTCTCACTCCCCCTATCCCTCCCACCCTACCTAGCTAAGCCCGCCTCAATCCAACCCCTTCTCTCCCACTCCCTCTCTCTTAAAATCTCACTTGAACCCCCTCTCCATCTCTCTCTCCATCTCTCTAGACTCTCTCTAAATTCTCCCTTCATCTAAAGACATACATAAATGCATACATACAAGCATAATACAGATGTAAATATAATATTACATCCATACAAGCATACATACATATATTACATACATGTACCTAAAAATATATCAGCATACATTAATATATTGGCATTTAACATAAAGTAAGACATAATGCACTCGCGTTATGTCTTAGTAGACATGTTCCCCACATAAGCAAAAACCATGTCAAAAGTGAGATATAACGTGAGCGCATTATAACACGCTCGCGTTATATCTTGCTTTGGGAATTCCCGAGCCTTAGGCTTGGTATTTTCTTTGGAATACCAACCCAAAGGCTTGGAGGGCATTCCCAACGACCAGAGATGTGTTTTTAAAAAATCCACCATATTTCTCATAATCAAGTTCATGCTCACTGTCAGGATTGCACATGGCTCAATATCGAAATAATCGAGCACATGGGTAATGTTGGGTTATCTCTTAGCTATCCAACGATGTAATTTATTTTATCTGTATGTCTTTTTTTTGCCAAAAGGCAGTGTTTGGTATTTTTTCGTTATAAATTAACCATTCATCAATTTTTCAAATAAATTACATTTTTAGAAACTAGACTCCATTCTACAAAATTAAAAAATAAAAAAAATAAAATCAATTAGTTTCCAAAATTTGTAGGGGTAGCACGGCCAAAATTCTATTTTTAGGATATGTCCACTTCGCAAATTAGTAAAAAATCAAATATTTATTAAAAAATTATCAGAAAAATCGTGCATCAACTACATACTGTTAGCTAACTTCTGATCGTTGCGATTTTAAAAATAATAAAAAAAAAGTTCACCGTACGAGGGTCGTACAAGAGTTGCTATGTTATGTTTTTCTGACAAAAAAAACACCAATTTGTGTACGTCCCTCATTTGAACCCCTTAATCTCAACCATTTTCAAAATAAATTAGTAGTTTAGAAAGTAGACTTGGAGCACTTGAATCCTTATTTTTGTTCCATCTCAAAATTTTGAGTCTAAGTATCCTCAATTTCACGTCCAAGGTAAGTATTTCCTGATTTTAGAAAAAAGCTATCCACTTAAGTCCCCTTTTTGGGAACCATCTTGGTGCACTTACCCAGATGTACAATGTGCTTCCAATAATGATTAAAGTTCCTTGTTGGGTTGTGTTTCAATCATTGGTTTTGTTGTGTTTGTCATACTGCTATTTTTCCATTTTGTTAAGCTTGATGTTTATTGCCCCTAGTGAGGTCTAGATGTTGCCCCCAAGCTAGGGTGAGACATGACCACTTGCAATGATACGATAATGGATTTAAAGTGATAGTGAAAGTAATGACCATGACATTCGTCCAATAGATGGAAAAGCTGGTTAAATCATAAATAGTGTCTGTTTCCAGGTTTTCGATAAATGTTTTTATTGCATTTTTTCATATTTTATGATTTTCTTTGTATTTTTCTCTTTTCTCATTTTTTGTATTTTTCTATCACCGAGACACCTGTTTTCCAAGTTTTCATCCAAGCAATCATTTTAGGACTTTGAACCATGCACTAGGTGATTCGGGTGTAGAATTTTTTAAGATGGATGTTGTTGATAGGTTCATTAAATAAATCCCCTTCAGGTGTTGATAGTTGATAGGCTCCTGATCCATAGACTGATATGATGACAAAGGGACCTAGCTAGTTAGATTCAAACTTCCCTTTCTTTTCTTTGTCCTGTTGATTCCTATGGTTTTCCTTTAGGACCAAGTCACCAACCTGAAAGACTCTAGGATTTACCCTATGATTGTAGCTCTTGGATATTATTTGTTGATATGTCGTCAGATGATTGACAGCTTGTTGATGAAGTTCATCCAACAATTCTAGTTCTTGAAGCCTAAATATTCTATAATCTTCATTTGAAACAATTCCTTTTAATGACACACAGAGTGATGGAATCTCCACCTCAATGGGTAGAATGGCCTCTGATCCATATACCAAGGCATATGGTGTAGCTCCTGTCGGTGTTCTAATATTGGTTCCTTAGGCCCATAATGCAGGATTGAGCTAAACATGCCAATCACGTCCAACATCGTTAACCATTTTCTTGAGTATTTTTAGAATTATCTTGTTGGAGGCCTCTGCCTAGCCATTTCCCTAATAATAGTATGGTGTTGAGAAATGATGTTGGATATGAAAATTTTCACACAATTCCTCGATGTCCTAGTTCTTTAATGGTCGTCCATTATCATTGATAATGGACTGAGGTATGTCATACCAATAGATTATGTAGTTTAGTATAAAAGATGAGATCTCTTTTCTCATGATTGTTGTTAGCGGAACCGCTTCTATCCATTTAGTAAAGTATTTTGTTGTTGTGATTATGAATTTGTGCCCATTGGATGAAGATGGGTTTATCTTTCCTACTAGATCCAGTCCCCACTAACAAAAGGGCCATGTTGATGTGAATGAGTGTAATTCTTGAGCTGGTGCATGGATTAGATTACTATGGATCTGACACTTATGACATTTCTTAACAAAACTGATAAGACTCCTTCTCCATGTTTGGTCAGTAATATCCCAGATGAAGGAGTTTCTTTGCTAGAGTTATCCCATTTGAACGAGTTCCACAAATACCTTCATGAACCTCACGTAAGGCTATCTCAGATTTTTTATGTTCTAGACACCAGAGAAGAGTACCATCTAGACCTCAATGATAAAGTATGTCGGCAATTAAGGTATGTCGGGTGGTGGATGAAGTTGCATTTTTGGTTTCTGGAAAGATCGGGAGGAAGGATGTTGTCTTTTAGGTAAGCATGGGTCTTTCCATAGAGTGGGGATTCAACAACATCTAAATGGAATATGGTTTGAGATTCAGGATTATCATAAGCCAAATTTGACACTTGTTCTACCATAAACTCATAACAACCATGTTTTTCTAGCAACTGCAAAAGAGAAGCAATTATCACCATAGCATCTACCACTTTGTTTTCTGCCCTTGGAATTTTCTCAAATTTGATATCCACAAAGAAATTTTGAGATCGTCAATCAGTTTCTTATATGGCATAAATTTCTCATCTTTCATTTGATATTCATCATTGACTTGATAAATGACTAATTGTGAATCTCCATATACTTGTAGCTCTGTTACCTTGCATTCAATTACAACCTTGATGCTAATGATTAGTGCCTCATACTCAGCTACACTATTGGTACATGGAAACATGAGTCTATAAGACCTTGGGATGTTGTGTCCTTGAGGTGTAACAAACAATATTCCCATGGCAGATCCTCTTTGTGTGTATGACCCATCAAAATAAAGCCTCCATTGTTGTGTTGTTACAATAAGAATGTATGCATCAAGAAACTCCATTTTCATAGGACGATCATCAGTTAATGGAGCTTCAACTAATTTTTAGACAATCACTTGACCTTTGATGGCTCTCCTTTCCACATGTTGGATATAAAATTCACTTAAAAGCATGACCCACTTGGCTAGTCTTCCTGTTAAAGCAACTTTGTTGAGTAGATATTTTAACGGGTCAATCTTTTCTATGAGCCTGACTGTGTGAGTCAACATGTAATTCCACAACAGTTGGGTAGAAAATACCACTGCCAAACAATATTTATTAATGAAGGTGTAATTTATTTCATAGCCATTCAGAGTCCTACTGATGTAGTAAATGGATTATTCCCTTCCTTCATAGTCTTCATGTGCCAACAGTGCTCCTAAAGAAATGTTTGTTGTTGCAATGTATAGAAGTAAAGGTCCACCTTCTGTAGGTGACATGAGAATAGGTGGTGACATCAAATATTATTTTATTTGGTTGAAGGTCATTTCACACCCTTAATCCCATTTGAACAAGACATTTTAATACAACAAGTGATTAAATGGATGACTTTTATTTGCTACCTGGGAGATAAATCTCCTAATTGATTGTAGCCTGCCTTGTAAAGACCTTAGTTGATTGATATTCTTTGGCGGCTGCATTTCCATTATTTGTAATACCCCTCCGTTTTGCTTCTTGTTCAAGTTGCTTTATGCTATGTTTGGTTGTAGTTACTTTGATATTGGATACATTTTGTTATGATGTTTTGATCGCTACCATTGAGCGACAACTATTATTGTGAGATGTAGTTATCTGATTTTGTTTCACATGCATTATGGATTAATCATGTTGTAGAGTTAACATGAGATGTTATTATGAGATTACTGGGTTATGATGGAAGTGTCAGTTTCAATGAGTGTATTGGTGAAGAGGACGGTTTCACATCACTCGCTTGCGAGCGCCCTGCGAATCCGTAATTCTTTCTTCATGGTGTGTATTATATGCTGGATATATTGTATGATGTTGTTTACTTGGTTGTAGGATTGCAGGTACATGACATCGACTCCACCTGGTTTCACAGGTTTGAGCGTGTCGATCCAATGGTTAAGTTGAACGGGAGATAGTAGCTAGGTAACATGTGTCAAGTTTACACCCTAGCCTTAGTGTGTCGTTAGTTGTGTGTCTCGAGTCATTGTCTGCCTTGCTTTGATGTTATTTAATTCTAAAGAATTCTTGATTTGGAAATAGATATTTAGAATAATTGCATTTAAATCATGTTGATGGTTATTTAATTTAAATAATGCAATGTGGATAAAAGTTTATATTTAAATTATTTAATTAATTAAATTTAATCCAAGGGGGTTGAGTTTAGTTATTAAATAATTAAATTAATTAATTAAATGTGATGTAAGAGAATGAAAGGAAATAAAGGAATTAAAATTAAATTTGAAATTTAATTTCGACGTGTGGGAATTAAATTAGAAATTGTAATTAAATGTTTATTTGGGAAATTAGTTGTAACTTTGGAAATTAATTTATTATTTGAAATTGCATTTTAAAATTGAAATTAATATCTAATTTGCATGAAATGTGAATTAGGGTTGTAAAAATTGAAATTGAAATTGATATTGAAATATCTAATTTGTATGTAATGTGAATTAGGGTTGTATTAGGTATTTTTGATTTATAAAGAATACATATTTTAATTTTAGGGCAGAAAGTTTTTAGAAAAATACATTTTTACAGCAGGGAAGAAATTTTGGAAAATTTGCACAAGGGTTTGAAGAAAGTTTGATTGCAAAATTTATTGAAGGAAAGATTGTTTGCATTTGTTGGATTTTGGATTGGTTTCATTGGAGATTGAAGAAAATTCAGGAAATTCTTGGAGGAGACTTGCATAAGAAATTCATCTCTTCCTATAGCTTCTTGTACCAGGTTTTCCTCTTTGTGTTTTATTGTTCTTGATTGTTTTTCTTTAAAATAGTAATGATTAAAGATTTGTTTGTTAAATCTATTTTATTAAATAAATTTGATATTAGAAGAAAAGAATTAGATAAATTTACAGCCTTTGCTTGTGAAAATTCTTGAGTGAAAATTGTGAAAATTTCAGTTGAATTTAAATTATCTGGGGAAATCGATTATTTTGTTATTGAAATCAAACATAGATATTGAACAATGCATTTAGAATGATTTTAGAAAATGAAACCTTCTGTTTATTATTAAAAAACGAATTTTAAAATCTGCAGTATAGTTATATTTTTCATGGTAAAATGGTCTGGTTGCGTCACCTATAACTTCACTTTCACAAACTGGGTTGTCAGGAAATTTAAAGGGTTTTGCATTTTGAAATTTTCTTATCCCTGTCAAAAAATCACAAATACCCAGATCGTAGTTTTTGAGTTATGCTTGAAACATGAGACTGCTGTTAAGTTATTTTCCCATGGTTGTTCTGAAAATAAAATAATAATAAATTGATATTTATAAATATTAATATTTTAGGTATTGTTATTATAATATTAAAATATTATTTAATAATATTTTATATTATAATTTATAATACTAAAGTATTATATTTATTTATATTATTTTAAATAAAATTTGTATATTAGATTAGTGGAATTAAAATTATAAACGTATGGGGAAATTATTGTTTATTTTAAAATGGCATGTTAAAGTTTAATTGAAGGAGTTAAATATTTGATTTAAAGAATGCATAATTTAAAATTTAATTGTGGAATTTAAATTCATATGTAAAAGGTCCAATTATTAATTTGGTTTAATTGGAAAAATATATTTATATTTTGGAATATTGATGATAAGGGATATTTTATTTTGAATTAAACAATTTGATATTCTGTAAAGAATAGAAGATATGTTAATGATTAAATATATTTAAATATATTAATTTATATTTAGTATATATATATTGAAGGTATATATCCATTTGAGAGAATAAATAATATTTTATATTATTTTATTCCATTGTTTGCAAATTGGGTATTATTAGTGTTCTAAAAAAAATGATTAGTGTATATGGAAAATGGATAGAGAAACAATATGTTATTATATTAAAGTGACTGAATGTTTTAAATAGAAAATTGAATGAGACGTAAGATTTGGTTAGGAAATAGAAATAGTTTACTTGCATGGATTGAGTCAATTTAAAAATAAATTAAGAAGTTGTTTTATTGATGAGGTAATCAATTATGTTATTTAATTAATTTCTATTTAGATTAATTGAATCATTGTGATTGGATTATGAAAGAGATATGGATTTAGTATATCCAAAAGTAGTATCTTCCTCATGATTATCTTAAAGGATTTAATTCTCTGTATTCAGTAAAGGGAAGTAAGTTTAATTGTTTTAGATTTCCAATAATGAAAGGGGAAATAGGGGTTATGATTATTTTAGATGATCTAGTTATCGTGTCTTTGACTTTGTCAACGCTACCTATTGAATGAGTATGGATTTAAGAAATCCAAATATTATATTTGATTGATGACTTGAATGCTTTTGTTGCTATGTCGTCTAGTTGCATTGTTGGTTTTGGGATTTAGTGTTAGTCCTAAATTATAAGTCTTCCAGAAGAACTTAGAGGATAAGGGTTGTTGAATCTTTATGCCATTCTGTTGTTTTCCCTTGGGTAGTGCATGGCATCTTTTCAGTTTTACCCAGTTTTCATGAACGGGGATGTTTGCACCTTCTTGGTTTAGGAGCGAATTATGGGATCCGTGTCTCCTTGTATGGAGTGACCTTGTGATGTGGTTTCATCTTGTTGCCTCCTGTGAAAGGAGTGGACTATGTGTTGTTGCCTCCAAGATGTTTGGAGTGAGATCTTTTATACCTCCTGTGAAAGGAGTGGACTATGTGATTGTTGCCTCCAAGATGTTTGGAGTGAGTTTCTATTATTTGTATCCTCCTTGTGTTGGAGTGGTTATGATGCTTAGTTTGTATGCACTTGTGTTTCCCTTGGTGATTGGTTGTGAGTGCATTGTCCATTAGAAGAGTGGCTTTTGATAGGGGCCGGAGCCCAAAGTGGTAAACCGGGTAACCTTCAGAAGTGAGTTAATCAAGTGATAATTAAATTAATGTACTTAGATGATTAGGATGCAGTTCACACTAATCAAGATAATTTAATCCTCACTCATAGACACAAGGGCTTGTTTAGAATTGGGATGAGTGAGAAGGCCTGGAATGGAAAGATCAACTATCTTGTTCTTGTGAGAGGTAGTTGATTCTGCTTGAGTGATTATGAGTGCCGGGATTCGGTTGAGGCCACCAGGATTACTTGTGCCAGAGCCTATGAAGAATTCCCAAAGGAGATCTCATGACAAACCTTGCGATGACACTCTATCTAGGACAACTGTTGTTAATTGTTTTATGTGTATGGTTATTTGACCATACTTGATCTACTTTATATCTGGAAGCAATGTGACCTATGTCAGTGATGTTGGAGTTGTACTTGTATTGTACTTGATTTGTACTTGAGTTGTACTTGTTAATTCATTTGGTTGGTTATAATAGTATGAGTCAGTTTGAGTCTGCTTTGGTTAGAGGTAGTAGAATCTTTGTCCATGTTACTTTGTTACTATCTCCTAGCATGGGGGATGGGCCTTCGGGTACCACATTGGTAGGGTGGAACATGCACCAAAACTGTTGGGTCCCCAAGTATCTTCAGTACTTGGTGGCGAGACATCCAGATGGACAGCTCGCGGTTCTTGTTGTAATATCTTGCATTGTAATATTTTAACTTGTACAAGTTATTTTATCCCTCTTATGTTTATGAGGTGGAAGTTTGTAATTGTAACCTTGAGTACTATTGCCTCATTCTGGGAATGAGTGATGTAACTATTGGATTAAGTTAATATTTATGAGATAGTATCTTGGTTGATTATCTTACTATGTTATGTGGTATTCTTATGATGTATGATATTTATTTCATAAAGTTTATAATGCTATGGTTATATGTGATGTGTATGTGTGGGTTTAAGTAATCCTAACCTTGTAGCCTTAGAGGTTGTTGTTAATTAGTAAGTGAATGTGTATGTTAACTACACTTTATAAAAAAAAAATGGTTTGCTTAAGTGGTTAATTACAACTTCCTTTAGGGTTGCAAGGCGGGGCATTACATTATTGCTCTAACCTTTGTGGGATCTATTTTGATACCCTTCTCTGACACTATGTATCCTAGGAGTTTTGCTAATGTAACTCCAAAGACACATTTCTCAGGATTTAGTCAGACATTGAACTTCTCTAGCCTTGCAAATATTTTTCCTAGGATATCTAGATGTCCTTTGGAATATGACTTTTCTAATATATCATCCACATAATCCTACATAAATGTATGCATCATATCATGGAAGATTGTAGTCATTGCACGTTGATATGTTGCACCTTCATTCTTCAAACGAAAGAGCATGATGTTCCAGCAAAAATTTCCCCATGGAAATGTGAATGCGGTTTTCTCCTAATCATCTGGTGCTATCTTGATTTGGTTGTAGCTAGAGAAACCATCCATTATTGATAACATGGCATGTGCTATTGTTAAATCCACAATGATATTGATGTTAGGTAAGGGGAAATCATCCTTGGGACATGCCTTATTCAGATCTTTGAAATATGTACATATTCTAAGGCTATTGTTTGGCTTTGATATAAGGACAATATTTGATATCCATTCAACATAATTGCTAGACCTGATGAATCCTGCATCTAACAAATTCTTCAGCTTAGCCTTTACCATCAAGGCGATATATGGATGCATCTTCCCTAGTTTTTTTTTTGTAGGTTTAATTCCAGTAGGTAGAGATAAATGATGCATTAAAAGATTTGGATCTAAACCTGGAATATTAGAGTATGACCATGCAAAGTTAACGCTTCTTTCTTCAAAGAACTTGATAAATTTAGGTCTTTCTTATTTAGTCATGTAGATGCTACCAGATGCAAAATCTTTGCTTTTTTTGTTGTGCCAATGTTAATAGATTATGTAGGCTCCATCAATACTGATGACCTCTCATTATAATGCTCTGGAAGGGTGTCAAATCTCCCATCTTTCAGTGCCTTAGAGAGGTTTTCACTGTTCGATGTGTTCTTTATTTTTACTTTTTCAAGATCTAATGCTACCATAGAATGGTTTTCACCATTAGATCCATTATTCTTGTTTTCAATTTTGCAACTAGAAGATTTGACACCCTCCTGTCTAATCATGCTGTTATGAGATTTATGATTAGAACTTGTGTTACAATAGTGTCATCATTCACAAAGATGGGTACATTAATAGGTTCAGTGGGTTCCCAGTCGATAATTTCAGGATGTATTAATGGAAAAAAGTCATCAGATTGGATTTGGTCAACAACAGTAAGGGTTCAAACAGTTATGGTGTCAAGGTTGTCATTAGGGATGTCGAGGTCTATGATATTACTTTCC
Organism: Sequoiadendron giganteum; assembly: GCA_007115665.2. Classification (NCBI taxonomy): domain Eukaryota; kingdom Viridiplantae; phylum Streptophyta; class Pinopsida; order Cupressales; family Cupressaceae; genus Sequoiadendron; species Sequoiadendron giganteum. The sequence goes on from CM021102.1 coordinate 333,320,762, forward strand.
TCCAAATCATGTAGCTCACTCAATCTCTATCCATCCTCACTTAAGTCATCAATATTTTTTGATTCAAATATAAGTGGTCTAGTCCCCGAGCTTTGTCCTTCCTTGTGTGTGGGTGCATACTCCTTTATGACATCAATTTGGATGTTTGTGTATGATACATCAAAGTAAAGATCTCATTCATACTCATTGGAATTTTTTTCTGAACTATCTCTCATTTGAAGGATTCTCTCAACAGATTTTTGAGTCATTTCTTCTTTTGATTCCCACGTATAAACTAGTCTTGTTTTGTACTTCAACTAAAGTGTGAGAGGTTGGATGGGTTCTATGATGCCTTCCTTTCTTTTTCCAATAGTTCCTTGTCCCTCATACCCCATTTTCTCTAGGATAGCTTTTTCTTTCTTGTACTGATCCGTCTTTATGCTGATGTTTGTTGATGTTGAGGCTTCTTCATCTTTTATAGCCAATTGAGGATGGCCTTGTCTTTTGATTCATCTTCTAGAGTACTAGCTTTAAAAAATATTTCATCTACAACTGTGGTAGTTTGTGATGGTTGTGGTGTTATTGATTTCGGTTGCCCATATGACCTTGGGGATGACAGCAACTGTGAAAGACATAGTGATTGCCCAATGGAATATTGTCCCATACCTTTGTCGGTTAACTCAATATTTTCTTGAAATTGTTGTGATAGAGAATTTAGAGGACCCTTATTGTCTTCCAAAGTAGAATCAACAACACTTGTTTCTTTTGATTTACCCCTTTTCTCAACCCATTTAGATTCATTGGTTGGTTGTTTTTCACTGCTAGGTGAACTAAAAATGTTTGCTTCATTATTATGGGGCATAAAAGTGTCTTGAGATGCTTTAAGTGTGTTACAATGTTGTGGATTATTGTAGTTAGCTGATATAGTCACCTCTTGTCCATTGACTGGAAATTTTAAATACTAATGATAAGTTGAAGGCACTGCCTTCATTTCATGTATACATGGACGTCCCAAGAGTATATTGCATGTTAGCTCTTTTTCTAGTATTTGGTAAGCCATATTCTTCACCATTGGTCCTACTTGAATAGGAAACACGATCAATCCCTTGGAGGATCTCTCTTCTTTGTCATAGGCTTTTATTGTCATTTTCCATCGAGAATCAATAGCATTATCAAAATAGCCTAGTGCATAGACCAATTTCAAAGTGCAAATGTTTAAACCAACTCCACCATCTATTAAGGCACGTTTAACACGGTGTTTGTGGATTAAGACTTCAATGTGAAGTGCAGTATTGTGTGGATGATTAAGTGATACATCATCTTGTTCAGAGAATGCTAGACAATGAGGCGTGGTCAAAAATCCCACCATAGCTTGACATTGACAAACATCCAGATTGTTGGGTACCATGGTGGCCACAAGAGCTTCTTCTAAAACTTCCTTATGGGATGGTGAGAGTTTAAGGAGTTATAATATTGATATTTGTGCTAGTATTTTCTGTAGTTGATCAACAATTTTGTATTGAGTTGGTGGGGGAGTGGTGTTTTTATATGTGAATAAGTAAATAAGTAAAAAAAACTAGAAACACTTCTTAATGAAATATTATATCAAGATTTAACAATAATTAACTAATTTAAATTACAAAAAACTTGAAAGCGTCTCATTGTTTCCTATCTCCAAAGATTTATTAAATCACAGAGGGCTCTCAGATTTGGTAAGCACTATGACTGTTAAAATGCCAATTTAGAGAATGGAATAATGCTAAATGCAATGATCTACTTCTATATGGTGATTTCTAAATGATATTGATGCTATTGTAATCTATTGCAATCTATTCTAACATCAAAACTAATAAATGAAAGCTATAGTAAAACTAATATGCAGTTGTGATATGAATTCTAATGATGCTATGATGCTTGAATGCTAAGATGCTTGATTGATTTTCCTGCAGAGTAATATTGCATAAAGATGGGATCCATTTCCTATGAAGAAAGCCTATATTTATAGATGCACGACAACATATTTGCATAGAGGCAACACAACAAGGGCTTGGATTCAATATGGAGGATTGAATGGTGAGAGATGGAGAAGCTTGAACCGATCATGGGAATGGTTCCTCCCCATGAAAACATCAGGCCAAATGATAGGAAGAATCAGAGGAAGGAGATTGAAGAGGATTTCCTACAAGTTTGTCTCCAAAGCTTTCCCATGAATTCCAGTTGAATTAATTAGATATGAAATATCTAATTTTATTGGTGAGTGAATAGAGGAAATTTCCCTTTATTTGAATATTTTAATTTAGCAAAATAATATATTTAATTAAATAAAACAAATATTTGACATTTGCTTATTTAATAAAAAGGGATATGATAATTAAATAAAAACTTTAGGATATCTTTATTTAATTAAGAGGAAATATGATAAGATAATTAAATAATACAAACTTTTGAAGTTTGCTTATTTAATCAAGATAGAATAAATGAAGAAAATAATAATAATAATTAAATAAATCAAAGTATTTAAATTTGTTTATTTAATTAAGAGGAAATAATATGATAAAAATAAAAGAATTAATAGTGAACCTAATATAAATAAATATTTCTATTTATTTATTAAGTAGATGAATTTAACTATGATAATTAAATAAAACAAAGTGAAATTCATTTATTTAATTAAGAAAAAAATAATAGAATAGGGATTAAAGAATTTAAGATGAACTATATAAATAAATATTTCTATTTATTTAATAGTAGAGGAATTTAGGGTAATTAATCAAATAAGTCGTATTTAATTAATTAGATTCTGCAGACCATTTCTAGGTGTATACAGTCTCTTACTGGTAGGATGGAGGTTTTCCAAAAGATTATATCCTCCTACACTCTATGTTTTGATTTAGTTTGGTTCTTTAATAATTATCAAGTCAGTGAGGTCCAAAAGAAAATTAGAGGGTTTTTATGGTGTGGCTCTAGTAGCAAAGTGGGTCATCAAGGCCCTTGATGGAAATGAACATTGGAAGTTTCTAATAGGGAATAACATCACAAGTTGTCCCCAAATTGAAAACTTCTTTGAAGACACTGCCTTTCAGTGATCTCCTCATCACCAAGTACCCAATAGTGCCTACAAGTTTATTGGTCTTTAGAAGCATTTGGAAGGCTTGGGTAGCTATAATGGATAGTTTCACTAGCCCTCTCCTAACTAGTCCTCACAACAACTAGATTCATCCAGGTAGGTCCATTTGGTGGAACCTTGAACATAATGGTAATCCTCTAGCCTTGTTGCAAGGCTGATCAACAAAGAAGTGGAACCAAATCAACATCAAAATATTCTTCAATATTGTCAAGGATGGTTCATTGGTTGGTTGGGACCAGTTGAGAGAGGTCTATGGATTACCCTCTTCTAATTTCAAAACCTATTATGTTTTAAAAGAAGCTTGGAAGGGTTGGCCTCCAAGTCTCCAAGTGGAAACATTGAAAGATGAGCTAATTGAAATCTAGTGGAAGGGTACTCTCCCCTTGTAGGAGGTGAAAACAAAGACTATTTATAAAGAGATCCTTACCTCTTCCACTCCACTAAGTATCTTAACAAAGTCTAGAGGACTAACCTTGAAAAGAAAGACAGGAAAAAGGCATTCTCCTATTTGTGGCGTAATGAAATTGATGCATAAAAAACTTTTTTTAGATGGCTTGTTATATTGCAAAAGGTTCCTTTTAAATTAAACAATATAGATGTCGATATTTGTGAATTCGTAGAGTACCTGAAACTGTTTCTCATATATTCTTTGAATGCTTGTATGCTAATAAAATTTGGAATTTGTTCTGGAATGATTATGTTACTTGGGGCTCAAATAGGAAAATCAGTTGGAAAGAAATTCTACTAGGTTTTGATTCTAAATAGAGCAAAGAACTTCATTTATTCACGTTTCTTCTTACAACTGAAATCTTGTGGATTATATGGAAGGTAAGAAATGAGGATAAATATAGTAGGTTTTAGAGGTATCCTATTGAGTCAAATAAAAGACTCACATTCTTCAATGTTGCATTGAATGTTGTAGCCACTATGGAGATTGTGGAGAGAAAGTTCTTAAAGCTTCTCAAGGATGGTATGGTACTTGTCCACCAGAGAGAAATCATGTATGGGCCCTCATGGCAGCAGAAGCAACCCAATCTGATTGTATTCATGTAGGATTTGGAGACCTTCAAAGAAGAATTTAAACAAAAGTCCAAAAAAGGAAAAGGCATCAAAGAGGACAAAGGAACTCAACACTTTACCAACTTTGATTATGATGTTGAAGAAATTTTTTCTAATGATGAATTGGAAGCCATCAACACACTGGTCAATTGAGACTCTTTGGAGGACTAGAGTGGGAGTAGAAATGTGGAGAAGGAAAGATAATTTTGGCTACAACATACTCTTTTTGTAATATGTATTTTTTTTTGTACTTCTTAAGCTTACAACCTATACATTGATAGTCAAACTATATATACTATCCAGTTTTTTATGTATAGTCCAGTTGTATATGTATAGTCTATTTTCTCTTTGTAGCTACAAGTTCTAATATTGTTAACTTATAAGCTTCTATGACTCTATATATATAGCCAACATGTGTTATAGAATGATGCAATCTCATTGTGCTTAACATATTATTAATAAAAAATAATTCATCAATTTGTATTTAATATATGATCTCTCATGTCTTTATATTCAAAGGTTGCAATGAGAAAACCTTTTGGGATGAAATGAATAATTGGCAACGGATTCCAATTATCAACCACCCAATCTAGAATTTTTTGGCTCGATAGGCTGGTTCCAATAAAGCAACAAATTAGTGCATGATCACAAAGAAAATAATTTTCATTAACAACCATTGAAACATCAAGTATAATTTGGGCAAATGTAGAACTAGCCTCATCAATCTTCTAAGAAACATATATAGTTCTATTTGTTGTGCATGAGGGTACAAATGAAAATCATTGGAAGTGAGATATTATAGTAATATAATGATAAATATATATTTATTATATTTAAAAATTCATAAATATCATATAATATATATATTTACCAAATATATGTATGTATGTAATTAATTGTATGATGTTGATTATAAGGGTTTGGATTAATAATCTGAATGAATTTTCTTACGATGAGTTTAAGGAAGCTACTTGAGAATTATTTAATTTATAAATAATTATTTTCTTTCATTTTATTTACTTAATACTTGTTTTATAGTTTTTTTTAAAATCTATCTTGGTTATGTTATAGTTTTTATGTATACTTCAAATGCTATTGTAGAACACCTCTTAGCTTGATTAGATATCAAAATAAGATATTGTTGTAAATTAGATTATAAATGATTGTAAATTAGATTATAAACTATTGTAACTTATATATTTATAAATTAAATTATAAATTAATGTACACAAAAATATTATAAATCATAAATTAAATTTAGATTAACTTGTAAATTATTAAGTTTTATTATAAATTTAACAAATTAAATTATGAAATCAAAACATTAAACTAAGTTAAATTACTAAATTTTAAATTGAATATCAAAATTGGAAAAGTAAAAATGAATATATGAAAAACATGTAAACATATGAAAAATTCCTATGTGCAAACCTTTGCCTGACTCATCCCTATGCACCTCACATGGTGAACACACTTTTAGTCGTTATGGTAGTTGGAACCCATTTCATTAAATTAGTTCTAGGAATTCTATCTTGAGCAAGAAATTGCATGAGAGTCAAATTATTAGTCTCAAACTCCTCCAAGCTCAAAACATTAATTAATGAAGAAGATCAATTATAACAAATATGCATGAGAGTCAAACTTCTAATCTCAATCTCAGATTATCAAGTGCCTAGTGAAGTGTTCAAATAGAGTTAGTTCTTTCAAAACACAAATGAATGAAGAAGCCGAGTTTAAACAAACATGCATGAGAGTCAAATTTCCAACGTCAAGTGCCTAGTGAAATGTTCAAATAGACTTAGTTCACTCAAAACTTAATATTTGAAGAAATTATATTGAAAATAAATCAACACTTACCTAATATCCCTACACCAAGAACTGAAAAAAATAGACAATTCCACTCAAGACTCAAAATTTGGGGAAATGAGTGAACACAATAGTGACCAAGTGTTAGGAAGCAAATCACAAGTCCAAAATTCCTAGCTTTGAATTATCAAGTAGATGAATACATTTTTACTCAAATCCAATCCTATTCAATATAACATGCCATTTTAGAACTTGAAGTAGTTACTTGTGCAAAAAATGGTTGGTGATTTTGACAAAGATTGCAAAATAAAGTTGAAGTAGATCAAGTGAAAAAAATACATTAGTGACACTTCATCATGGAATGCACAACCTATGAAGATATTTGTAACGAAAATAGTTTGGTCATGGACAATATGTAGCAACTATTTGAGGAGGATAAGATTAACCAGATGACTAGCCTTCTAGTCAAAATTAATAGCAAGAGATCCGACTTGAAAAAGAGCATGAAGAAAAATTAAGTTTTTTTTTCTCGGTCCCTTAGATTGTTTAGTCTCGTGGAAGTCATTAAAATGTTTCATTCATTCATTCATTCATTACAATTATGAAAACCAAAGAAAAATCCATAAAATTATAGACCCCTATTCTTTTATCCATAATAACAAAAACTTGGATAGTAATTGGAAATTCAAGGGCTTGTACCATAAGTATGAGAAGATACAATTGTCAAAGACTCCTCATAAGTTAATGTGGAGCATTATTTGGCTCTTTGAAATATAAAAAAATTTAAAGAAAGCAATTGGCATTTATTTATATTTGTGAAGTCATAACCATCCCTTCAAGAAATGAACTACCCGTGACACCGTTTTTCAAATGTTCTTCAAATACATCATCCCCAAATATCGTACAAGCATTCTATCATTCCTTTCATGATTTGAGTTTTAAGAGAGTGGATATCTTATTCTGTTAAGATGGGTACTGATGAAAACACCCATTTGCAACAGTTTTCTGATTGATTCACAATTTTAGATTTGAAGAGAGTTGAGATCTTATTCTCCCAAAAAATCACTGGAAAAAATTGCAGATAGCAGGTGTTGATGGTTAAAATGACACAAACAACATTAAAAAAATATATTTCTACTCTATTTCTCCTGAAAAAGAAAGACAACATGTAGTAGCCTAACTCCCAAGGTCCTGGTAGTTGGTTCTCAACTGTCTGATGTCACTCAATTGGTTTATGCAACTATAATATTCAAGGGGCCTGTGCTAGTAACAAAGGATTCTATCTATAACTCTTTTTATCGAAATAGTTCCTGTAAATCAATGGGTTTTAAATAAAAGAAAAAGATAGAACAAAGGGGTAAACTAGTAAGTATGAACCGAATTTATCTAGTATCTAGACATATACCTTCAACGATGAATGTTTCCTAACATATCATAAAATCCATAAGATGATATAGTCTGTAGCATAATCTATACCACTGCATACATTTTAGGTGCTTAATTAACTTCACAATTACTCTTCGCAAAAATTTCAAGGATTTCAAAACAACACACATTCATTCATCATCAAAATTATAGATCAACAGACTTTTTAATAACTTCAACTCAATGACAATCTAATAAGATGATCCTTAAATCTGATTCCTTCAAATGACTTTCATCATTCAAGAAACTCTTATGTTCAACACAATCACTGCATACAGATAGATCATAACTTATCAACCTTATCAAACAAATAATTTAATTCCAAACACCATCTTTCGAGTCAACCTGTAATTCTATTAACTGTAAAAGATTTAAGTACAATGTATCTCTGCAAAAACTCTACAAAATCCTATCTCTTAACATTAGGCAAGCCAATCTAGTTCTCAATTAGCCGACCTTTACAATGTGATACCCATCTGGTATTTATAGATATACAAAAAGTTCGAACCTCACTTCTATTTTAGGCTTTTCCACCTTTTTAGGAATTCAGACTCTCTTGGAAACTCAGATCAATTTGATCTCAAGTTCTTACATTAGACTTTCAGTCTTAACTAAAAATAGAAGATAGAATAGAAGAGGAAGTCATGTGCTCAAAAATCTATGAATGCTATATGCATGCAACATGCAAAGAAGGAGAACATCATGCATGTAAGGATTCATGCATGTGAAGCTGGATCTGCTAAGAACTCATCGTAACTGGTGAACACTTGTTGTAGAGTCTCCATCTTTGGCCAATCCAGTCATCTTCAAACTTGATCCAATCCAACTCAACTGCAGCAAACTCCTTCATACTTTTCACTTTTATTAATTCTCTCCCTACAGCCTTTATCTCTTCTTTGACCTCTATAATTCGATCTAACATCAACTCTCCACCATCATCTCCCTTTTGCATAAGTCCTTGGAATCTTTCATCCCACTTTTCCTTTATTTGGTTAAAAGGCATGCCCTCTTTTGTAAATGCATTTATATCCATAATAATAGCAATAGCTACTTCTAATTCTTCTAATTGCTTAGTCAAATTATTTACAACTTCCTGAATCTCATCCTTATGCTTGCTCAAAAAGCCAGTCCTAAACTTGAGTATGCGAGAAGTCTTCTCTACAAAGTCTTTGTTATCATCTTCAAGTATAGACTATTCCAGAAGAGTTGTTAGAGGCAATGTATTTATCTTTTCTAACTTTTCACCATACTCCTTATACTCTTCTTCCTGTTTTTCTGATGCCTCAATATATTGATACATCTCTTTAATCAATCTTTCAGTATCCTTATAGGCTTCAAACCCTTTCACTAAAATCTCTCCTACCTCTTGGTCCAATTTTTTTATCCATTTGTCTACCATCTCCGCCTTTCCTCTAACCTGCACCAAATCATCAACCTCCTTTTTGCTTAGCAAAGTAGGAGTCTCAATAGCTGCAACTTGTTGTGACCTTGGAGAGGAGACACTCTTCAAGAATGAATGTAACTGATCCAATTGAGACTTAAGCTCATCTTTCTTTTGTTTGTCCTTCATCATTCTTGATTTAGTTGTTGAAGCCACCACATCAATCAAATTCATTTGTTGATTCCTAGTGGGTCTTCCCAAATTAACCGTACTCAATTGATAGTCTGTTAGCTGCATATCCCCTACCTCCTTTTCAGTCATAGGCATGGCACATTCAGCAACTATCTCCCCTTTATCTGTGAGTCTAGTAGAATGTAAGACTTTAGCCTTCTTTTTAGGCCTTTCCTGTTCAATTCCCTTCATCATGTCCTCCCAATTAAGAGGTTGAGGAGGTGTTCTGGCTCTCTTCTACAAATCTAACTTCAACCATATAGGAGCACTGGGAGTAGTCATCATCATGGAAGAGGAAGCAGCAATTGTAGAGGGTGGCTGAACATTTACTTCAGGTTGAGAATCAACCTTTGCTTTCTCTAGTTGCTCTTGTAGCACATGCATCTGCACCAGCTTCTCAGCATCTTCTCTATCTCTTTGTTCTTGTATTTTTTTATCTTCTTCTTCTTTTCTCAATCTCTCTCCTTCCATCTAATCCTTCTTCATTTTTTTCTTCTCTAACTTCTCTTTTTCTAAGGCCTCTCTTTCTAGAGTCTTCCTTTCTAACCGTTCTGCCTCTAAAGCTTTAAGTTTTTCAGCTTTTGCTTCTTGTTCTTGTTGCTTCCTAATCAGCTCTTCGACCTCTTTTTCCTTTCTTATCCTTTCTGATTCTTCCTCCTTTTGTCTTTCTTGAACTTCCTTTTCTAATCTTTCTTTTTCCAAAACCTTTTGTTTCTCTTTCTCTATGCTCTCCATTTCTAAGGCCTTGAGCTTCTCTGCCTTTTCCCTTTCTTCTTCAGCTTGTTGTTTCTTTACTAGCTCTTCAGCATCTCTTTTCTTTTTTAGAGCTTTAGCTTCTTGTTCTTTCTGTCAAGCTTCCTCTACAAGCTTCAGTCTAGCAACCAGGGCTTCCTTTTCCCTTTGATTTCTTGCTTTCTCCTCCTCAAGATCATGGATCTTCTGTATCAATTCTAACTTTTCATTTTTTGCTTTGACCTTGATCTCATGCTCCCGTTGCCTCATTTGCTTCTCTATTTCATTAGTTGCTGCCCTTGTTTCAATTTCTTTTGCCTTTAATTGCTGCTGGTGAAGTAGAGCATCAGCTTGCACCTTAGCCATTTCCTTTTGCTTCTCCGCTACAACCCTTGCATCAGAATCTCTTGTAGCATCTTCAAATAGTTTCCATTGCTCCTCTTGTGTTAGAATCTGCTCAATAGTCCCCTCTAAAGGCATATTTTCTTGCAAATCCTTCTCTGAAAGAGTTTCATTCGAGTCTGTCTCAATTTCTACAAATTCTTCCTCCACTTCTTTTCCTTTAGCAGCTTCATCCATGGTATGAAGAGCTCCTTCTTGAACTTCTTTACTCCTTTTCCTTGTAAGTGGGACTTGTATGGATGACTCACCCAATGTGGGTGTAGAAACAACAGATTCTATTGGAACATCTCCCTCGGGTGCCTCTTCTTCTTCATTGACTACCTCAAGTTCTATTTCTTCAACATCAGGAGGAAATAATTCCAATGGCTCTTTGGGAGGTGTCTTTCTTTTAATCCTCTTGTACCCTTTACCCTTCTTAAGAGCTGGTTCTTGAGGAGCTTGAGTTCTCAACATTAACCATTGCACACTTCTATCCAAGATTGTTCTTCCAATTTTCTTAATATCAATTGTTTCTTCCTCATTCCAGTCTATTGGATCTAAGCTTTTGGTGCCAATGTTCAAGGCTTCATATGAGGGATCTAATACAATTCCATCATCCACCAAAGTGTCAAGAATATTTTCTTTAATACCAAGCTCTGACATGAGTGAGACTGATAATCTCTCATAATTCTTCTTCCTCAAGTCATACTCATCCTACCGATCACACCAAAAGTCTTCTAATAGATTAAAGTGTCTAGTAAACACTGAAGGTAATAAGGAATACATCTTCTTCTTTGGATCAAAATACTTCCGAGCTGTATACAATCCCAATTTCAATTGTATCAACTCATTACAAACCACCTTTGCTCCCTTCAAGTGTTGACAATTATATTCACCCAGTGTCATGGGAAATTTATGGCATCCTGTCTTGTGCTTGATCCAAAACCTAGAATTAACTCCAATGGCTTGATACACAAACTCCATAAGCACTATTCTGTTACTACAACATCTTGGAAGCAAATGGAGATGACCTTCAAAACCAAACAATCTGAAGTATGCAAATTTGGGGTATTGGATATACCAACTTTCCCATTCAGAAATGAATGCCATGGCTTCTTGACTTAATCGATACCTAGCATCTCCATTGAATTGATTGATGATCACATATAAAAAGGCATCATTGACTCTCCTAAAATGAGTGTTAGCCACCTAAAGAGTCAATTGATCATAGTGCTCCCACACTTTCTTTTGTCCATCTAAGGCTCCTACCATGCCCACCTTATTCAATCCTGGGAAAATCCCCAACCTTGCTGCTGCATATACAATGTAATATGTCATGAAGAAAGATTTAGTTTGTCTAACCCTTATGAGCTAATCATGTATGGCATCAGAAACAATCATTGACCAATCAATTTGGTAATCACCCTGAAAGATTACTTGAATGAAATGAAACATCCATTCCTTGAAGTGGAAGGCATCCCTCTTCCCAAACACTCTGGACAACATTAATATCAAATCAGATATATCCTTCTTGAAATCTGCCCTCTTTGGCTGGTCTGTAAGCTTGCTTAAAGATTTCTTCTCTGTGCTTAACCACTTTTTGTTTAAGTGAGACTTATTGGAGTCTTTATGCTTGCTATATTTCTCCAATGCCTCTGCTTCAGTTAGCTGCACCAAGTTCTTGGGATCAGGAACGTTAAATATACTTTGGAACATTTACGGAGTAAGATCTATAATCACATTATTTTGTGAATCCATGCATAATCTTGTAGCAGGATTGTAAGTACTGGCCACTGTCAATATCAACTCCGGACACTGGACTGATAAAGGAAACATAGTGATATGTGCAAGACTGGAGTCAACAATCCTTTGTGTTCTCCTTGTCAAGTTTGCTCATCCTGCAAAGGTCTCTTCATGTAATTCTTCAAAGCTATACTAACCCAAATTAGTATCCGTGATATCTGACTAGTCTGATTCCACCTTGCTCACTTTCACCACTGGATTCCTATGATCATACCTCAATGTATAAGGCAGTTGTTCTGGTTTCACCTTCTTTATTTTTGGTGCTGTCTTTGATGTTCCATCTGGTTGATTCCTTCGAGCAGCTTCTCCTAACATTCCTGACATATTTCAATTTTCCTGCAAGCAAACCTCTAATTAGATCTTCAGATATTATTATCAAACATACTCTTAAAACATGCCTGTTACACATACATCGGAGTCGGAACCAGACAAAAGCTCAAAACAATCTCTTTTACAACACTGGCAAACTCGGAGCAAAAACCGATATAGAAACTTCACCTAATAAAAAACGGGCTCGGAGTCAGAGTTGGGGAGGTTATCGGAACCGGGATTGGAACAAAAAACGGATTTGGTTTTCTTCGAATTTTCATTTTTTTCATATTCTATTTCCATTCCACCTCCGCCACCGATTAGGTTATCATTACTTTGAAGAAAGACTTTTCATTATACGTGGAGCCGGACACAGGGTGAGAATGGAATCAATAACTTTTGCAAACAAAATTCTTAAGTTCAAGATCGGTTCCGGTCCCGCCTCCACCTATGTTATCATATATCTCAAGGAAAATTTTTTAGAACTCAGAATCGGAAACGGGATAAAAATGGAATCGATGACTTTTGTAAAACAAAACTCTTAGGTCCATAATCTATTCCAATCCTGCCTCCACCTATGCTAATCATGACATCAACAAATACTTTATTCATTTTCAACACAACTTCATGATTAAAACCTAGGTCGCTTTAAAACAAAAAGGGGCTCTAAAAACACTACACTCATATGACCATGGGGAACAATTACACTTTTAGGATATCAACTTTTTTAAATCATTTTAAAAGCGATTACAGAGACCAACGAAACCCTAATCTAACAAACTTGACAAAAACTAGGGCATGGATTTAAACCCTGCCATTCTACCAGGCGACGAAACCCTAATTAAATTTAATCTACCCTAACTCATTATAAAATCTCTAATCTACCTCACTGTAACTTCTAATCTAGCTAATCAACATTTAAAACCTAAAACCTAAATCTAACTCACTGCAAACCAACAACAAACACGACGCAATCATGATTAAGACGTGAAAGCGATGGTGCCCTAAAAATAGAAAGAAACGACACGAATGTACAAGACAACAAAGATTTAAAGCAAAAGAAACAAAACCAAACAAACAAAACCTGCTCATTCAACCATATCAATAATCATAGGTTTGTCTTAAAACAAGATGATCGAATAAACGAGAAAATATAAAGCAAAACAAAACAAACACGACTGTAAATCAACAATGAACACATAGATAAGAAACCTACCTCAAACGCAAACAAACCCACACTAACTTTCTGAATCGATTTGCACACAATCCCTTCTCTATCTCGATCAATTTGCTCAAAACGAACTCTGCTACTGCTCTTTCGTGCTCTTAGATCTTTAACAATAACAATAATGATCGGCTTAACCCTTAATAAAGATAAATATGTGAATTTCTACCTACACCGGCAACCATCATTAATGCATTTAAAGTGCAGTAAAGGCGGAGTCAGAACTGTAAGAGAACAAACACTCGTCTGCAGTGTGCTTCAGTCAAAAAGTCAACGACAAAAAGTGGTGGGGACGAAACTAAAATGGAATCGGGATCTCAAATTTATAAAATTTCCAAACCCCATTCTCATTCTGGTTCTGGGTCCGCCAACTAAAAACAAAACAAAAGAAAATACAAAAATTTAAGTAAAAGACCAACCTAATAAAATAAAACACAAAAACTGAGACAACGCAAAAATAAAAATAGCGGAGGCAGGATCAGAACTGATTGTGATTTTGCAAATTTTGATAACAACCATCCTACTTCCCACTTTGGCTCCACTTCTACTAAAGACCAAAACAAAGACAAAGAAAAGACTGTCGGGATAGAACCAAAAACAAGCCTCAAAAGAACTTTCAAAACCCGATTTTGCTCCGATTCCGATTCCGAGAGAGAAACAAAAGAAAAAAAAAGTATTGGAAAAAACTAGACTCCAAACTTTGTTTCAAAAACAACTAAGTACAAAAATAACAAAGGGGGACCCATTTTTGACCAAGGCAAAAGATGGGGTGGTTATGCAAGGCATAATATCAGGGGCCGACTGTTTCTGCTCAAACTGTGGTAGAGGAAAGAGGAAATTGTTGCTATAAGAGGATTGAGATCATTAGATCAAAAAAAATCTAGCTTTACTGTTTCTTTTTCACTTTTCATGGAATTGTTTTGATTCTTCTCTTTACTACTTCCACTCAAGAGAATGCTAACACTTGTACGAGATAGGGAAGAAAAATAATTATGTGCTCCTATGTCATTAATCATTTGTGACCTCTTTGGTTTTTAGTTGTCTTGTTCTGCACAAGTTGATTGGTCAAGACAATGTTATAAAGATGTTGTAGAGCGACAAGACTAATTTGAGGGCTTTGAGCAGATGAATTCAAGAGTTGAGAATGAAGGGCTTGACCTCTAATTTTTCAAAAGAGCCTCAGCCTGCTAAGAGGTGGAAGAGATCGAGTGTGGAAGATTAATTGGGCCCTCTCAGATGGTGCTCTCAATTTTCTCTTTACATTGCTTTGAATCTTATCTCAGGCCTCCTCCTATGGTCATACATGATAATCTCATGCAGCTAACTAGTTGGTAAGATGATTGTATGTGGGGTCAATTATGTTTAACAACAGGATAATTTTTAGCACATTTCGTCGAAGGCTTATTGAACATGGAATTTTTGTGCAATGGAAGAGTAGAAGTGAAATTTTTGATTCACTTTCCCAGATGACTAGTTGGCTTTGATGGTTGTTCTTGATGTTAATTTATTGTAGCTCGAACAACTGTTCTCTCCAATTCCAAGAATTATTATTTAATTCTTGAGACTTCTAGAAAGAACTTAGTTAGGTCCAGATATTTAATTATTTAATTAAATAATTGTTTCCTCTAGAGACTTCTAGAAACCAGTTAGTTAGGGTTTGTTAAAGTTTAATTAATCTTGGCCATTGATTGAGTTTAAATCATCGCCATTGGTTTTCAAATGAGAATAGTTTAAAAGGGGGTCATTGGGCATTTGGAGAACATAAGTTTGAGAAGCATTTTTACAATGATAGCAAATAGTCTTGCAGTGGTAGCAAGGGCGAAGTGATAGCATTGGAGGCAGCAGTAGCGGAATTT
This sequence comes from Sequoiadendron giganteum, assembly GCA_007115665.2. Taxonomy (NCBI): domain Eukaryota; kingdom Viridiplantae; phylum Streptophyta; class Pinopsida; order Cupressales; family Cupressaceae; genus Sequoiadendron; species Sequoiadendron giganteum. The sequence goes on from CM021102.1 coordinate 333,336,076, forward strand.
CAGCAGGAGAAATTAAGGGAAGAATTTCTAGAGAAGAATATTGCCAGAGATTTGTCAGTAAGAGGCAAGCAGTTTCTTTTGTATATCTTGATTTTCTGAAGATTAATATAATTCCTCATCTGAAGTACTTGTTTTCCCTCTGGGGTTTTTCCAGGGACAATTTGTCCAAAAATATTGTGTTTATTATTTTGCATGTTTTCTATTCCTGTGAGTTTTATTTGTGAAGTTGCAGTTGTATTATTTTTCAGTATTTGCTGTGAATTAATTTTCAGCAGTCAAATAATCTTTATAGATAGGAGATTAATAATCAGTAATTGCAATAGAATTTTCACATGGTATCAGAGTAGATTTAAGGGCAAAAAGAGCTCAGTGCAGGCACAGGAAGAAAAGAAAAATAGAGGGTTTATAAAACCCAGTTCTACCTCTTCAGTATTATTATTTTTGTTATTATTATCTTTGTTTGAGATGGCCTCAGTAGGTTTAAGAGATCAAGACAGATTGGACGGAGCCTCAAATTTTGGTGTGTGGAAAGCCAAAATTTATTTATTGCTGGAAGAGAATGATATCAAGGAATATGTGACCAGTGTTGTAGCTGTACCTACAGATCCAACATAGCTCTTAGCATATAAGAAGGAAGATGCCAAGGCAAGGAGGTTGATTCTTGGTGGTGTTAAGGATCATATTGTTCCACATATCACAGAGTTGGATACAATGAAGATGATGTGGGACGCCATTTTAAATCTGTACCAGAATGCTACCACTAATAGGAAGCCGATTCTCAGAGAAAAGTTGAGGAATACTAGAATGAACAAGGGAGAAGATGTTACAAGTTACCTCACCATACTTAGACTTGTCAAGGATGAGTTGGCAACTGTTGGAGATAAACTAGATGATGATGAGCTAGTACAGATAGCCCTAAATGGGTTTACTAAGCAGTGGGATGTATTTGTTCAAGTTATTAATGGATGAGACACCTTACTGAGTTGGGATCGACTATGGAGTGACTTCACTCAGGAGGAGCTTAGAATAAGCCTTGTTAGTGGTGCCAACAATAAGAGTCAGAAAAGTGAGGCAGACCAGGAAAATGTTGCCCTAGCAGGAAAAGGGAAAACAAAGAAGGGGTCTAGTAAAGGATCAAATCCTAAAGGTCAGAAGAAAAAGGACTTGTCTAAAGTAAAGTGCTATGGCTGACATGAGTTTGGCCACTATGTCAGCAATTTCCCACAAAGGAAGAAAGGAAAGAAGTAGACAACAACTTCAGCAAGTGCAGATGAGCTCTCTAGCAGAATGGAAGATGAGTTTGCACTCATAGTTTGTATGGTTAGCTCAACTTCACAAGGTGTTTGGTATATAGACAGTGGGGTGTCATTTCATATGACAGGAGTTAGAGAATACTTCTCCAATCATAAGGAGGAGGACATCAAAATCCAGATTTCTATGGGGAACATGTCCAAACTAAATCTAGTTGGGAAAGGGACTATTCTATTTCAGAGGGAGAATGGCAAGCCGATTCCCATTCATGATGTGTTGCATGTGCCAAGCTTGGGTATGAATCTGATTTTTGTATCTATCCTTCAGGATAAAGGCTACAATGTACTCTTTAGAGGGGAAAATGTGTTAATCAAGCACAAGGATTGGAAATCACCCATAGCTATTGGAGTTAGGAGTGGCTGACTTTATAGGTTGCAGTTTGATACTCATAAGGCACTGATGAGCAGTGGTAATTCTAGAGATCAAGGAGAGCTATGGCATAGGAGGATGGGACATATACATCATGGAGCACTTAAATTACTTCGTGAGATAGTGACAGGTGTTCCAGAGGTGAGCACAGAGCATGATGATGTGTGTAAGGGATGTGTGTTGGGGATGTTTGTGAAAGCAACTTTTGCAAGGAGTGACACCAGATCCAAGGGTGTTCTTGATCTAATACATTCAAATATATGTGGACCAATGTCGATGAAGTCTCTCAGAGGATACGAGTACTTTGTTACTTTTATTGATGATTTCTCCAAAAATACCTGGATATACTTCTCAAAGACCAAGGATGAGGTTTTCAGTTGCTTCCAAGAGTTCAAAGCTCTTGTGGAGAATTCGACAGGCAGGAAGATAAAGGTTTTTCGGTCAGACAATGAAAGCGAGTACAAAGGGAAAGAGTTCCAGGAGTTCTGTACCAGAGAAGGAATCAAGAGAGAGTGGATTGTTCCTACAACCCATAGCAGAATGGGGTTGCTGAAAAGAAGAATCAATCTATATCAGAGGCAGTAAGGGCTATGTTGTATGACCAGGATATGCCATGTTACTTATGGGTAGAGGCATGCAGTACAACAGTATACATATAGAACAGGTTCCACATAAGGTATTGGGAAAGATGACACTAGAGGAGGCGTTCTTAGGGAAGAAGCCAGATATTAGCCACTTCAGGATATTTGGGAGTTTGGCATATTGTCACATTCTAGGTGCTACATGTTCTAAGTTAGATCAGACTACAGAGAGAGGGTACTTTGTGGGGTATAGTGAAACCTCAAAGGCATATCAGATATTTATTCTAGGGGCCAGGAGGATTATAGTTAGGCATGATGTCAAGTTCATGGAGGACAAGGCATTTAGAAGGTCCAGAGATTTTCCAGTAGATGATCAGAGTGAGCAGCCAATAGAAGCTCCAAGGATTGAGCAATTAGATCAGGGACAATGAAGCTCGAGTATAGTGACTAGTACAAGGACAAGCTCAGGTGCTGAGAGTTCATAGAGTATGGAGCAACAGATGCAATAGATCCAAGAGATGCATCGGTAACACATGGAGGTTGATATTTCATCCTCTACAGTTGGTAGCAGTAACCAACATGATACTCAGGAGTTTGTGGGAGCTCCTAGGATGAGTAGTAGGTAGTGGTGACAACCAGCCAGGTATAATGACTATATGGCTTTAGCAAGTCATTTGGTAGATAGTGAGCCTTCCAGTTATCAGGAATCCGCATAGCAACAGGTGTGGCAAGATGCGATGGTTGAGGAATATACCTTAATAGTGCAGAACGATGTGTGGGAGGTTGTGCCTAGACTGACAAATAGGGCAGTGGTTGGATCTAGCTGGATCTATAAGATCAAGCACGGTGCAGATGGTAGTATCGATAAATACAAGGCAAGGTTTGTGGCTAAGGGTTTCTCTCAGAAAGAGGGAATAGAGTATGAGGAGACATTCACTCCAATGGCCAGGTATACATCTATACGAGCTGTGATCTCTCTTGCATCACAGATGGGATGGCAGATCCATCAAATGGATTTCAAGATAGTGTTTCTTAATGGTGAATTGAAAGAGGAAGTATACATAGAACAACCAGAGGGCTTTGTAGCACACAATAGTGAAACCCACGTGTGAAGATTGAAGAGAGCTTTGTACGGACTCAAGCAGGCTCCCAGGGCATTGTATGAGTGCATTGATGAATACTTGAAGGGATTGGGATTTGTGAAGAGTGAGGCAGATGCTATTATCTACTACTTGGTGGTTGGGGGTGAGATTCTCATTCTTGTTCTATATGTGGATGACTTGTTTTTAACAGGTTCACTAGGGCTCATAGAGGAGTGCAAGAGGGACCTTGCAATAGAGTTTGAGATGAAGGATTTGGGGCTTCTGCACTACTTTCTAGGCATGGAGGTATGGTAGATAGATAATGAGATTTTCCTTGGACAAGGGAAATACTACATTGAAATATTGAGGAGGTTTGAGATGGAGGATTGCAGAGCCATGTCTACTCCTATGATCATGAATTGGAAGAAGGTAGACTCATCTAGGGAGAAGGATGTAAACCCCACCTTATACAGGAAATTGATTGGGTCTCTCATGAATTTGGTCAACACCAGACCAGATATATCCTTTGCAGTAAATTCTCTTAGTCAGTTCATGGTTGAGCCGAAGAGAGTGCATTGGATAGCAGCAAAGCATGTGTTGTGGTATTTGTGTGGTATAATTGAGTATGGGATCAAATATGCTCGAGGTGATGGTATCAAGTTGATAGGCTATACTGACGCAGATTGGGCAGGCAGTACAATAGATAGGAAAAACACTTTAGGGTGTTGCTTTAGCTTGGGATTAGGAGTTGTCTCTTGGTACAGCAGGAAGTAGAATTTCGTGGCTCTGAGTTCTGCACAGGAAGAATACATAGCAGCTAGCATGGTGACATGTGAGGAAATATGGCTTTGGAAGTTGTTGGTAGCCTTGTTACGTCAGATGGTTGAGACTACAGTGATACACTGTGACAATCAGAGTTGCATCAGGTTGTCTGAGAATATGGTGTTTCATGATAGGTCTAAGCATATAGACATCAGGTATCATTTCATCAGGGATTGTGTACAACGGGGGATTATTCAGCTATAGTATATACCTACAGATCAGCAGGTAGCAGACATTATGACAAAGGCATTGGGGAAGACAAAATTCATCTTCTTTAGAGATATGTTGGGTGTTATGCAGAACACCTTCCTCGCTAAGAGGGAGTGTTAATTTATTGTAGATCAGACAACTGTTTTCTCCAATTCCAAGAATTATTATTTAATTCTTGAGACTTCAAGAAAGAAGTTCGTTAGGTCTAGATATTTAATTATTTAATTAAATAATTGTTTCCTCTAGAGACTTCTAGAAACTAGTTAGTTAGGGTTTGTTAGAGTCTAATTAATCTTGGCCATTGATTGAGATTAAATCATGGCCATTGGTTTTCCAATGAGAATAGTTTAAAAGGGGGTCATTGGGCATTTGGAGAACTAAAGTTTGAGAAGAATTTTTGCAGTGATAGTAAATAGTATTGCAGAGGTAGCAAGGGCGCAGTGATAGCGTAGGAGGTAGCAGTAGTGGAATTTTAGGAGGAGAAATTGAGGGAAGAATTTCTGGAGAAGAATATTGTCGGAGCTTTGTCAGTAAGAGGCAAGCAGTTTCTTTTGTATCTCTTGATTTGCTGAAGATTAATATAATTCCTCATCTGTAGTACTGGTTTTCCCTCTAGGGTTTTTCCAAGGACAATTTGTCCAAAAATATTGTGTTTATTATTTTGCATGTTTTCTATTCCTATGAGTTTTATTTGTGAAGTTGTAGTCGTATTATTTTTCAGTATTTGATGTGAATTAATCTTCAGCATGCAAATAATCTTTATAGATAGGAGATTAATAATCAGTAATTGCAATAGAATTTTCACACTTGAAAATATTCAATCCTCAATATATGTCTTCAAATTTTGAATGTAGAATATTGTATTTCTTGTTGAATGAGATGTTTGTGATAAAAATGCTAGTTCAGTTTGTGGCTTGAACAAAATAAAATGGAAAAATATTGACAAACATAGAGGTACACCCAATATAGGGATTTTTTTTTCATTTCTTTAAAATTGATTGGGAATGCCAAAGATAAGATTTCAAAGTTGACATTTATTCTGTTCTAAAAATGCTTTCAATTTATTGGTCTTTATCAGGTACTTGCTAATATCCATGTGTGTTTTCAAAGTGAGATTTTATTTATTTCCTATGAATATGTGTGTAAGGGTTTTAAAGCCCTCTATTGATGATCTTAAATTCCTAATATATCAGTTATGCATTCAAAGTATAATTAGCATGTTGACGATCTTATAACTAAAATCCATAAAAATAAATTACTTGTCCTCTCATGAGTCCTAAATAACCATGAGATATACTTTCAAAGTACCTTATTCATTGGTAAAAGATGAACCCTCTTTGCTTTTCTTTATTACTGGGGTGTAGCATAGCGCCGAGCTTATTAGTGTTGTATTAATTTTTCCAAAAAGTGTTTGCCCTATGTAGTAGGGATATTTATCGGGGCTTTGCTGATATTTTTCAATAAACATGATGTATGTCTTAAATAGATTCCTTTGCATTTACCTTATTTCTTAGAGCCCATGTACAAAATAGGGATTTCCTTTTCCCATAAACATAATATATATGTTGGTTGGGTGATCAAATTGAGATCAACAATGAAATTTACTAGTTATCTCTTGAAGATCCAAAGTGATAAAATTTGTTTGAAGCCAATTTGTTTGAAGATCCAAAGAGACCAGTTAGACAAAAGGGAGGAAGCAAGAACAGAGAGAAAGCGTGGTGAGGCCTTTAAACAATTTTAAACCCTCATGATCCCACAATTGCACATTCAAGCATTCTTTTGAAATGAGGAATCAAACAAGAATGAAAGGGAACTAATTTGCAAAGGCATTTGGACTAAGAGATATGAGGATTCCATAGTTAAGAAGATTCATAACCCTTCTCAAATATTTAACCTAAATGCTTTGTTTTGGGGAGAAATATCATAAAACCTCAATATAGGAGGCTAAGAAAGAGGAGAACAAAAGAGGAAGTGCAGGATGTAAGGTCCCACCCTACGTACATCTATTTTAACTCATGTCTCCTTGGTAAGTTTCATTTCTAGCAGTTAGTCAAGATAACTAATTATTTATGTAGCATTGATCTAGTATGAACCTTGTGGTGTATGTTCACATAATACAAATAGATATCATTGTGTGGGCCATGTGGATATAACATTAACCATGCCAATACACTCAGCTAATGTTTTATGTATAAACTCAATCAAGAAAAAGTCACTCAATAGGATTTTGAGTACCATAAGTTTATATCATGTGACTTTAGATGGAATAGAGATATCAAGTTTTGCAAGTTTTGTTAATATTCCTTGTTGGATTTTAGATGCATATGATGTTAATATAATACGTAAGGTAGTACCACTAGTAGGTTCTATATGTGCCATCAAGAAATATCAAACTAAGATAACTATTACTTCACTTTTGTGGTTTCTTACCTTGTAATTTAGTATTGAAAAGAAAAGTGGTCCTTGAAATCATTTATTATTACGAATTGGTGAGTGTTGTTATACTGTCATCCAAATAATAAGAAATTGACCTTGTCTAAATATTAACATTTTATCATGGCAGGCATTTCAAAAAAATTCTCAAGCTTCTATGTTAGATGATACTTTCTATGCACCAATGTGGATGTTAATATGTGGAATCTACAAGTTACTGTATAATAATTTACTAGCTATAGCAATTTAATTTAAGTATAAAAAGGGATTCAATTTGAAAATTTGTATATAGTTTGAATAGTGAAAAACAAATAAGTTTAATGTGGATCATCACTATTTAGATAATTTTTATTTCGTTTAATATCAATGCAAATTGGCTTTGTGACAAAATAGAATAAAATAAAATAAAAGGACAATGGACAAGAAAGTGCTAATTGTGTTCTTGAATGATTTTTTTTATGAGAGTGCTAGACTAGTTAGATATGTTTTAATTTAGTAATTAAGCTTACAAGCCTTAAAGAGAGAATTACAAATGGCTAACATTGAGTGACGAGATTTGTTGTACTACAACGCAAGTCCGGATTATGATCATTCCAAAGAAACACACCAAACCATGTTGAGGTACGTAAGTTTAGTTATTATTTAATTGATAATAAAATTTTGAATATCTCATTCGAGAAATTGATATCATGATGCACTAACAATTTCACTAGGTTATGCATATATATATAAAAGCACCAGTGGGGAAACAAGAGAACCTTTAAGACCCTAAGCATCCTTAGTTCACATTTTGGGTTAATGTGTTGTTTGTATTATTTTATTTTTGTGTCTTAGGTTATTTTGATATGAGAAGTTTATTGACTAGGTGAGCTTATGGAGGTTTATTTTGGGTGTCTTAAATGGGATGTGAATAGTGTAACCCATGGGCATCTTGGGAGGCAAATTTTAAGAAGTGAAAAATAAGGAAATTGGAGTTATTTAGTAATTTTAAAAGACCCCAACCCAATGTCTAAGGGAGGGCATGTGAATAGGAGGTTAAAAGGGAGTTTGAGTTATGTTGGGGGGATCATTCATTCATTTTTATGTTTTATTTCTTCTTCTGGGTTGGAGGGTTTTGGGGAGAGGGAGAGACTATCTTGTTGGTTGGTTGAATGGAAGGGAGAAAAGAGACTGCATCTTGACATTATGTCCATATTGGGAGGTAAGTCATCAAGTTCTCAACTCCATTGTTTGTGAAACCATTATGTTGAACTTGTTGTATTCTTGTGGTGATTCATAAATCTAAAACTTTCCCTTAAATGGTTGTGTATCTCTTGAATATGCGATTTCTGGTTGTTGTACTAGTCCATGTGTGTGTGGTGATGTTTGTTTTATGTTAGTTGTCTATGTGGAATCTAGTAGGGTCTTAAAAATTCTCTTGGCTTAGGGCTATGGTGAGATTTTTCATAACTCGATGACCCATTAAGGTTGGGTGGAAAGTATTTACCCCCAAGTAGTTAGAAACCTGCAATACAACAAATAAATATTCCTACAAACAAAGTTTGGTTGTGAGGGTTGATGTTGCATGTGTGGAATTGTACAAACATTATGAGGATGGAAATGTTATAAAGGGAACCTATTGAGGCCTGAAGATGAATGTTGAGTTGCGAATGAAAATGATCATTTATGCTTTAAGATAGGGGTGTGGTTGTAAAGTTATGAGTGGAATCCTAAAGATATAGCTATTCACCAGTTGGATTATTTTACATAGATTAGTCACATAAAGAATTTTAAGAAAGTAGAAGATGGAAGAGCATTTTCCTTTTGAGCAACAACAAGTGCATTTCACTTTGAGCAGAGCGGAGGTAAATTCTCGGTTTTCTTACAGTCTTTTGTTGATCTTCTTTATTCATATTCCTTTAAGTGTCTTTCTATGAATTCGTTTTGATTGTTGGAGATCATTCATCAAACCTATTATTACAAAGCACTCATCAAACCAATTACAACTTCAAAATCCACCTTATTCAAAATATTGGCGATCTTTAAGGCATGTCAGTTTCTATTTTTTATAATAAGCATGCATAAGGCAAAGATTCTATGTATTGTAGCCATAGAATAAATCTAGCACGAATTTAACTACTAAATTTTAAAACAAATTTCTTCTAATATTTATGAATATTTATATCTTTAAGATTCATTCTTCTTGTGTCACTCTCTCTTTCAATGACATTACCTCCTCATTGTCTGCAAACACTAGTCAGTTTTGAATCCAGCAACTACACTGGTTGTCTGTCCACATCATTTGATTTGAGTACAACTTTTTCTCAGCAAGATTAAATTCTCTAGTCATACTAGAAACTTATCTGCAAATGTGCCCTATTATGGATTTGTAGGTAAACTTAGCTTTTACCTTTGCAGTGTCCTAATCACTATTTTTCACTTTGTTTGACCTATAAATTTATCTAGACATACTAAACATTTATCTCTTCAGACACCCAATTATGTAAATAGTTGCTAGCTTCAATTTTGTTTTACTTATTTTTTCTTCCCATCATCCAAGCCAAGAATTTATTGCAACACGCCCAAAATTTATCTGCATATGTGCCTAATTACATGTTTAACAAGTGCCCTAAAATTTTACTCTTTTTGATTGTTTGAGCCAAAAGTTTATCAACCAATTATATTTATAGCAATTACCCTCAATTTTTCCACTGTATTTAAGCTAAAATGTATCTAAATATATTGGAAATTTATCTGGACATGCACCCAATTATGCATTTAACAACTATCCTTAAACTTTACTCAATTTTTTATATTATCTAAACTAGGAATTTATCTACATAGGCACTCAAATGTGTATAATAATTTCATCCAAATTAAACCAATTTAAATATTGTTTGATCTAAATTTTATCTACATATACCAAATATATGTCTCCACAGGAACCATTTATTTATATAATGATTATTCCCAAAATTTACCAATTTTTAGATTATCTTATTTATATATTATATAGATATACTAAATATTTATCTACACAATCAACCAAGCATGTATACAGCACTTGTGGATTTTTTAATCCATTTGCAGTTTGACAAGCTGAAAATCTATCAAAGTTCATATGCATGGGTATCCAAATATGTAAAAAGAAATCACCTTGAGAGTTTACTCAATAATTTATGTGACACCCCTTTATTTTTCTCTTATGTTAGATTATGATGTTTTATTATTTTATCATTTCTTATAGAGCGACATGGACTATGTGTGTGATGAGATGTACATTAATTGATGTTATACTTGACATGACTTGATTAAGAATAATGGTTTATTATGACATGATTATTGCTCATGATTTTTATTAATGATGGAATTGTTAGCTTAGTGATATTGTATTGGTGAAGGGGATGGATTTGCATCAATCGCTTGCGAGCGCCCTACGATTCCACGATTTCCTCTTTGCGGTGTGTTTTATGATGATTTTATATACATATGCTATTGATGCCTTGGATACAGGTTTGCAGGTTCAAGACATCGACTCCACCTGGCCTCACAGGTTTGAGCATGTCGACCCAACGGTATGTTGATTGGGATATAATAGCTAGATTACCTATGTTAGGTCTACACCCTAGCCACAGTGTGTTGTCAGTCCATGTTCGGTGTGTCTTCATTTGCCTTGTCTACTACTATTTAATTCTGCAAGGTTTATGTTATGGAAATAAATGTTAAATTATGTATTAAATGATGTTAGTATTTATTTAATTAATTTTAGATAATATTGATGTAAGCTTTCTATTTAATTTAATTAATTAAATTTAATTTATTTTGTAGAGCAATTTAATCCTTGTGGTTAAATTTATTTATTAAGTAATTAAAATAATTGATTTAAATTATTTATTAAGTAAATAGTTTAAAAGAATTAATTTTTTTTTGAAATTTAAATTAGAATATGAAATTATTAAATATCTTTGAGAAAATATTTGTGGGTTGTTAAAAGATATTTGTTATTTGCCAGCAAGTTTGAGTTAATTAATTTGGGTTGTTGGGAAAATTAATTCCTGGAGGGAATCTTGGCTTTGGGTGAGGAAGCGGAAAGCTTCTTCACGGAAAAAGCACAAGATATTTTTGGTGTATTGAAATTTTGCAAAAGGGAGAGGATTTGCTTACTATGGAAAAATTGGAAAGAAACTTTGTGTTGTAGAAAATTGTTGGGAATTGTGCATTCTCATATTTGTTTTGGGAAAGATTGTTGTTGTATTAGAATCAATTTTGTGCTCAGAAAATTTGATTGCTTGGAAGAAGTCGTGGAAGCCTTCCTAGAAGGAGGAGGTTGGACACCGAAAACTCTGTTTACTCCAGAAGCTTTGTTGGAAACAAGTTCCCCTCTTAAAATCTTTGTCTTTGTTTAGGTTTTAAATGAAATTAATTGTTGTAGAAAATATTGATATGCTAGATCTGTTGTAGAAGCTTTTATTAGGCTTCTATGTTGGTAGTTTTTCCATGAGTAAATCTAGTGCCTTTATAGGAATCTTTTACAGTGAAATCAGAGAGTAAAATCTGAGAATCCTCTATGGATTCAATAGTTAAAATCATTGGGAGAAAAATTAGAGGAAACCAATATGAGAATTACGAAATTTTATTTTAAAACCTTTGTGTTAGATCTTGTAATATTCTTTGTAGAAAACTATAATCTTCCTCTTTTTAAATTATTTATTTGAAGAAAAATTCAAGAGCATCTATGGAAAGATTTAATTGAGAACCTCTATAATAAGATTGAACAACTGTCTACAGAATGTCGTTATATTTTGTTTTCAGTAAACTTTGTAAAATTCCTCTTATACAAAATAAAGAATTGTGAATTCTTTATAAATTTTTCTTTGGAAAGGAAACTCTGTTTGTGAAATTGTTCTCTATGATTTTTATGTTAAATTTGGACTCACGACTATGGTTGCAAAATTCACCTATAGAGGGTCTTTTGGGAAAAAATTCCCAATTATTCTGTTATGCTAAATATCTTAAATATATATATATATATAATATTAATAATATTCAGATTGAAATTTTGTAGGTGTCGTCTATACGGCGTGATGACGAAATAAGGATTTAAAAAAAAAATGTTGGAATTATTCCATATTGTTTCTGAGTTTATTGTTATGTATAGTAATTGGGAGGGATCGGTGGGGGAAGCCCTGGCTACCTCCCCATCTGCCACCTCCCTACCGTGTTTATGGTGTGGCTCGGCTGTGTTTACATAGTCGACTCACACAATATTTAGCTTTTCATTTGTTTTTATAAAAACAATGCAACGAATTTAGTGTGTTGCCTTTATTAAATTTAAATAATATTTTATATGTTAGGTATATATTATATATATATCATAAGTATATATATCATATATATATATATACATTATTTGATATATATATATATATTTAAATAATTGTTTTATTGTAATTTATTCAATATATATTTAAGGTATATATAATTATATACATAATTATATATATGTTATGTATATATACATTTAAAATACATTTTCCATTTTATTTAAATGGGTGCATGTTTAAATGCATATTAGGAGAAATTGATTTAGTTATTTTGCAGTTCAAAATTATTGCTTTTAAAAGTAATCGAGGATTTGGGTTTAAATAAAATTAGATTTTTCCTCTCTCTGAATATGAAAGGCTTTTTATTTAATTAGTGAAATTGGATAAATTATTGTAATGTTTTCTTCTCAATGTGAATGATTTAGGAAATCCAAACATTAGATTTATTTAATTGTGTTGATTTCCCTTTGTAACTATTTCTTCTAGTTCCGTTTTGGGGAAATGGGTTAAGTGTGTCTTAAGTATGTAAGTCTTCCAGAGTTTCTTATGATGGGGTTGTCGTATTGTGATGTCAACCATTTGTATTTCCCTTGAGTAGTGCATGGATTCATGTTAGTGATTTACCCAGTTTCCACGAACGGGGATTTGTGCCTCCTTGAATAGAATGGGTTAGTTATGTGTGTGCCTCCAGTGTTGGAGTGGGTTTTGACATATGTTGTTTCACTGGATTAGAAGTGGTTGGGTTCCATATGTTGATAGTAGGAGAGTGAATCTTGATGGGGGTCGGGATCGGTGAAGATCAGATGGGTAACTCATGCACCTATGTGGTGACATTTCTTCTAGGTCAACTATGTGTTGGTTTTGTGAAGTAAAAGACTGTGTTGACTGGAAACAAAGTGACCTTGTGTTTGTATGGTTCATATGTTTGGTTGAGTCGGTATGAGTCACCCTATATCTAGAAGTCATTGGATGACCATGTATCCTTCTTACTATCTCCTAGCATTGGGGGTGGGCAACCTTACAGGAGTGTTAAATGGATCCAGGTGGGATATTTATGTTTGGGTCCAATAGGTGCACACCCTACTTGGCAAGATGGGACAGATTGAAGCTGATACGTGTTGTAGATCTCATGGTAGATGGGACAGGTGAATGCATTTGCGTGTTGGTTTGGTTATACTACGATGGGAAACATTCTTGTAATGGGTTCGCCAGTCGGTCAAAGATGGGTCGAATGGGTTTCAAAGTTGTTGACTTGGCACCTTGTTTATGTTTAGTAGTTTTGATTAATGTGAAAGTGACGCTTGCATTGGTGTGAAAGTTGGGTTTACCAATTTACGAGGAAGGGTGCATGTATTAATGTATGGGATATTTAAATTCCATGTCGAAATGCTACTTGTTATATGTCAGATACAAGTTGGATACACTTCATCATGTTTGGCTGCCAGCGTGTACTTGTTAAGTTTTTAAATTAATGCTAACTTGTGTGCATTTTATATCTAATTTATGTTTGATGTGATCAAGCCTATCTATGGATGAAATTTTCTTTATGTTATGGAGGATCGGCGTATAGGTGTGGGCCCCAACAAGTGCATGTCCAATCGCACATTCGGGCCCCCGCTTACGTATCGACTTCTCTCCCCTATTTAAGGTTTTCAAAAAAATTAAATGGTTTTGTGTTTTCCAAGGGTTATATCAAGAGAAAAACCTAATAGGGACTGAGCTAGTACCTTGGGGGCTCATCGATGATGGCCTTGCCTACGTAAGCACAAAGACATCATATTTCGATTGACTCTCGACAAATGACCATTTATTGCTGAGATATGAATTGTTTTAAATTATTTAATTGTGCAAGTGGATGAGGTTATAGGTTTTAATTAAATAATCATGAATTATTTGATCAAAGTGTGACTAATGACAATTAGTTAAATAATTTTCATTATTTAATCAAATGAAAATGAAATTGATTCATTCAATTAATAGGTGAAAATTGAATTTAACCAAATAATTGAAATTATTTAATAAAATGGATGAAATGGAATAGAAATGGTGTTAGTATGCGAAATCAAGTATGCGATATTTTTAGGTCAGTTTTAGGTGTCTACTATAGTTTCTTAATTTTTTTCATCACTTTCCAATTTCTAGGTGCCTAAGTTAAATGTTTTTCTGATTTTTACTTCTCATTTCCTAATTTTATTTCTAGATTGTGCCTTTAGTCGAGAAAATCTTTCAAGTTAGTTATTTTAGGCTAGGTTATAGTCAAATGCCTATTTTATAATCTAAATCAGATAATAAAATCTATAATTTTGATAAAAATATTTAAATGAAGAATACACTAGACCTAATTTATTAATTTTGTTAATCTCGTAACACTTTAAATAAGAAGTTTCTTAATGGTGTAAGGCCCACGTTTTCTATTCAATTTTGTCTCGATTTATTTCCTATAATTCATGCATGGTGTTAACCCCATTTTTTATGTTTAATGTATATTCTTTAATATTATCAATTATTGGTCATTACAATTGGCTATAGTGAATGCTTAGGTGAATTAAGAATTATTCATGCATTATTAAAATTATGATGAATAAGCATATTTAATATGATGTGATTGAGATCATGTAGTGTTTAGATGATATATGGTTGTTAATTTTGATTCAAAATTTCACTATGTTGATCAATATTGAGTAATCTATTATGTGATGTTGTACACACCCTTATTTCTATGTTTATGACAACAAGGATATATTTGTCTAACCTATTTTGTTGTAGTATATTCTACCTAACTTACTTTTACAAGATATTTGTTCTATGTACATGTGTGACCTATGAGTTAATTAAATATGGATTGGTTATATTCATTCATGATGTTAACTGGGCCAATTTTTATGTTTAATGTATATATTCATTAATAATATCAATTATTGGTCATTGCAATTTGCTATTGTGAATGATCAAGTGTAAATTAAGAATTATTCCATGTGCATGTTATTAAAATTATGATGAGCATATTGTTCATATGATGTAATTGAGATCATGTAAAATCTTTAAATGATATGGATATTAATTTTGATTCATAATTTCACTATGTTGGTCTATTGATTAATCTATTATGTGATGTTATGTGTTCCCTTATTTCTATTTTTATGACAACAATGATATATTTTTATTTAACCTATTTTATTTCAACTATGCTCATTTTGAAATGATACTTTGTGCATATTGAGTGTTATTGCGTGTTAAATCATTTTTATTGAATTTTTCAAGTTCATTCCTTTTGTAGTAGGGTCACATTAAGAACATAAGTGTGTGTCAAATAAAATGTAACTTACAAGAGGAAAATTAGTTAGGATGTGCACTTTTTTCTCTATTATTAACTTTAAGTTCACAATTATTAATGTACTTTCTCATTTTGAAATTTCATAATCATTTTGAAATTTTATATATTCTAGAATCTTCTCTTTTTTACATGATATGTGTATAGTGACTCAACAAATGGAAAGTGGAGTAGAGGTCCCTAAGCCAATTTTATTACGGGAGAAGAGGGATTGTAGGAGACATGGTTGATGTTATGGAGGAGACCCAAGTTGCACAAACAATTGTTGTTAGAGAGGAGGACCATACACAGTTTAATGTTGGATAGCAGTTAGGATCACTTCCATATTTTTATATTCATACTATTAATCTAATTAAAGAGGTGAAGAGAAAATTTTCTTCCAAAAATATAATCATTTACTTGAATTAGATATTAAGAAATCAATGTTTTATGCTGAAAACCCTACTACTACTACTAAGAGGGCATTTACAAGAGCTTCAAAGAAAATAATTGACTTATTTCAAAATTCGTGATACACTTGGTCAAGCCTAATTTTTATCAATATTAATTCTTTGTGATGACCTAAAAGAGCCATTAAAATCGATAAGTGTAGATTTCTCAATAAAAAAAGATGAGGCTTAGAAGACTTAAATATTATTGAATATGTTAAACAAGGTTTGGGTTCCATTGGGAACCAATCTTGATCAGAGAATAAGAGAATTTTAAGAAGGGTGATGTTGACATCTATTTTAAGTCCACAAATGACAAGAAAGCATCATTCTCTCCACTTTCAAGTGAAATTTGCTTAAGTAGGACGAAAAATCACAAGATATGTGAAAAAGAGAAAGGTTTTGGATGATACTATGACATAAGGCAATTATCATTCTGATAAGATTGAAGTTGGTGTTAGGAACTTGGTCTCAAGTTTTTGGCATGATCATACTCATCCCTCATCAAATAAATGATATGTTCTAAAATATAGGATCGAGCTTGGAGACAATTTTTGACTGCATAAAAAAATTGGTTATATATTTAACAGAATATGAGATGTATATGATGTTTTATGATGCAAATCCCTCCCTCACTCTTCCTCTCCCTCTCTCCCTCCCCCACTCTCCCTCTCCCTCTGCATCTCTCTCTTTATCTCCTCTCTCCCTTTCCTCTCTCTCTTCTCTCTACCCCTTCACACTCTCTTTTCTCTCTCCCTCTCCCTCCCTCTTCCTCCACTGTCTCTATTCTCTCCAACATACCCCCTCTTTTCTCTCTCCCTCTCCCTCCTCTCTCTATCTATCTCCACTCTCTCATCTCTCCCTCTACTCTCTCTCCTCTCTCTACCCACTTCCCCCTCTCTCTTCTCTCTCTTCTCTCTCCCCCCTCTCTCTACTCTATCCTCCTCCCTCCCTTTATCTTTCTCAGTCATAATAAATATATAATTTTTAAAAACATAAGTTTTGAACATTTCAAGTAGAGGGCCGACAACTTTAAGATTGTGAATGACAAGAAATAGTGGTACGTACTTTGAGCTGACTTAGGGGCGGGTATCAGTCTATGGACCCCATACCCCCTCTCAACCTCCCACTTCTCCCCCTCCCCCTCTCCTCTACCTCCCCCTCCCACCCTCCCCCTCCTCCTCCCTCTCCTCCCACTCTTATCCCTCTCTCCCCTCCCTCTCCCTCTTTTTCTCTCCCTCCCTCTCCCTTCCCAATCTCTCTCTCCCTCCCCCTCTCCACTCTCTCTCCTCTCCCCATCACCCTTGCCCTCTCCCCCTCCCCCTCTTCTCCCTTTTTTGCCCATCCCTCTCCCTCACACTCTCCCTCTCTCCCTCTCATCCTCCCCCTCTCCCTCTCTCCCTCCCACTCCTCTCCCTCTCCCTCTGCCTCTCCCTCTCACCCTCCCCTCCCCTCCCCCTACCTCCCTCTCCCTCCCTCTCCTCTCTCTCTCCTCCTCCCCATCCCCCCTCTCTCCCTCTCCTCCTCCCTCTTCCCATATTCTCCCCCTCCCCTCTCACTTCCTCTCTCTCCCTCCTTCACACCTCTGCATCCCCCTCTAACTCACCTCTCCCTCTCTCTCCATCTCTCCCTTCCCCCTCCCTCCCCCCTCTCCCTCTCTCCTCTCCCCCTCACCCTCACCCTCTCCCTCTCCCCCTCTTCTCCCTCTCTCCTCATCCCTCTCCCTCACACTCTCCCTCTCTCCCTCTCCTTCCCTCTCATCCTGTAATGCCCCGCCACGCAACCCTAGAGGAAGTTTCAATTCACTAAACAATCGTAAAAAATTTTTTTAAAAGAAGTGAATTAAACCCACATGTTCAACTAAATTGACAACATCCCCTAGGGTTACATAACTGAGATTACTTAAAACCCCATTAACATACATTATCTAAACTACATTGAAAATAAATAACACAAGTAATAACATTCAACATCATAGAAAGAAACGAGATATGATAAAGCATTCATTTACATAAATCAATTACAAAGGATCTATTACAATCCTCATTCCCAGAATGAGTACAAATACATAAGTCTAATAATTACAAAGCCCACCTCATACACAAGAGGGGTAAAACAATATCATTACAATATGAGATACAAAGTACAAGAATCCAAAAGTAGGAAATGCGAGATGTCCATCAAGAAGTCTCGCCACCAAGTATTGAAGATCAAGGGGACCTGACGGTTATGGTGCATGTTCCACCCAACCATGTGGTACCTGAAGGACCACCCCCCATGCTAGGAGATAGTAACCAAGTAACATGGATGAGAAACCTAACACCTCAAACCAAAGGAAGACTCATACTGATACAAACTGACTCAACCACACATATGCACAATAAAGTCAAAACTCTAATCATGGTTACATTGCTTCCAGACATAATATAATCAAGTGTGCTAAAGAAAACATACGCACAACAAAAACATGGTGTTATCCTAGACAGAGTGTCATCGCAAGGTTTGTCATGAGATATCCTCTGGGCATTCTTCATAGGCTCCGGAAATCTTGGTGGCCTCAACCGAATCCCGACACTCATACTAACTCAAGTGGAATCAACTACCTCTCATAAGGACGAGATAGTGATCTTGCCATTCCAGGCCTTCTCACCCACCCCAAGTCTAAACAAACCCTTGTGCCTATGAGTGAGGTTAACTTATCTTGGTTAATGTGAACTACATCCTAATATGCTAAGTATATTTACTTTAGTTCTCAGTTGTTAAAATCACTTCTGAAGGTTACCCGGTTTACCTCTTTGGGCTCCAGCCCCTAACAAAAGCCACTCTTCTAATTGGATAACACACTACAAAAACTAACTCCAAGGGTTACTCAAGTGCTACAGAATTGAACCAATATACTCTCTCCAATCCTAGGAGGCAAACACAAAGAAGTCCACTCCAATACTAGGAGGAACTAGATACTTGTAACACTACCCAAGGGAAATCAAAACAATATTTTAACAAGGGAATGACCCACGTTTAACTGGAAGACTTTACAACCCAACTACTCAACAATCATTCACAAAAACTCATTAAAAGATACATCAATGAACTCATGCATTGGCAATGAAAATACTACATTTGGTTATTCTAAAACCATGTTCCTAATCTAATGTTTCTCACAAAAGAGGAACTATTCCATTCTATACTTTATATTGAACAATAATTCTTCATCAAAAACTTAAACTTTTCAACTGAATCAAATCATGAGAGTGATAAATTTAACTATAACTAGTTGTTTAGTTGGAGGATGCTTCTATGTTTAACAAGATATTTAACTATAATCTCCACAACGAAACCTCATGCATAAAACTAATATTCGTTATAAAAAGAAATATCTCCCTTCTCATTTGATTCAATAAATCAACTATATAAAAAAAATCATTCTAATAAGGTTAACTAATTTAATATATAACATTAATTATATTCATAAAAATATACATATATATTAAATATCATATATATTTAAATATATAATATAAAAAGATATATATATATAATATATATAATAAATTAAATATCATATAAATAAAAAAATTAAACCAAATTAAAATTAAAATTGAAAATAAATTAAATAAAATAAAAATTAAAAATTAAAAACGAAATTAAAAAAAAACATAAATAAAAAATTTCATAAATGAAATTTAAATAAAACAAAATTAAACAAACAAAAAATAAATAAATAAACATTGGCGGATGTGACAGGGTACCCCGTACCCTGTCACAGTCCGCAGTACCCTCCACTATTGGCGTACCCTGCGCCGACTGTACATACGTACAGCGGTCGGGTCAATGGGGGCCGCAGTCCCATTGGACAGTGCGTCCCCCATGCGGGTGGCGCACTGCCCAGTGGGTACTGCGTACCCACTGTGCAAAAAAAAGTGGGGGCCGAACCCCCCACAAAAAACAATTTTTTTTTTAAATAAAAATTTTCCAACAACAATTTTCGTACGATACGTACGTAGGGTACGAACGTACACAGGCCCGTATGGCGGCCGAAATAACATTACACAGAAACTACATAAAAAGATTTATATATATGTTTATATAAATTATATATATCATATTCAGAATATGGTATATGTAATGTATATGAACATATATATAATTTTTTTCCAGAATTTCCTCTTCTAGTGAAATTGAAGAAAATAAGTTAACAACCAGAAAATAAATTTTGCAAACATTGAAACCTTTCAAAACAAAGGTTAAATTCTGAATAGCAAATGAAACCATTCCCTTTTCTTGGTGTTTTCAGATAATTCTAAACACAAGAAGATTAATACATTGATCTAGGGTTTTTCCACAAATTTTCTAAAAGGGTTTGCATTTTAACACACATAAATCTGAATATCAAAATATTGAAGTTTAACCTAGGGTTTCAAGAAAAATCCCCCATTTACAAATTTCATATCATTTTAAACTAAATAGGTTAAACTAGGAACAAGAAAACAAGGAAATAAAAGAGAACCTGGTTATTTGCAGCCACCAAGTTTCTTGATGCAGAATTTCCTTTGAACTCTTCACAATTTCTTTTCCACAATGCAAAGAATTTCCAGCAAGCTTTTATCCAATAGCTCCACCTTCTTCACTTAATTTTTCTCCCCTTTCAATTTAATTCCTCAACCAGAAAATAATTCCCAAAACTTTCATCAAAATTTCTCCAACAAATTTCATGCCTGTCAAAAAAATGAAGGAAGAAGAATCCCCAAATTTTTCTGTCCTAAACTTATAAAACAACATTTCCTCAAAATTTCCAAAATAACCTAATGTAACCCTAATTCACTTTCAAATGCTAGAATTGAATTTACAAGTTAATTTTCATTTTCTCTTTTATTTGAAAAGGCCCTAATTTGACTTTAAAGTAAAATTTCAATTTCTCAAATTCCCTTTTTGATTTAATTTAATTTAACAATCAAATACACTTACTTAATTATTATTAAATTATCTAATAACTAAATCCAATCCCTTGAGATTTAAATTTAATTAAATAAATAATTTAACTTTAATTAACTTACTTACCATTATTTTTTAATTAAATTTAATCCCTTGGGATTTAAATTTAATAAATTAAATAATTCAACTTTAATAAGCCCACTTACAATTATTTACTAACTAAATTTAATCCCTTGAGATTTAAATTTAATTAAATAAATAATTTAAGTTTAATTTCAAAAAAAAAATCATTTTAAATATAACCAAGAGCATAACATTAATATAATATAAAATAAACATTTCTTCCAGCCAATACAATTTTCAAAAGAACTATAAAAAAAAAAGACATCACTTTTCAAAACATTACATAACATCCAATAAGATACAACATGACTCAATCATCAGAACTGACGACACACTAAGGCTAGGGTGTAGACCTGACACATGTTACCAAGCTACTGTCTCCCATTCAACTTAACCGTTGGATCGACACGCTCAAACCTGTGAAACCAGGTGGAGTCGATGTCATGTACCTGCAACCTGTAATCAAATAATCAACATGGTATATGCAGTATATAATTCACACCGTGAAGAAGAAATCTCGGATTTGCAGGGCGCTCGCAAGTGAGTGATGCGAACCCGTCTCCTTCACCAATACACTCATCAAAGACTGACACTAACGTCATAACAATATTCTCATAAATAATCACATGATAATTCTACTATCATCATTAATTCATCAAAGCATGTAAAATAAATCAGATAATCACATCACATAGTAATAGTTGTCACTCAAGAGTAGCGATCAAAACATCATAATAAAAACGTGTCCAGTATCAAAGTAGCTGCAATCCAAGTAAAGCATAAAACAACATGAAACGAGAAGCAAAACGAAGGGGTATTAAACATCCTCTCCCCTCCCCCCTCTCCCTCTCTCCCCCCCTCCCCCTACCTCCCTCCTCTCCCTTGCCTCTCCCCTACCTCCCCCTCCCCCTCCCTATCCTCCCTCTCCCCATCTCCCTCTCCCTCTCCCTCTCCCTCTCTCTCTCCCTCTCCACCCTACCTCCCCCTCCCCCTCTCTCTCCCTCTCCTCCTCCCTCTTCCCCTCTTCTCCCCCTCCCTCTCCCTCCCTCCCCCTCTCACTCCCTCTGTCTCTCCCCCTCCTCTCCACCTCTACCTCATGCTCTCCATATCCCTATCCCCCTCTCACTCCCTCTGTCTCTCCCCCTCCTCTCCACCTCTACCTCATGCTCTCCATATCCCTATCCCCCTCTCCCTCTCCCTCCCTCTCTCCCTCCCCCCTATCCATCTCACCATCTCTCTCCTGACCCTCTTCATATCCCTTTCCCTATCACCTTCCCCCCACCCCTACCTCCCCCTCCCTCTCCCTCTCCCTCTCCTCCCCCCACCCCTTCCCCCACCCTTCCCCTTGTTCCATCCCCTCTCCCCTCTCCTCCCTCCACTCCCCTCCCTCTCTCTCCTCTCCCTCTCTCCTCCTCCCCTCTCTATCTCCTCCCCCTCTTATTCTTCTCTCCCTCCCTACCCATTCCCCTCCTCTCCTCCTCCCACCCATCCCTCCCCCATCCCAATACCCCCTTCCTCTCCCTCTCCCTCTCCTCCCCCATATCGCCCCCCCCCATCTCCCTCTCCCTCTCCCTCTAGCCCTCGTCAACCATGTTCAAGGCCCCAGGTCATGGAGGGCCACGGGTGGAAGGTTTCCCTAACTTACCTCAGTATAAAGGGATGTTTTGATTGATGGATGAGAATGATGAGGACTATAGGATATTGCAACCACTCTTTAGACTTAAACTATAATTTGGGCTAGGTGAGTTAGATTTTTGGAGTCATTTGTGTGCCTTAGACAATTATCTATCTGAGAATGACAATGCAGTTTTGGGATGCCAACACGGTTCGTTGGCATCTCTTGGACGTGATGACATCTATATGGCCAAACAATAGTGGACACAAAAAAATACCAAAAGGACCTACTAACAACCTAGTTAGCTCAATATAGATGGTAAAAATAGAATAAGAAAGTATACACTAAAATGATAAAGCAAATAGACTAGAACTAAGGTGACAAAAATAATCTCACAAAGATGTTTGTTCACCAACTAGCTCCATGTGTTATCTTTCCTACACACAAGAAAGAGGGGAAAATTATTGGGGGTTATATAGGGTTCTCTCTCAGTCAAACCCCCATTTTTGTGTTTCTAGCTCCACGAACAACCAAGATAGCAACGATAGAGAAATGTATGATAAAAAAGTAAAGAAAATAGAGAACACGATAACACTACAAAATAATGGAGTGCTACTCAACCAAATCGTAGAGGAGAGGAGTGAAAATGCTTACCATCTCCACCAAAATCTCACTAGCTAATGGATGAGAAAAGAGGATTCAAGCCTTTTCTGTAATGGTTTATTCCACACTTGATCTACAGAGTTGATGGAGTGTTGTTGTTGCTGCTATGGAATGCCAAAGCATTGCTTGAAGTGATGGAAGTGAAGTGAAAGCTTAGAGATTGCTCAAGAGATGTAGAACTATTGAGAGGATCTTGTGTAGAGATGAAATTACTAAGAGGATGGATTGTATCAGCATCATAGACATTTCAAGGCCAAAATAGGGAGGAAAGAGTCATTTTTAGGTCAGCTGGTTGAAGAGGGACGTTACAATTCATTCCTAATTGGAAGGGTAATGCCTCTTCCATCTTCAAATGTGAGAATTCATCAGGGACATAAGAGTGTCACATGGAAGTTTGCACATCACATGAGCTTGCTCGATAATTATTCTTCTATCGACACAAAACACAAACTCCAAGTGGAATGAAGGTAGCTTGCTAATGTGTAATTTTTCTTTAGGATTTGGCTTTCTAAGGTGAGGGAGTATAAAAGGGGAATTTGCATAAGGGGTGCAAATTCACTTCTATACATTTCCCCCCACTTTAGTCAGAACGAATAATGATGATTGCTTTGATAAAGTAGATAAAAAAGGTAGTAAGGTTAGAAATGCATACCTAGACCACCGAGGAAGTAGCCTATGATCTGGCGAGCTCAAAATCACAAGCTGGAATAAAAGACTCCATAGTCGTGTAGAATCATGAAGCTGTAGAATAAAAGTGTCTTACAAGCCCACAGACCTGCAAGGAAGTGACCCCCAAGATCTCTCACATGAAGGAAGCCCCAAAAAGAGCCTCACAAGCCCACAGACTTGCAAGGAAGGTATCCTCCAAGATCTATCACATGAAGGAAACCAAGATAAGATCCTTATAGACCTGCAAACCTATAAGGAAGGTGTCCTCTAAAATCTCACATGAAGGAAACTGAGAAAAGAACCTTATAGACCCATAGACCTGCAAGGAAGGTGTCCTCCAAGATATCTCACATGAAGGAAACCAAGAAAAGTGCCCTACAGACCCACAAACCTACAGGAAAGTGACCCCCAAGATCTCTCACATGGAGGAAGCTCAAATGAAGTGCCCTATAGGCCCATAGACCTATAAGGAGGTATCCTCAAAGATCTCTCAGATGGAGGAAACTAAAGGAAGGGGACTCCACAAATTCAAGAAGCGGCTTTACAGGCACACCTGAAAAGTGACATGTTTATTCGTAGATAAAACATGCCAAAAAGTGGCCACATAGGAAAGTAAGCAGACAGTCATGCAGACCATTGACAAGATGGAAAAATTTCAAAGGGGTCCCTTGGGAACTAGCATGAAAAGGAGGTTCACTCAAGGGATGCCTTGTTTGAAAGTATAGGGAGGCTACAGAGAAAATTCTCTTCGAGAGCCTTTCTTTCTACTGTATAAATAGTACCAAGGCCCAAGGGGATCAACAGGGAGATTTGATAGCCTGATCTTGGTTCTATGCCAAGAAAGCACCATCAGACTCAATAGGTAAAGGCCAGACTTACTCATGCAATAATCCTCCATAAAAAGGGGAGCAGATGAGGCAACTCGAGAAGGGGCAAGCTTCTCCTTTCCCTTTCGGGAAGAAGAGGCAGCTAGCTATTGTGCTACAGGAAATGTCAGCTTCGGTTGTCCCTTGCCCCCAGTCTTATACTTTATGTAATTCTTATAAAGTAGGTCCATTCTTGGAGGAAGCAGACCAACTGGGGTGGGCCAAAAATGATCCAATGAATATCCCACATGGGACACCTTCATGGGAAAACTTTAAACATTTATGAATTACAGAGGTGATCCCATTCATGGAAGCTAGCCAAGGTATGTCTAGCTTCAAATTGAATAGATTTGACTCTAGAATAACATCAAAAACCGTGTCAACAACACTAGGTACAACTAGGATAGACAAGGTTATCGAGCCATATTGAGGCAAAAACCATCATGTGTACGGGTGGTGGATGTTTTTTCTTTGCACTTCTCCTTCTATAATGAATTCACTAGCAATGTTTCTTCTATAATAACATTCACATGGGTCAAGGGGGTCGGCCAAAATACCCATCACAATGTTGCCATTGAGGCGAGTGGGAATGTAGAGGGGAGAAGGCTTATTGTTCACAAGCATATCCTACAAGGTGAATGTCACATACGATGAACCGGTCGTAGGCTGCTTAGTGGGAGCAACCATGACCATGTTGACATAGGCCACGGGTTGAGTGACATACTCAGAGGGATCAACAATCATGTTGGAAAAATGCGACAAAAAAAGTTTGTGTATATTTGTAACTCATTGTTTACTTTTGCCACTGATTTATTCATATTTTATTTGCTTCCATTGAGACAAATAGTACCATGCTCGATGCAATCCTCTATCTTGTGACATAGGTGCATACACCATTCGGTATCATGTCTATTGACTCGATGGTATTGACAGTAGGTATTTGCATCGTACCAGCTAGGGTAAGGTTCCTTAAGAGGCTTGGGATTCTGCAAGGTTATGATCTTATCCTTCACCAAATTTTGCAAGATGGAAGAATAGGATTCTGCCAACTTTGTGAACTTTTGGTCGTAGTTGAGGCCGTTTTCATCTACAGCGGCTACTACATTTGCAACAACCTTACCTTTCCTAGAGATTGATATGATGGATCTTCCTTCAAAATGGGATCATGAGGAGAATCCCCTGAACTAGACTATAGTTGGTTGATACTCTCGTAGTGTTGCACACAAATGCATGAAAGAAGGGTACTTCATAAGGTCAAACTTCTCTCACCAAGGCCTTTGCAGGCTCCCTATCAATACCTTATGCACATCTGAATTGGGTAGCGGGTACGATATTTGTGAGAAGAGTGCTTGATACCACACAATGAAGTCAGTAATCTTTTCATTATCTCCCTGTTTGCATTGGAAAAGATCTGAAAATTTCATCTTTGGTCCGATGTTGGCTTGAAACTATCAGAGAAACTGGTTCACTAGCTGATTGAATGAGAAAATTAAATTATTGGGCAAGGAACAATACCATTCGAGTGTTATATTCTTGAGATATTGAGGGAATATTTTTTCCATCAATGTGTGGTGATGGAAGAAATCTATGCATAGAGTGTTAAAGACAGATACATGTGTTTGTGGATCCCCTTTTCTGCCATACTTTCGAGCTTTGGGATCTCCATTCCTTGTGGGAAGGGAGTGCTTAAAATTGCTACCAATAGTGGGCTATGTTAGAAGAAGGGTTGGAAGATAGGTTGGGCAGAGGCTTGGGAGAGACTCGCCAACTGGATTTGCATCTTACCCATATTTTGAAGGAGAGTATTTAGAATAGGGTCATTGGATGTCATGGGACTAGCAGAACCTCCTCTAGAATCACCATTGAAGCCACCTCTGGGACCACCGTTGTGGCCACCACCACGAGTAGGGACTCCACCAGAGCCACTTTCATTTTTTAAACCACCACCATGACCTCCACCAGAACCATTTCCACTAGCACCACCCATGTCGCTGAAGCAACCACCACTACCAAATCCTTCACCGCTCATCTCGCCAAAACCTCCATTGCTAGAGGTGACAGGAGGGGTGAAGCTGAAACCCAAGGGGATCCTATTCACTTTGATAGTTTTGGATCCTTTGGAGATAGAAGGGATGTTAATTGAAGGGACTGCTTCAGCCATGTACACAGACTGTGGGAGGCATCGATGCTCCCAACTATCTCTCATTTTCTTCAAAAGTGGCTTGTTGTATCATGCTAGCATTATTCGAAGGGGCACATGCTTTAGTAAAACTAGAGATGCTAGCTAGTAGTTATATCCTATTCAGTCTTTTCGCACCATATAGTTTAATTTTCTAATAACCTGAGTGGCCCTAGCCATCTTCAGGTATCTTTCCAAGTGATTCTCTAAGTCACCCAACCCTTTGCTAAGGATGGAGACATATTCTAAAGGAATATGAATGACCTCATGCTCATCTACTGATGAAGGTGTGGGAGTTTTAAGAGGAGTGGGGACGTGATCAATTACATCAGGTATTTCTACCTTGCCCCTCGACAACTGCTCGTGAGCTAAAAGACCCATTCCAAGTCCAAAGAAAAGGCTTGTAGAGAAACTAGAGGTGACCCTCATCTTATCCATTGAAAGGTGTTGTATAATTCTCCTAAAAACATACCTAGAGGATATGGATTGGGTTGTGATGCTCATAAAACTTCACAACACTCAGAGACACAATGATCACTAGGCACATGGGATAATTTTCAACACCCACAAATGAGCAGATGTAGGTTCACATCGAGTTCACCAAAAATGTAAGAGATGAGGACCAGCCACATTCAAGGCCCCAAGTCACAAAGGGACAAGGGAAGAAGGATGCCTTAACTTACCTTTGTCTAAAGGGATGTTTCGAATGAGGGATGAGAATGATGAGGACTATAAGATCCTACAACCTAAACTATAATCTAGGCTAGGTGAGTTGGATTTTTGGAGTCAGTTTTGTGCCTTAGACAACTCTCTTTGTGAGAAAGACAGTGCGGTTTTGGGACATCAGTGTGGCACATTAGCATCTCTCAGGCGCACTAGCATCTGTATGGATGAACAATAGTGGACATAGTAAAAATACCAGAAAGACCTACTAATAGCCTAGCTAGCTCAATCTAGATGGTAAAAATAGAATAAGAAAGTACACAAAGTATACATTGAAATGATAAAGAAAATAGACAAGAACTAAGGTGAAAAAAATAATCTCACTAATATGTTTTTCGCCAGCTAGCTCCATCTGTTCTCTCACCTGCACACAAGAGAGGGGAAATTTTTTGGGGGTTGTATAGGGGTTTGCCTCAACCAGACCCCCATTTTAGTGTTTCCACCTCGATGAATAGCCAAGATAGAAACGATAGATAAATGTATGATAACGAAGTAAAGAAAATAGAGAACATGGTAACACTAAAAACCAATGGAGTGCTACTCAACCAAATCATAGAGGAGAGGAGTGAAAATTCTTACCACCTCCACCAAGAGCTCACTAGCTAATGGAGGAGAAAATATGAATCAAGCCTCTACTACAATGGTTTGTTCCACACTTTCTCTACGAAGTTGATGGAGTGTTGTTGTTGCTCCTATGGAGTTCCAAAGTGTTGCTTGAAGTGATGGAAGTGAAGTGAAAGCTTATAAATTGCTCAAGAGATGTAGAACTACTAAGAGGATCTTGTGTAGAGATGAAATTGTTAAGAGGGATGAAATTACTAAGAGGATGGATTGAATAAGCAAGATAGGCATTTCAAGGCCAAAATAAGGAGGAAAGAGCCATTTTTAGGTCGGCTAGTTAAAGAGGGACGCTACAATTCATTCCCAATGGGAAGTGTAATGCCTTTGCCATCTTCAGATGGGAGAATACGTCAGGGACATAAGCATGGTGTACGGATGTTTGCACACCATACGGGTGTCACCGATAGTTATTTTTTTACTGATGCAAACTTCATTCTTGATCTCCACAAACTTCATTCTTGATCTCCACAAACTTCATTCTTGATCTCCACAAAAGACCTACTCCCTTTCTCTAATACCACTATGATGTAGAGGAACCCCCACCAAGACCTTGACCAAGTTCCTCAATATTCCCATTAAGACAACTTATCCATTTGAATTCACTCCCTAAGTCAGATTCATCAAAAGCTTCAAAACTCACCCGTTGTAACTGGCCTACCTTGTAGTAGTGGAAACTGGGTTTTCAGACCTTAAATCAAAAATTTTCCAATGGACTTGACTAAATCTTTGGAGATTCAGATACCCATTTTCAAGACACACAACATATCCAACATATAAACTAGACTCCTTCAGAACGTTCCCTCCAAAATGGTTTCTCTCACTATTTTACAGCCTCAATTAGCCCTTTTTTTCAAAAGGACCCCTCTACAACCTGACTACCAACCCAAGAAAATTTCAAAAAGTCTTAGGTAAGCTATCCAAACTCCTAATTTTCCTGGTTCGAAGTCTCTAAGGTCTCATCTTAACCTCCAATTCCAAAACATTCTCTAAAGCCTAGAAACATAGGGTTTTAGGACACCCCTATTGAAAATACATACTCCCAACCTCTCCAAACTACACCAACTTCTCATACATGTCTCAAATGGTCTCCTCAAGCTTGAAAGTTCATAAAATGGCCACTCCTCACTCCCCAACATAAGACTAAAGTCTAGACCCCTAAAATCATGCACTTTTCCAATGGGATCAGTCCTACAAACACTCCCAAATTATGAAAATCATCTTCCCTTCACAAATGAAAGCATAGACATGTTTATTGGGCCTATCTAATCCTGTCCACTGAGTTACAGGTCTTAATAGTGGGTGGAAGGCATAGATGGTCATTTTACCTCCTCTCAAAACCTTGTTTCAGGAAGATAGAGTAGTCTTAGAAGTTTGATAATCCAACACACAAAACACTGGCTCTTAACCCCCAAAGTAGATGCAAATGAGTGTATACACATATATTTAAAAGTATCCACAGTCTCAAACCATGATAGACCTATACGGGCTTGTGCCAAGAATAGAAAATTTAGAAAAATCAATGAAAAACCAATGATCAGCGTTTGCAAGTATTTTTTCTTCTTCCAGAATGAACAACCCACCTTCTCCTCGAGGGATTACATGATTTTATGATAGTTCTAACATCAAACTACCTCCTAGAACCGACCAACTACCATAACCACCCTTTGTTAGACTAAAAATGGCAATTTGACAATTTTTCTCTTAATCACCATCCCTTTACAACTCGACTTTATAAATGCCTCTTAACTGACCTATTAAGCCTTCCAATACATTTCAAATGGTCATTGAGACCTTATTCATAAGATAACCATGAAAACCAATCCTACATTATATCCTACCCACCTAGATCACCTGTCAACATGATATACATGGACAACTTATTACACTGCAACCTATTTTAACATATTTTACAACTTCCTCATTGCATAATGTTTAAAAGACCTTTAAATCATTAAATGAACCTTCAAGGTTCTCTCCCTTACATTCCAAGGTGATGGTTCCCCTACACCATACACCCCCTATATAAAAACTCTTGTCCCAAGAGTAAAATTTTACTCCATGCTTCCACGTTGCTGCTCTCTGCATATCCACACCTGCAACTTGCCTTTTTCTCACTCCTAGATCAAAGTTTGACATGCTCCTATCCCTTACACCTGAAAACAAACAATGGTTAGTAACACAATGTTCCAACTTCTTCATTTCTTCATCTCCACACATGCATCCATCCAACTATGATTGTATACTTTGTCCTCCTTTCACTGTCATTAGACCTTTGCACCTTTTTTCCTGTTGGTCTTTGCCTAGTGTGACCAGACCTTGCACACTATCATTTCCAAGTATCACTTCCTTATCAAACTCACTAGTCCTTATACTTGCAAAATTCTCATGCTTTTCATCATTGCTTATGCTGATAGGACACACAATGGTCCCCATAGTAATCTCATCCTCCCTTAAAAACACTCCACCTTGTCTTCCATGCTTATGCACTATCCTACCATCCTTCTCATTGACTATATCAGAACTAGGTGTGAACCCATCACTCACTCCTTGAAAGACCAAACTCCTCACTATCCTCTCACCATTCCCCTGAACCAAATCAGACTTAGGCATGAGTGTTCTCTCTGCTTTTTGGACAAACAGAATTCCCACTATCCTAACACCATTTGTAGGTGCCTTCCTTACTGTCACAACACTACCACCATGCTCTAAACCTATCATCACATCAAAATTATTATCCTCAAGCCTTAAAGGCTCCTTATTGCCAAACATTTCCACCTTAGACTTACCCTTATGCCTTACACTTTTTTTCAAGTGAAGCAACTTTTAAAAAAATTCATCCTTCTTGATGGTATATGTGTTCTCCCAACCATCATATATAGAGCTCCTATCAAATTTCCAAGGCCTCCCTAAGAGCACATGGCAACAATCTATTGGAAAAATATCACATAGGACCCTATCCTTATACTCTTCAATCTGAAAATCAACATATGCTTGCTCTTTTACCACCAAAGTTTGATTATCATTGACCCAAGAAACTCTATAAGGTGCTTCATGAGGTAATTTTTCAAAACTCAACTTGTCCACCATTTCCCTAGACACTAGATTATCTTGAGAACTAGAATAAATGACAACTTGACACACTTTACCTTTCTTTTTCCATGTATTTCTGAATAGGATCCTTCTTTGACTTAAATCTTCCTCCTTGGATGGTTGCAACACAGTTCGTCTTATCATGAGTGCCTCTCGTTATTGCGATGTGAGGTTCACTAGAGGTGAAGTCACACTCTCTTTATCTTCATGCACTAGTTGATTCCTCCCTTCTCCACCATAAGAGCTTGAGCATAGCTTTTCAAGGCATTTAAAGGCTGGATGTCCAGGCTGGTTACAAGTGTAGCATCTCCCTGAGAGTTGATAGGAACCTCTTCCTCCACTAAATCTGCCTCTTGAACCTCTCCATCCACCTATTGAATCAGTTTGGTCCTTCTTTTCATCCCCTTGGCCCTCATTGTTTGAATTTGAATTAGGTTTGAATCCTCTTCCTCTAGAGGTGTTGCCTCTTCTTCTTACTGCCTTCTCTTGTCTCCTCTTTAGCTTTTCTTCTATCCTCATTGCCATTTGAAAGCATTGTTCAATTGATGTTGGTGCCATCAAGCTAATTTCATCCTAAATGTTGAATCTTAAGCCATTCAAGTACCGAGCAGTCATTTCTTCTTCATCTTCTTCATGTTTAGCCCTTATACTTAGCCTATAAAACTCTTTAGTGTATGTCTGTACATCTAACTCCTTTTGTCTAAGGTTTTGCAATTTCTTAAGAAATTGAATATTGTAATCAAAAGGAAGAAATTTACCTTTGATCTTTGCTTTCATCTTCTCCCAAGAAATGATCTTGCTCTTTCCTTTTCTCTCCCTATCCTCTTGCACAAAATTCCACCACACCAAAGCATGTCCTTTTAGTTTTGTTTTTTTTCTCTTCACCTTATGTCCTTCATCAACATTTTCACTATCAAAGTAGTTCTCCAAAGCCCCTATCCAATCCAAGAGCTCTTCACTATCAAGTTTTCCTCCATACATAAGCACATCCATTTTTCCATGTCCATCCTTCTTCACAGCTTTCAGAAGCTTCATTGTTCTGACATCATCTAGATCTATCTACTCTTCTTCACTTGAGGTCTCTTCCTCTTCAGATTCAATTCATCCAAAAGGGTTCTACTCTTAGCCTTTATTGCAGCCATCTCCTGCTTCAATGTCTCTATATCCTTCTCATCGTTATCAAGTTTCTTTGCAACATAATTTTTTTTAGGAGGCATTTTGTTCCCTCCAACTACCTTCTTCTTCTTGCACACAAACTTCAATCTTGATCTCCACAAAAGGCCTACTCCCTTGCTCTGATACCACTATGATGCAGACGAACCCCCACCAAGACCCTTAAAAAGTTCCTCAATATGCCCATAAAGATAAATTATCCATTTCAATTCATTCCCTAAGTTAGATTCATCAAAGTCTTCAAAACTCACCTGTCGTAACTGGCCTACCTTGTAGTAGTGGAAACCAGGTTTTTAGACCTTAACTCAAAAACTTTCCACAAGACTTAACTAAATCTTGGGAGATTTAGATACCCATTTTCAAGAGACAAACTATATCCAATAGATAAACTAGACTCCTTCAGAACGTTCTCTCCGAAATGGTTGCTCTCACTGTTTTGCAGCCTCAATTAGCCTTTTTTTTCAAAGGTACCCCTCTACAACCTGACTACCAACCCAAGACAACTTGAAAAATTATTAGGAAAGGTATCCAAACTCATGATTTTCTAGGTTCCAAGTCTCTAAGGTCTCATCTTAACCTCCAATTCCAAAACCTTCTCTAAAGCCTAGAAACATAGGGTTTTAGGACACCCCTATTGAAAATACATACTCCCAACCTCTCAAAACTACACCAACTACTCAAAAATGTCTAAAATGGTCCCCTCAAGCATAAAAGTTCGTAAAATGGCCACTTCTAACTCCCCACCATAAGACTAAAGACTAGACCCCTCAAATCATGCACTTTTCCAATGGGATCAATCCTACAAACAATCCCAAATCATGACAATTATCTTCCCTGCACAAATGAAAGCACTAACATGTTTATTGGGCCTACCTAAGACTTTCCACTTAGTTATAGGTCTTCATAGTGGGTGGAAGGCTTAGATGGTCATTTTACCTCCTCTCAAAACCTTGATTCAGGAAAATAGAGCAATCTCAGAAGTTTGATAATCCCACACAAACAAAAATAACTCTAAACCCCCAAAGTAGATTCAAATGAATTTTTACACATATATTTAAAATTTTCCAAAGTCTCAAACCATGATAGACCTGTATAGGCCTATGCCAAGAAGAGAAAATTGAGAAAAATCAATGAAAAACCAATGATCAGTGTTTGCAAGTATGTTTTCTTCTTCCATAATGAACAACCCACCTTATGCTCAAGGGATTACATGATTTTATGATATTTCTAACATCAAACTACCTCCTAGAACTGACCAACTACCATAACCACCCTTTGTTAGACTAAAAATGGCAATTTGCCAATTTTGCTCTTAATTACCACCCCTTTACAACTTGACTTTATAAATGCCTCTTAACTGACCTATTAAGCCTTCCAATACATTTCAAATGGTCATTGAGACCTTATTCATAAGAAAACCATGAAAACCAATCCTACATTATATCCTACCCACCTAGATCACCTGTCAACATGATATACATGGAGAACTTATTACAATGCAACCTATTTTAACATATTTTGACACTTCCTCGATGCATAATGTTTAAAAGACCTTTAAATCATTTAATGAACCTTCAAGGTTCTCTCCCTTACATTCCAAGGTGATGGCACCCCAACACAGAGCCACCATTGGTTAATACTACACTACCTTCTATGTCAAAGTGGAAACACAGACAAAAAGAAAAGGAGTAACCCTCCTAATGGATGCAAAATGAAGAAGATGGATACATCAAGTTGCTAACAAGCGGTAAGTTGACGATTGATAGGCATGTAACGGTCTTCATATGAAGAAGTCAACGAATGAATAAAAGCACCATTGAGCAATGATGATGTGTCAAACACCTCAAGAAGGATGTTCTACTTGCCAAAATAGCAATAAATACAACTAAAGTCAACTTGATGCCCCTTTCCAAGTTGACTCCAGATCTCCACAGATCATGCATGTTAGATCCCACTGATCTAGGATGTCTAATTGACTCCCACGATTTTTGGATCTTAGATCTCCTTTAAAGGTGGATGTCTATTTTGGAGACATATTTGTAATTTAAGTTCACTTTAGTTAGGCGTCAGTCAACTGAGGTAGACTCCTAGTTTGACTTTTGTTTAGTTTCAGTTAACTGAAGTAGATTTCTAGTTAGCTGCTTGCTCACATAATTTTAGACATAGGAATAAATCTTGCTGATTGGCAAGAATTGATTGTTAACTCAAGGAGATTTTAGGGTTGCCTACTCCTTTGAGTTTCTATAAATAAGAGCCTTAGGCTCATTATTTGTTTTGTTATCACAGAATCTAGCAGTGCTCGATTCACGGATAACCCCCCTATGAAACTAGTCTATTTCCTAGGACCATGTGTTTCAAGCAAGTAAAATGAGGCAAAACTTGTTTTATGAGGTCTCTAATCTTACCTAGTTCGGGTAGGTGATGATAGGCTTGAGTTTTGAGTTTAATGGTTAACTCCTTGAGAACCCAGGAGTTAAGTCATTTCTAACTGGTTTTGGTGCTCCAATGGTGAAAATCACCGCCGTTGCACCTTTTTACTCTAACTATTTTTGGTGCAACGGAAGTGATTTTCACCGCCATTGCACCTAACTTAAGTTTCAACACTTGGTGCTCAGGCGGTGAAAATCACCGCCATTGCACCTTAAGCTTTATTTTTGAGTTGGAGCTCGAGCGGTGATTTTCACCACTCGAGCAAATAGTCACCACTCGAGCACCTATTTGTGAGTTAAGTCAAGTTCTCTTGGCCACATTCAATGCGCACAACTTAAGTTGTTTTTTAGGTTTTATTAACCCTAATGTGAGTTATTTCCTCACTTTCGCTAAGTAACTCATCTTCGCCACTTCGCTCCCGTGCTTTTCCAAGTGCCTCCATTGAGATCGAGCTTTGGTGTTTCCCTCCAGCGCATGGTTTTCATTGTGATCTTCACCTTTGTCCACTATCACAGGTATGTTCATGTTTCATTCTCCTTCCAGTTGATAGTTTCTTTATTCTAGATTTGAATGCTTTTCTGTCATACGTTCCCATCTTTGTTTTTCTCCTTCCATTTTTCATGTCGCTTTGTCTTTGCCATTTCTTTTCGCTTCTCCCTTTGTGTCTTTTTCATTTCTTTTGCTATCATTTTTCCTCTTCACCTTGTGCACTGTCATGGCAATTTTCTCCCTGCCATCATATGCGTCTATCTTTGTTTTACGCCATCGGTGTGCAGGCGAGGTTTTTCAATGCCTTCGCACGAAAGCGTTAAGTCACACTGGTGTCTTGGCGGTGATTTTCACCGCCATGACACCCATTCAAAAGAAGTACCCAAGTGTCGAGGCGATGAAAATCACCGCCTTGACACCAAAATTTTTTTGACATATTGGTGCTCAAGCGGTGATTTTCACCTCCTCGACACCAAAACTAAAATATCACTTCGGTGCTCGAGCGGTGATTTTTACCGCCTGAGCACCAAAATCTGCACTTTTTCTCTAACAGTCGAAAAAGTGTTTTATCTTCTTTTTCACCTCCACGCTCATTTTTGCACCTCATTTTTCACACCAGATGGCCAAAACACAGTGACTCCATATCGCCTTGTTCATTTCATGTATCCCCATTCAACATGTATTTCCTGACAATCATTGCATCTGCCATTCTTGCAGTTTATTTCCAAAGTTCCATCAAAGATCCTCAAAGATAAGAAATACATCAATCTCTGCTCCCCTAAATGTCATCTGAAATGCCATCACCATCTACTAAAGCAAAGGGTAAGATGAAGTATAAATACCAGGGCATTTTCCCTCCGACCATGGTGTTGTCCAAGGTGGATGAGATCAAAGATACCCAGATCGGTCATCAAGATCTGGCAGAGTTCATGAAGAGAATCCAACAAAGGCCATGGGATGAGAATTTGAAGGCCATTGTGCATAGAAATCTTCATATGGTATCTACTTTTCCACCTTCATCTCATCACACAGAGTTCGTAGTTAAGGTTTCTGCTCACTATATCCAAGAAGACAGAACTGTGAGAGATTCTGCAAGTCAGGTAGTATTGAGGCTTGATGGTGAATTCTTTGACATAGTCTTCAAAGTTCCACAGATGGAACAATACACTCCCATCATGATCCAAAATGCTCAAGAGATATTTGACAATGATTCGATCAAGGCCAAGACATTGATCAACTCACAATGGTTGAAGACTCCCCGACATGCTATTTCTAGGTGATCTAAGGGACTCCCTAGGAGTGGCTTCAAAGAAGATGTGAGAGACATGATTACCTTGTTAAGCCGAGTCAAGGGCTTTCCTGAATCCTCTCATTTTCAAGATTGGATGTATGAATACATCTGGATCATCCTAAGGAGGAAAGTGCACATTGATTGGGGAACACAAATCAGTGATGAAATCCATGAGCAGCTGATCAAGGTGCTCACCACCTTGAAATTCTATATGACTTCTTTCTTGGTGTACGCAACAGCAGTCATGAGGCAGTTTCTAGGTTTATCTACCAAGGGTAATAGACATTCTACCCCTATCTATGATTACTATTACTAATTGAACTTGAGGGAAAGCTTCCACCATTTCAAGAGAGTCACAAATGCTTTCTTCGCTCCTTTGTTGTTCACCTTTGACCCGACACTGGAGAAGAAGAGGATTTCAGATGAAGCCTACAAGGCAGTCAGCAAGGTTGGATGTGTCTTTCTACAATTCCCAACCTTTACTTACATAAGGGTAGGTTGTTTCACGGGATGTCCTTACATGCTTCCAAGATACCCTTCAGAAAAATGGATTCTTATGGAGTTGTGCAGGCAATCAATTTCAATGCACAAAGAACGACAAAAGAATCATAAGCCAAGTTTTAAGTTTCTATTAACCATTAGCAAATACATAATTAGAAGTGTGCAGAAGGCCAAGAGTGTTTCAGCAGAGATGCACATAATGACTATCAAGACCTACAGGTATAGGCATGAATTTGACTTCAGAGATGTGAAGAAGAAACTCAAGAAAGGTCACAACCATGTTTACCATTTTGAAGACATATGGGAAAAATGTAGAGATGAGGAGGATGTACGTAAAATGGATTTCTGTAGGTTGATAGTTGAACAAATGAGAGCCCTCCATATAGCTAATTTTCTTGAAGATTTTACAAATCCAAGTGATGTCCTCAATTCTGCCTATGATGAGGACAACATCGTCAGGAAACCTTTGCCTCCAGTATAATGGTCCAAAAAATAATGTACTTACATGAGAGAAAGGTTGGCCCCTATCCTACACAACACAACAAAATGGATTCACAAGCATGGCCATAAGATAAAATCCTTCAAGACATATTCTGAAGGTGAGATTCCTAAAGAGAAACCTAGTCCACCACCAGAATCCCATGCCAAAGAAAAATAGGCACGATTCCCTCTTCATCATGAAGAGGGCCAAGGATTAAGTTCACTATGGGGAAAAATACTCCACAAACCACTAAAATACAAGAAACAAGGGCTACCACATCTCGTGCAGAAGAGAGGGAGCTTGATTTTGAGGATTTATCTTCAGATGAGGAAGGAGGAGATACAAATTTTGAATCCAAAGAATCAGATGATGAGGACTCTGGAGAAACCGAATCAGATGAAGAAGAAGAGCAATCAACAGAAGAGGTTGAGTAATACCAAGAGGATGAGCAAGTTTTGTCCCCTCCTCGGGGTGAAACTGAACAGGTTCCAGTATCTTCACCTCTTCACTCTCCTTCAATTCCTAAATCTCCTGTTCCACCCATTCCTTCTTCTCCTCTTCCTACCACGGTTACAGGAGTAGAAGATGTTTCTTCCCGACTAGTAGTGTCAATAGTGTTGGTTTCTTCTACAGTTGACTGAGCACAAAATATCAATGACCTATCTAGTTCACCAGTTTCTCTCCCTAGTTTGTCATCTCTATCTTTTGACATTTCTTTGGAGGCTGAATTTAACAGATTCATGAATGAGTCTTTGCAGAGTCAACCTGGTGTACAGACAACTAGGCCCATAATGAATACAACGGCGCCCATAGTTACTATTTCAACTATTCCTCAAAGAGCCCCTATAGCTCAGGAATTAGCGGTAACAAGAGATGTATATACTTCTTCCCTCCCTCCTTGGTTGGTGTCACAGGTTCCTAAGCGGAAAAAGAAGATGATCTCCCCCGATGAGCTGGACCTAGAAGAAGTACCTGCCCCCAAGAATAAGGAAAATAAAAAAGCTAAGGTGCTGTCAAGACTCCATGTTGATAAAGCTGGCCAGAAGTTTGTTGAGGTAGGTTTTCCTTCACAACTAGAGGGTGATGTAAACATGGAAGATTATACTATACAAAGAATACAACTTGGGAAGGTAACCAATGAGAGTACAAAAGCAGATGCCCAAGTAGTGTTAGATGCTCTTGTAGGAAGGCTTGACAAGATGGAGCAAGCTAAGAATCTATAC
Source organism: Sequoiadendron giganteum (assembly GCA_007115665.2). NCBI lineage: Eukaryota > Viridiplantae > Streptophyta > Pinopsida > Cupressales > Cupressaceae > Sequoiadendron > Sequoiadendron giganteum. The sequence goes on from CM021102.1 coordinate 333,375,015, forward strand.
AAGGAGAAAGTTGAATGCTATGCGAACATCTTGAGAAACATAGCGGGATCTTCAATGGGTGATGCCCAATCTATGACCTTGGTGAATGCCGAAGAACCAGCTATTCAAATGGTAGATGAGCTTGCAGCCAAGGTTAAAGTCTTAATTGAATTCATTGAAGAGATCATAGATCATGGGACACAGGTCATCACCACCGCAAGTGAGAAGAAAATACAAGTAGCCCAGCTGCAAACTGAGCTTAATAAAGAGGAAGGATCACTTGTGAAGGATCTACATGAGATGGAAAGGACTTTATCATCATGGCTGAAAATGAAAGAATCCAAGAAGTGAAAATTGGTAAAGAATGGAGTAATACCTGACAAGGAGAAATATGTGGAGGTGAAAGAATCACTCAAACATAAAATCCAAGTATTGAAGTTTTTGATTGATGACATTCACCAGGTATAGGAAGATGTAGAAGGTTATTGGGTTCTTCTAGTAAATGGAATGGAAGACTTGTTGGGTGATCTCCTTGATGATGAGCACACCTTCCTTCCCCTCAATGAGATAATTCAAGTGTATAAAGAGGCCTTCATGAAGTTGGTGGATGACAAAGGTTTTACCAAAAACACCATGCACATTGTATGTGATCTGCGGCTTTCACTTGATTGTTTCAAGGCTCATCTTGAAAGGTGTAAAAAGGTTTCTTTGTCTGCAAAGAAGATGATTACCAAAATACACACGTTGGTGGATTATGCAGTTGGGCCAGATGAAAATTTCATGAGAGAGACAACAAATAAATATGAAGACTTCCACACCTAGTGCAAAGAACAATAGCCTTCTTTTTGTCTCAAGTGTTCACCATTTTTGGTGTCCCCTACTTTGCACGTTGTAAATAGTTTTTGACACTTTAGGTGTCTTTTTGTAAAACGTAATTACACCAAAATATGAGGTGCGGTTATGTAGAAATAAATTACACTCAGTTAGATTAGGGTTTCCTATTTTTACTCATCCGATTCCCTAATTTTTCTCTTCCCTCTCTATAAATAAGAGGGATTTCTTTTGTAATATTTACCTTTTGAGATTTTGCAACGAAGTGCTGCTCTTTTGAAACAAGCATTGAGACTTTGTGTTCAATATTGTGAATTCAGATCTAATCAATAAAGAAGAGGATTGCATACCAGACTTTGTGTTGGAATCGATTGTCTTGTGTGTTGATTATATTAGTAGTGATTTGTGTATGAGATTGAAAGGGCTTCAAGTGGTTGATGTAAACTTTGTGTTACATTTATCGTTTGGATTTGTTTATGTTTGAAGGTTTTTGTTGAAGGATCTACAAGACTTTGTGCTTGTAATCATTCATTTTGTTCAAGGAATCGTTGTGTCTAAGAAGACTTTGTGCTTCTAATACAACAAATGATACCATTACAGGATTCAACATTGAAAAGGCTACGGAACGACTTTGTGCCTTCGTGAGCCTTCCCTTTTCCTTTTACCTTTTCTTATTATAAATCATACCTGGTATTTCTAAGCCGTGCTTTATCAAGATAGGAATATCGACATTACTGTTGTTGTTTAATTTTAAGTTATTTTAGATCTAAAGCTTTTCATCATGAAGCATTGTAAACATCTTCTTTGAAAAAAGAGAGAAGTATGAATGTAACACACACTCCCCCATTTCATGAGTACAGTGTAAATTTTGTAAGTATTCTTTTAAGTTTACTATAGCTTCTAATTAGTAGTAAGAAGGGTGCCTCTTCTTTCTAAGAGGAGAGATTATACCTCACATAGTTGTGGCTGAAGTCTAGATGGCGTAATCTATTGAAAAGTTGATTACACTATTTTCACCCAACATGTTTAACCTTTATTTACTAAGAAAAATTGCTGCACCATTTTTTCCAGAGTTAGCTTGTTTATATTTGTTCACTCTTGGATGAGAGTTCGTTGGTTGATCGCAATTGTGCATGATTTCATTCCTTTGTTGTCCCGACCTTTGTAATTCTTTGGAGAAGCTTGAAGAAATAAATCAGATGGTGCATGCTTGCTTGATCTAAATACTTGAGTCCTTTCAAAGTCTTGTTTTCAAATAGTATATTGTTTCAATCTCCTCCTTGGACAGGTGTCATAGCCTCCTTGGATATTTTGTCATCAATCATTATCGTATGATGTTGTTTAATGATTTGTCTTGCAACCTATACTTTGGACAGGTGTCATCACCTCCTCGGGATTCCTGTTAGATGGGCCATCATTCCTTGTTGTTTCCAGTGAGTTGTTTCCAAGCCTACACCTCAGACAGGGGTTCCTCCTCCTTGGCAAGTCTCAGATCCAGTTTATCATAAGAGAGTGTTTTCTTGTATCGAGCCCTATCTTGGTATATATCTAAAGGTTCAGAGCCTTGGCCATATTCCATTGAGATGGAGGATTCAAGTGATCCAACCAATCCATTTTGCTCCTACGCCCTCATGCTCTATTTATCTTGAGGAGGTAGGATAGTTTAGAAGCTTAGTTAGTTGTGTTGGGTGAAAATAGTGTAATCAAATTTTCAACAGATTATGCCATCTAGACTTCAACCATAACTATGTGAGATATGATGTCTCCTCTCGGAAAGGGGAGGTGCCCTTCTTACTGCTAATTGGAAGCTATAGTAAAATTAAAGGAATACTTACCAAATGTACACTGTACTCATGAAATGGGGGGGGTGTGTTACATTCATACTTCTCTCTTTTTTCAGAGAAGATGTTTACAATGCTTCACGATGAAAAGCATTAGATCTGAAATAACTTAAACTTAAACAACAACAGTAATGCTGATATTCCTATCTTGACAAAGCACAACTTAAAAATACCAGGTATGATTTATAATAACAAAAGATAAAAAGAAAAGGGAAGGCTCACGAAGGCACAAAGTCGTTTCGTAGCCTTTTCGATGTGGGATCTTGTAATGGTATCGTTCGTTGTATTAGAAGCACAAAGTCTTCTTAGACACGACGATTCCTCGAACATCATGAATGATTACAAGCACAAAGTCTTGTAGATCCTTCAAAAAAAATCTTCAAACATAAACAAATCCAAACGATAAATGTAACACAAAGTTTGCATCAACCACTTGAAGCCCTTTCAATCTCATACACAAATTACTACTGATATAATCAACACACAAAACAATTCATTCCAACAGAAATTCCGGCATGCAATCCTCTTCTTTATTGATTAGATCTAAATTCACAATAATGAACACAAAGTCTCAATGCTTGTTTCAAAAGAGCAGCACTTCGTTGCAAAATCTCAAAAGGTAATTATTACAAAAGAAATCCCTCTTATTTATAGAAAGGAGGGAAGAGAAAAATTAGGGAATCAGATGAGTAAAAATAGGAAACCCTAATCTAACTGAGTGTAATTTATTTCTACGTAATCGCACCTCATATTTTGGTGCAATTACATTTCACAAAAAGACACCTAAAGTGTCAAAAACTATTTACAATGTGCAAAGTAGGGGACACCAAAAAAGGCGAACACTGGAGACAAAAAGAAGACTATTGTTCTTTGCATTGGGCACAGAAGTCTTCATATTTATTTGTTGTCTCTCTCACGAACTTATCATATGGTCTGACTATAAAATCCACCAGCGTATGTATTATGGTAATCAACTTCTTTACAGATGAAGAAACCTTTTTACACCTTTCAAGATGAGCCTTGAAACAATCAAGTGAAAGTCGTAGATCACATACAACATGCAAAGTGTTTTTGGTAAAACCATTGTCATCCACTAGCTTCATGAAGGCCTCTTTATACACTTGAATTATTTTGCTGAGGGGGAGGAAGGTGTGTTGGTCATCAAGGAGATCACCCGACAACTCTTCCATTCCATTTACCAGAAGAACCCAGTAGCCTTCTACATCTTCTTGTACCTAGTGAATGTCATCAATCAAAAACTTCAATACCTAAATTTTGTGTTTGAGCGATTCTTTCACTTCCACACATTTCTCCTTATCAGGTATTACTCCATTCTTTACCAATTCGCTGACCTTGGATTCTTTCATTTTTCAACCATGATGATAAAGTCCTTTCCATCTGGGATAGATCCCTCACAAGTGATCCTTCCTCTTTGTTAAGCCTAGTCTGCAGCTGAGCTATTTGTATTTTCTTCACACTTGCGGTGGTGATGACCTGCGCCCCATGATCTATGATCTCTTCAATAAACTCATTTAAGACTTTACCCTTGGTTGCAAGCTTTTCTACCTTTTGAACAGCTGGTTCTTCGACATTTACCAAGGTCATAGATTGAGCATCACCCATTGAAGATCCCGCTATGTTTCTCAAGATGTTCACATAGCGTTCAGCTTTCCCCTTGTATAGATTTTTAGCTTGCTCCATCTTGTCAAGCCTTCCTGCAAGAGCATCTAACACTACTTGGGCATCTGCTTTTACACTTTCATTTGTTACCTTCCCAAGTTGTATTCTTTGTATGGTATAATATTCAATGTTTACATCTCCCTTTGGTTGTGGAGGAAAACCTACCTCAACAACCTTCTGACCAGCTTTATCAACCTGGAGTCTCGACAACACCTTAGCCTTTTTCTTTTCCTTATTGTTGGGAGCAGGTATTTCTTCCAGGTCCAGCTCATCGGGGGAGATCATCTACTTTCTCCGCTTAGGAACCTGCGACACTTACCAAGGAGGGAGGGAAGAAGTATACACATCACTAGTAGTCATAGATTGGGGTAGAATTCCTATTACCTCTGGTAGATAAACCTGGAAACTGCCTCATTACTACTGTTGAGTACACCAAGAAGGAAGTCATATAAAACTTTAAGGTGGTGGGCGCCTTGATCAGCTGCTCATGGATTTCGTCACTGATCTGTGTTCCCCAATCAATGTGTACTTTCCTCCTTCGGATGATTCAGATGTATTCATACATCCAATCTTGGAAATAAGAAGATCCAGGTAAGCCCTTGACTTTGCTTAACAAGGTAATCATATCTCTTACATCTTCTTTGAAGTCACTCTTGGGGAGTCCCTTAGGCCACCGAGAAACAGCATGCCGAGGAATCTTCAACCACTGTGAGTTAATCAATGTTTTAGCCTTGACTGGATCATTGTCAAATATTTCTTGAGCTCTCTAGATTATGATAGGAGTGTATTGTTCCATTTGTGGAACTTTGAAGACTATGTCAAAAATTCACCATCAAGCCTCACTACAACTTGACCTATTGAATCCCTCACCATTCTGTCCTCTTGAATGTAGTGTGCAGCTACCTGAAGTACAAACTCCGTGTGATGAGCTGAAGTTGGAAAAGTTGAAACCATATGAAGATTGCTATGTACAATGGCTTTCAAATTCTCATCCCACGGCCTTTGTTGAATCCTCCTCATGAAATCTACCAGATCTTGATGGCCGATCTCAGTGCCTTTGATTTCATCTACCTTGGAAAACACCATAGTTAGAGGGGAAATTCCCTAGTACTTATACTTCATATTCCCCTTATCTTTAGGAGATGGTGATGGCATTTCAGCTGACATTTAGGAGAGGAGAGACCAATGTATTTCTTATCTCCGAGGATCTTTGATGGAACTTTGGAAACAAACTGCAAGAATGGTGGATTCAATGATTGTCAGGCAATATATGTCACATGGGGAAGTGTGAGATGAACATGGTGATATAGAGCTACTGTGTTTTGGCCGAGTGGTGCAGAAAATGAGGAGTGGAAATGAGCGTGGAGGTGAAAATGAAGAGAAAACACTATTTCAAGTGTTAGATAAAAAATGCAGATTTTGGTGCTCAGGCGGTGAAAATCACCGCTCGAGCACTGAAGTGATATTCCATTTTGGTGTCGAGGTGGTGAAAATCACTGCTCGAGCACCAAGGACTTATTTCATTTTGGTGTCGAGGCGGTGAAAATCACCACTCGAGCACCGACATTGCAAAACAGTCTGGTGTCGTGGTGGTGATTTTCACCGCCTCGACACTTGGGATATATTTATGTGGGGGTGTCAGGGTGGTGAAAATAACCACCAAGACATCGGTATTACTTGGTGTCTTCGTGCGACGACGTTGAAAAAACCCCACCTATACACCGAGGCTTCAAAACAGTTTGGAGAATGGGGAGAACTTTAACCATGAAGTGCTAGGTTTTGAACCATGGGAAAAATGATAGCAACACACACGAGAAAGACAACAACATGAAAAATGACATGAAGAACGCCAAAGACAAAAGAGAAATTCAAAATTATTCAAAACCTAAACAAAGAAAACTAACAACCTAAACAAAACAAGGATGCACACATACCTGTGATAGTCATGGTAAAAATGGAGCCACAAAACGCGCGCTGGAGGAATACACCAAGAAATATCTTAATGAAGGCAACTGAAATGGCACGGGAAGACACGAAGTATGAAGAGGAGATGTTAAAAACAAATTAAGGAGATAACTCATGTTAAAAGTTAATAAAACCTAAAAGCGACTCAAGTTACGCGCATTGAATGCGGTTGAAGGGACTCTAAACTCAACTCAAAATTAGGTGCTCAAGTGGTGATTTTCACTGCTCGAGCACCAACACAAAAGATAAGTTAAGGTGCAACAGTGGTGAAAATCACCGCCCGAGCACCAAAATTTAAAAACCAAGTTTGGTGCAATGGCGGTGATTTTCACCACCCGAGCACCAAAAATAGTTTGAGGAAAATAGTGCCATGGCGGTGAATTTCACCGCTTGAGCACCAAAAACTAGAAAAATTAACTTAACTCCTAGGATAAAAAGGAGTCATACCTTAAACTCCAACTCGAGCCTATCATCACCTACCCAGACTAGGTAGGATTAGAGACTTCATAAAATGATTTTTTCATCATTTTGCATGCTTGAAACACACAGTCATAGGGGGGTTATCCGTGAATCGAGCGCTGCTAGATTCTGTGATAACAACTAGCTCCTGCTAGGGATCTTATTTCAATCGTTCTTTCAAATGAATGAAGAGAGAAGAACCACCAGAATTCAAGTGCCTTTATCCATCCATTGGGCTTGGAGTCAGGCGACAATGACAAAAAACAAAAAGACACAAGGACTAAAAATAAGAATAAAAATACTTACCTCTGGAACAATCGCTATTTTAACACAAAATTTTTGAGATGTTGTCTGTTGTGTGGAAGAGTGAACGAAATTCCATCTTTGTATGCTAACAAGAAAATATTTTCACCACACAGCTGGTGAACCAAGAAGGGTCCAGTCCACAGCGAATCGAACTTCCCATGCATACCTTTTGGCTCTTTCCATTTGTCCCATAGGAGAATGAGGTCGCCAATTTGAAAGTCCTTGGATTTAGCTTTCTTATCAAACAATTTCTTTACTTGTTGCTGGTGTTCGGAAATGTGATCAACAACTTGGACATGCTTCTCTTCCAATTCGAAGAGATACATTAAGCGTTTGTCCGCAGAATTTTCAAAGGTATCGTCTTCAATAGCCTTTGCCAGCTTAAGGGCTGGAAATTCTAGAGTTATGGGTAATTCGGCATTTAACCCATATAAAAGTTGAAAAGGAGACATGCCAATCGCCCACTTGGGAGTGATCCTATCTACCCACAAGGCATCATACAAAGCCTTATGCCAAAGGCGTTGATTTTCCTTTACTAGATTCCGGATGATAGTCACTAGATTTTTGTTGCTCGATTCCGCTTGACCATTACCTTGTGGATAATAGTCAGAATAATGTGACAAGGTTATGCCATGCTCAAAACAAAACTCAGTGATTTCGTTTGATGAAAAGGTAGAAGCATTGTCGGCAACGATCTTGTTTGTCATTCCAAACTTGGAAATGATATTCTCTTTCAAGAATTCGCACACTACTTCAGAAGTTGCACGCTTAGTGGGGATTGCCTCTACCCACTTGGTAAAATAGTTGGTAGTAGTTAGAATATAGACATGTCCAACACTCGAAGATGGATTAATTGCACCTATGAAGTCTATTCTCCATTGTTGGAAAGGTTCTTCAATTACTACTAGCTTTAGTGGTAAAGCTGCCAGTTTGGGTCTGCCAACAAATTGTTGACATAACTCGCACTTACGTACCCAAGAGTACGCATCTTGGAAGAGCGTAGGCCAATAGTATTTTTCTCTCAAAATTTTGTGAGCAGTGATCACTGCTGAGAAATGTCCACACGCCAAGTCATGGTATGATTTTAACACTTTTTCTTGTTGTTCCTTGTCCACACACCGTAGAAAGGTACCATCGATGGCGCACTTATACAAGCCATTGTCCCATAAGACAAAATTTGCTGATTTTAACTTGACAGTCCTTTTTTCTTTTGATGTCAAGTTGCTGGGGCATTCACCGTATGTGAGAAAATGAGCGATATTAGAGAACCACTCATCAGTGGTGCTGACAAACAGCACAAGGGGTAGTTCACTAGAATTTTCTTCAACATCGAGAACTTTTTCATACTCTGAAACTTCTTCACCGGGGTTGTTCTCAGCAATGAGTTGACATAGGCCATGTCCCCATATCAGTTTGGTGGGTTTGATCTCTAGATCATACTCTTGAATCTTGGCAACCCAATTGCCTCTTTTCGTTCTGAATTCCTGCTGTGTTAGAATTGACTTAATAGTTGTATCTGGAACCAAGACCTTGATGTGACTATTTAGGATGTAAAACCAAAAATGCTTGACTACTTTGACTATAGCAAAGGCATGCTTTTCCATTTGAGAATACTTCAACTCATAGTTCTTGAGGGGGCAACTCATGAATGCAATGGGTGATTCAAAACCTTCCTGGTTTTCCTGCACCAAAATGGCTGAAAGTGTATGCTCAGAAGCATAACTATACATTATAAAATCTATGGTGAAATTAGGGCAAACCAATATAGGAGCATGAGCGATCACCTCCTTGATGTTATCAAAAGTTGCTTTCCCTTCTGTAGTCCAGTGGAAGGTGGTATTATCTTTCATCATGTCTAAAATATGACGAGTTTTTTCCACAAAGTCTGGGAGGAACCTTCGCAGGAAATTTACCTTACCGAAGAATGAGTGAACCGCCTTCTTGCTTGATGGCAGGGAGAAGGTTCTGATGCCATTAATTCTTTCTAAGTCAATCTTAATTCCTTTGGTGGAGACTATATCGCCAAGCAGTTTTCCCTCTATAACCCCAAAGACTGACTTTTTTGGGTTGAGGGAAATGCCATGCTGACAACATCTCTCCAAGATTTGTCTCAGGTGATCACAGTTCTCATGACGCCTTTTGGAATATACTGTGAGGTCATCAAGATACACCACAATGAACTTTCCCATCACGTCATGGAAAGCCAGGTCCATAGCACGTTGGAAAGTAGCACCAACGTTTATCAAACCAAAAGGCATTCAGCGCTATGTTAAGGTACCCCAAGGTGTTGTGAAAGCAGTCTTGTGTTGATCATCTGCGGTGACTTCAATTTGATTGTAACCGGAGAAACCATCCACCATGGAGAGCATCTTAGACCCAGTCACATTCTGCAAGACTTGATCCATGATAGGAAGAGGGTAATAGTCTTTAAGTGACAACTGGTTGAGATTTCTAAAATCAACGCAAATATGGATCTCACCATTCTTCTTGCGCATAGGGACAACATTTTCTATCCATGTCGAATGGTGAATTGGGAAGATTATCCGCGCGTTCAGCATCTTCTGGACTTCTGCAAGAATTGTTCCAGAAATCTTTGGGTTGTACTGCCTTTGCTTTTGTTTAAAAGGTGAAGCTCCAACCTTCAATGGGATATCATGTTGCACTTCCTTTAGTCAGAAAGATTTGAGATCTTCATATGAATATGCTAGAACATCCATATATTCTTGTAATAGCCTAGTGAACTGGATCCTTTCTTTTGGGGTGCAACATTTGTCAATGTTTACCATCTTGGGATCAGCTTCAGTTCCCAAATTGTATTGCTCAACCTCATTAGATGAATCAAAGTCGGCAAGCTGTTGTTTGACATAGCAGTCATGTTTTTCAAAGAGCCTTTCTAGAGATACCAACCCCCTAGGGATTTTGTTCCCCTTAAGTTGTAGGAATTCTTCGTCGAAAATTGGATCTATGCTGGACACAGATTCTCGCAGAGGAGAATCACTTCCTTCAAAGTATAATTCATTGAAATTCTTGGCCTTTTCCAAGAAAGTGACTATTTGATGATCATCATTGAAGATCTGCCAGTTCTCTGAATTATTCGAGACACTTGGATGGAAAACCAACTCGATAGTGTAGGTAGAACCTTGAAAATCCTTATGCAGTATGAGAAGCGTGGTTGACACTGCCAAAGAGTCTACCTGGCCATTATATTCTCTTGGTACCGCAGAGATATCAAAAGCATCAAATTCTTCAATGCAATCCCAAACGAGATTGCTATAATGTCTAAGCTTGTCATTTTTTGTTTGGTACAGGTTTCTTACCTGACATACTATTAGCTCAGCATCACCTTGTGCATGGAGGTTTTTAATACCTTTCTTACACGCTACTTGCATTCCCAACAGCAAGGCTTCATATTCCGCGGTGTTGTTGGTATTATCGAATTGTAGCTTGAAAGAAAAAGGGAAGATCTTCCCATTAGGGGAAATGAAAACTATTCCAACTCTGAAACCAGTTGAAGAACAACTACCATCAAACTCTAACAACCAAATGCCATTCGGATTGCCGAGGCTAATGATATCTAAACTTGAAAACTCATCTTCTGGCAGAGTTTCAAGATCTGATGTTGACGAATCATCTGGTAGTGAGTCGTTCATGAAAGAGAGAGATTCAACACTTTCCAACTCATGTGCCATTGAATATTCACCAATCTCTTGAGTTTGAGATAATAATTCCCCATCCTTGAAGATTCAAACAAGATCTGAGCTTTGGGGTCATCTGATGGGGTTATGGAGAATTTTGCTTCTTTCTCAGGAATAAGCTTTTGCATTACGCCCTTCACTGGTATTTTGGCTTCGGACATATCCATACTTAATTCTCCACCAACATCCTTGCATAAATTCCATCTGAGGAGAATTCCATATGATGTTGGCACATCAGCCACTAGGATTGTCATTTTGATCTTTTTATTGGGATATGCGGCAAATGCATATTGTGCGTCTTTGATTTGATCGATCAAGGGCACTTGTTTATTTTCCATAGAAAAGCAACAGCTAAACATTTTGGTCATTTCTAGACCCAAGGTAGTGGCTACTTTGGTGGGCATCACATTGCCGGATGCACCAGAGTCTATGACACAATTGCTTAGTTTGAAACCATTTACCATCAAGGAGATAAAGAATGGATCAATGCGCCCAGAAGTAGTTGGGGGATTGGATACCAAATTATTCTAAGGCACCTTTGGTTTAGGAGTAACTGGGACTTTAGGGGGTGAATCCTGAGTTGCAGTAATTCCTTGATTCTTGATGAATTGGACAAGCCTACCAAATTGGTCAGGATTAGCTTTGAGATATTCAGCCTCAGACATTTGAACCTTGGTTCTTTTTGCATGGTCGATGATATCAAAGGCTTCGAAAGAATTTTGTAAACTAGATGTAGTGACTTCACTAATCGGTTTAACGAAAGGCACATTGGTCTTTGGAACCGGGTGATTAGCTTTGGGTACAGCGGGAGTTGAAGTTGAGGGATGTGGTGCATTGGCTTGTGGATTTATTGCTTTTTTAGGTTGCCAAGGGAGGGGAGATCCTCTCTTAGCAATCATGACAGGTGGCTTTTCCTTTTCAGGTGGAGCAACAACTTGAACTTTGTCAAGTTGGTTTTGTTAGTGCCGAGTAAAGACAGCGTAAGTATTTGTCACCAAGTCATCTGATTCCTCTTCATCCGTTATCTGCAAATAGCTAATCTTGGAGTCGCCAGCTGATTCTATCTCTTCCTCTTGGAAAAGATCAGCATTTTGTTCTTCAGGATAATCTAGCTGAGCATAATCTTCTTGTTCAGTTTCATAATACCCTGCAACAGTATTGGTAGGTGGAGCCTCAAGAGCGAGCCTACCTGGTGGTGCCGGAAGACGATTTTGTGTTTTTTTCCTAGCATAATTGGGGAAAGTCCTTCTAGGGACGTCCTTGTAATTCCTGTTGTTGTTGGCCACTTGATTCTTTAGAGTGAGGAGCTCATTTGCCAGCCATTGTACCATGGGATCAGTGAAGTTGGAATTGGCGCTAGGGGTGATGGCATTGGATGCTGAAGATCCTGACGCTTGCATCCTTTTGTTGGTGTTGGAGTTGTCATTGGTTCTGATCTCTCCAGCTAAGATCATATCATCTTCAAGGCTTGTAGCTAATTGTTGTGCTGCTTCAACATTAGCAAGAGTTTCCCTACGTAAGAAAAAGCTTACCTTGGGTAACTGGGTATTGATGAAAAAGTACTTCAAGTTGTGATCTATAGGTTTAGCATCTTGTGGGATCCATGTCACCAACTTGTTGAATTTTGCCACAAATTCTCTCATAGGTTCATGAGCCTCCTTTCGCATGGTTGTCAATTGTGCTAACAAAGCATGCGCATCTTCAGCAGGCTTGAATCTCTCCTCGAACTTGGTTCGGAGAGTAGCCCAGCTAGTGATCGAAGCGTTGGGAAGAGTATAAAACCATTCGGCAGCAACCCCTTGGAGGGATTCGATGAAGAGTCTCATAGAAAATTCTTCGTGTTCGATGGCCAAAACACCACAAACAATGTAGAAGGCATCAATGTGTTCATCAGGATGTTGCTTACCATCACCGGTGAATTTTAGGAGATGTTTCCTTCAAACACGTGGGAGATCATGCAGTGGTGCAGCGAAACGTAGGGGACCAAAGGCATTCCCCCATGGTCTAGCAGGTGGTGCGGCCATTACTGGTTGCACGATAGATGCTTGAGTTGGACGTCTGTTGTACACTGACCAAACAGGTGGAAAAGCAGATTTTTCTTTGCATGGAGGATAACTCGTAGCACGTTGCAATGGTGACCTCATTTGTAAAGGAGTAAAAGGAAAGTTACTTTGCAATAACTCTTCAAACAAAGGATCTATAACTCCTTGAGCCCTCAAACTTCATGTGTAGCTTCGGTTTGCCAGAATGTAGATCTGAAAAAGATGAAGATTTATAGAGAAAAATTTACAAGATACAATAAGAAACTGGAAAGCATATTCACTTCAATCAAAAGATTGAGGCTTGGATTGAGTGTTCATTCCCCAACAGAGTTGCCAAAAAATTGTTGGGTGAAAATAGTGTAATCAACTTTTCAATGGATTACACCATCTAGACTTCAACCATAGTTGTGTGAGATATGATCTCTCCTCTTAGAAAGGGGAGGCACCCTTCTTACTGCTAATTGGAAGCTATAGTAAACTCAAAGGAATACTTACAAAATGTACACTGTACTCATGAAATGGGGGGGTGTGTTACATTCATACTTCTCTCTTTTTTCAGAGAAGATGTTTACAATGCTTCACGATGAAAAGCTTTAGATCTAAAATAACTTAAACTTAAACAATAATAGTAATGTCGATAATCCTATCTTGACAAAGCACAACTTAGAAATACTAGGTATGATTTATAATAACAAAAGATAAAAAGAAAAGGGAAGGCTCACGAAGGCACAAAGTCGTTCCGTAGCCTTTTCAATGTGGGATCTTGTAATGGTATCGTTCGTTGTATTAGAAGCACAAAGTCTTCTTAGACACAACGATTCCTCGAACAACATGAATGATTACAAGCACAAATTCTTGTAGATCCTTCAACAAAAATCTTCAAACATAAACAAATCGAAACGATAAATGTAACACAAAGTTTACATCAACCACTTGAAGCCCTTTCAATCTCATACACAAATTACTGCTGATATAATCAACACACAAAATGATCGATTCCAACACAAAGTCTAGCATGCAATCCTCTTCTTTATTGATTAGATCTGAATTCACAATATTCAACACAAAGTCTCAATGCTTGTTTCAAAAGAGCAGCACTTCGTTGTAAAATCTCAAAAGGTAATTATTACAAAAGAAATCCCTCTTATTTATAGAAAGGAGGGAAGAGCAAAATTAGGGAACCAGATGAGTAAAAATAGGAAACCCTAATCTAAATAAGTGTAATTTATTTCTATGTAATCGCACCTCATATTTTGGTGCAATTACATTTTACAGAAAGACACCTAAAGTGTCAAAAACTATTTATAATGTGCAAAGTAGGGGACACCAAAAATGGTGAACATTGGAGACAAAAAGAAGACTATTGTTCTTTGCATTGGGCACGGAAGTCTTCATATTTCTTTGTTGTCTCTCTCATGAACTTATCATCTAGTCCGATTGTAAAATCCACCAGCATATGTATTTTGGTAATCAACTTCTTTGCAGATGAAGAAACCTTTTTACACCTTTCAAGATGAGCCTTGAAACAATCAAGTGAAAGTCGTAGATCACATACAATGTGCAAAGTGTTTTTGGTAAAACCTTTGTCATCCACCAGCTTCATGAAGGCCTCTTTATACACTTGAATTATTTCACTAAGGGGGAGGAAGGTGTGCTCGTCATCAAGGAGATCACCCAACAACTCTTCCATTCCATTTACCAAAAGAACCCGGTAGCCTTCTACATCTTCTTGTACCTAGTGAATGTCATCAATCAAAAACTTCAATACCTGAATTCTGTGTTTGAGTGATTTTTTCACTTCCACATATTTCTCCTGATCAGGTATTACTCCATTCTTTACCAATTGGCTAACCTTGGATTCTTTCATTTTCAGCCATGATGATAAAGTCATTTCCATCTGGGATAGATCCCTCACAAGTGATCCTTCCTCTTTGTTAAGCCCAGTCTGCAGCTAGGCTATTTGTATTTTCTTCTCACTTGTGATGGTGATGACCTGCACCCCATGATCTATGATCTCTTCAATAAACTCATTTAAGACTTTACCCTTGGCTGCAAGCTTTTTTGCCTTTTGAACAGCTGGTTCTTTGACATTTACCAAGGTCATAGATTGAGCATCACCCATTGAAGATCCCGCTATGTTTCTCAAGATGTTCGCATAGCGTTCAGCTTGCTCCATCTTGTCAAGCCTTCCTGCAAGAGCATCTAACACTACTTGGGCATCTACTTTTTCGCTTTCATTTGTTACCTTCCCAAGTTGTATTCTTTGTATGGTATAATATTCCATGTTTACATCTCCCTCTTGTTGTGGAGGAAAACCTACCTCAACAAACTTCTGACCAGCTTTATCAACCTAGAGTCTCGACAACACCTTAGCCTTTTTCTTTTCCTTGTTCTTGGGAACAGGTATTTCTTCCAGGTCCAGCTCATCGGGGGAGATCATCTACTTTTTCCGCTTAGGAACCTACGACACCAACCAAGGAGGGAGGGAATAAGTATACACATCACTTGTTACCGCTAATTCCTGAGTTGCAGGGGCTCTTTGAGGAATAGTTGAAACAATAACTATGGGCACCATTGTAGTCATTATGGGCCCAGTTGTTTGTATTCCAAGCTGATTCTACAAAGATTCATTCATGAATCTATCAAACTTAGCCTCCGAAGAAATGTCAAAAGATGGAGATGACAAACTAGGGAGAGAAACTGGTGAACTAGATAGGTCATTGATATTTTGTGCTCGGCCAACTGCAGAAGAAAGCAACACCGTTGACACTACTGGTAGGGAAGAAAGATCTTCTACTCCTATAACCGTAATAGGAAGAGGAGAAGAAGGAATGGGTGGAATAGGAGATTTAGGAATTGAAGGAGTGTGAGGAGGTGAAGACACTAGAACCTATTCGGTTTCACCTCGAGGAGGGGACAAAACCTACTCATCTTCTTGGTATTCCTCAACCTCTTGTGTCGATTGCTCTTCTTCTTCATTTGATTCAGTTTCTCTAGAGTTTTCATCATCTGATTCTTTGGATTCGAACTCTGTATCTCCTCCTTCCTCATCTGAAGATAAATCTTCAGAAACAAGCTCCCTCTCTTCTGAACGAGATGTGGTAGCCCTTGTTTCTTGTATTTCAGTAGTCTGTGGATTATTTTCCCCCACAATGAACTTAATCCTTGGTCCTCTTCTTGATGAAGAGGGAATCGTGGCTTGTTTTTCTTTGGCACGAGATTCTGGCAGTGGACTAGGTTTCTCTTTAGGAAGCTCACCTTCAGAATCTGTCTTGAAGGCTTTTATCTGAAAACCATGCTTGTGGAGCCATTTTGTTGTGTTGTGTAGGATAGGGGCCAACCTTTCCATCATGTAAGTACATTCTTTTTTGGACCATTGTACTGGAGGCAAAGGTTTCCCGGCAATGTTATCCTCACAATAGGAAAATTGAGGACGTCACCCAAATCTATGAAATCTTCAGGCAAATCAGCTATTTGGAGAGCCCTGATTTGATCAACTTTCAACCTATAGAAATCCATTTTATGTACATCGTCTTCATCTCTACACTCTACCCATATGTCTTCAAAATGGTAGACATGGCTGTGACCTTTCTTGAGTTTCTTCTTGACGTCCCTGAAGTCAAAATCACACCTGTACCTGTATGTCTTGGTAGTATTTATGTGCATCTCAGCTGAAATGTTCTTGGCCTTTTGCACTGTTTTGATTGTGTACCTACCAATGGTTAATGGAAACTTAAACCCTGGCTTATGATTCTTTTGTCGTTCGTTGTGCACAGAAATTGATTTCCTGCACAAATCCATAAGAATCCATTTATCTGATGGGTATCTGGGAAGCATATAAGGGAATCCTGTGAAACAACCTACCCTAATGTAAGTGAAGGTTGGAAATTGTAGAAACACACATCCCACCTTGCTAACTACCTTGTAAGCTTCATCTGAAATCCTCTTCTTCTCCAGAGTTGGATCAAAAGTGAAAAGCAAAGGAGCAAAGAAAGCATCTGTGACTCTTCTAAAATGGTGGAAGCTTTCCCTCAGGTTCAATTGGTAATAGTACTCATAGATTGGGGTAGAATTCCTATTACCTCTAGTAGATAAACCTATAAACTATCTCATTACTACTACTAAGTACACCAAGAAGGAAGTCATATAAAAATTTAAGGTGGTGGGCACCTTGATCAGCTGCTCATGGATTTCATCACTGATCTGCATTCCCCAATCAATGTGTACTTTCCTCCTTTAGATGATTTGGATGTATTCATACATCCAAACTTGGAAATAAGAAGATCCAGGCAAGCCCTTGACTCCGCTTAACAAGGTAATCATATCTCTTACATCTTCTTTGAAGTCACTCCTGGGGAGTCCCTTAGGCCACCTAGAAACAACATGCCGAGGAGTCTTCGACCACTATGAGTTAATCAATGTTTTAGCCTTGACTAGATCATTGTCAAATATTTCTTGAGCTCTCTAGATTGTGATATGAGTGTATTGTTCCATTTGTGGAACTTTGAAGACTATGTCAAAAAATTCACCGTCAAGCCTCATTACAACTTGACCTGCTGAATCCCTCACCATTCTGTCCTCTTGAATGTAGTGTGCAGCTACCTGAAGTACAAACTCCGTGTGATGAGCTGAAGTTGGAAAAGTTGAAACCATATGAAGATTGCTATGTACAATGGCTTTCAAATTCTCATCCCACGGCCTCTGTTGAATCCTCCTCATGAAATCTGCCAGATCTTGATGGTTGATCTCAGTGTCTTTGATTTCATCTACCTTGGATAACACCATAGTCGAAGGGAAAATTCCCTGGTACTTATACTTCATCTTCCCCTTATCTTTACGAGATGGTGATGGAATTTCAACTGACATTTAGGAGAGCAGAGACCAATTTATTTCTTATCTCCGAGGATCTTTGATGGAACTTTGGAAACAAACTGGAAGAATGGCGGATGCAATGATTGTCAGGAAATATATGTTACATGGGGAAGCATGAGATGAACATGGCAATATAGAGCTATTGTGTTTTGACCAAGTAGTGCAAAAAACGAGGAGTGGAAATGAGCGTGGAGGCAAAAATAAAGAGAAAACACTATTTCAAGTGTTAGATAAAAAATGCAGATTTTGGTGCTCAGGCGGTGAAAATCACTTCTGAAGCACCGAAGTGATATTCCATTTTGGTGTCGAGGTGGTGAAAATCATCGCTCGAGCACCAAGGACTTATTTCATTTTGGTGTCGAGGCAGTGAAAATCACCGCTCGAGCACTGACATTGCAAAATAGTCTGGTGTCGTGGTGGTGATTTTCACCGCCTCGACACTTAGGGTATATTTGTGTGGGGGTGTTAGGGTGGTGAAAATCACCACCAAGACACCGGTATTACTGTATGCCTTCATGCAACGGCATTGAAAAAACCCTGCCTATACACTAAGGCTTCAAAACAGTTTGGAGAATGGGGAGAACTTTAACCACGAAGTGCTAGGTTTTGAACCGTAGGAAAAACAATAGCAACACACACGAGAAAGACGATGACATGAACAATGACATGAAGAATGCTAAAGACAAAAGAGAAATTTGAAAGTATTCAAAACCTAAACAAATAAACCTAACAACTAAAACAAAACAAGGATGCACACATACCTGTGATAGTCGTGGTGAAAATGGAGGCACAAAACGTGCGCTGGAGGAATACACCAAGAAAGATCTTAATGAAGGCAACTCGAAATGGTACAGGAAGACACAAAGTATGAAGAGGAGATGTTAAAAACGAAGTGAGGAGATAACTCATGTTAAAATTTAATAAAACCTAAAAGTGACTCAAGTTGTGTGCATTGAATGCGGACGAAGGGACTCTAAAATCAACTCAGAATTAGGTGCTCGGGCGGTGATTTTCACCGCCCGAGCACCAAAAATAGTTTGAGGAAAACGGTGCCATGGCGGTGAATTTCACCGCTTGAGCACCAAAAACTAGAAAAATTAACTTAACTCCTGGGATAAAAAGGAGTCATACCTTAAAATCAAACTTGAGCCTATCGTCACCTACCCAGACTAGGTAGGATTAGAGACTTCGTAAAATGATTTTTTCCTCGTTTTGCATGCTTGAAACACACAGTCCTAGGAAACGGACTAGTTTTGTAGGGGGGTTATCCGTGAATCGAGCGTTGCTAGATTCTGTGATAACAAGTCATAGTTAAGATCTACAAAAACTAGGGAAAAAGCTTAGCTATGATGCATTGTGTTTATGCACCCTTGTGTCCTGCTGCTGAGTAATAAAGATAGGAACCTTAGTACACCCCTTTTTTACAGTAGAAAATCAGCAAAGAGAGATCTTCCTCTCTATAATCCGAAGAGCATGTACTAACACACTTGCAATAGTTTTCTGTGTTTAATAAGCACTCCAGAGGTGCTAATTGAAATGCCAACAATATATTTAAAATTTTCCAGAGTCTCAAACCATGATAGACCTGTATAGGCCTATGCCAAGAAGAGAAAATTCAGAAAAATCAATGAAAAACCAATTATTGGCATTTGCAAGTATGTTTTCTTCTTCCAGAATGAACAACCCACCTTCTCCTCGAGGGATTACATGATTTTTTCATAGTTTTAACATCAAACTACATCCTAGAATAGACCAACTACCATAACCACCCTTTGTTAGACTAAAAATGGCAATTTGACAATTTTGCACTTAATTACCATCCCTTTACAACTTGACTTTATAAATGCCTCTTAACTGACCTATGAAGCCTTCCAATACATTTCAAATGGTCATTGAGACCTTATTCATAAGAAAACCATGAAAACCAATCCTACATTATATCCTACCCACCTAGATCACTTGTCAACATGATATACATGGACAACTTATTACAATGCAACCTATTTTAACATATTTTCACACTTCCTCGTTGCATAATGTTTAAAAGACCTTTAAATCATTTAATGAACCTTCAAGGTTCTCTCTCTTAGATTCCAAGGTGATGGCACCCCTGCACCATACACCCCCCCATAGAAAAACTCTTGTCCCAAGAGTAAAATTTTACTCCATGCTTCCACCTTGCTGCTCTCTGCATATCCACACCTGCAACTTGCCTTTTTCTCACTCCTAGATCAAAGTTTGACATGCTCCTATCCCTTACACCTGCAAACAAAAAATGGTTAGTAACACAATGTTCCAACTTCTTCATTGCTTCATCTCCACACTAGCATCCATCCAACTGTGCTTGTATACTCTGTCCTCCTTTCACTGTCATTAGACCGTTGCACCTTTTTTCCTGTTGGTCTTTGCCTAGTGTGATCAGACCTTGCACATTGTCATTTCCAAGTATCACTTCCTTATCAAACTCACTAGTCCTTATACTTGCAAAATTCTCATGCTTTTCATCATTGCTTATGTTGATAGGACACACAATGGTCCCCACAGTAATCTCATCCTCCCTTAAAAATACTCCACCTTGTCTTCCATGCTTATGCACTATCCTACCATCCTTCTCCTTAACTGTATCAGAACTAGGTGTGAACCCATAACTCACTCCTTGAAAGACCAAACTCTTCACTATCCTCTCACCATTCCCCTGAACCAAATCAGACTTAGGCATGAGTTTTCTCTCAGCCTTTTGCAAAAACAGACTTCCCACTCTCCTAATACCATTTTTAGGTGCCTTACTCACTGTCACAACATTATCAACCTACTCTAAACCTACCATCACATCAAAATTATTTTCCTCAGGCCTTAAAGGCTCCTTCTTGCCAAACATTACCACCTTTGACTTACCCTTATCCCTTACACTTGTTTTCAAGGGAAGCAACTTAAAAAAATTGTCATCCTTCTTGATGGTATATGTGTTCTCCCAGCCATCATATATAGACCTCCTATCAAATTTCCAAGGCCTCCCTGAGAGAACATGACAACAATCCATTGGAAAAATATCACATAGGACCCTATCCTTATACTCTCCAATCTGAAAATCAACATATGCTTTCTCTTTTACCACACAAGTTTGATTATCATGAACCCAAGAAACTCTATAAGGTGCTTCATGAGGAAATTTTTCCAAACCCACCTTGTCCACTATTTCCCTAGACACTAGATTATCTTGAGAACCAGAATCAATGACAACTTTTCACACTTTACCTTTGATTTTGCATGTAGTTCTGAATAGGCTCCTTCTTTGACTTAAATCTTCCTCCTTGGATGCATGCAACACAGCTATTCTTATCATGTGTGCCTCTCCTTCTTCCGATGTGAGGTTCACTATAGGTGAAGTCACACTCTCTTCATCTTCATGCACTAGTTGATTCCTCCTTTCTCCACCATAAGAGCTTGAGCTTTGCTTTTCAGGGCATTTAAAGGCTAGATGTCTAGGCTGGTTACAAGTGTAGCATCTCCTTGAGAACTGATAGGAACCTCTCCATCCACCTCTTGAAATAGTTTGGTCCTTCTTGTCATCTCCTTGGCCCTCATTGTTTGAATTTGAATTAGGATTGAATCCTCTTCCTCTAGAGGTGTTGCCTCTTCCTCTTGCTGCCTTCTCTTGTCTCCTCTTTAGCTTTTCTTCTACCCTCATTGCCATTTGAAAGCATTGTTCAACTGATGTTGGTGCCATCAAGATGATTTCATCCTGAATGTTGAATCTTAAACCATTCAAGTACCTAGTAGCCATTTCTTCTACATCTTCTTCATGTTTAGCCCTTATACTTAGCCTATAAAACTCTTCAGTGTATGCTTGTACATCTAACTCCTTTTGTCTAAGGTTTTGCAATTTCTTAAGTAATTGAATATTGTAATCAAAACAAAGAAATTTACCTTTTATCTTTGCTTTCATCTTCTTCCAAGAAATGATCTTGCTCTTTCCTTTTCTCTCCCTATCCTCTTGCACAAAATTCCATCACACCAAAGCATGTCCTTTTAGTTTTTTTTTTGCTCTCTTCACCTTTTGTCCTTCATCAACATCTTCACTATCAAAGTAGTTCTCCAAAGCCCCTATCTAATCCAAGAGCTCTTCACTATCAAGTTTTCCTCCATACATAGGCACATCCATTTTTCCATGTCGATCCTTCTTCGCATCTTTCAGAAGCTTCATTGTTCAAACATCATTTGGATCCATCTGCTCTTCTTCACTAGAGGTCTCTTCCTCTTTAGATTCACTTTCATCCAAAAGGGTTATACCCTTAGGCTTTATTGCAGCCATCTCCCACTTCAATGTCTCTATATCCTTGTCATGATTCTCAAGTTTCCTTGCAACAACATTGTTTTTAGGAGGCATTTTGGTCCCTCCAAGTTTCTAACTACCTTCTTCTTCCTACACACAAACTTCAATCTTGATCTCCACAAAAGACCTACTCCCTTGCTCTAATACCACTATGATGTAGAGGAACCCCCATCAAGACCCTAAAAAATTTCCTCAATATTCCCATAAACACAACTTACCCATTTGAATTCAATCCCTAAGTCAGATTCATCAAAGTCTTCAAAACTCACCTGTTGTAACTGGCCTACCTTGTAGTAGTGGAAACCGGGTTTTCAGACCTTAACTCAAAAACTTTCCACAGGACTTAACTAAATCTTGGGAGATTCACATACCAATTTTCAAGACACACAACATATCCAACAAGTACACTAGACTCCTTCAGAACGTTCCCTCCAAAATGGTTGCACTCACTATTTTGCAACCTCAATTAGCCCTTTTTTTCAAAGGGACCCCTCTACAACCTGACTACCAACTCAAGAAAACTTGGAACAGTCTTAGGGAAGGTATCCAAACTCATTATTTTCCAGGTTCTAAGTCTCTAAGGTCTCATCTTAACCTCCAATTCCAAAACCCTCTCTAAAGCCTAGAAACATAGGGTTTTAGGACACCATTATTGAAAATACATACTCCCAACCTCTCCAAACTACACCAACTACTCAAGCCTGTCTAAAATGATCCCCTCAAGCTTAAAAGTTCATAAAATAGCCACTCCTAACACCCCACCATAAGACTAAAGTCTAGGCCCCTCAAATCATGCACTTTTCCAATGGGATCAGTCCTACAAACACTCCCAAATCATGAAAATCATCTTCCCTGCACAAATGAAAGCACTAAAATTTTTATTGGGCCTATCTAAGCCTATCCACTGAGTTATAGGTCTTCATAGTGGGTGGAAGGCTTAGATGGCCATTTTGCCTCCTCTCAAAACCTTGATTCAGGAAAATAGAGCAGTCTCAGAAGTTTGATAATACCACACACAAAATAGTGAATCTAAATCCCCAAAGTAGATGAAAATGAATGTATACACATATATTTAAAACTATCCATAGTCCCAAACCATGATAGACCTGTACAGGCATGTGCCAAGAAGAGAAAATTCAGAAAAATGAATGAAAAAATAGTGATCAGTGTTTGCAATTATGTTTTCTTCTTCTAGAATGAACAACCCACCTTCTCCTTGAGGGATTACATGATTTTATGATAGTTCTAACATCAAACTACCTCCTAGAACTGACCAACTACCATAACCACCCTTTGTTAGACTAAAAATGGAAATTTGCCAATTTTGCTCTTAATCACCATCCCTTTACAACTTGACTTTATAAATGCCTCTTAACTAACCTATTAAGCCTTCCAATACATTTCAAATGGTCATTGAGACCTTATTCATAAGAAAACCATGAAAACCAATCCTACATTATATCCTACCCACCTAGATCACCTGTCAACATGATATACATGGACAACTTATTACATGACAACCTATTTTAACATATTTTGCAGCTTCCTTGTTGCATAATGTTTAAAAGACCTTTAAATCATTTAATGAACCTTCAAGGTTCTCTCCCTTACATTCAAAGGTGATGGTTCCCCTGCACCATATCAACATGGAATGCCATTTATTTAAACCCTATATTAATACCTGCATGAAATAACCAAATAAGAAAGAGAATCTCAACTGCCTTTTATTTCTTTTAGCGCTATTTAATGTATCATCCCAGAACCATTCAGTATCTTTGTGATCAATATTTCTTAAAAACTATCCAAGTCCGGTAATAAATGGGACAAAAATATATAACGTATTTCTACTAGAATTTACTCATAGATGAAGATAAATGCTTACCTAAGAGGAAGACGAGGTTGTCCCAATTTCTTTTTAATCTAAAAATCTAAGAGCAACTAAAATTGTCAAGCAAAAAGATACTAGTAATTAGCTTTAAGAAAAATCAGTTCCATTTTCTTGCACGTTAACATTGCAATCATGGGTTTCAAATTCCTTAAAAAATTAAGTTCTTCAATAATATCACCTTAGGGTCTTGCATAGTCTGTGTAGTTCTCTCCCATATTGGGGAACAATCTTTGTATGTCATTAGAAAAAACAATTGATCCCTAGAACTTGTAATTTCAATGCATAATATATAAAAATGAGTCATAGCCAAATCTCTTTGAATAACCTGGCTTGTGCTTTTTTCCCTTGTTCCAAGGTACCTTTCTTTTATTTGCAAGACCAGTTTTCTTTCTCCTTGTACTCTTTTATTATTCTACTACAACATCTTCAAATAATAACTAACTAGTCTAATTCAATCATTCCATTTCCTATAAAGTTTTAATACTCTTCCCTACCACGTTCCATCATTGCAAAGGTACTTTCATGTGATCTAATAGCTAGAATAGCTTATGTAAAAGAGGAATTTAGTAAAGGATGCACATTGTTTATTTGAGCAAAATTCCTTATGACATAATTATCCTTGATTCCTGTCAGTCCAATCATCTAGTCTAGAGTACAAACACAAGGAAGAGAGGGAAGCTTGGTATTTGAGCATCCAATTCCACAAACATCTGAATTTATCTTCCATTTTAAGGAGAATCTCTTGCCCTTCACAGTAGACAAATTTTAATTGAATTGTGTTTTAATTGTCAAATTAGGAAAGAATGATTGAAAAAGAGCTTTGGAGCTGAAGAAATCCACAGACATTGTACATTGACATCTTCCCAACAATGAATCAAGAATGAGTCAAGAATAGACCCTAGAGCCAAAAATATTAATAAGAAAAGAAACCACTCTAAACTGGAAATAATTTTTTGAGAGAAAATGACTAGTACATGTGATTCAAAAGTAGCTCATTAGAGTTCACAATATCATAAAAATTCCAATATAGTTTCTAAGAATTGTTGAATGAGACCATAAAAAAATGAAATAAGATGCTTTTGTTAAATGGTTCTTATTTGTCTTTGTAAAATAGTTGTTATATGTCAACCCTTGTTGAATCACACCCGATGCAAACATCATATAGCTTCCAATGCCAAAGTAAAATACATTTGGCTATATGTAACATTCGCTTAATAATTTGCATGCAATAACCCTCCCTCTTTACAAAGGATGAAATGACCTTTACTAGTTAATAGAATAGTACTAAAGCTTTTCTATCTTTTGTCATGATAGAATAGTGAGTGTGGGTTTTGAGCCAGAATCTCAAACTTTTTTGGAAGCAGTCTTCTGAATTTGGGTCTTTGAGGTATCGATGTATAGAGTAAGCCTAAAATAATCTTTCGAATTTTGCTTTGTCTCTATATGAAAATGGGTAAGGGAGAAATATAAATTAGGGTCAGCAAGCTACATAAGCCATAATGTAATGAAGAAAGATAAATATTAAATTGATTTTGATCAACTAGTTCATGTTGCACACCATTTTCTAAAATATCATCTTATCTATACATAACACTATATAAACCCAAAGGAACCACAACTTAATCACTTATTCATATAGCTTATCACACTCATATCTTTAGGTTTGATTCCCTTTCTTATTTTTTATTTTGATTGTGAGATGGTGAGACTAAGGACTCAAATGTTGAACCATATTAGGACACCTGAGTTTAAAGAAAATCTCCAACACCAAGCATATATAGGTTGTTAGAGCCCAGTCAATTCTAATGACCCAAGAATTTATCCTGATTGCAAGACTAACCCAAGTTAAAAAAAAATTCATTGCATAAAGGCCCCCAACAACTCCAACGTACATGTGGTGAGGATGTGATCTAACAATTAAGGCTCATTTCAGCTCAACCTAAATATATAAATCCTACAAAGGTAGCCCTTCTTTAGAAGTCTTAAAGGATATGACAAGTGTTTGAAATCTTAAAAATGGGCCTACATTTATAAAGCTTAAAGAGTATTACCCATGTTTATTCCAATGTTTACAAATATTTTGTAATGTATTTCAAAATTACCTCATTAATTGTTAACTATATTCCATATTTCCTTATTACAAATTTTATGAATGTGATATTAAAGAACATATCCTATGTTTAAAATTATGAAAAGAATGTGCCTCGTATTCACAAATATTTAAGATCTTGTTTCAAGATTACCTTACACATGTTAAAAGCAATCCAAAAGAAGAAGAAAACATCAACAAATGGAAATTAGAAATTTCAACACATAAACAAATGGTAATAGAAAACAAATACAACACAAAACAAGTTGGAAATTCTAACATGCTTGTTTAGGACAAGCAACATTTTGGAAGCAATGAACAATAAACAAGGACTTTAGCATCACATAAACCATTCCATTTGTTTTCTTACTAGTTGTAAACTTCTTAATTTTTTCATACTTACTTGACTAACCATGAAGTAAATGCAGTGTAGTTTATTTTTTGTTGTTTGATGATATACATTTGCAAGACAAGGACAACAATAAAACAAACAAAATATGTAGTGTTGTAGAGTAGTGAGGAAAAGGGTTTGAATGATTGGACAAGCATATTTTAGGGTAGGCATGATCTCTATGGGTAATTGAAATGTAGTCATTACAGGAAACTCAAGTCCATCATTCATTCTAAAGGGTATAAGCTCACACCAAGAAAAAAATAAATCATAGATTTTAAACTATAAAATTTAAAACCATTAGATTTCAAACCTATAATTTCAAACCATAACAAAACCAAACCCTAAAAAATAGGGGATAGTACATGGCGATGCACCCAAGATTTGTATGCACACTTAATTAAGCATCTAAAAATATCGCCCGAGTTTTAGTGCTACTTAATTCTTGAGTTCAAAGAAAAAGAATTGCAAGATTTTAAACATAAATATTGGTTACAGTTTGTTTTCCAGGCAAGGGGTGAGGAATGTGTCAACAGCTTGAAAAAAAAATTTCCCATCATGAGACAACTTTCGAGAGAGTCAATCCCTTCATTTATCATAAAGCAACATAATGGTGTTAAAATGAAATAAAACACAAAAAAATGATCCAAAAACATAAAGATTCCAAAAATTTAAATTCACTAAAACCATAGCAAGCAACTTACCTAAAAATTCTGCAAATTATGTTGTGTTGTTGCTAATGACAAAAAATAGGGAGATCTTGCAATAAAAGTATGAAACCATCTTTGAAACCTTATTTTTAGGCTGCAGCTTGCCAATTTGGAGAAGTGAAAGGTCAATACCAGGGATGAAGAGTTTGAAGGAGCGTAAAGAAACAACAATGGGGAAAACAACAAAAAGGTGCATAAACAACTGAGAAAATGGCAAAAAATGATGAATGGATGAGATTCATCTTACATCATCTATAAGTCAATCTGCATTGTTCGGCATAATAAGGGGTTGGAAAAGCTCAACATGGGGATGCCTTCGACATAAAAATATGTGGAAATGAGATTTCTCAAAAGGGCAGGAACAAAGGATCATGGTCCAACCCTTTATACATAATTAGAGGATGTTTAAAAATATTATTTGGAGTGTAGGTAAGTGTTGTGTAGTGGTAATTTGTTATAGTTTTCAAGATAATGTGTTTGAGTTTTTTAATTTATGGAAATAAGGTCTTTAATTGTGATCTCAAAACTTTAATCAATATAAAATTTTATAATTTGATAATTTAAGGTGTGAAGAAAAGGGATAGGAATTAGGTTTCTAATAGTGATCTCAAATTTTCAATCAATACGAAAAAGTATGATTTGACTACTTATAAGCTTTTTTTAGGTAAAAACAAAATCATATTATAAGGGAATTTAAAATAAATTACAACATAAAGATTTCCAAATAGTAGTAGTCATTAATAAGATCAAAAGAAGAAAAATCCAAAGGGGATTTCCATTATTCTACCATCCCCAAGAATTAAAAGAATTAGTGATCCAAACAAAACTCACATTCTTCAAGAACTAGAAGTAAGGAGAGTTAAGCCCAATCATTATGAATGAGATAAAGAATCTGCCTAGGTTTATCAATGACATTCTAGTCGCAATCAACATCAAAGGCCCATTTAGCTAGGAAATTTGCATCAACATTCTATTCTCTATGAACATGAACAAAGAAAATGGAATCAAAATTTGAGGCGAGATAGAGAATCTACTTAGCAAGAGATTGCAACTGCCAAAAAGGCTCATGCAACTTCTCTTTGTTCAAAAGAGAAATAAAGATTAGAGAATTCATTTTACTAATAATCTTCTTCCAACCTAACTCACAAGCTTTCTCAAGTGCAACAAGAATGGCTCAAGCCTACATTTGATTATTAGTGCATCAAATCATCGAAGAATTGAATAAAACAACACTTTTAGGTACTTATGAAATGTTAACCAATAACTAATATATTTAAATTATATTTTATAATGTTGCAAACACTCTACAAACCTTCAAAATATGAATTTTATTTTATATGTTATAAACGTTATACAAATCTTCAAATTTTAAATACTTTTATCATGAGTCTTACCACATTTACATTGTTGATAAAAATAGAGATTGAAAATGTATGCATTTTTTAATATCATAAAGCTAGTGGAATCGACAAACCCCACATGTTTGACATCCAATATTATCACAACCTTTATGATCATATTTTTATTGAATATTTTCATAATGAAAAATTATTTTGGCTATTATAATGGGAAAAATTTTAAACCTTACAATTTTCCCCTTAATTTTAGGCTTGATTTAACTATGTTATCCTTTATGCAATAATTTGCATATAAGTGGTGTGTTTTTGTATATATACTAGTAATTCTATATTTCTAATACTAGTAATTTTATTTGTGTGACTAATTATTTTGTTATGTATTTTACCTGACGATCAAATTAGTCATTCATTTAGTCATTTTTAGTTGTTGTGACTAAAATTTTTAGTCACATGGTCATTTATTTGCCAAATTCTACTAGTGTCTATCTTCTTTTCTATTCTAGCAGTGAGCCTTTCTTTCTTCAAGGCAGTAAACCCTATTGTAGTCAGTGTCGATATTACTTTATATCGTGAGCTAATCCTTACCGTGGTTTTTCCCTTCTTAGGTTTTCCACGTAAATCTGGTGTTTCTTTGTGTATGGTGTTGTTTTGGTTGTATTTATGTTATTTTATTTCATATTAAATTGTTCTAATAGATTAAGGGTTAATTCAATTGATGTGGATTTGAATTTTTTAGGGTTTTAAAGTTTAAGGTACAACTAATTCACCCCCCCTCTTAGTTTTCTTGTGCATTCAACAATTGGTATTATATCAAGGTTCCTTGGAAGAAATCTTAACCACTTGAGGTGGATCTAGGATGGCACACAAGAAATATTTTCCTATGTTTGATGGATCAGATTATGCATTGTGGAAGACAAGGATGGAAGGTTTTCTGGTTTCTCTTGGATTTTAAATCTGGAAGTTTTTTGAGACTAGATAAAGTATACAAGAAAAATGGTCCAAATGTTGATGATGAGATCAAGGCTGATGCAGAGAAAAGAGGATTCACTACTCAACATTCCATTCACTTTAAATGTTTCATTAAATTATTCATCTCAAAGAATTATTAAGTGCATTCTAAATCATAGTGTAATCATTCTCACAACAACTCACAATTCAATGCAAAAAACAGTCATTAATAACTTCCACAAAACAGATAATGAAGCCAGTCCCTTCAGTGAGATTTCAAATCACATAATTACAGACCTTACTTCCAATTTTTATGAAGATCCAATGGTCGAAACTAAAGTTATTGCATTTTTACCAAAACTGCAAACCCTAGGCAGTGTTTAAACCTGCCCTCACCAAAATAGTCATATCTTCCACAAAACTCAATAAAATTCAATGAGACAAAAATAATTGGAAACTAGAAATAGAGATCTTTCCATACATATATGATAATCCATTATTTGATTCCATATCAGGCCGTACAAAGCACAACTTCAACCTGAAAACAATCTAAAAATCAGAAAATGCACACAAAACTTGAGGTTGCCATTCATCAAACTCCAAAATAATGTCTCCAACCTCTCCAACCTCTCCAATTAGAGTTTTGGAGGGTATAATTATACATTTACAACCAAAACCAACTATTTTCAACCACCTTTTAGTTAGTTTGTTGACAAAACACTTTAATGACACTTTTGACAAGTTGCTTGACAATTTTCTTGAGCAACTTTTACAATTTTTTACAATATGGAGCAACTTTACAAATTATTTGACAAATGACTTCAAATATTACTTCCTAAGACTCAAAAACCTATAAAATGGTTTTATAAACCTTATTATAAGACTCAATACACAAAATAGAGCAACTATTTACAAATGGCCTCATGGAGGCTTGAAAGCAACTTGGTGCTCCTGCACCAAAGGTCTATGAAAAGAATGGTAAATCAAGGTATGCTCTCTTAAGTGGTCTTGTTAATTCTCAATTGGTGAAATTTATGAAACTAAAAACTACTAGAGAAATTTGGGTAAAGTTAGAAACCATTTGTGAAGGAGATGATAAGGTAAAGCAAGCTAAGATGCGGAATTTGAAGATCATATTTGAGACCCTACAAATTTCTGAAGATTAAAACATCACAAGCTACTTACAAAAGGTGGATGAAGTTGCCAATGACATTAGAGGCCTTGGTGGAGAAATGAAAGAAGAAGAAGTGGTGAAGAAGGTACTCAAAAATCTTCCTAAATATTATATTCATAAAGTTTATGCTATTAAGGAGTTATATTTAGGTTTTAATCAATATACTACAGATCAGTTGTATGGTTCTTTAACTACTTTTGAAATGAGAGAATTTGGTGCAAGTAATGAAAAAGTTGAGACTGATTTTAAGCATAAAAAATCATAGAAGACTATTGAATTAGATCAAGAGGATCTT
This sequence comes from Sequoiadendron giganteum, assembly GCA_007115665.2. NCBI lineage: Eukaryota > Viridiplantae > Streptophyta > Pinopsida > Cupressales > Cupressaceae > Sequoiadendron > Sequoiadendron giganteum. Next base: position 333,405,871 of record CM021102.1, read on the forward strand.
GATGATGTGGAAGAAAACTTTGTAAGGAGAATGAAAAAGGGTACTAGTAATTAAAGAGGTAAGTTTCCTTTCAAATTTTTTAGTTGTGGAAAGATAGTTCATGATGCTTCAAGATGTCCAAACAACGCTTTGAATGATAAATATAGGGAGTGAAAAGGTAAGATGATTAAGAAAAATTATTATGTTAAAGAGAAGATGCAAGTATATCTGATGATGAATTTGATTATGGGGATAACAAGGATGGTGAATTCTTGTTCATGGCTTTAAAAGATGAAACTAATTTTGCTAACTCTGAGAGATGTGTAAAGGAAAATGCTCTAAAAGAAAGTGCTAATACTGAAGGAACTTTGGTATCTACTTTTCATGATATATAGGAGAAGAATATTGGATTATTGATAGTGGATACTCTAATAATATGACCAATAACAAGTGTAAGTTTTTTAAACTTGAAAAATATGGACTTGTTAGGTTTGGTGATGATACATCTTCTAAGATATGTAGAAAAGGTTCAATTAGTTTTGATGGCAAGCATAATAGTGATGATTTTCTTTATGTTAAGGGTTCAAGAAATAACCTCTTTAGTGTTGGACAAATGTGTAGCAAGGAATACAATCTTATGTTTCAGGATGATGGTTGTGAGATTAGAAATGCTCCAAAATTATGGTTGTTGTTGTAAGGATAGATGGAAATATCTATCAGCTCAAGGGTGTTGATGGTTATTGCTTCATGATCAATTAGAGTTGGATATGGCATAGAAGAATGTGTCACATCAATTTTGATAGCCTAGTGAGAATAATTTCAGTTCAAATTGTGAGAGATCTGCCAAAGATTACAAAGCCTATCAATGTTGTCTATAAGGAATTTCAAGTTGAGAAGCAAGAAAGAAGAAGTTTCAAAGTCAAAGAATAATCTTCTACCAGAATGTTGGAATTGGTGCATACATATCTTTATGGTCTTACCAAAATATGAATTCTTCAAGGTGATAGGTACTTCATTCTATTGATTGATGATTATTCTAGAATGACATGGGTTACTTTTCTCAAAGAAAAATCAAAAGCTCTAGATAAGTTTAAAGAATCCAAAGTTATGGTTGAGAATGAAATGGATATGAAAATAAAATGTTTGAGGTTTGATAGAGGTGGATAGTTCACCTCCAATGAGTTCAATATCTTTTTGTGAGAATCATGGAATAAGAGGCATTTATAGAGTAGTGGTGAACAATATGATTATTGTCAAAGGGGGAGAGAGTCATGTGGAAAAGATAAGCTACAAAGGGGGAGTGAACAATATGAAAGAGAAAAGTGTTTGTTATCAAAGGGAGAGAGAAAGTAATGAGTTAGTTGTGTAAGGGGGAGAAAAGAAGAAAAGATGGTATATAGCAAGAGTACTGATGATCAGAGTCGTTGTGTTTGTTGTTGATTTTTTTTCACATCATTTGTTGTCATACATGAAAAAGGGGGAGATTGTTGCAAGTATATGTAGTTGGTGTTGTCATTGATGCCAATAACCTTTGGTGTTATCATTGGTGTCAACTATATGAGAAGGAGTTTGTTGTAAGGATGTGTAGTTTGTGTTGAGTTGGTGTTGTCTTTGATGATGTTTTGATTAGTTGCATTTTGTTGTCATTAGTAAGCTACTAGTGTCAACCTCTAGTGTTTCTTTGACAAGCTTATGTCTATGGATGTATGGTTGAGTTGATATGATGTATTTGTCTTAGTGGTGATGAAAAAATGAATATGTTGACGATGTATCTGTGGTACTTGGTTTCCAAGTTCTTTTGAGAAAATTTGAATAAAAAGAGGAATCAATGTGTTGCAATGGTGTTTTATGTTGCATAGTAGTGTTCTAGTTTGACTCCACATTTGTTATGTATTGAAGATTTTCTTGTGTAGTTTAGATATGTTGATCAAAATTGTTCAGAGGTGTACAATTAAAAATTTGGTGTGCTAGATCATTGTGCAGGGGAAGTTTTGTTTACTAGTGTGTGAACTGTGTATTGTAGAGGTGTTTGGGAGAATTTTTTTCTCCACATTTCTTCAAAGGATGGTTTTAGATCTTTCAATCCTATAAGTGTGCTTATAATGTTTGTGTGTTTCTTTAGTTGAATTTGTTTAAGGTTTTGTGCTTTGAGAGTCAATTTCTTGAGTTGAAGTGTATGGGTATGTGCATTAGGGATTGGTCTTCCCTTTTCCTCCTTTATTCCTTTCTTTGCAAGAGGTAAACCCTTTTCCCAACCCTCGACAATTTACTTTTGGGTGTTGGGGTTCGCTCATCCCCTTTACCATTTATCATTTCATGGCAAGTCATAAGCTATAAGGTATCCACCCAATGCCCAACTCCCAAAACTATCTCTTCCCTTCTACCTTATTCTTTAAGCCACATTTTATTCTCAAAGGTTTTAACCTTCTCTCCTAGGTTCCCCTTTCTTCCAAATCCATCTAATTCCTTTTTTTGAACCTTTGAATGTTGTAATTTAGTCTTACCTCTTATCGTGTTGCCTTGTCTTTGGTAAGTGGTAAGCCCAATCCCCAATCTTCAATGGCTGATGAGTCCTTTTGGGCTTCATGTTTAGCAAGGTGAAATTTCATATGACAATAGATCCTAAAGCATCCAACCATTTTCAAGTGTCCAAATCCATCAAGCAAAGAAAGATCAAGTTCCTTGGAGAGATGTGTTTTTCTTCAATCCTCTCATGGAAGCCATTGAAGGTTTAGTTATTTGTAGAAAGCATCATTCATTCATCATTTCCTTCTTTATTGTGATTATCTTTCTATCAAGGTTTAATTACCAAGCTTGGGGTTTGACTAAGGAAAACCCCCATTCCAAAAAAACATTTTTTCTCTTTATATACGTGCATATTATAGGTCGAAGAAGGATTGAAAATATTGAAGAGAAATTTTGCATTGTTGCATAAGTTGTCATCATTGTTGTTAAGCCACAGAAACTAGGTTGTAGACTTTTTTTTTGACTGCGCGATAGTGGAACCTACACAAAATAGAAGCTAAAATCCAACATCAAAGTACACTATAAAAAGTGTTTTCAAAAAATACCCCCTTAACATTAAGGATCTAATTTCCCAACATTTTATTTTCGTGAACCTGACTTTCCTACATCATACTTTTCTAATTTGGAGATCTTTGAAACCCTAGATCTAGATTTTGCATCATCTTGTATTGCATTTCATTTAGGGTTACATATTGCATGTTTGCATCATTTAAACTCATAAAAATCTAAAAATATTGCATACATTCTACCTAATAGATTCCATTAAAGTGTGTTTAAGTAGAGGGGAATAGGGGTAGGTAGAGGGAGAGAGGGAGGGGAGAGATGAGAGAGAATAGAGGGGGAGAGGGAGAGGGAGAGGGAGTGGGAGATGGGTAGGTGAAGGGGGGAGGGAGTGATAGGGAGAGGGGAGAAGAGGGAAGGGGGAGGGAGAGGGGGAGAGGGAGGGTGAGAAGGAGAGGGAGAGGGAGGGGGAGAGAGAGAGAAGAGGGGAGAGGGAGAGGGTGAGGGTGAGTGGGAGAGGAGAGAGTAGATAGGGAGGGGGATAAGGGTAGGTAGATGGAGAGGGAGAGGAAGAGAGGAGAGAGAGCGAAGGGGGATTTCGAGGGGGAGAGGGAGAGGGAGGGGGAGAGGGGTAGGTGAAGGTGGGAGGGAGAGAGAGGGAGTGAGAGGTAGGGGGAGGTGGAGGGAGATGGGGAGGGGGAGAATAGGGGGAGAGGGAGAGGGAATGGGAGAGATGGATAAGAGGGGGAGGATAGGGAGGGGAGGGAGAGAGGGAGAGGGAGAAGGAGAGGGGGACAAGAGAGAGGATAAGAGGGGGCATGGGGTTCATATATTTGTACCTTCCCCTATGTTTTCTCACAATACGCATCACTGTTTCTTGTCATTTCATAGTCTTAAAGTTGTCACCTCTCTGCCTGAAAAGTTCAAAACTTTTGTTTGAAAAAATATATATTTAGTACAATTCATGCTTATAATAAACTTTAATTTTTAAAAATAGAATAAAACTAAATCATCCACCCCCCCATAATTTTTTAAGTATGAAATATTAAATATTAGGGAAAAAATCCGCCACTTGTATTTGTAGAAATTAAATTGAATTTTTATTTAAAGTGGGGTCCACCTAAGTATTGCCATATAGTAAAATCAAACTTGTTTTAAAACTTGCATAACTTTCACCCATGATGTCAGATTTTTGACTTCCTATAGTCATTGGAAAGCTAGTTCTAAGCACTACATAGTGGTATAGGTTTAGTTCCCTGATTTTGTATTTTTGACATATTTTTGGGGTCTCGAAGTTAGATGTTATCGTTTGCATGCCTTTGGTAATAACTTTTGCATACAAAATCAATTTTTCAATTTTGAAGAGGTGTTGGAGAGAATTTGCATTGTACTACATAGTTGTTTAGATTTTTTATCAGTTTGAGAAATAGGTTGAACTTGGTACTTGTTTGATCACTTATAGGTTCTTGAAATTTGGGGTGTGATTATGTGAGCATCCAAATGAGTGAAGAGGCAAATCCTTGAGGGATTACATGTTTTTATATGTTATTTATGATGATATAGCTGATTATTAGATTGGTGCTTCTTGATACAAGTTTATAGGTGATTTTCATAGTTAGGACTTTGATAGTGATAGGTACATAGGTTGTCTTCAGTTTTGAGGACATGGTTGGACATGGTTTGGGACTTGAAGTCTTGTATGGGTGATAGTTGAGTGTAGGTACAATGATGGCTATAGTTATGGTGGCATGGGTATGTAGGTACATTTGATGCATTGACACAACATGATCATGTATGTGGTAGGTTGGTGGTGATATGGTTTAATTTTAGGAGATTTTTCTTATCTTCTTGATGCTTATTAGGTTCCTTAACTATGATTACTCATTTGTGGACATGGTTGGAAAATCAGATCTATGGTTGATTTGGTGTTTGAGTCACTTGGTCTACATGGTTATCTTCTTTGATATCTTAGTTTGCAGTCACTAATGTGATAATGATTTTGCATGTTTAAGTGGTTTAATCTATGAGTTATGCAGGTGTGTGAGTTTTCTACTCATTCATTTTCAATGGGATGACTCGGATGTGGACTATCTATATTTACTAGGTTTGGTTCATTTTATTTGCAGATTTCATTAGTTTGCCTTATCTATGGTCATTTGTGCATTGGTATGTTGTTTCAAGATTAAGAGGATGGATGCTTAGAGTACCTGATTAGTCAAGTGATGGGAATTATAGCATGTGGTTTGATCATGTTGTCATGATAGCATGGTACATTCATTGGTTATACACTTTCAATGGGAGCTTTTAACAGTGATGGTTTGGCGGTGATAAATATGTTTGTGATAGTTTGTTGGTGGTTGCATGTTTCTTCTTGGCTTGGAGATCTTGGTTGCACTTGTATGTTACTAATATTGTAGTTGAGTGTGTGCATGTAACATGCCAACCCTTCAATGTTGTAAAAAATTCTAAAATTTACACCATACGAGTAAGTAAATTAGGTAACAAGTCATTGCAATAAAATTTATCTTTATTTTATTGAGAATATATAAAACAAGATGCCATATCATATTATAATAAAGATTCAATTTCATTACAATAATTTCACAAGTTGTAATAATACAAGAATACATACATAGCTCCAATGAACTTAAGAACAACTAATTGTAAGATGGTCCAAGATCCTTCCTTTCAAATTTTAGTTCTTCTATTGCCTGTTGTGGAAGAGAAGCATCACTCAAGTGCTTTTCCACCAACCACAGACTCATAATGTGGTCCCTTGCACATATATCATTTACTAGATCATGGTGAATTGACAATGCTAATCTCAATAGTTAGACAATCTAGAGTGGAGTCTCAAACATTACACTACTTTGATCAAAGAGTAACATTCAGTATTCCTACTAAGAGTCTCTACCACATACACTACTCAGGGATAATTTGACTTAAGGCTATCTTAAGCTACTCATAGGTATTTACTTCAATGGATAGTCCATCATCCTAGATAAGCTACAAGCATATTAGTCTACTTGGAATAAACCTACTTAACTAGTAAGTACACAAGTTAGGTATTTCCTTCTATGGATAATCCATCATTCCAAAGATAACCTATATACTTGGATAACACTACTTACATGTAAGTCCTTAAACTCCCTCCCATACCAGATTGACTATCCTAAGAGTAGACACAAGCTTTCCTAGTGTATAGGAGCAAATTTTCACCCCTTACGCAAATTCCCCTTTTACAATCCCTCACGTTAGAAAACCAAATCCAAATGCAAAATTCCATATCAGCAAGCTGCCATTTGTACCACTTGCCATTTGTCTTTTTCATCAGTAAAAAAATAACTATTGGTGACACCTGCATGGCGTGCAAACATCCATACACCACCCTTACATCCCTGACGTATTCTTGCATCTGAAGATGGAAGAGGCATTACACTTCCCATTGGGAATGAATTGTAGTGTCCCTCTTCAACTAGCCAACCTAAAATGGCTCTTTCCTCCTTATTTTGGCATTGAAATTCCTATCTTGCTTATTCAATCCATCCTCTTAGTAATTTCATCCCTCTTAACAATTTCATCTCTACACAAGATCCTCTTAGTAGTTCTACATCTCTTGAGAAATTTATAAGCTTTCACTTCACTTCCATCACTTCAAGCAACACTTTGGAAATCCATAAGAGCAACAACAACACTCCATAAACTTCGTAGAGAAAGTGTGGAACAAACCATTGTAGTAAAGGCTTGATTCATATTTTCTCCTCCATTAGCTAGTGAGCTCTTGGTGGAGGTGGTAAGAATTTTCACTCCTCTCCTCTATGATTTGGTTGAGTAGCACTCCACTAGTTTTTAGTGTTATCATGTTCTCTATTTTCTTTACTTCTTTATCATACATTTATCTATCATTTCTATCTTGGCTATTCGTGGAGGTGGAAACACTGAAATGGGGGTCTGGCTGAGGAAAACCCCTATACAACCCCCAAAAATTTTCCCCTCTCTCTTGTGTGCAAGTGAGAGAATAGATGGAGCTAGCTGGCGAACAAACATATTAGTGAGATTATTTTGGTCACCTTAGTTCTTGTCTATTTTCTTTATCATTTCAGTGTATACTTTGTGTACTTTCTTATTCTATTTTTACCATCTAGATTGAGCTAGCTAGGCTGTTAGTAGGTCTTTTTGGTAGTTTTACTATGTCCACTATTGTTCATCCGTACAGATGAAAGTGCGCCTGAGAGATGCCAACATGCCGCACTGATGTCCCAAAACCACACTGTCATCCTCACAAAGAGAGTTGTCTAAGGCACAAAACTGACTCCAAAAATCCAACTCACCTAGCCTAGATTATAGTTTAGGTTGTAGGATCTTATAGTCCTCATAATTCTCATCCCTCATTCGAAACATCCCTTTAGACAAAGGTAAGTTAAGTCATCCTTCTTCCCTTGTCCCTATGTGACTTGGGGCCTTGAATGTGGTTGGTCCTCATCTCTTACATTTTTGGTGAACCCGATGTGAACCTACATTTGCTCATTTGTGGGTGTTGAAACTTATCCCATGTGCCTAGTGATCGTTGTGTCTCTGAGTGTTGTGAAGTTTTATGAGCATCAAAACCTAGTCCATATCTTCTAGGTATGTTGTTAGGAGAATTATACGACACCTTTCAATGGATAAGATGAGGGTCACCTCTAGTTTCTCTACAAGCATTTTCTCTGGACTTGCAATGGGTCTTTTAGCTCACGAGCAGTTGTCAAGGGGCGTGGTAGAAATACCTGATGTAATTGATCACATCCCCAATCCTCTTACATCTCTCACACCTTCATCAGTAGATGAGCATGAGGTCATTCATATTCCTTTAGAATATGTCTCCATCCTTAGCAAAGGGTTGGGTGACTTAGAAAATCACTTGGAAAGATACCCGAAGATGGCTAGGGCCACTTAGGTTATTAGAAAATTAAAGTATATGGTGCGAAAAGACATGATACCGAATGGTGTATGCGCCTATGTCACAAGATAGAGGATTGCATCGAGGATGGTACTATTTGTCTCGATGGAAGTGAATAAAATATGAATAAATTAGTGGCAAAAGCAAACAATGAGTTACAAATATACACAAACTTTTTTTCTCACATTTTTCCAACATGATTGTTGATCCCTCCGAGTATGTCACTCAACCCGAGGCCTATGTCAACGTGGTCATGGTTGTTCCCACTAAGCAGCCTATGACCGGTTCATCGTATGTGACATTCACCTTGCAGGATATGCTTGTGAACAATAAGCCTTCTCCCCTCTACATTCCCACTCACCTCAATGGCAAATTGTGATGGGGATTTTGGCCGACCCCCTTGACCCGTGTGAATGTTATTATAGAAGAAACATTGCTAGTGAATTCATTATAGAAGGAGAAGTGCGAAGAAAAACATCCACCACCTGTACACATGATGGTTTTTGCCTCAATATGGCTCGATAACCTTGTCTATACTAGTTGTACCTAGGGTTGTTGACACGGTTTTCGATGTTATTCTAGAGTCAAATCTATTCAATTTGAAGTTAGACATACCTTGGCTAGCTTCCATGAGTGGGATCACCTCTGTAATTCATAAATGTTTAAAGTTTTCCCATGAAGGTGTCATGCATGTAGTGCATGACACTAGATACCAGCCTTTGGTGTCCCATGTGGGATATTCATTGGATCATTTTTGGCCCACCCCAGTTGGTCTACTTCCTCCAAGAATGGACTTACTTTATAAGAATTACATAAAGTATAAGACTGGGGGCAAGGGACAACCGAAGCTGACATTTCCTGTAGCACAATAGCTAGCTGCCTCTTCTTCCCGAAAGCGAAAGGAGAAGCTTGCCCCTTCTCGAGTTGTCTCATCTGCTCCCCTTTTTATGGAGGATTATTGGATGAGTAAGTCTAGCCTTTACTTGCTGAGTCCGATGGTGCTTTCTTGGCATAGAACCAAGATCAGGCTATCAAATCTCCCTGCTGATCCCCTTGGGCCTTGGTACTATTTATACTATAGAAAGAAAGGCTCTCGAAGAGAATTTTCTCTGTAGCCTCCCTATACTTTCAAACAAGGCATCCCTTGAATGAACCTCCTTTTTATGCTAGTTCCCAAGGGACCCCTTTGAAATTTTTCCATCATGTCAATGGTCTGCATGACTATCTGCTTACTTTCCTATGTGGCCACTTTTTGGCATGTTCTATCTACGAATAAACATGTCACTTTTCAGGTGTTCCTGTAAAGCCGCTTCTTGCAGAGTCCCCTTCCTTTAGTTTCGTCCATCTGAGAGATCTTGGAGGATACCTCCTTATAGGTCTGTGGGCCTATAGGGCACTTCATTTGAGCTTCCTCCATGTGAGAGATCTTGGGGGTCACTTCCTTGTAGGTTTGTGGCTCTGTAGGGCACTTTTCTTGGTTTCCTTCATGTGAGAGATCTTGGAGGATACCTTCCTTGCAAGTCTGTGGGTCTATAAGGTTCTTTTCTTAGTTTCCTTCATGTGAGATTTTAGAGGAAACCTTCCTTATAGGTCTGCAGGTCTATAAGGATCTTATCTTGGTTTCCTTCATGTGATAGATCTTGGAGGATACCTTCCTTGCAAGTCTGTGGGCTTGTGAGGTTCTTTTTGGGGCTTCCTTCATGTGAGAGATCTTGGGGGTTGCTTCCTTGTAGGTATGTGGGCTTGTAAGACACTTTCATTCTATAGCTTCATGATTCTACACAATTATGGAGTCTTTTATTCTAGCTTGTGATTTTGAGCTCACCAGATCATAGGCTTCTTTCTTGGTGGTCTAGGTATGCATTTCTAACCTTACTACCATTTTTATCTACTTTATCAAAGCACTCATCAGTATTCATTCTCACTAAAGTGGGGGAAAATGTATAGTAGTGAATTTTCACCCCTTATGCAAATTCCCCTTTTATACTCCCTCACCTTAGAAAACCAAATCATAAAGAAAAATTACACATTAGCAAGCTACCTTCATTCCACTTGGAGTTTGTCTTTTGTGTCGATAGAAGAATAATTATCGAGGAAGCTCATGTGATGTGAAAACGTCCATGTGACACTCTTATTTCCCTGACAAATTCTCACATTTGAAGATGGAAGAGGCATTACCCTTCCATTTAGGAATGAATTTTAACGTCCCTCTTCAACCAACTGACCTAAAAATGACTCTTTCCTCCCTATTTTGGCCTTGAAATGTCTCTGTTGCTGATACAATCCATCCTCTTAGCAATTTCATCTCTGCACAAGATCCTCTCAATAGTTCTACATCTCTTGAGCAATCTCTAAGCTTTCACTTCACTTCCATTCCATCACTTCAAGCAATGCTTTGGCATTCCATAGCAGCAACAACAACACTCCATCAACTCTGTAGATCAAGTGTGGAATAAACCATTACAGAAAAGGCTTGAATCCTCTTTTCTCATCCATTAGCTAGTGAGATTTTGGTAGAGATGGTAAGCATTTTCACTCCTCTCCTCTACGATTTGGTTGAGTAGCACTCCATTATTTTGTAGTGTTATCGTGTTCTCTATTTTCTTTACTTTTTTATCATATATTTCTCTATCGTTGCTATCTTGGTTGTTCGTGGAGGTGGAAACACCAAAATGGGGGATTGACTAAGGTAGACCCCTATACAACCCCCAATAATTTTCCCCTATTTCTTGTGTGTAGGAAAGAGAACACATGGAGCTAGTTGGCGAATAAACATCTTTGTGAGATTATTTTTGTCACCTTAGTTCTAGTCTATTTGCTTTATCATTTTAGTGTATACTTTCTTATTCTATTTTTACCATCTAGATTGAGCTAACTAGGCTATTAGTGGGTCCTTTTGGTATTTTTTTTTGGTCCACTACTGTTTGGCCGTACAGATGTCATCACGTCCAAGAGATGCCAATGCATCATGTTGGCATCCCAAAACTGCATTGTTGTTCTCAGATAGAGAGTTGTCTAAGGCACAAAAATGACTCAAAAAATATAACTCGCCTAGCCCAAATTATAGTTTAAGTCTAAAGAGTGGTTGCAAGATCCTATAGTCCTCATCATTCTCATGCATCAATCAAAACATCCCTTTATTTTGAGGTAAGTTAGGGAAACCTTCCACCCGTGGCCCTCCATGACTTGGGGCCTTGAACATGGTTGACGAGGGCTAGAGGGAGAGGAAGAGGGAGAGGGGGGGAGGGATATGGGGGAGGAGAGGGAGAGGGAGAGGGAGGGAGGGAGGGAAGGAGGAGAAGAGGGAGGATATGGGAAGAGGAGAG
>CM021102.1:333418057-333467914 GCA_007115665.2 Sequoiadendron giganteum
AGTGGGAGGCTGAGAGGGGGTATGGGGTCCATAGACTGATATCCACCCCTAAGTCAGCTCATAGTACGTACCACTATTTCTTGTCATTCACAATCTTAAAGTTGTCGGTCCTCTACTTGAAATGTTCAAAACTTATGTTTTTAAAAATTATATATTTATTATGACTGAGAAAGATAAAGGGAGGGAGGAGGATAGAGTAGAGAGAGGGGGGAGAGAGAAGAGAGAGGGGGAGGTGGGGAGAGAGAGGAGAGAGAGTAGAGGGAGAGATGAGATAGAGAGTGGATATAGATAGAGAGAGAGGGAGGGAGAGGGAGAGAGAAAAGAGGGGGTATGTTGGAGAGAGCAGAGAGAGTGGAGGGAGAGGGAGGGAGAAGGAGAGAGAAAAGAAAGGGTGAAGTGGTAGAGAGAAGAGAGAGATGAAAGGGAGAGAGGAGATAAAGAGAGATGCAGAGGAAGAGGGAGAGTGGGGGAGGGAGAGAGGGAGAGGAAGAGTGAGGGAGGGATTTGCATCATAAAACATCATATACATCTCATATTGTGTTAAATGTATAACCATTCTTTTTATGCAGTCAAAAAATTATCTCCAAGCTCGATCCTATATTTTAGAACATATATTTTATTTGATGAGGGATGAGTACAACCATGCCAAAAACTTGAGACCAAGTTCCTAACACCAACTTCAATCTTATCAGAATGAGAATTGCCTTATGTGATAGTATCATCCAAAACCTTTCTCTTTTTCACATATCTTGTGAGTTTTCATCCTACTTAAGCCAATTTCACTTGAAAGTGAAGAGAATTGATGCTTTCTTGTCATTTATGGACTTAAAATAGATGTTAACATCACCCTTCTTAAAATTCTCTTATTCTCTGATCAAGATTGGTTCCCAATGGAACCCAAACCTTGTTTAACATATTCAATAATATTTAAGTCTTCTAAGCCTCATCTTTTTTTATTGAGAAATCTACACTTATCGATTTTAATGGCTCTTTTAGGTCATCACAAAGAAGTAATATTGATAACAATTAGGCTTGACCAAGTGTATCATGAATTTTGAAATAAGTCAATTATTTTCTTTGAAGCTCTTGTAAATGCCCTCTTAGCAGTAGTAGTAGGTTTTTCAGCATAAAACATTGATTTCTTAATATCTAATTCAAGTAAATGATTATATTTTTGTAAGAAAATTTTCTCTTCACCTCTTTAATTAGATTAATAGTATGAATATAAAAATATGGAAGTGATCCTAACTACTATCCAACATTAAACTGTGTATGGTCCTCCTCTCTAACAACAATTGTCTATGCAACTTGGGTCTCCTCCATAACATCAACCATGTCTGTTACAATCCCTCTTCTCCCGTAATAAAATTGGCTTAGGGACCTCTACTCCACTTTCCATTTGTTGAGTCACTATACACATATCATGTAAAAAAGAGAAGATTCTAGAATATATAAAATATAGATTATTAAAATATGGATCTAAAGCATCAAGGTGATTATGAAATTTCAAAATGAGAAAGTACATTAATAATTATGAACTTAAAGTTAATAATAGAGAAAAATGTGCACATCCTAACTAATTTTCCTCTTGTAAGTTACATTTCATTTGACACACACTTATGTTCTTAATGTGACCCTACTACAAAAGGAATGAACTTGAAAAATTCAATAAAAATGATTTAACACTCAATAACACTCAACATGCACAAAGTATCATTTCAAAATGAGCATAGTTGAAATAAAAATATATCATTTTTGTCATAAAAATAGAAATAAGGGCACACATAAGATCACATAATAGATTAATCAATAGACCAACATAGTGAAATTATGAATCAAAATTAATATCCATATCATTTAAAGATTTTACATGATCTCAATTACGTCATATGAACAATATGCTCATCATAATTTTAATAACATGCACATGGAATAATTCTTAATTCACACATGATCATTCACAATAGCAAATTGCAATGACCAATAATTGATATTATTAATGATTATATACATTAAACATAAAAATTGGCCCTATTAACATCATGAATGAATATAACCAATCCATATTTAATTAACTCATAGGTCACACATGTACATAGAACAAATATCTTGTAAAATTAAGTTAGGTAAAATATACTACAACAAAATAGGTTAGACAAATATATCCTTGTTGTCATAAACATAGAAATAAGGGTGTGTACAACATCACATAATAGATTACTCAATATTGATCAACATAGTGAAATTTTGAATCAAAATTAACAACCATATATCATCTAAACACTACATGATCTCAATCGCATCATATTAAATATGCTTATTCATCATAATTTTAATAATGCATGAATAATTCTTAATTCACCTAAGCATTCACAATAGCCAATTGTAATGACCAATAATTGATAATATTAAAGAATATACATTAAACATAAAAAATGGGGTTAACACCATGCATGAATTATAGGCAATAAATCGAGACAAAATTGAATAGAAAAAGTGGACCTTACACTATTAAGAAACTTCTTATTTAAAGTGTTACGAGATTAACAAAATTAATAAATTAGGTCTAGTGTATTCTTCATTTAAATATTTTTATCAAAATTATAGATTATATTATCTGATTTAGATTATAAAATAGGCATTTGACTATAACCTAACCTAAAATAACTAACTTGAAAGAGTTTCTCCACTAAAGGCACAATCTAGAAATAAAATTAGGAAATGAGAAGTAAAAATAAGAAAAATATTCAACTTAGGCACCTAGAAATTGGAAAGTGATGAACAAAACTAAGAAACTATAGTAGACACCTAAAACTAACCTAAAAATATCGCATACTTGATTTCGCATACTAACACCATTTCTATTCCCTTTCATCCATTTTATTAAATAATTTCAATTATTTGGTTAAATTCAATTTTAACCTATTAATTGAATGAATCAATTTCATTTACTTCTTTCACTATTCTTCATACTAATTTCATTTTCATTTGATTAAATAATGAAAATTATTTAACTAATTGTCATTAGTCACACTTTGATCAAATAATTCATGATTATTTAATTAAAACCTATAACCTCATCCACTTGCACAATTAAATAATTTAAAACAATTCATATCTCAGCAATAAATGGTCATTTGTCAGGAGTCAATCGAACTATGATGTCTTTGTGCTTATGTAGGTAAGGCCATCATCAATGAGCCCCCAAGGTACTAGCTTAGTCCCTATTAGGTTTTTCAATTGATCTAGCCCTTGGAAAACACAAAACCATTTAATTTTTTTGAAAACCTTAAATAGGGGAGAGAAGCCAATACGTAAGCGGGGGCCCGAACGTGCGATGGGACATGCACTCGTTGGGGCCCACACCTATACGCCGGTCCTCCATAACATAAAGAAACTTTCATCCATAGATAGGCTTGATCACATCAAACATAAATTAGATATAAAATGGACACAAGTTAGCATTAATTTAAAAACTTAACAAGTACACGTTGGCAGCCAAACATGATGAAGTGTATCCAACTTGTATCTGACATATAACAAGTAGCATTCCAACATGGAATTTAAATAGCCCAAACATTAATACATGCACCCTTCCCCGTAAACTGGTAAACCCAACTTTCACACCAATGCAAGCGTCACTTTCACATTAATCAAAACTACACAACATAAACAAGGTGCCAAGTCAACAACTTTGAAACCCATTCGACCCATCTTTGACTGACTGGCGAACCCATTACAAGAATGTTTCCCATCGTAGCATAACCAAACCAACACGCAAATGCATTCACCTGTCCCATCTACCATGAGATCTACAACACATATCAACTTCAATCTATCCCATCTTGCCAAGTAGGGTGTGTACGTATTGGAGCCAAACACAAATATCCCACCTGCATCCATTTAACACTCCTATAAGGCTGCCCACCCCCAATGCTAGGAGATAGTAACAAGGATACATGGTCATCCAATGACCTCTAGATACAGGGTGACTCATACCGACTCAACCAAACATATGAAACATACAAACACAAGGTCACTTTGTTTCCAGTCAACACAGTCTTTTACTTCAGAAAACCAACACATAGTTGACCTAGGAGAAATGTCACCACATAGGTGCATGAGTTACCCGTTGGATCTTCACCGATCTCGACCCCCATCAAGATTCACTCTCCTACTATCAACATATGGAACCCAACCACTTCTAATCTAGTGAGACAACATATGTCAAAACCCACTCCAACATTGGAGGCACACACATAACTAACCCATTCTATTTAAGGAGGCACAAATCCCCGTTTGTGGAAACTTGGTAAATTACTAACATGACTCCATGCACTACTCAAGGGAAATACAAATGGTTGACATCACAATACGATAACCCCATTATAAGAAACTCTCGAAGACTTACATATTTAAGACACACTTAACCCATTTCCCCAAAATGGAACTAGAAGAAATAGTTACAAAGGGCAATCAACACAATTAAATAAATCTAATGTTTGGATTTCCTAAATCATTCACATTGAGAAGAAAACATTACAATAATTTATCCAATTTCACTAATTAAATAAAAAGCCTTTCATATTCAGAGAGAGGAAAAATCTAATTTTATTTAAACCCAAATCCTCGATTACTTTTAAAAGCAATAATTTTTAACTGCAAAATAACTAAATCAATTTCTCCTACTATGCATTTAAACATGCACCCATTTAAAATAAAATGGAAAATATATTTTAAATGTATATATACATAACATATATATATAATTATATATATACCTTAAATATATATACATTAAATATGTACCAAATAAATTACAATAAAACAATTATTTAAATACATATATATCAAATAGTGTATATATATATATATATATATATATGATATATATATATATATATATATGATATATATATATATATATATATGATATATATATATATATATATATAATATATACCTAGCATATAAAATATTATTTAAATTTAATAAAGGCAACACACTAAATTCATTGCATTGTTTTTTATAAAAACAAATGAAAAGCTAAATATTGTGTGAGTCGACTATGTAAACACAACCGAGCCACACCATAGACACAGTAGGGAGGTGGAAGATGGGGAGGTAGCCAGGGCTTCTTCCACCAATCCCTCCCAATTACTATACATAACAATAAACTCAGAAACAACATGGAATAATTCCAACATTTTTTTTTTAAATCCTTATTTCGTCATCACGTCGTATAGATGACACCTACAAAATTTCAATCTGAATATTATTAATATTATATATATATATATATATATATTTAAGATATTTAGCATAACAGAATAATTGGGAAATTTTTCCCAAAAGACCCTCTATAGGTGAATTTTGCAACCATAGTTGGGAGTCCAAATTTAACATAAAAATTCATAGAGAACAATTTCACAAACAGAGTTTCCTTTCCAAAAAGAAAATTTATAAAGAATTCATAATTCTTTCTTTTGTATAAGAGGAATTTTACAAAGTTTACAGAAAACAAAATATAACGACTTTCTACAGAACATGGACTAACAACACACTGTGGCTAGGGTGTAGACCTGGCATAGGTAATCTAGCTATTATATCCCAATCAACATATCATTGGGTTGACACGCTCAAACCTGTGAAGCCAGGTGGAGTCGATGTCTTGAACCTGCAAACCTGTATCCAAGGCATCAATAGCATATGTATATAAATTCATCATAAAACACACCGCAAAGAGGAAATCGTGGAATCGTAGGGCACTCGCAAGCGAGTGATGCAAATCCATCCTCTTCACCAATACAATATCACTAAACTAACAATTCCATCATTAATAAAAATCATGAGCAATAATCATGTCATAATAAACCATTATTCTTAATCAAGTCATGCCAAGTATAACATCAAGTAATGTACATCTCATCACACACATAGTCCATGTCGCTCTATAAGAAATGATAAAATAATAAAAAATCATAATCTAACATAAGAGAAAAACAGAGGGGTGTCACACAAATTATTGAGTAAACTCTCAAGGTGATTTCTTTTTACATATTTGGATACCCGTGCATATGAACTTTGATAGATTTTCAACTTGTCAAACTACAAATGGATTAAAAAATCCACAAATGCTTTATACATGCTTGGTTGATTCTATAGATAAATATTTAGTATATCTATATAATATATAGATAAGACAATCTAAAAATTGGTAAATTTTGGGGATAATCATTATATAAATAAATGGTTCCTGTGGAGACATATATTTGGTATATGTAGATAAAATTTAGATCAAACAATATTAAAATTGGTTTAATTTGGATGAAATTATTATACACATTTGAGTGCCTATATAGATAAATTCCTGGTTTAGATAATATAAAAATTGAGTAAAGTTTAAGGATAGTTGTTAAATGCATAATTGGGTGCATGTCCAGATAAATTTCCAATATATTTAGATACATTTTAGCTTAAATATAGTGGAAAAATTGAGGGTAATTGCTATAAATATAATTGGTTGATAAACTTTTGGCTCAAATAATCAAAAAGATTAAAATTTTAGGGCACTTGTTAAACATGTAATTAGGCACATATGCAGATAAATTTTGGGCGTGTTGCAATAAATTCTTGGCTTGGATGATGGAAAGAAAAAATAGGTAAAACAAAATTGAAGCTAGCAACTATTTACATAATTGGGTGTCTGTACAGATAAATGTTTAGTATGTCTAGATAAATTTATAGGTCAAACAAAGTGAAAATAAGTGATTAGGACACTACAAAGGTAAAAGCGGAGGTTACCTACAAATCCATAATAGGTCACATTTGTAGATAAGTTTCTAGTATGACTAGAGAATTTTAAAGACATTAGCATTTTTCAGAAGTCATTAGAGAATTTAATCTTGCTAAGAAAAACTTGTACTCAAATCAAATGATGCGGACAGACAACCAGTGTAGTTGCTGAATTCAGAACTGACTGGTGTTTGCAGACAATGAGGAGGTAATGTCATTGAAAGAGAGAGTGACACAAGAAGAATGAATCTTAAAGATATAGCTATTCATAAATATTAGAATAAATTTGTTTTAAACTTTAGTAGTTAAATTCGTGCTAGACTTATTCTATGGCTACAATACATAGAATCTTTGCCTTATGCATGCTTATTATAAAATATAGAAACTGACATGCCTTAAAGATCACCAATATTTTGAATAAGGTGGCTTTTGAAGTTTTAATTGGTTTGATGAGTGCTTTGTAATAATAGGTTTGATGAATGATCTGCAACAATCAAAATGAATTCATAGCAAGACACTCAGAGGAATATGAATAAAGAAGATCAACAAAAGACTATAAGAAAACCAAGAATTTACCTCCGCTGTGCTCAAAGTAAAATGCACTTGTTGTTGCTCAAAAGGAAAATGCTCTGCCATCTTCTACTTTCTTAAAATTCTTTATGTGACTAATCTATGTAAAATAATCCAACTGGTGAATAGCTATATCTTTAGGATTCCACTCATAACTTTACAACCACATGCCTATCTTAAAGCATAAACGATCATTTTCATTCACAACTCAACATTCATCTTCAGGCCTCAACAGGTTCCCTTTATAACATTTCCATCCTCATAATGTTTGTACAATTCCACACATGCAACATCAACCCTCACAACCAAACTTTGTTTGTAGGAATATTTATTTGTTGTATTGCAGGTTTCTAACTACTTGGGGGTAAATATTTTCCACCCAACCTTAATGGGTCGTCGAGTTATGAAAAATCTCATGATAGCCCTAAGCCAAGAGAATTTTAAGACCCTACTAGATTCCACATAGACAACTAACATAAAACAAACCTGACCACACACACAACATGGACTCCACATAACATGGACTAGTACAACAACCAGAAATCGCATATTCAAGAGATACACAACCATTTAAGGGAAATTTTTAGATTTATGTCTCATCACAAGAATACAACAAGTTCAACATAATGGTTTCACAAACAATGGAGTTGAGAACTTGATGACTTACCTCCCAATATGGACATAATGTCAAGATGCAATCTCTTTTCTCCCTTCCATTCAACCAACCAACAAGATAGTCTCTCCCTCTCCCCAAAACCCTCCAACCCAGAAGAAGAAATAAAACATAAAAAATGAATGAATGAACCCCCCAACATAACTCAAAGTCCCTTTTAACCTCCTATTCACATGCCCTCCCTTAGACATTGGGTTGGGGTCTTTTAAAATTACTAAATAACTCCAATTTCCTTATTTTTCACTTCTTAAAATTTTCCTCCCAAGATGCCCACGGGTTACACTATTCACATCCCATTTAAGACACCCAAAATAAACCTCCATAAGCTCACCTAGTCAATAAACTTCTCATATCAAAATAACCTAAGACACAAAAATAAAATAACACAAACAACACATTAACCCAAAATGTGAACTAAGGATGCTTAGGGTCTTAAAGGTTCTCTTGTTTCCCCACTGGTGCTTTTATATATATATGCATAACTTAGTGAAATTGTTAGTGCATCATGATATCAATTTCTTGAATGAGATATTCAAAATTTTATTATCAATTAAATAATAACTAAACTTACGTACCTCAACATGGTTTGGTGTGCTTCTTTGGAATGATCATAATCCGGACTTGCGTTGCAGTACAACAAATCTTGCCACTCGATGTTAGCCATTTGTAATTCTCTCTTTAAGGCTTGTAACCTTAATTACTAAATTAAAACATATCTAACTAGTCTAGCACTCTCATAAAAAAAATCATTCAAGAACACAATTAGCACTTTCTTGTCCATTGGCCTTTTATTTTATTTTATTCTATTTTGTCACAAAGCCAATTTGCATTGATATTAAACGAAATAAAAATTATCTAAATAGAGATGATCCACATTAAACTTCTTTTTTTTTCACTATTTAAACTATATACAAATTTTCAAATTGAATCCCTTTTTATACTTAATTAAATTGCTATAGCTAGTAAATTATTATACAATAACTTGTAGATTCCACATATTAACATCCACATTGGTGCATAGAAAGTATCATCTAACATAGAAACTTGAGAATTTTTTTGAAATGCCTGCCATGATAAAATGTTAATATTTAGACAAGGTCAATTTCTTATTATTTGGATGACAATATAACAACACTCACCAATTCGTAATAATAAATAATTTCAAGGACCACTTTTCTTTTCAATCCTAAATTACAAGGTAAGAAACCACAAAAGTGAAGTAATAGTTATCCTAGTTTGATATTTCTTGATGGCACATATAGAACCTACTAGTGGTAGTACCTTACGTATTATATTAACATCATATGCATCTAAAATCCAACAAGGAATATTAACAAAACTTGCAAAACTTGATATCTCTATTCCATCTAAAGTCACATGATATAAACTTATGGTACTCAAAATCCTATTGAGTTACTTTTTCTTGATTGAGTTTATACATAAAACATTAGCTGAGTGTATTGGCATGGTTAATGTCATATCCACATGGCCCACACAATGATATCTATTTGTATTATGTGAACATACACCACAAGGTTCATACTAGATCAATGCTACATAAATAATTAGTTATCTTGACTAACTGCTAGAAATGAAACTTACCAAGGAGACATGAGTTAAAATAGATGTACGTAGGGTGGGACCTTACATCCTGCACTTCCTCTTTTTTTATCCTCTTTCTTAGCCTCCTATATTGACGTTTTATGCTATTTCTCCCCAAAATAAAGTGTTTAAGTTAAATATTTGAGAAGGGATATGAATCTTCTTAACTATGGAATCCTCATATCTCTTAGTCCAAACGCCTCTGCAAATCAGCTCCCTTTCATTCTCGTTTGATTCCTCATTTCAAAAGAATGCTTGAATGTGCAGTTGTGGGAATCATGAGGGTTTAAAATTGTTTAAAGGCCTCACCACACTTTCTCTCTATTCTTGCTTCCTCCCTTTTGTCTAACTAGTCTCTTTGGATCTTAAAACAAATTGGCTTCAAACAAATTTTATCACTTTGGATCTTCAAGAGATAACTTGTAAATTTCATTGTTGATCTCAATTTGATCACCCAACCAACATATATATTATGTTTATGGGAAAAGGAAATCCCTATTTTGTACATGGGCTCTAAGAAATAACGTAGATGTAAAGGAATCTATTTAAGACATACATCATGTTTATTGAAAAATATCAGCAAAGCCCCGATAAATATCCCTACTACATAGGGCAAACACTTTTTGGAAAAATAAATACAACACTAATAAGCTCAGCGATATGCTACACCCCAGTGCTAAAGAAAAGTAAAGAGGGATCATCTTTTACCGATGAATAAGGTACTTTGAAAGTATATCTCATGGTTATTTAGGACTCATGAGAGGACAAGTAATTTATTTTTATGGATTTCAGTTATAAGAACGTCAACATGCTAATTATACTTTGAATGCATAACTGATATATTAGGAATTTAATATCATCAATAGAGGGCTTTAAAACCCTTACACACATATTCATAGGCAATAAATAAAATGTCACTTTGAAAACATACATGGATATTAGCAAGTACCTGATAAAGACCAATAAATTGAAAGCATTTTTAGAACAGAATAAATGTCAACTTTGAAATCTTATCTTTGGCATTCCCAATCAATTTTAAAGAAATGAAAAAAAAATCCCTATATTGGGTGTACCTCTATGTTTGTCAATATTTTTCCATTTTATTTTGTTCAAGCCACAAACTGAACTAGCATTTTATCACAAAAATCTCATTCAACAAGAAATACAATATTCTACATTCAAAATTTGAAGACATATATTGAGGCTTGAATATTTTCAAGTGTGATAATTCTATTGCAATTATTGATTATTAATCTCCTATCTATAAAGATTATTTGCATGCTGAAAATTAATTCACAACAAATACTGAAAAATAATACAACTGCAACTTCACAAATAAAACTCATAGGAATAGAAAACATGCAAAATAATAAACACAATATTTTTGGACAAATTGTCCTTAGAAAAACCCCAGAGGGAAAACCAGTATTGCAGATGAGGAATTATATTAATCTTCAGTAAATCAAGAGATACAAAAGAAACTGCTTGCCTCTTACTGACAAAGCTCCGGCAATATTCTTCTCCGGAAATTCTTCCCTCAATTTCTCTTGCTGAAATTCCACTACTGCTACCTCCAATGCTATCACTATGCCCTTGCTACCACTGCAATACTATTTACTATCACTGCAAAAATTCTTCTCAAACTTGTGTTCTCCAAATGCCCAATGACCCCCTTTTAAACTATTCTCATTGGAAAACCAATGGCCATGATTTAATCTCAATCGATAGCCAAGATTAATTAGACTCTAACAAACCCTAACTAACTGGTTTCTAGAAGTCTCTAGAGGAAACAATTATTTAATTAAATAATTAAATATCTGGACCTAACGAACTTCTTTCTAGAAGTCTCAAGAATTAAATAATAATTCTTGGAATTGGAGAAAATAGTTGTCTGATCTACAATAAATTAACACTCCCTCTTAGCGAGGAAGGTGTTCTGCATAACACCCAACATATCTCTGAAGAAGATGAATTTTGCCTTCCCCAATGGCTTTGTCATAATATCCGTTACCTACTGATCTGTAGGTATATACTGTAGCTGAATAATCCCCCATTGTACACAATCCCTAATGAAATGATACCTGATGTCTATATGCTTAGACCTATCATGAAACACCAGATTCTTAGACAACCTGATGGAACTCTGATTGTCACAGTGTATCATTGTAGTCTCAACCCTTTGACCTAACAAGGATACTAGCAACTTCCAAAGCCATATTGCCTAGCAACTTACCAAGAGACAACTCCTAATCCCAAGCTAAAGCAACACCCTGAAGTGCTTTTCTTGCCTGCCCAATCTGCGTCAGTATAGCCTATCAACTTGATACCATCACCTCGAGCATATTTGATCCCATACTCAATTGTACCACACAAATACTGCAACACATGCTTTGCTGCTATCCAATGCACTCTCTTCGGCTCAACCATGCCTCTTACTGACAAAGCTCCGGCAATATTCTTCTCCGGAAATTCTTCCCTCAATTTCTCTTGCTAAAATTCCACTACTGCTACCTCCAATGCTATCACTGCGCCCTTGATACCACTGCAATACTATTTACTATCACTGCAAAAATTCTTCTCAAACTTGTGTTCTCCAAATGCCCAATGACCCCCTTTTAAACTATTCTCATTGGAAAACCAATGACCATGATTTAATCTCAATCAATGGCCAAGATTAATTAGACTCTAACAAACCCTCACTAACTGGTTTCTAGAATTCTCTAGAGGAAACAATTATATAATTAAATAATTAAATATTTGGACCTAACTAACTTCTTTCTAGAAGTCTCGAGAATTAAATAATAATTCTTGGAATTGGAGAAAACAGTTGTTCAAGCTACAATAAATTAACATCAAGAACAACCATCAAAGCCAACTAGTCATCCGGGAAAGTGAATCAAAAATTTCACTTTTGCTCTTCCATTGCACAAAAATTCCATGTTTAATAAGCCTTCGATGAAATGTGCTGAAAATTATCCTATTGTTAAACATAATTGACCCCACATACGATTATCTTACCAACTAGTTATTTGCATGAGATTATCATGTATGACCATAGGAGGAGGCCTAAGATAAAATTGAAAGCAATGTAAAGAGAAAATTGAGAGCACCATCTGAGAGGGCCTAATTAAACTTCCACACTCGATCTCTTCCACCTCTTAGCAGGCTAAGTCTCTTCTAACAAATCAAAGGTCAAGCCCTTCATTCTCAACTCTTGAATGCATCTGCTCAAAGCCCTCAAATTAGTCTTGTTGCTCTACAACATCTTTATAACATTGCCTTGACCAATCAACTTGTGCAAAACAAGACAACTAAAAACCAAAGAAACAATAAAGCTGGATTTTTTTTTATCTAATGATCTCATCTCAATCCTCTTATAGCAACAATTTCCTTTTCCCTCTGCCACAGTTTGAGCAGAAACAGTCGGCCCCTGCTATCTGCAATTTTTTCCAATGATTGTTTTGGAGAATAAGATCTCAACTCTCTTCAAATCTAAAATTGTGAATCAATCAGAAAACTGCTTCAAATGGGTGTTTTCATCAGTACCCATTTTAACCGAATAAGATATCCACTCTCTTAAAACTCAAATCATGAAAGGAATGATAGAATGCTTGTACGATATTTGGGGATGATGTATTTGAAGAACATTTGTGAAACGGTGTAACAGGTAGTTCATTTCTTGAAGGGACAATTATGACTTCACAAATATAAATAAATGCCAGTTGCTTTCTTTCAATTTTTTTTCTATTTCAAAGAGCCAAAAAATGCTCCACATTAACTCACGAGGAGTCTTTAACAGTTGTATCTTCTCATACTTATGGTACAAGCCCTTGAATTTCCAATTACTATCCAAGTTTTTGTTATTATGGATAAAAGAATAGCGGTCTATAAGTTTATGGCTTTTTCTTTAGTTGTCATAATTGTAATGAATGAATGAATGAATGAAACATTTTAATGACTTCCACGAGAATAAACAATCTAAGGGACCAAGAAAAAAAAACTTAAATTTTCTTCATGCTCTTTTTCAAGTTGGATCTCTTGCTATTAATTTTGACTAGAAGACTAGTCATCTGGTTAATCTTATCCTCCTCAAATAGTTGCTACATATTGTCCATGACCAAACTATTTTCGTTACAAATATCTTCATAGGTTGTGCATTCCATGATGAAGTGTCACTAATGTATTTTTTTCACTTGATCTACTTCAACTTTATTTTGCAATCTTTGTCAAAATCACCAACCATTTTTTGCACAAGTAACTGCTTCAAGTTCTAAAATGGCATGTTATATTGAATAGGATTGGATTTGAGTAAAAATGTATACATCTACTTGATAATTCAAAGCTAGGAATTTTGGACTTGTGATTTGCTTCCTAACACTTGGTCACTATTGTGTTCACTCATTTCCACAAATTTTGAGTCTTGATTGGAATTGTCTATTTTTTTCAGTTCTTGGTGTAGGGATATTAGGTAAGTGTTGACTTATTTTCACTATAATTTCTTCAAATATTAAGTTTTGAGTGAACTAAGTCTATTTGAACATTTCACTAGGCACTTGACGTTGGAAATTTGACTCTCATGCATGTTTTTTTAAACTTGGCTTCTTCATTCATTTGTGTTTTGAAAGAACTAACTCTATTTGAACACTTCACTAGGCACTTGATAATCTGAGATTGAGATTAGAAGTTTGACTCTCATGCATATTTGTTATAATTGATCTTCTTCATTAATTAATGTTTTGAGCTTGGAGGAGTTTGAGACTAATAATTTGACTCTCATGCAATTTCTTGCTCAAGATAGAATTCCTAGAACTAATTTAATCAAATGGGTTCCAACTGCCATAACGACTAAAAGTGTGTTCACCATGTGAGGTGCATAGGGATGAGTCAGGCAAAGTTTTGCACATAGGAATTTTTCATATGTTTACATGTTTTTCATATATTCATTTTTACTTTTCCAATTTTGATATTCAATTTAAAATTTAGTAATTTAACTTAGTTTAATGTTTTGATTTCATAATTTAATTTGTTAAATTTATAATAAAACTTAATAATTTACAATTTAATCTAAATTTAATTTATGATTTATAATATTTTTGTGTACTTTAATTTATAATTTAATTTATAAATATATAAGTTACAATAGTTTATAATCTAATTTACAATCATTTATAATCTAATTTACAACAATATCTTATTTTGATATCTAATCAAGCTAAGAGGTGTTCTACAATAGCATTTGAAGTATACATAAAAACTATAACATAACCAACATAGATTTTAAAAAAGAAAAAACCTATAAAACAAGTATTAAGTAAATAAAATGAAAGAAAATAATTATTTATAAATTAAATAACTCCCAAGTAGCTTCCTTAAACTCATCCTAAGAAAATTCATTTAGATTATTAATCCAAACCCTTATAATCAACATCATACAATTGCTTACATACATACATATATTTGGTAAATATATATATTATATGATATTTATGAATTTTTAAATATAATAAATTATGTATATTAAAAAATATATAAATAGTATTTATCATTATATTACTATAATATCTCACTTCCAATGATTTTCATTTGTACCCTCATGCACAAGAAATAGAACTATATATGTTTCTTAGAAGATTGATGAGGCTAGTTTAACATTTGCCCAAATTATACTTGATGTTTCAATGGTTGTTAATGAAAATTATTTTCTTTGTGATCATGCACTAATTTGTTGCTTTATTGGAACCAGCCTATCGAGCCAAAAAATTCTAGATTGGGTGGTTGATAATTGGAATCCATTGCAAATTATTCATTTCATCCCAAAAGTTTTTCTCATTGCAACCTTTGAATATAAAGACATGAGAGATCATATATTAAATACAAATTGATGAATTATTTTTTATTAATAATATGTTAAGCACAATGAGATTGCATCATTCTATAACACATGTTGGCTATATATATAGAGTCATAGAAGCTTATAAGTTAACAATCTTAGAACTTGTAGCTACAAAGAGAAAATAGACTATACATATACAACTAGACTATACATAAAAGATTGGATAATATATAGTTGGACTATCAATGAATAGGTTGTAAGCTTAAGAAGTACAAAAAAAAAATACATATTACAAAAAAAGTATGTTGTAGCCAAAATTATCTTTCCTTCTCCACATTCCTACTCCCACTCTAGTCCTCCAAAGAGTCTTGATTGACCAGTGTGTTGATGGCTTCCAGATCATCATTAGAAAAAAGTTCTTCAACATCATAATCAGAGTTGGTAAAGTGTTGAGTTCCTTTGTCCTCTTTGATGCCTTTTCCTTTTTTGGAATTTTGTTTGAATTCTTCTTTAAAGGTCTCCAAATCCTACATGAATACAATCAGATTGGGTTGCCCCTGCTGCCATGAGTGCCCATACATGATTTCTCTCTAGTGGATGAGTACCATACCATCCTTGAGAAGCTTTAAGAACTTTCTCTCCACAATCTCCATAGTTGCTACAACCTTTAATGCAACATTGAAGAATGTGATTCTTTTATTTGACTCAATAGGATACCTCTAAAACCCACTATATTTATCCTCATTTCTTGCCTTCCATATAATCGACAAGATTTCAGTTTTAAGAAGAACCGTGAATAAATGAAGTTCTTTGCTCTATTTAGAATCAAAACCTAGTAGAATTTCTTTCCAACTTATTTTCCTATTTGAGCCCCAAGTAACATAATCATTCCAGAACAAATTCCAAATTTTATTAGCATACAAGCATTCAAAGAATATATGAGAAACAGTTTCAAGTACTTTGCGAACTCACAAATATCAACATCTATATTCTTTAATTTAAAGGGAACCTTTTGCAATATAACAAGCCATCTAAAAAAAGTTTTTTTTGCATCAATTTATGCCACAAATAGGAGAATGCCCTTTTCCTGTCTTTATTTTCAAGGTTAGTCCTCTAGACTTTGTTAAGATACTTAGTGGAGTGGAAGAGGTAAGGATCTCTTTATAAATAGTCTTTGTTTTGACCTCCTACAAGTGGAGAGTACCCTTCCACTAGATGTCAATTAGCTCATCTTTCAATGTTTCCACTTGGAGACTTGGAGGCCAACCCTTCCAAGCTTCTTTTAAAACATAATAGGTTTTGAAATTAGAAGAGGGTAATCCATAGACCTCTCTCAACTGGTCCCAACCAACCAATGAACCATCCTTGACAATATTGAAGAATGTTTTGATGTTGATTTGGTTCCACTTCTTTGTTGATCAGCCTTGCAACAAGGCTAGAGGATTACCATTATGTTCAAGGTTCCACCAAATGAACCTACCTGGATGAATCCAGTTGTTGTGAGGACTAGGTAGGAGAGGGCTAGTGAAACTATCCATTATAGCTTCCCAAGCCTTCCAAATGCTTCTAAAGACCAATAAACTTGTAGGCACTATTGGGTACTTGGTGATGAGATCACTGAAAGGAAGTGTCTTCAAAGAAGTTTTCAATTTGGGGAAAACTTGTGATGTTATTTCGTATTAGAAACTTCCAATGTTCATTTCCATCAAGGGCCTTGATGACCCACTTTGCTACTAGAGCCACACCATAAAAACCCTCTAATTTTCTTTTGGACCTCACTGACTTGATAATTATTAAAGAACCAAACTAAATCAAAACATAGAGTGTAGGAGGATATAATCTTTTGGAAAACCTCCTTCCTACCAATAAGAGACTGTATACACCTAGAAATGGTCTAGAGAATCTAATTAATTAAATACAACTTATTTGATTAATTACCCTAAATTCCTCTACTATTTAATAAATAGAAATATTTATTTATATAGTTCATCTTAAATTCTTTAATCCCTATTCTATTATTTTTGTCTTAAGTAAATAAACGAATTTCACTTTGTTTTATTTAATTATCATAGTTAAATTCATCTACTTAATAAATAAATAGAAATATTTATTTATATTATGTTCACTATTAATTCTTTTATTTTATCATATTATTTCCTCTTAATTATATAAACAAATTTAAATAATTTGATTTATTTAATTATTATTATTATTATTATCTTCTATATTTTATTCATTTATTCTATCTTGATTAAATAAGCAAACTTCAAAAGTTTGTATTATTTAATTATCTTATCATATTTCATCTTAATTAAATAAAGATATCCTAAATATTTTATTTAATTATCATATCCCTTTTTATTAAATAAGCAAATGTCAAATATTTGTTTTATTTAATTAAATATCTTATTTTGCTAAATTAAAATATTCAAATAAATGGAAATTTCCTCTATTCACTCACCAAAAAAATTAGATATTTTATATCTAATTAATTCAACTGGAATTCACGGGAAAGCTTTCAAGTCAAACTTGCAAGAAATCATCTTCAATCTCCTTCCTCTAATTCTTCCTATCATTTGGCCTGATGTTTTCATGGGGAGGAACCATTCCCATGATCAGCTCAAGCTTCTCCATCTCTCACCATTCAATCCTCCAGATTGAATCCAAGCCCTTGTTGTGCTACCTCTATGCAAATATGTTGCTGCGAATCTATAAATGCAGGCTTTCTCCATAGGAAATGGATCCCATCTTTATGCAATCTTACTCTGTAGGAAAAGCAATCAAGCATCTTAGCATTCAAGCATCATAGCATCTTAGCATCATAGCATCATTAGAATTCATATCACAACTGCATATTAGTTTTACTGTAGCTTTCATTTATCAATTTTCATGTTAGAATAGATTACAATAGATTACAATAGCATCAATATCATTTAGAAATCACCATATAGAAGTAGATCATTGCATTTAGCATTATTCCATTCTCTAAATTGGCATTTTAACAGTCATAGTGCTTACCAAATCTGAGAGCCCTTTGTGATTTAATAAATCTTTGGAGATAGGAAACAATGAGATGCTTTCAAGTTTTTTGTAATTTAAATTAGTTAATTGTTGTTAAATCTTCATATAATGTTTCATTAAGAAGTGTTTCTAGTTTTTTTTACTTATTTACTTATTCACATATAAAAACACCACTCCCCCACCAACTCAATACAACATTGTTGATCAACTATAGAAAATACTACTACAAATATCAATATTAGAACTCCTTAAACTCTCACCATCCCCTAAGGAAGTTTTAGAAGAAGCTCTTGTGGCCACCACGGTACCCAACAATCTGGGTGTTTGTCAATTTCAAGCTATGGTGGGATTTTTCACCATGCCTCATTTTCTAGCATTCATCTGAACAAGATGATGTATCACTTAATCATCCACATAATACTGCACTTCACATTGAAGTCTTAATCCACAAACACCGTGTTAAACGTGCCTTAATAGATGGTGGAGTTGGTTTAAACATTTGCACTTTGAAATTGGTCTGTGCACTAGGTTATTTTGATAATGCTATTGATTCTCGAAGGAAATTGACAATAAAATCCTATGACAAAGAAGAGAGATCCTCCAAGGGATTGATCGTTTTTCCTATTCAAGTAGGACCAATGGTGAAGAATATGGCTTACCATGTACTAGAAAAAGAGCTAACATGAAATATACTCTTGGGACGTCCATGTATACATGAAATGAAAGCAGTGCCTTCAACTTATCATTAGTATTTAAAATTCCCAGTTAATGGACAAGAGGTGACTATATCAGCTGACTACAATAATCCACAACATTGTAACACGCTTAAAGCATCTCAAGACACTTTTATGCCCCATAATAATGAAGAAAACATTTTTAGTTCATCTAGCAGTGAAAAACAACCAACCAGTGTATCTAAATGGGTTGAGAAAAGGGTTAAATCAAAAGAAACAAGTGTTGTTGATTCTACTTTGGCAGACAATAAGGGTCCTCTAAATTCTCTATCACAACAATTTCAAGAAAAGATTGAGTTAACCGACAAAGGTATGGGACAATATTCCATTGGGCAATCACTATGTCTTTCACAGTTGCTGCCATCCCCAAGGTCATATGGGCAACCGACATCAATAACACCACAACCATCACAAACTACCACAGTTCTAGATGAAATATTTTTCAAAGCTGGTACTCTAGAAGATAAAACAGAAGACAAGGCCATCCTCAATTGGCTATACAAAGATGAAGAAGCCTCAACATCAACCAACATCAGCATAAAGATGGATCAGTATGGGAAATAAAAAGCTATCCTAGAGAAAATGGGGTATGAGGGACAAGGAACTATTGGAAAAAGAAAGGAAGGCATCATAGAACCCATCCAACCTCTCACAGTTTAGTTGAAGGACAAAACAAGACTAGGTTATACAGGGGAATCAAAAGAAGAAATGACTCAAAAGTTTGTTAAGAGAATCCTTCAAATGAGAGATAGTTTAGAAACAAATTCTAATGAGTATGAATGAGATATTTACTTTGATGTATCATACACAAACATCCAAATTGATGTCATAAAGGAGTATGCACCCACAAACAAGGAGGGACAAATCTCCGGGACTAGACCACTTGTATTTGAATCACAAAATATTGATGACTCAAGTGAGGATGGATAGAGATTGAGTGATCTACATGATTTAGAGGAAAGTAATATCATAGACCTCGACATCCCTAATTGCAACCTTGACACCATAATTGTTCGAACCCTTACTGTTTTTGACCAAATCCGATATGATGAATTTTTTCCCTTAATACATCCTAAACTTATCGACTGGGAATCCACTGAACATATTAATGTACCCATCTTTGTGAATGATGATACTATTGTAAAATTCTTTTGTTATGATGAACCTAACACAATTTCTAATCATAACTCTCATAACAACATGGTTAGACAGGAGGGTGTCAAATCTTCCAGTTGCAAAATTGAAAACAAGAATAATGGATCTAATGGTGAAAACCATTCTATGGTAGCATTAGATCTCAAAAATGTAAAAATAAAGAACACATCGAACGGTGAAAACCTCTCTAAGGCACTGAAAGATGGGAGATTCGACACCCTTCCAAAGCATTATCATGAGAGGTCATCAGTATTGATGGAGCCTACACAGTCTATTAACATTGGCACAACAGAAAAAGAAAAGATTTTGCATCTGGTAGCATCTACATGACTAAATAAGAAAGATCTAAATTTATCAAGTTCTTTGAAGAAAGAAGCGTTAACTTTGCATGGTCATACTCTAATATTCCAGGTTTAGATCCAAATCTTTTAATGCATCATTTATCTCTACCTACTGGAATTAAACCTACAAAACAAAAACTAAGGAAGATGCATCCACATATCACCTTGATGGTAAAGGCTAAGCTGAAGAATTTGTTAGATGTAGGATTCATCAGGTCTATCAATTATGTTTTATGGATATCAAATATTGTCCTTATATCAAAGCCGAACAATAGCATTAGAATATGTATAGATTTCAGAGATCTGAATAAGGCATGTCCCAAGGATGATTTCTCCTTACCTAAAATTGATATCATTATGGATTTAACAATAGGACATGCCATGTTATCAATAATGGATGGTTTCTCTAGCTACAACCAAATCAAGATAGCACCAGATGATCAGGAGAAAACCGCATTCACATTTCCATGGGGAAATTTTTGTTGGAACATCATGCTCTACAATGAAGGTGCAACATATCAACGTGCAATGACTACAATCTTCCATGATATGATGCATACATTTATGGAGGATTACGTGGATGATATATTAGAAAATTCATATTCCAAAGCACATCTAGATATCCTAGGAAAAATATTTGCAAGGCTAGAGAAGTTCAATGTCTGACTAAATCCTAAGAAATGTGTCTTTGGGGTTACATCAACAAAACTCCTAGGATACATAGTGTCAGAGAAGGGTATCAAAGTATATCCCCCAAAGGTCAGAGCAATAATGGAAATGCAGCCACCAAAGAATATCAATCAACTAAGGTCTTTACAAGGCAAACTACAATCAATTAGGAGATTTATCTCCCAGGTAGTAGATAAAAGTCATCCATTTAATCACTTGTTGCATAAAAATGTCTTGTTCAAATGGGATCAAGGGTGTGAAATGACCTTCAACCAAATAAAATAATATTTGATGTCGCCACCTATTCTCATGTCACCTACAAAAGGTGGACCTTTACTACTATACATTGCAACAACAAACATTTCTTTAGGAGCACTGTTGGCACATGAAGATTATGAAGGAAGGGAACAAGCCATTTACTACATCAGTAGGACTCTGAATGGTTATGAAATAAATTACACCTTCATTAATAAATATTGTTTGGCGGTGGTATTTTCTACCCAACAGTTGTGGAATTACATGTTGACTCACACAGTCAGGCTCATAGAAAAGATTGACCCGTTAAAATATCTACTCAACAAAGTTGCTTTAACAGGAAGACTAGCCAAGTGGGTCATGGTTTTAAGTGAATTTTATATCCAGCATGTGGAAAGGAGAGCCATCAAAGTTCAAGTGATTGTCTAACAATTAGTTGAAGCTCCATTAACTGATGATCATCCTATGAAAATGGAGTTTCCTGATGCATACATTCTTATTGTAACAACACAACAATGGAGGATTTATTTTGATGGGTCATACACACAAAGAGGATCTGGCGTGGGAATATTGTTTGTTACACCTCAAGGACACACCATCCCAAGGTCTTATAGACTCATGTTTCCATGTACCAATAATGTAGCTGAGTATGAGGCACTAATCATTAGCGTAAAGGTAGTAATTGAATGGAAGGTAACAGAGCTACAAGTATATGGATATTCACAATTAGTCATTTATCAAGTCAATGATGAATATCAAATGAAACATGAGAAGTTGATGCCATATAAGAAACCGATTGATGATCTCAAAAATTACTTTGTGGATATCAAATTTGAGAAAATTCCAAGGGCAGAAAACAAAGCGGTAGATGCTATGGTGATAATTGCTTCTCTTTTACAATTGCTAGAAAAGTGTGGTCGTTATGAGTTTATGGTAGAACAAGTGTCAAATCTGGCTTATGATAATCCTGAATCTCAAACCATATTCCATTTAGATGTTGTTGAATCCCCACTCTATGGAAAGACCCATGCTTACCTAAAAGACAACATCCTTCCTTCCAATCTTTCCAGAAACGAAAAACGCAACTTCATCCGCCACTCGACATACCTTAATCGCCGACATACTTTATCGTCGAGGTCTAGATGGTACTCTTCTCTGGTGTCTAGAACATAACAAATCTAAGATAGCCTTACGTGAGGTTCATGAAGGTATTTGTGGAACTCGTTCAAGTGGGATAACTCTAGCAAAGAAACTTCTTCATCTGGGATATTACTGGCTGAACATGGAGAAGGAGTCCTGTCAGTTTTCTTAAGAAATGTCAGAAGTGTCAGATCCATAGTAATCTAATCCATGCACCAGCTCAAGAATTACACCCATTCACATCAACATGGCCCTTTTGTCAGTGGGGACTGGATCTGGGAGGAAAGATAAACCCATCTTCATCCAATGGGCACAAATTCATAATCACAACAACAAAATACTTTACTAAATGGATAGAAGTGGTTCCGCTAACAACAATCACTAGAAAGGAGATCTCATCTTTTATACTAAACTACACAATCTATTGGTATGACATACCTTAGTCCATTATCACTGATAATGGACGGCCATTTAAGAATTAGGACATCGAGGAATTGTGTGAAAATTTTCATACCCAACATCATTTCTCAACACCATACTATCATTAGGGAAATGGCCAGGCAGAGGCCTCCAACAAGACAATTCTGAAAATACTCAAGAAAATGGTTAACGATGTTGGACATGATTTGCATGTTCAACTCAATCCTACATTATGGGCCTAGAAAACCAATATTAGAACACTGATAGGAGCTACACCATATTCCTTGGTATATGGATCAGAGGCCATTCTACCCATTGAGGTGGAGATTCCATCACTTTGTGTTTCATTAAAAGGAATTGTTTCAGATGAAGATTATAGAATATTTAGGCTTCAAGAACTAGAATTGTTGGATGAAAGTCATCAACAAGTTTTCAATCATCTGACGACATATCAACAGAGAATGTCCAAGAGCTACAATCATAGGGTAAATCCTAGAGTCTTTCAGGTTGATGACTTGGTCCTAAAGGAAAACCTTAGGAATCAACAGGACAAAGAAAAGAAAGGGAAGTTTGAACCTAACTAGCTAGGTCCCTTTGTCATCATATCAGTCTATGGATCAGGAGCCTATCAACTATCAACACCTGAAGGGGATTTATTTGATGAACCTATTAACAACATCCATCTTAGAAAATTCTACACCCGAATCACCTAGTGCATGGTTCAAAGTCCTAAAAAGGATTGCTTGGATGAAAACTTGGAAAACGGGTGTCTCGGTGATTGAAAAATACAAAAAATGAGAAAAGAGAAAAATACAAAAAAAATCATAAAATATGAAAAAATGTAATAAAAACATGTATCGAAAACCTAGAAACAGGTGCTATGTATTATTTAACCAGCTTTTCCATCTATTGGATGGATGTCATGGTGATTACTTTCATTATCATTTTACATCCATTATCGTATCATTGCAAGTGATCATGTCTCACCCTAGCTTGGGGGCAATAAACATCAAGCTTAACAAAATGGAAAAATAGCAGTATGACAAACGCAACAAAACCAATGATCGAAACACAACCCAACAAGGAAATTTAATCATTATTGGAAGCACATTGTACATCAGCGTAAGTGCACCAAGATGGTTCCCAAAAAGGGGACTTAAGTGGACAGCTTCTTTTTGAAATCAGGAAACACTGACCTTGGATGTGAAATTGAGGATACTTAGACTCAAAATTTTGAGATGGAACAAAAATAAGGATTCAAGTGCTCTGATTCTACTTTCTAAACTACTAATTTATTTAAAAAATGGTTGATATTAAGGGGTTCAAACGAGGGACGTACACAAATTGGTGTTGTTTTTGTCAAAAAAACATAACATAGCAACTCTTGTACGACCCTCGTACGGTGAACTTTTTTTTAGTATTTTTAAAATCGCAATGGTCATAAGTTAGCTAACAATATGTATTTGATGCACGATTTTTTTGATAATTTTTTAATGAATATTTTATTTTTTACTAATTTGCGAAGTGGACATATCCTGAAAATAGAATTTTGGCTATGCTACCCCTACAAATTTTGGAAACTAATTGATTTTTTTTTTTAAAAAATTTTTCAATTATGTAGAATGGAGTTTAGTTTATAAAAATGTAATTTATTTTAAAAATTGATGAATGGTTAATTTATAATGAAAAAATACCAAACACTATTTTTTGGCAAAAAAAAGACATACAGATAAAATAAATTACATCATTGGATAGCTAAGAGATAACCCAACATTACCCATGTGCTCAATTGTTTCGATATTGAACCACGTGCAATCCTAACAGTGAGCATGAACTCGATTATGAGAAATATTGTGGATTTTTTAAAAACACGTCTCTGGTCATTGGGAATGCCCTCCAAGCCTTTGGGTTGGTATTCCAAGGAAAATACCAAGCCTAAGGCTCAGGAATTCCGAAAGCAAGATATAACACGAGCGCGTTATAACGCGCTCGCATTATAACGCGCTCGCGTTATATCTCACTTTTTACATGGTTTTTGCTTCTATGGGGAACATGTCTACTAGCACATAACACGAGCGCATTATAACGCGCTCGCGTTATGTCTTACTTTATGTTAAATGACAATATATTAATGTATGCTGATATATATTTTATGTACATGTATGTAATGTATGTATGTATGCTTGTATGGATGTAAGAGTATATGTACATCTGTATTATGGTTGTATGTATGCATTTATGTATGTCTTTAGACGAAGGAAGAATTTAGAGAGAGTCTAGAGAGATGGAGAAGGGGTTGAAGTGAGAGTTTAAGAGAGGGAGTGGGAGAGAAGGGGTTGGATTGAGGGGGACTTAGCTAGGTAGGGTGGGAGGGATAAGGGGAGTGAGAGAGAGAGAGGGGGGCTAGGAGAGAGAGAATTGAGGGAGAGGGAGAGAGAGAGGGGGGTGGGAGAGAGAGAATTGAGGGAGAGGGAGAGGGAGAGAGAGAGATACAAAGAGAAAGAGAGAGTTGTGTAGGTAGGGTGCGAAAGGGAGAGACTTGAGAGTGTGAGGGGGGTGAGAGGGAGAGACTTGAGAGATAGGTAATGAGAGGGAGTGTGAGAGAGAGGGAGTGGGAGAGAGAGGGAGTGTGAGTGAGATAATTGAGAGAGGGAGAGGGTGTGAGAGGGAGTGACCTGATAGAGGTAGAGAAAGAGGGGGGTGGAGTGAGAGGGACTTATCTAGGTAGGGTTGGAGGGATAGATAGAGAGAGGGGAGAGAGACAAAGAGAGAGTTACCTAGGTAGGTTGCCAGAGGGAGAGACCTTAGAGAGAGAGGGGGTGGGAGGAAGAGACATGAGAGAGAGGGAGAGAGAGGTAGTGGGAGAGAGTGGGATGGAGTGGGAGGGACATAAAGAGAGATGGATAGAGGGAGTGAGAGAGGGTGGTAGGGATTGATTGAACGAGAGGTACGCAGAAAGAGGGAGACGATAGATAGAGACAATTAGAGAGGGTGGGAGGGAGGGAAGGAGGGAGAGGTGAGATGTTTGGATAGAGAGAAAGTGATAGGGGTTAAGGGTATAGGGTTGAGGGATTAGGGTGGAGTACCTATAGGGTTGATGGTTTCTAGGGTATTAGAGTTTAAGGTTTGAGGGTTGAGGGAATAGGTTTGATGGTAGAGGGTATCTGTTTGAGGGTATAGGGTAGAAGGTTTAAGGTTTAAGCATTTAGGGTTGAAGGGTTTGGGGTTAAGGGTTTAGGGTTAAGGGTTTACTTGGTTGAGGGTAGAGGGTTTAGGGTATAGGTTTGAGGGTATATGGTTGAAGGATTAGGTTAAGGGTCCAATGTAAGGGGTAGAGGGTTTAGGGTTTAAGGATTGAGGGTTGAGGGATTAAGGGTTGAGGGTTGAGAATTGAGGGTTGAGTGTTTAATGTATAGGGTAAAGGGTAGAGGGTTTAAGGGTTGAGGGTTGAAGATTGAGGGTTTAAGGTATAGGGTCGAGGGATTAGGGTTGAGGGTCCAATATATAGGGTAGAGGTTATAGGGATTGAGAGATTAAGGGTTGAGGGATTAGGGTTTAGGGTAGATTGTATTGGGTTGATGGTAGAGGTTAGAGGGTAGAGGGTAGAGGGTAAAGGGTTTAACACTTTAGGGTTTAAGGAGTTAGGGTTGAGTGTTTAAGGGTTTAAGGGTTGAGGGTTTAAGGGTCAAGAGGGTTGAGGGATTAGGGTAGAGATTTTACTAAGTGGGTTTAAGGGTTGGGGATTAGGGTTGAGGGTAGAGGGTAGAGGATTGGTGGTAGAGGGTAGAGGGTTTATGGGTTGGGGTTTAAGGGTTTAGGTTTTAGGGATGAGGGATTAATAGGTTATAGGAGTTGAGGGATTAGGGTTTAAGGGTTGAGGGTTGAGGGATTCAGAGGGTATAGGGGTTGAGGGATTAGGGTTTAAGGGTTAGGGTTGAGGGATTAAGAGGGTATAGGGGTTGAGGGATTAGGGTTTAAGGGTTGAGGGTTGAGGTTTCAAGGATTAAGAGGGTATAGGGGTAGAGGGATTAAGGTTGAAGGGTTGAGGGTTGAGGGATTAAGAGGGTATAGGGATTGAGGGATTAGGTTTTAAGGGTTGAGGGTTAGAGGACCCAAAACCATTGAAGATGTCAACTTTCCTTCAAGAGGCATCTAAGAAGATTAAAAAGGCGTAATGGACCAATCCCTCAATGCACACACTTCAAACTGTGATACTCATTTTTGATGCATAGTTAGAGGACCCAAAACCATTGAAGATGTCAACTTTCCTTCAAGAGGCATCTAAGAAGATTAAAAAGGAGTAATGGACCAATCCCAACACTCCTCCAAGATGGAAAACAAATAGAAACATTATTTCCCACATTTCACCCTTGGAATCTAGTTACTGTGCAAAACCAATTTTGGGCCCTTAACTCCAAAAATTTCCAAAACACTAGGAAAATAAAAGAATGATTGTAGCACCAATTTCAGAGTTGCAAGACATACCTTAACCCATCACACGACTCCTTTGGGAAAACTTTAAGAAAACTAACCTTTTCACTATTTTAGGCCTCCAAGTAGGCCAATTTTGCAAAGGAACTACCCTTAGATCTTCACACACTTCAAACTGTGATACTAATTTTTGATGCAGAGTTAGAGGACGCAAAACCATTGAAGATGTCAACTTTCCTTCAAGAGGTATCTAAGAAGATTAAAAAGGTGTAATGGAACAATCCCAACACTCCTTCAAGATGGACAACAAATAGAAACATTATTTTCCACATTTCACCCTTGGAATCTAGTTACTGTGCAAAACCAGTTTTGGGCCCTTAACTCCAAAAATTTCCAAAACACTAGCAAAATAAAAGAATGATTGTAGCACCAATTTTAGAGTTGCAAGACATACCTTAACCCATCACATGACTCCTTTGGGACAACTTTAAGAAAACTGACCTTTTCACTATTTTAGGCCTCCAAGTGGGCAAATTTTGCAAAGGAACTACCCTTAGATATTCACATCAGACTTCCAAACCCCAAAATATTGTTTAATTAGGTCTCAAAACAAGATAATTTCTAGGTCTTAGGACCTTACCCACTCAACTAGGCTTCCAATACAAAAACACCCATTTTTTAATGCAAAGAGGTAGGGTTTATAGAATCTCCTATACCCGGGCCTTCCCAAACCATTCCAAAGCATCAAAAATATTCAAAATAACCTGCACAAGGTCAAAAGTTCATTACATAGACCACTCCTTCAACACTTTTTCAAAATCACTCCTTGGTTCCTCAAATTCTCATGGAAAAGTGCTTGTTTAAGCTAAGAACCCCTTTCTATTGTCATTAGTTTCATTCCAAGGAATTTTCAACAATAAAAGACCCTACTATAACAATGTACATGCCATCCCATCAAGAAAAAAGTCATAACAGTAGGTAGGATGGTCATTTCATAATTAAATCCTACTCAAACCCTTGACTAGCTTGAAATGAGCAGTTTTAGAAAATTGTCAATTGCTCCCTTCAAACATAATGTTAAGCCCTCAGAACTGATGCATTAGAGATTTAAGACATGTTCCTACAATATTATATTAGTTTTATATCAAGGGGAGGCTGTATAGATGCGTACAAGTGCACGAAAGTGCAAAAAAACCAATGAATTTCTGCACGAGAGCATTTTTTATCAAAAAAATGGATTTGAAAATGAACAAAAATCCTCCCTTTGAGCCAATGGAGGTTGTTTAAACCTTTTTCAATGACAACAAACTCCCCCCAATTCCTATAACTAACAAACAACCACCTTTGAAAGCTCATATAACCAGTACATGGAAAATGTCTTTAATGACCCTCTTACAACATGAAGATACCCAAAATTGAATCAAATTTCAAAATGGAAGCATAGATTGTCAAGGTGCTCCTACACCACAAACTTATCAAACACTCACAATTCCATTACACTCATTAGTTTTCAGAATCACCATCATGGTTATTAACTTTTAGTTAGGAATGTGCTCTGGCCAGCCTAGTGCTTCCATAATTTGTACACATTTGTCTACATGCTAGGTTAACTTTTGTACGGGATGATTGTAAGTATTATTTAAATGAAGCCTTCAATAACAAATATTTTTCAATTAACTTCAATGGATACATTTCTCAGAAAATAATATTCATCTCATTACCATGGTACAGATAAAATTATCTGCCATGTTGAAGAAAAAGACAAAGAGGAAACTAATAGACGAAGAGAAGGAAACCTTGAAAGAAAAGGAGAGAGTTTGGGTGGCGACATATCGTGAAAAGAAGAAATTGGAAATGATTGATGAAAACAACCTGATTGTAGAGGAACCTCAACCATCAAAAAGAGAACTAGAATTGGTAGCACAACAGGCGCGAATGCGAAAGCATCATTGTAAGACAGATTCAGATACCATAGTTGGAGACACACCCTCTACGACAAGTGAATATGAAGGGACACCATTAAGCACAAGCGAATATGGAGGGACACCATCTAGCACAAGTGAATATGAATGGACACCATCTACTACAAGTGAATATGGAGGGACACCATGTACCACAAGTGAATATTGTTGGACACCATCCAATACATCTCAAGTTGACAGTACATCATCACTCAAAATTGACAAAGAAGGTATGCCATCATCCCCATGTGAACCTCAAGGTATGTATTCAGCTCCACCCTTGATCGAAGGTATGCAATC
Organism: Sequoiadendron giganteum; assembly: GCA_007115665.2. Classification (NCBI taxonomy): domain Eukaryota; kingdom Viridiplantae; phylum Streptophyta; class Pinopsida; order Cupressales; family Cupressaceae; genus Sequoiadendron; species Sequoiadendron giganteum. Next base: position 333,447,958 of record CM021102.1, read on the forward strand.
TAGCCCACCTCAATTAAATATTGATGAAATTCCTAATGTTGATATGTATGTACCTAGGAGAACACCACCTAGAATTTTGCGTAGAAAGCCAAAGTATTTGATTAATATTGATGACGAGATTTTGCAGCACATGGAAGGTAAGATTTCAAGATGCACTTGTAGAAGATATGTTGATAAGATTTGGGAACGATTCTTTGAAAGGCTAAATGAGACTGTAAGATGTCAGCTATTTGTTGAAATGATGCGGGGTGTAAAGTATAGGAACATCATGAATACTCTTGGGTTGATAACATCGAATGCATCGAGTGAAGACACTATTGTGAAGAATCTAATGGATTCTTATGAGAGTGTGGGTAAGACCTCATGCTCAAAGGATAGTAATGTCACCCAATGTGTCATTACATCAACTTTGGTAAGCTATCAAATAAAGAGAGCTCATCTAATTAAAAATACTAGTGAACAAACAAGAACTAGTAGAAAAACTTAATCAAGAGCCATTCAAAGGTGACAAAGAATTGAGGGCAATGATACAAATGAATTATGGGCGTTCTTAGGGAGACTATCACGAAAAGATAAAGAAGTTGTCCAAGCCTTGAGAACACTAATTGAAGAGTATTGGAAGAATAACACAAGTCCATCTCCAAATCAAAGGGACGTGGTAAGAAGGAGAATTGGTAGTTAGAATCGTGAGCCACATCCAAAGCATTTTTTGGATATGACTCAAACCCAATTTTTTCGGAAAGTTGAAAATGATTATCCTTAAATTAGTATTTCTCAAAGATTTTTTGAAATTCTTAAACCTTTTTATGTCAAGATAAATCACACATGCACTACTTGTTGTTGTAGACTACATATTGAGTTTTCTAACCATTATGATGTTTATCATTCTATATGTTTAGATTTGCATACTAAAAATGTTTTGCAGGATTGTGGCATAGAAGCCCCACCAAAATCTTCAAGAGAGTTCTTATCAAAATAATTATGTGAAATAGAGGATGGCCAGATATTCTATAGGACAACATGCTTGGATGGTTCATGTGAGCGTTGCGGTGGCTTCTAGCGTATCCCAGTATGTCAACATATGGAAAGCACAAATCAGGTGGGACAAAAACTAGTAGAGTTTGGGAAGTATAAAATAGTGGCATATGCTACAAAAGATGGGTCTCAGGAAAAAAGGTGTGATTTGGTTATTGAGAAGATTTCAGTGTACCAATTTATGACCACATTTCGTGACAGTATACTGTTTGAGTATGCAATGCATACCCATAGATCCCGATGGTTGGACACGTAGTTCAAGCTATGCAAGGATGCCTTTCCAGCTGGAAGCATAGTATTTGTGGTTGACTTTGCAGAGAACTACACTCTACAGCCACAACATGAGGTGCATTCACAGTATTACAACTCCACATAAGTTTCGATATTTGTGCACATAGCATTCATTCATGCATCTAATAGTATAGATGAGCAAAGGAAGGTATTGAGGGAGTACCACTTTTACATTAGTGATGATCGGACACATTCTCCAGAGTTCGTGCAAGGTTGCTTCCAAATTTTCTACAATGGTTTGGCTCAGAGGGGCATAGAATACGATCAACATATAATATGATATGATAATTGTGCAACATAGTTCAAGAACTCACGCATGTTCTACTGGTTGTGCAGGATGCATGTCATTACATGTGTTCAACATATGTGGAACTTTTGTGAGGCTGGACATGGAAAGGGGGAGCATGATGGTGCAGGAGCATGCATGAAAAAAGAATTAGCACAAGAAGAGTTGAAGTATAAAGACAGTGCAAAGTTGATAGATGCAAAATTAATCGTTGAGTGGTCTAATGCTTTGATGGGTCCAGGTAATGAAGGTACATCTTCAGTTCGTAGAAGTTTTTGGTTGATGGGTGATACTAACATTGCACGATATGAAGATTGTTGTACACTAACAGGATCGAGTGAGGTACACTCTTTCCTTAGCTCAAATTCAGGATCACGAAGTATCAATACACAAAAGATGGCATGCTTTTTTTCTTCATGTACAATGCAAGCCTAGAATGATTGTGAGTTAGGGGAGTGGGTTGACAAATGGTTCACAAGTTATCTTAGCCCACTTCACACGTATCGCCCTCCGACGGCATTTGAACTGACATAGATGGAATCATCGGTTGACTTTGACCACGTATCAGATCTAGTTCAACCAGGTGATATATCTACTTTCTTAGTTGTTAAAATTCCATATAGTTATCTTACTTTGTACTGTATTCATAATGTTGACAAATTTCAAGAGATTTTTTGCACATATCAATGCAGGGCATGTTTGTGCAGTTATTACAGATGAAGACAATGAAGAGGGAATGAACTATTACTTATGTCATTGTGTTGAGACCAAAAAAAATTTGGAGGCCCCAGTTATAGATGGAGAAAACATTGAATACCCTACAGGCTCAGTTGTGGTTACTAGAACATGGCTTAGAAGGTACCCACATTCAAGTGTTAAACATTGGCTATTTCAGGACTTTGACATGCACCGTAAGATTCTTCATTACTCGAACCTTGTCGTGGCATTGAATGTTCATTTGACCAAATATGGGGGTAGACCTTTGAACAAGACGTTATGGAAGGTCTGTGAGTCTAACCATGAGGCAATACTTGACACAATAAAGAGTAGAGCAGACCTAGATGGTTCGTTGGATTAATTTGTAAGTATATGCACATTGGTTCTTATTAATTTATACTTTTATGCACATTAATTTGTTTGATGCCAATGCTATCATCTTTTTTTATAGTGATTGGTGTCCCCTTGCAAAAAAAGCAGCTATATGAGCCATCCAAGAGAATGTCAGCCAGAAAAGCAATGCAACATCCTTATTTTGATGCCTGCATGCAACATCTGTAAGTGCCTTCCATCTATTTTTATTTCATTTCCATTTTGGATGCTCTTTATTTTTCTCTTTTACTTTGCGTATTTGTAAGTAAACTACTAAAAATTGATTGATCTTTCGTTGTAGAAAATGATGATTTAAGAGCCATCAAAGAGAATCTCAACCAAAAAATCAATGCAACATACTTATTTTGATGATTTTAACAAATCTCAATTTTGATTTCAAGCCATTATAAGAGAGCGTCTAAAGCTTAGTGAGGGAATCTCAAGTTACTCATTTGAAGTTAACCTCATAATGAGCACCTATGATGTAGACATTTAAAGAGAATCTTGAATGTATGAGTGACATTGTAAAAGATCTGAGAGAACGAAGTGCCAGAGGAATTTCAATAAGATTTAATTACATAATGAGATATACTCAAATATTGTAAGGTTGGAGTTCATGTTTGGTGTAGTAGCACCTTGTTTTGTAAATGCTTTGAGTAGGAAAATTTGCAAACTTTGAATTTTGAAATGTAAACAATGTGAAAAAGGTCATGTAAACAATTTGTACACATTTTTCTGAAAATCGTGTGACCAAGCAAACTATTGCAACACGTCTGAATAGGTATGTTTATGCTAGGAATGGTCCTCTTTCGCATCGAAACACGTAGAATCGCTCTGAGCTATGTTCCACCGGATCGATCCCTTAAGGGTCCAAAGTGTAAAATGACTGCAAACTTCATCATGCTATTAGTCAGATACCGTGACACTTAGAAACTTCCCATCTGATCCTACAGAAAAGCATTGGGCCCCTCTAGAAAAAACCTCTCTCATTTTTGGCTATCTTGGAGTGGTTTTCTCATGGCAGTGGATTTTCACTTGATGGAAAAAGCATCTAATTCAAGTAGTGCAAAGTTGCAAAGTGGTGCAACTTTTGTTCTCCAACTTGTGTGACAAAACAGATTTCCAACACATCTGAATATGTATGTTTATGCTAGGCATGGTCCTCTTTCACACCGAAACACATGGAATCATTTTGAGCTATGTTCCACCGGATTGATCCCTGAAGGGTCCAAAGTGCAGAATGGCTGCAAACTTCAGCATGCTATTACTTGGATAGTGTTATACTTAGAAAATTCTCATGTGATCCTCTAGAAAGGCATTGCGCCCCTCTCAAAAAACCTCTCTCGGTTTTGGCTATCTTGGAGTGGTTTTCTCGTAGCGGTGGATTTTCACTTGATGGAAAAAGTGTCAAAATCAAGCCGTGCAAAGTTGCAAAGTGGTGCAACTTTCGCTCTAAAACTCGTATGACCAAACTAAATGTTCCAATGTGTCTAAATAGGTATGTTTATGCTAGGCATGCTCTTGATTTTCACTGAAACATGTGGAATTGCTCTGAGCTACGTTCCACTGGATTGATCCCTTAAGGGTCCAAAGTGCAAAATGGCTACAAACTTCAACATGCTATTTCTTGGATACCATGACACTTAGAAACTTCTCATCTAATTCTATAGGATTGTGTTGAGCCCCTCTATAAAAACCTCTCTCGATTTTGGCTATCTCAAAGTGGTTTACCCGTGGTGGCAGATTTTTACTTGATGGAAAAAGCATCAAATGCAAGCAGTGCAAAGTTACAAAGTGGTGCAACTTCCGTTCTGCAACTTGTGTGACCAAGCGAACTACTCCAACACATCTGAATAGGTATTTTTACGTAAGGCATGGTCCTCTTTCACACCGAAACACATGGAATCGCTCTAAGCTATGTTCCACCGAATCGATCCGTTAAGGGTCCAAAGTGCAAAATGGCTGCAAACTTCAGCATGCTATTACTTGGATACCATGACACTTAGAAACTTCTCATTGGATCTTAGAGAAATTAATTGGGCCCCTCTAGAAAAACCTCTCTCGTTTTTGGCTCTCTTGGAGTGTTTTTCTCGTGGCGGCGGATTTTCACTTGATGGAAAAAGTGTCAAATTCAAGCTGTGCAAAGTTGCAAAGTGGTGCAACTTTCACTCAGCAACTTGTGTGACCAAGCAGACTATTCCAACATGTCCGAATAGGTACTTTTACTCTAGGCATGGTCCTCTTTTGCACCGAAACATGTGGAATCGCTCTGAGCTATGTTCCACCGGATCGATCCCTTAACGGTCCAAAGTGCAAAATGGCTACAAACTCTAGCATGCTATTACTCAGATACAGTGATGCTTAGAAACTTCTCATCTGATCCTATAGGATTGTGTTGAGCCTATCTACAAAAACCTCTCTCGGTTTTTGCTATCTCAGAGTGGTTTTCTAGTGGTGGCAGATTTTCACTTATGGAAAAAACATCAAATGCAAGCAGTGCAAAGTGGTGCAACTTTCATTCTGCAACATGTGTGACCAAGCAAACTATTCCAACACATCCAAATAGGTATTTTTATGCTAGGCATGGTCTTCTTTTGCACCGAAACACATAGAATCGCTTTGAGCTATGTTCCACCGGATCGATCCCTTAGGTTGGAGGAGTCTAAAGTTGCAAATTTGTAAGTTGCTTAAAGCAACAAATTTGAAATGATATTGAATGGCCCAGTTAGCAGTCATTGCATCTAGGTGATGCTCACAGAGGTGAGGCACTAGGCCTTCCTGGGAGGTCACCCATTCTAGTATACTCCATCTCAAGCGCTTAACCATGAAGTTTTTTCCCCAAGGTTAAGCCCACTTAGCTTGCAACCCCATTTGCAAAACCTTCAGCAAGTGTTTTGATAAAAGGGTAAAACGGGTTTTACAGGGACCCGAAACCACAAAGTTTACAAAATAGCGAAGAGAACACCAAAGTTTCACCAAAAAAATAGTTTCCCAAGAAAAACCTTCTGCAAGTGTTGTTCCTTATGAAACATTCATTATAGAGCCCCTTTAGCTCATCAATTCATAAGTTGGAGGTATTTTCTACAATGTGTCAAATTGTGATATTGCTATTAGGATTCCATTGAGCAGTCATTTGTAGTATTATATATAGCTCTAGCTTCTACAGTATTACACATGATTGCATATAGTTTCAAAGATCTAGATGACATCAATAGTTCACATTACTCAAGAAGGATGAACATCTTAAAGACATTTGCGGAAATCGGGACAAGTAACCTTCTTGTGGACTTAGGGTTGCAATATTTGATCTACAACATGTTCCACCATTTCTTCAGTAGGATCAAGAACACACATGTAATGAAGGTGTGTTTGTAGCCATGAAATATTATGGTTCGAACTATCCAGAAGAGTGATGTTTTATCTCGACCAACCATATCTATACCATTGTTTTATTTGGAAACAAGGATGGGTTCTCTCTTCATGGGCACATACATTATTCCTCGATGTGTTCACACCAGTGTTACAAGACTAGGACTCACCTTGGACTTGACAAGCCATTTTTTGACTTGGACTTGGGCTCGGAGTCTAGACTCGACAAATAGAAAAACCTAAGAAATTCAAAGATTTTTAAGGATTTAAAACTTGTTTCATGCACCCTTTAATAAATAAACCTTAAAGACACAATAGCATCATCAAATAGAAATTACTATGATCTCGTACACAAACATACATCAATCACATAAGTATATGCACAAATTTTAGCTGAAGGAAATAACACATTTAGATATATAAATATTGTGATATTGCTATCAGGATTCAATCGTGTAGTTTTACAAGTCAAACTCATTGACCCATGATTCATCAGTAGTGGTTCACAAGAACCCATCTCTCATGATAATGAATGGTTCATAAGGAGGAAGATAAATCTTCATACATTTCTTCTATCACAAATGAGATAAGTGCTTGGTTTCATGAAGGTCATGAGACAACCATTAATGGGGAGTGAATACATGAAGAATTGATGGAGAATGATACTGGCTTTAGACCTGCTATAAAGGAAAAAAAAATCGTTTCAATGATGCAAGAGGTTTTTGGTTTCACTACCAAAATGAGCCTATGAAGAATGCATGTGAAAATCCTTTTGACCTTGAGGGTGTTCTTACTCCATCTCAAGGATAATGCATTAAGGATGACATAGATCAATGCTAGGGCTAACCAATTAATAATTATACACGTGAATAAGTCAAACATGTACATGTCAATAAGGGAAGTACAAGTACTCAAAAACACGCAAGCCTCAAAAAGTATACACAAAGTATATGCATGAAAACATGTAAGCCACAAAGTATACATTTGAATGCACGTAAGTCACAAAGAATACACCTAAGTTGTAAAGTATACACTTGAATACACGTAACTCATATCTGTTGAAACATCAATTTAGAATGCAAATACGGACAGGCATAGATAAAATATATTTGTATTAACCAAATAGCTATGTAGGCATACGTCAATATATGTTGATATAAGTATGAAATATATGTACAAAATAGCCATATAGGCTTAAGAGAATGCCATCTAGGCATACAATGTCAAATATGTATAAAATTGCCATGCAGGCATACAACAAAGGACTCTAGAATCAAAATTCATTGCTCTCCATGCCTTGGAAATAAAATCTTTCCCTTTCCTTTTCGCTCGGATGGCGATAGGTATGTCACTCATTTTTGCTGTGCTCATGGAGTGCTCCTGCTACTCCTCCTAGGGTTTAGTTCATGGTGAAGTTTTAATTGTTACAATAAGAAGTAAAGACATGAATATATAGAAATTACATTATAAAAAATAATATATTTGACAAATTACTTACATCCATCTCACGATATCTGTCCATGAGGGAAATATTCTCACACCCATGCTCAAGCATGCTCAAGCCCTGTATAAACCATACAAATAGAAATTAAACTACGTGAATCAATAATGATTTGATTTTTCACTAACTAACATCTATAACAACAAATGTAAATTGAAATTTACTAATTTTCCTCATACCTCTTATGTCAGAGCCATCGAGGATTGTATAGCAGATGTCACACCAATATCCATTGCCCTTGTCACATTCAGAGGTGTATCGTCTCGCAACAGTTGAAAATAAAACAACAAATTATTCAACGTAATCAACGATGTGCATATATAAACTACACAAATCTATTAAGTACTTGATTCATTAGTTAAACTCTTTATTCTATTACCTATGTGAAGGTTTGAGTAAATCCACCGCCACTGGGAAGTGTTCCATCAAAACCTCCAATATTAGTCTATTCAACATCCAAAATTGCATATTAAATTACCATTCGTAAAACAACGCCATTAACATGCAATAAATTTATAATTGTTTACTAGTTACATACCCTAGCAATAGGTGTACTGCAGAAATAGGTTGGTGGGGGGCCGGTGTATCTAGTCTCAACACTATGACCCTACAATTTTATTAAAATCATAAGAAAAAATTCGTTAATCTTGCATTTCAAAATCAAAATTTAATAAATTAAATTCAATGAACACTTGCACTAACTTTTACCTGACTATCAATGCCATATGCCTCATGCAAAATGTTAGCTGCCCTCTGAGGGTCAGTGGGGTCATGTCAATAAGCAGCCCCGCAAGATTGACACACATGTGTTCGAAGGGCACCACTCGAAGACTCCCCTAGATGGTGCTGTAGAATAGGGCTAGTATGATGGATGACACTCTGGGTCAAAGTGCTGATTGCCTGCAATGTCTCTATGTCAGCACTTTCTTCATAACAGAAGGTATAACAATGTGCTCATGAGGTGGCCTAGCAAGAGCTTGTCTACCTTTCCACGTAGGATCCAACTGTGCACTAGGTCTATCCTTAGCTGACCCCCCACCTCTCCTCTGGAAATCCCTCATATCAAAATAATTTGGGATTTCGTTCAATATGAACTCACTGTATAGTTTCCTAAGGAAATATTGCGAGACCTCGCAATTGTTGCACGGTGGGTAATCGAAGACCATGTACCACCTATCATAAAATCGGTCCCTAATCAGTCGATGGTGGAACTAATGGATAGGAAACCTCTTCGCATTGAGGGTAAGATTTTGATTTGTGTGTGGATTGGTGAATAATGAGCACAAATCACCTTTTGTAATTTTTAAATCCTTCACATCCTTGTATGATAGTTTATTTGCATAATAGTCCCTAGCCGCCTGCCTCCTATCTTCCCATCCAATTATTTGTTTCCTAATTGAATCTACGTTTTCTAACATATCTTTCAATGACTTTGCTAGGGTGATTCTTTCTATGGTTGAACCATTAGGATTACTCAACCTATTGATCAAATCCTCAATTTTTTTTTTTGTTCTCAATTTCACTCATTAAATTTTGTTGAGTGCCAAGAGGGTGTTGAGTGATTGGTGGAGGAGGTTGATGTTGTGGTTGATTTTGATCTTGAGGATTTGGTTGGTCTTCCTATTGAGTATTTTGAGGGTTTGCAGGTTGATTTGCATCTCCTAAAAATTCAAACAAATATATATCAAATTCAAAACAAAAACCATAGAATCCTTACCTCTCACAGCTTCTCATCATCATGGCACCATCGTTGTTAAGAAATAGGGATTGTTGGTGAAAAGATTCTCCTCCTAGAACGCAAGTGCGATATTGTGGGGTTTTTGGCCGCGGGTGCAACAAAAAAATTTGTCAAAATGCAAATGAGATATTTGCATTTGTTTTTTTTCTTTTAACAGTAAATAACGCGAGCACGTTATAACATGCTTGCGTTATTTCTTTGTAGCTGCCGAGACCTAGCGTAGGCTTAATGGAGACATAACATGAGCAAGTTATGGTTTTCAAACTTTTTTTTTTAGGGTGTCCACGAAATTGCTACCCATTTCCATGCACTCGCCCATCTGTATCCCAACAAAAAATCTAAAAACAAGTAAAAAAAGTCAGTCTCAAAAAGTAAAAAACATGAGTCTTTGTTAGTTAAACTACATGGTCTCTGCATGTATAATGTAGGCAAGGCTAATATTTGATCAGCGCCCGAGGCACCTAAGATAGGTCTTTAGGTTAGGTTTGATTTCAAATCTCATAAAATCAGGATGGATGATCTAATCTAACTAATGGTTGAAATACTTTATGTAAATGTTGGATATGTTGTAATTTGATTATTTGTTATCATTTCTTTGGAGCAACTCGATGATGTATTGAACTAGAGAAACAATGAAGGAGAATTATATTTTCATTTGTCTGTTGTTTGTGAATTAATTATTTATTGTGTGTTTTTTTGTGAGACATGCTCTACAAATGTATCATTGATGACATTCAAAATTCACACACTAAAATAATTAATCCTTGTCTATTTATGCAAGAATTGCTCAGGTCAACTTGGTTTAATTATACCTAGATGCTTGTGTTCGCTTGCAATATCAAAAATCATGAAAGTAGTACTCAGGTTGTCATTGGTCTAAAATATACCATTAATGCTTTTACCCACCTTCAACATTTTTAAAGCTCTATGATGGTACAAAGTACAAAAGTACTATTAGAATGCCGATATTTTTGCATATAGGTGTGCATGATAAAATTAGATTACATTCATAATAGTTTTTACATCTGCAAAGTGTTCTGTTACAAAAGCTCATGAAGGATTCAAATTGATGATTATCTTTTCTCATAATAGATTGAGTATACTTGACGTTAATAAAAACATCATCATGATCATACAGTTGCATCATCATTTTCATTTGCATACATTAGAAAGAATTTTTATTTCTCATTTCATCATTCATACATTTGAATCAAATAATTTTTCATTCATCATATCATATTTTTCGTATCACATAAAAGTTATAAAAGAACATTTCAAAAATAAATCATATCATTTTATTTATCCATCAATCATTTCTCATATAACATATATCATTCATCATTTAATTTATCATACATTTATAACATCATATCATTGTATTTCATTCACCCATCAATCATTTCTCATATAACATATCATTCATCATTTCATTTATCATGGCATTTTCATTTATAACATCATAACATTGCATTTCATTCATCCTTTTATTATCATACATCATTATCATCCATTTATTACATCATAAATCTACATTTACATCAACATAAAAATGCACACATCCCATTCAAATAGCATATCAATAAATTATTTAAACCATTACATCTACATCCATGTATGTAGACACATCATCATATAAAATAAAAATCATCATGCATCCATGTATCATACATCCATACATCATCATTAAATAGAACATCATAAACCATATCATATCATCCTGATCATAAATACATATATAACATATCATGTAAATCATCAAATGGCATATAGAAAGGGGAAAATAAATGCATTCATCATAGAATCATAATAGAACACATCATAGATCGATAAAAGTTTGTTGCATATCATATAAATCTCATAAAATATGAATGAGTTGGTCTTGTCTCTGATGATGTTTTGATTAGTTACATTTTGTTGTCATTAGTAAGCCACTAGTGTCAGCCTCTAGTGTTTCTTTGACAAGCCTATTTCTATGGATGTATGGTTGAGTTGATATGACGTATTTGTCTAGGCAGTGATGAATAAATGAATATGTTGAGGATGTATCTGTGGTACTTCGTTTCCAAGTTCTTTTGAGAAAATTTGAATAAAAAGAGGAAACAATGTGTTTCAATGGTGTTTTATGTTGCATAGTAGTGTTCTAGTTTGACTCCACATTTGTTATGTATTGAAGATTTTCTTGTGTAGTTTAGATATGTTGATCAAAGTTGTTCAGAGGTGTTACATTAAAAATTTGGTGTGCTAGATCATCGTGCAAAGGAAGTTTTGTTTACCAGTGTGTGAACTGTGTATTGTAGAGGTGTTTGGGAGAATTTTTTTCTCCACATTTCTTCAGAGGATGGTTTTAGATCTTTCAATCCTGTAAGTGTGCTTATAATGTTTGTGTATTTCTTTAGTTGAATTTGTTTAAGGTTTTGTGATTTGAAAGTCAACTTCTTGAGTTGCAGTGTATGGGTATGTACATTAGGGATTGGTCTCCCCTTTTCCTCCTTTATTCCTTTCTTTGCAAGAGGTAAACCCTTTTCCCAACCCTCGACAATTTACTTTTGGGTGTTGGGGTTCACTCATCCCCTTTACCATTTAGCATTTCATGGTAAGTCCTAAGCTGTAAGGCATCCACCCGATGCCCAAATCCCAAAACTATCTCTTCCCTTCTACCTTATTCTTTAAGCCCCATTTTCTTCTCAAAGGTTTTAACCTTCTCTCCTAGGTTCCCCTTGCTTCCAAATCCATCTAATTCCTTTTTTCAAACTTTTGAATGTCATACTTTAGTCTTACCTCTTATCGCGTTGCCTTGTCTTTGGTAAGTGGTAAGCCCAATCCCCAATCTTCAATGGCTGATGAGTCCTTTTGGGCTTCATGTTTAGCAAGGTGCAATTTCATATGACAATAGATCCTAAAGCATCCAACCATTTTCAAGTGTCCAAATCCATTAAGCAAAGAAAGATCAAGTTCCTTTGAGAGATGTGTTTTTCTTCAATCCTCTCAGGGAAGCCATGGATGGTTTAGTTTTGTAGAAAGCATCATTCATTCATCATTTCCTTCTTTATTGTGATTATCTTTCTATCAAGGTTTAATTACCAAGCTTGTGGTTTGACTAAGGAAAACCCCCTTTCCAAAAAAAAAAAATTTCTCTTTATATATGTGCATATTATAGGTCGAAGAAGGATTGAAAATATTGAAGAGAAATTTTGCATTGTTCCATAAGTTGTCATCATTGTTGTTAAGCCACAAAAACTAGGTTGCAGACTTATTTTTGACTTTGCGATAGTGGGACCTACACAAAATAGAAGCTAAAATCCAGCATCAAAGTACACTATAAAAAGTGTTTTCAAAAAATACCCCCTTAACATTAAGGATCTCCTTTCCCAACATTTTATTTTCGTGAACCTGAATTTCTTACATCATACTTTTCTAATTTGGAGATCTTTGAAACCCTAGATCTAGGTTTTGGATCATCTTGTATTGCATTTCATTTAGGTTTACATATTGCATGTTTGCATCATTTAAACTCATAAAAATCTAAAAATATTGCATACATTCTACCTAATAGATTCCATTAAAGTGTTTTTAAGTAGAGGGGAATAGGGGTAGGTAGAGGGAGAGAGGGAGGGGAGAGATGAGAGAGAATAGAGGCGGAGAGGGAGAGGGAGAGGGAGTGGGAGATGGGAAGGTGAAGGGGGGAGGCAGTGAGAGGAGAGGGGAGAAGAGGGAGGGGAGGCAGAGGGGGAGAGGGAGGGTGAGAGGGAGAGGGAGATGGAGGGGGAGGGGGAGAGAGGGAGAAGAGGGGAGAGGGAGAGGGTGAGGGTGAGTGGGAGAGGAGAGAGCAGATAGGGAGGGGGGTAAGGGTAGGTAGATGGAGAGAGGGAGAGAGAGAGAGGAGAGAGAGTGAAGGGGGATTTCGAGGGGGAGAGGGAGAGGGAGGGGGAGAGGGGTAGGTGAAGGTGGGAGGGAAAGAGAGGGAGTGAGAGGTAGGGGGAGGTGGAGGGAGATGGGGAGGGGGAGAATAGGGGGAGAGGGAGAGGGAATGGGAGAGATGGATAAGAGGGGGAGGATAGGGAGGGGAGGGAGAGAGGGAGAGGGAGAGGGAGAGGGGGACAAGAGAGAGGATAAGATGGGGTATGGGGTTCATATATTCATACCTTCTTGTATGTTTTCTCACAATATGCACCACTGTTTCTTGTCATTTCATAGTCTTAAAGTTGTCACCCCTCTACCTGAAAAGTTCAAAACTTTTGTTTGAAAAAATATATATTTAGTACAATCGATGCTTATAATAAACTTTAATTTTTAAAAATAAAATAAAACTAAATCATCCACCCCCCACCCCCCCCATAATTCTTTAAGTATGAAATATTAAATATTAGGGAAAAAATCCGCCACTTGTATTTCTAGAAATTAAATTGAATTTTTATTTAAAGTGGGGTCCACCTAAGTATTGCCATATAGTAAAATCAAACTTGTTTTAAAAATTGCATAACTTTCACCCATGATGTCAGATTTTTGACCTCCTATAGTCATTGAAAATCTAGTTCTAAGCACTACATAGTGGTATAGGTTTAGTTCCCTGATTTTGTAGTTTTGACATATTTTTGGGGTCTCAAAGTTAGATGTTCTTGTTTGCATGCCTTTGGTAATAACTTTTGCATACAAAATCAATTTTTCAATTTTGAAGAGGCATTGGAGATAATTTGCATTGTACTACATAGTTGTTTAGATTTTTTATTAGTTTGAGAAATAGGTTGAACTTGGTACTTGTTTGATCACTTATAGGTTCCTGAAATTTGGGGTGTGATTATGTGAGCATCCAAATGAGTCAAGAGGAAAAACCTTGAGGGAGTACATGTTTTTATATGTTATTTATGATGCTATAGCTGATTATCAGATTGGTGCTTCCTGATACAAGTTTATAGGTGATTTTCATAGCTAGGACTTTGATAGTGATAGGTACACAGGTTGTCTTCAGTTTTCAGGACATGGTTGGACATGGTTTGGGACTTGAAGTCTTGTATGGGTGATAGCTGAGTGTAGGTACAATGATGGCTATAGTTATGGTGGCATGGGTATGTAGGTACATTTGACGCATTGACACAACATGATCATGTATGTGCTAGGTTGGTGGTGATATGGTTTAATTTTAGGAGATTTTTCTTATCTTCTTGATGCTTATTAGGTTCCTTAACTATGATTACTCATTTGTGGACATGGTTGGAAAATCAGATATATGGTTGATTTGGTGTTTGAGTCACTTGGTCTACATGGTTATCTTCTTTGATATCTTAGTTTGCAGTCACTAATGTGATGATGAGTTTGCATGTTTAAGTGGTTTAATCTATGAGTTATGCAGGTGTGTGGGTTGGCTACTCATTCAATTTCAATGGGATGACTCAGATGTGGACTATCTATATCCACCAAGTTTGGTTCATTTTTTTTGCAGATTTCATTAGTTGGCCTTATCTATGGTCATTTATCCATTGGTATGTTGTTTCAAGATTAAGAGGATGGATGCTTAGAGCACCTGATTAGTCCTTTCAAATCTTGGTTCTTCTATTGCCTGTTGTGGAAGAGAAGCATCACTCAAGTGCTTTTTCACCAACCACATACTCATAATGTGGTCCCCTACACATATATCATTTAATAGATGTCCTTTCCCTTCGAGAAAGAGACTGGTAGAGTAACTGATAATGACAACCAAATGAGCATAGATTTGTTCCTTACATAACTAGAACTTGTAATACCACAATCTATGTCTAGCATGTAATACTGGATCATGGTGAACTGACAATGTTAGTCTCGATAGTTAGACAATCTAGAGTGGAGTCTCAAACATTACACTACTTTGATCAAAGAGTAACATTCAGTATTCCTACTAAGAGTCATCTACCACATACACTACTCAGGGATAATTTGACTTAAGGCTATCTTAAGCTACTCATAGGTATTTACTTCAATGGATAGTCCATCATCCCAGATAAGCTACAAGCATATTAATCTACTTGGAATAAACCTACTTAACTAGTAAGTACACAAGCTAGGTATTTCCTTCTATGGATAATCCATCATTCCAAAGATAACCTATATACTTGGATAACGCTACTTACATGTAAGTACTTAAACTCCCTCCCATACCAGATTGACTATCCTAGGAGTAAACACAAGCTTTCCTAGTGTATAGGAGCAAATTTGCACCCCTTACACAAATTCCCCTTTTAAAATCCCTCACCTTAGAAAACCAAATCCAAATGCAAAATTCCATATCAGCAAGCTGCCTTTGTGCCACTTGGCATTTGTCTTTTGCATAAGTAAAAAAATAACTATTGGTGACACCCACATGGCGTGCAAACATCCATACACCATGCTAATGTCCCTGACGTATTCTCCCATCTGAAGATGGTAGAGGCATTACACTTCCCATTGGGAATGAATTGTAGCATCCCTCTTCAACTAGCCGACCTAAAAATGGCTCTTTCCTCCTTATTTTGGCCTTGAAATGCCTATCTTTCTTATTCAATCCATCCTCTTAGTAATTTCATCCCTCTTAACAATTTCATCTCTACACAAGATCCTCTTAGTAGTTCTACATCTCTTGAGCAATTTATAAGCTTTCACTTCACTTCCATCACTTCAAGCAACACTTTGGAACTCCATAGGAGCAACAACAACACTCCATAAACTTCATAGAGAAAGTGTGGAACAAACCATTGTAGTAAAGGCTTGATTCATATTTTCTCCTCCGTTAGCTAGTGAGCTCTTGGTGGAGGTGGTAAGAATTTTCACTCCTCTCCTCTATGATTTGATTGAGTAGCACTCCACTAGTTTTTAGTGTTACCATGTTCTCTATTTTCTTTACTTCTTTATCATACATTTATCTATCGTTTCTATCTTGGCTATTCATGGAGGTGGAAACACTGAAACGGGGGTCTGGCTGAGGCAAACCCCTATACAACCCCCAAAAATTTTCCGCTCTCTTGTGTGCAGGTGAGAGAACAGATGGAGCTAGCTAGCGAACAAACATATTAGTGAGATTATTTTTGTCACCTTAGTTCTTGTCTATTTTTTTATCATTTCAGTGTATACTTTGTGTACTTTCTTATTCTATTTTTACCGTCTAGATTGAGCTAGCTATGCTGTTAGTAGGTCTTTTTGGTAGTTTTACTAATTCCACTATTGTTCGTCCGTACAGATGCTAGTGCACCTGAGAGATGCCAACGTGTCGCACTGATGTCCCAAAACCACACTGTCATCCTCATAAAGAGAGTTGTCTAAGGCACAAAACCGACTCCAAAAATCCAACTCACCTAGCCTAGATTATAGTTCAGGTTGTAGGATATTATAGTCCTCATCATTCTCATCCCTCATTTGAAACATCCCTTTAGACAAAGGTAAGTTAAGGAATCCTTCTTCCCTTGTCCCTCTATGACTTGGGGCCTTGAATGTGGCTGGTCCTCATCTCTTACATTTTTGGTGAACCCGATGTGAACCTACATCTGCTCATTTGTGGGTGTTGAAACTTATCCCATGTGCCTAGTGATCATTGTGTCTCTAAGTGTTGTGAAGTTTTATGAGCATCTCAACCCAATCCATATCCTCTAGGTATGTTGTTAGGAGAATTATACGACACCTTTCAATGGATAAGATGAGGGTCACCTCTAGTTTCTCTACAAGCCTTTTCTCTGGACTTGCAATGTGTCTTTTAGCTCACGAGCAGTTGTCGAGGGGCGAGGTAGAAATACCTGATGTAATTGATCATGTCCCCACTCCTCTTACATCTCCCACACCTTCATCAGTAGATGAGCATGAGGTCATTAATATTCCTTTAGAATATGTCTCCATCCTTAGCAAAGGGTTGGGTGACTTAGAGAATCACTTGGAAAGATACCCGAAGATGGCTAGGGCCACTCAGGTTATTAGAAAATTAAAGTATATGGTGCGAAAAGACCGAACAGGATATAACTACTAGCTAGCATCTCTAGTTTTACTAAAGTATGTGCCCCTTCGAATAATACTAGAATGATACAACAAGCCACTTTTGAAGAAAATGAGAGATAGTTTGGAGCATCGATGCCTCCCACAGTCTGTATACATGGCTGAAGCAGTCCCTTCAATCAACATCCCTTTTGTCTCCAAAGGATCCAAAACTATCAAAGTGAATAGGATCCCCTTGGGTTTTAGCTTCACCCCTCCTATCACTTCTAGCAATGGAGGTTTTGGCAAGATGAGCGGTGAAGGATTTGGTTGTGGTGGTGGCTTCGGCGACAGGGGTGGTGCTAGTGGAAATGGTTCTAGTGGAGGTCATGGTGGTGGTTTAAAAAATGAAAGTGGCTCTGGTGGAGTCCCTACTCGTGATGGTGGCCACAATGGTGGTCCCAGAGGTGGCTTCAATGGTGATTCTAGAGGAGGTTCTACTAGTCCTATGACATCTAATGACCCTATTCTAAATACTCTCCTTCAAAATATGGGTAAGATGCAAAGCCAGTTGGCGAGTCTCTCCCAAGCCTCTGCCCAACCTATCTTCCAACCCTTCTTCTAACACAGCCCACTATCGATAGCAATTTTAAGCACTCCCTTCCCACAAGGAATGGAGATCCCAAAGCTCGAAAGTATGGCAGAAAAGGGGATCCACAAACACATGTATCTTTCTTTAACACTTTGTGCATAGATTTCTTCCATCACCACACATTGATGGAAAAAATATTCCCTCAATATCTCAAGAATATAACACTCTTATGTCCCTGAAAAATTCTCACATTTGAAGATGGAAGAGGCATTACCCTTCCATTTAGGAATGAATTGTAACATCCCTCTTCAACCAGCTGACCTAAAAATGACTCTTTCCTCCCTATTTTGGCCTTGAAATGTCTCTGTTGCTGATACAATCCATCCTCTTAGCAATTTCATCTCTACACAAGATCCTCTCAATAGTTCTACATCTCTTGAGCAATCTCTAAGCTTTCACTTCACTTCCATCACTTCAAGCAACGCTTTGGCATTCCATAGCAGCAACAACAACACTCCATCAACTCTGTAGATCAAGTGTGGAATAAACCATTATAGAAAAGGCTTGAATCCTCTTTTCTCATCCATTAGCTAGTGATATTTTGGTGGAGATGGTAAGCATTTTCACTCCTCTCCTCTACGATTTGGTTGAGTAGCACTCCATTATTTTGTAGTGTTATCATGTTCTCTATTTTCTTTACTTTTTAATCATATATTTCTCTATCATTGCTATCTTGGTTGTTCGAGGAGGTGGAAACACCAAAATGGGGGTTTGACTGAGGTAGACCCCTATACAACCCCCAATAATTTTCCCCTCTTTCTTGTGTGTAGGAAAGAGAATACATGGAGCTAGTTGGGGAACAAACATCTTTGTGAGATTATTTTTGTCACCTTAGTTCTAGTCTATTTGCTTTAAGATTTTAGTGTATACTTTCTTATTCTATTTTTACCATCTAGATTGAGCTAACTAGGCTATTAGTAGGTCCTTTTGGTATTTTTTTTGTGTCCACTACTGTTTGGCCATACAGATGTCATCACGTCCAAGAGATGCCAATGCACTGTGTTGGCATCCCAAAACTGCATTGTCATTCTCAGATAGAGAGTTGTCTAAGGCACAAAAATGACTCGAAAAATCTAACTCGCCTAGCCCAAATTATAGTTTAAGTCTAAAGAGTGGTTGCAAGATCCTATAGTCCTCATCATTCTCATCCATCAATCAAAACATCCATTTATACTGAGGTAAGTTAGGGAAACCTTCCACCCGTGGCCCTCCATGACCTGGGGCCTTGAACATGGTTGACGAGGGCTAGAGGGAGAGGGAGAGGGAGAGGGGGGGAGGGATATGGGGGAGGAGAGGGAGAGGGAGGAGGAAAGGAGGAGAAGAGGATATGGAGGAGGAGAGGGACCAGATAGGGAGGAAGGTAAGGGGTGTGAGGAGGAGTGAGAGGGAGAGAGGGGAAGTGGGAGGGAGAGAGGAGAGGGAGGAGGGGTAGGGAGGGGAGGGATGAGGAAAGGGAGGGAGGAGAGGAGGAAGGGGTAGGAGATGGGAGAGAATAAGAGGAGGGAAGATAGAGAGGGAGGAGGAGAGGAGGAGAGAGGAGAGAGAGGAGAAAGTGGGAGGTGAGAGAAGAGGCGGAGGAGAGGGGAGAGGATGGGAAATAGGGAAGGGTGGGAGGAGAGGGAGAGGAGAGGGAGGGAGGTAGGGGAGGGAGGTGATAGGGAAAGGGATATGAATAGGGTTGGGAGAGAGATGGTGAGATGGATGGGGAGGAGGAGGAGAGGGGAGAGGATAGGGATATGGAAGAGGGGTGAAGTGAGGAGGGGGATGGAGAGAGGTGGAGAAGGAGGGAGAAGGAGTGGGAGGGAGGGAGGGGAGGGAGAAGAGGGAGAGGAGGAGGAGGAGAGGGAGGAGGAGAGAAGAGGGGGGAGGGGTGGGGGTCTGGAGGGAGGAGGGGAGGAGAGAGAGTGAGAGAGGGGGTGAAGAGCGAGAGAGAGGTGGAGAGAGTGACTGAGAGATAAAGGGAGGGAGAGAGGGAGATAAAAACATAGGGAAAGGGAGGGGAGGAGGGAGGGAGATGGGGAGGGAGAGTGAGAGCGAGGGAGAGCAAGAGGGAGAGAGGGAGGGAGAGCGAAAGAAAGGGAAGGGGAGTGG